>JAESUZ010003861.1:0-1215000 GCA_017311185.1 Proteles cristata cristata | reverse complement strand
TGGGGCTTACTGGCCTTTGGCTGGGGTGCTTTGATTCTCTTCTATGCAGTCTCTTATTCTCCAAAACTTTTTCACCTGGTAATGGTGGCAGGGGTCTCAAAAGAGTGAGTGAAAGTATGTGAGGCTTCTTGAGGCCCAGGCTTAGAACTAGCACAAAATTGCATCTGTTCCCATTTTTGGCCAAAACAAGTGACAAGGCCAGCCTAGGTTTAAGGGGTTAAAAAATTGTTTTATTTCTTGATGAGAATTGCAAGAGAATTTGTAGCTGCTTCTGCAATCGATCACACAGATACCTAAAGATCTAATTTAAAGGAGAAATGATGTAAGATATCCAAACTCCTTCTGCAGGAAATATAACCCAGGGGTTAGGAATGTGTCTATGGAGTTAGAATTGGGTTCAAATCCTGACTGTGTTGTTGACTGGCTGGGTTCCTTATTTATAATGACTATCTCATGGTTTTGTGAGGGTTATATGTATGGAAAACTCTTAGGCACAGTGCCTGGCATGTGCTAAGCAATAATAAAAGGCAGCTGTTGTAGTTATGATTATAAGATACTACTGTGGGATAGGGCCTGGGTTGGAGCCATAATTTGCTGGGTGGAGGGTTGGGCAAGAGAAAGGTTGGCTCAGGTTAGCAGAGAGAAGAGAGAGTTGTCACAGGATTATGCAGTGGACCGCAGCATCTGACCACAGGATCACAAGACTAGGGACTCATCAAGGCACTAGGCATGTATATTGGCACAGGTCTTCTACCAACAGCAGTGATAGTTGACATCTGTTGAGCTCTTACAGGGTGCCAAGCACTGATCTTGAGTGCTTTGTAAATATTAACTCATTTAATCCTCCTCATAACACACTTATCTAGGTGTTTTTGTTATTCCCATCATATACTTGGGGAAACTGAGGCATAAAGACATTCTAGCACATTGCCCAAGGTCACACAGCCCATGAGTGGTGAGCTGGGACACCAGCCAGGTTTGTCTGCTCCTGACTCCCAGCTTCCAGTACTTCCCTACACTGTGAGATGATCCCAGGTAGGAGCCAATGGCAGGCAAGTGAGGTTCAGAAGTTCCCAGACAGGGAAGAAAGACACAAGCAACCACGTGTGGCACCCAAACAACCATAGCTGAGGAACTGCTAGGGGCAGGAGAAGATTGTCTTAATAACTGAAACCTCTATAGCTCAACACTCCCATTTGCACTGTCTCTGGCATTAAAATCGCTAGTACTCAGAACGAGGAAGGTGAGAATTGCTTTCCCTTCACAATTCTGCTACTCAAAGAAAAAATTGTCTCCACTTGTTGACTTTGCTTCCTCCTTTCCTACTGCATTAGTCCCCTGGAGCCTGACTTCCAATCCCTGCCTTGGTCAAGGTCACTAGTGAACTGGGTGGTCCCATCAGTGAACTCTATTCAGTCCTCATTGTTTAGTGTTGAAGAGTAATGGTTATTCATTTACTGAAATGCTTCCTTCCCTGCCTAGGGGAGCAGACCTGTCTTTTCAAACATGGCCTCAGGCAGCCTAGTCACTCTCCAGGCCAAGTAGCCTCCTTTCCTCAACTGTCTTCTGTATTTACAGCAGCCTGTTCCTATCCCTATGGCAAATTTCAGGCATCTCCACTGTTTCAAAAACTATTTTTCTATTCCTTTGATAAGAACAGAAGTACTTCTACGGTCTCGGACTTGTAGCCTAGAATAAGGGAAATTGAAGTAGGTGCAGTTACTATCGTTTATTGAGCCTACATTGCAACACTTCTTTACAATTACAGAATGTAATTAATTTTCACACAACAAGTCTGTGAGCTAAGTAGTACCATTTTTAGTTTATATATAAAGCCTCTCTCTGAGGCTCAGAGAGAAACTCAACATACGGCTGATAGAGGAGTCTGGATTCAAAGACACCCTGATTGTTTTGATACCCAAGCCTGTGTTTTCCTAGTATCTCATGCTGCCTCTCATAATTCACAAATTGTATACCATGGGATCAATAGCACTGTCTGCAATAACACAAGAGTCTAATTTACATTTATTTGTTTATTATTTATTTACCCTCGTTGCCTTTGGGACACAGCAGAACTTGCCTGATTAATTAAGGAGAGTTTAAGCATAGACCTGCTTCTCAGTTGCCCAGGGTGTGAATTGCCAAAGGTCTGAACTCTATTTGAATGGCTGGATGCCTTCTTTTCTGTAATTTGTAGCCAGGCTCTGTCCTTAATTAGAATGTCCCTGGGATTTTATGAGGAGGGAAAAATGCACTTGTGAGATTACAGATCAATAGCTCTTCCACAAGACATAGATACAGAGCAAGTAAGAGATTAGAAATTGCAATCCAGGCATGAAGGCACCTTGGAAAAACACATATTTTATCCCACCCCCCCTTTGGGATCATTGAGTGTCACTGAAGCCAATACGTTAAAACTTAATATGTGAAGCTTAATGGGCAAAGCAGCATATTAACGGAGGAAAACGAGAGGCATTTCTTGACCTAGTAATTTGGAAGGAGAGTAGGTGAAGTGTGTAAATTAGAGAAAATTCAAAGGTGAGTCATTTTGGAAATGTATAGCAGGCATATATCACACTAACTGCAGCTCGGAATCGTGGATCTTACTTCTGAAATCCATTACAGCAGGGCTTCCTAGCATTTTTACCATTTTAATACTTGCGTTGTTGTTTGCTTGATTTTGTCATATGTGGTCTATGTTTATTTAAAACTTCAAATGAATTAGAATGATTCTTTCTCTGAAGTTTTAATGATGTTCCCCTGAGGTAATTAGAGGCACTCTGTGGTAGGAGGTGTCCCAGGGCTGGGAGTAATGGCATTATGGAAAAAAAAAACCCAAGTGCTACCTCTTTCCATTTTTAATTTAGAAGGAACAGCTGGACATGGTGTTTAAGTGCTGAGGATAAAAAGAAAGGAAACTCAGTGATTGAAAGGACTGGCCTGAAAAGAGTAGTAGAAAGAGTGGTTACCTTCAAGGTCCTTGCCCAAGTCAAAGTAGGAATTACCATTGTGATTGCAGGAAAGAAAAAGTCTATGGCATCTCATTAGGTCACGAATCCTATCGCTCTGCCAGTCTTAGGATGCTATCTCTAGGAGTTCATTCATTCAACAGCTGTTTGTTATGTTCCAGGCTCTGTGGTACTCAGTGGGCATTCAGCTGGGAGTCAGATAGGGTCCCTGCCCTCAAGAAACTGACATTCTGCTGGGTAGATTAACAACCAACAAATAAATAGAGCTTTATGTCAGCCGGTGCTAAGTGCTATCCAATAAAGAGGGAAAGAAACAGGATAAGGGAAAATTTTGAGGGAAGGGAGTTCCTGAGATGGTACTATTTGAATAAAGAATTGGTCTGTACCAAAAGTCAATGGAGTAAAAAATAACAAGTGCAGTGTGCTTGTGGACCTACATCATAGGATGGATAAGAGAGAGAATTCATTAGAATTCATGTGAAGTCCAACAATGCCTTTGGCTGCAGTATGACATGGATATTCAGAAAAGACCCTTGAGTTCTCATTAAGGTCCCATTGCCGGAAAGCTACCATCTCCTTGCCTTGAAATGCTGTAGAGTTCAATAGCCTTGCTAATAATATGCGTCAGGGATGATAAGGACCACTGAACAGTCCCAGTTTGGACACTGATTTAGTTTATCATTGCACCTGGTCCCCAGTGATGACAGGAACAGGCAAGGCAATTATCCAACGCCAGGGAAAAACAAATCAAGATGCTTGGACCATGCAATACACCGTAGTCATTCTTTTTGACAGGTTGCCATGACGTGTTAAATAAAATTTCTCATCTACACATCTGAGGGTGAGAAGTGATGTGGCATAGAAGCTTCAGTGAGAAATCAACTGGCTATCTGGGGGAAGTTTCACGTTCAAGACAAAAATCACTTGTTTACTAAAGCAAGCCATTATCTGTCTGCTTTCTTATGTCTGAATCTTCTCTTATAGTCAGGTTTTGCCTGGGTTAGCATTTTTTTTCTTTTGTCTGTTAGAAGCAGAACCCACTCAAACAACCTTAGGAGGAACTTGAGAGATTTATTAGGGACATACAAGGCAATAGCATGGAACCCAAGGAAGAAAGTCAGTCAGGGCTCACAAGATGCTGGAATCCCAACTAGAAAATCATAGACAATGGAAGTTACTTTTCCTGGATCTCTGGGATCTCATAGTCTCTTGTCTTTGCCTCTCTCTGCTTCTTTTGTGGCTCTTTCTGAAGAGTGGCTTTCTAGGTTTCTCTGAGCACATGGTTGCTCTAGCTTCTGTCGGTACATTGCTTCCGTGTTCATTCTTAAAAAGAGACTCACTAGAACTAGTCCTATCCAATGAATAATTACATGTAAAAAGCAAGTTATAAATAAATATACATGGTGTAATCCCATTCTATAAACAGTTTCAGTACGTGTATGTATGCTTAGAAGAAAGGAAAGAAATGCATTAAAGTGTGTTTTTAATGGTTATCTCTATGTGATGGGATTATGTGTGATTTGAATTTTTTTTCATTGAGTATGCCTGTACTTTTCCATCATTACCATACAGTATTTTCATAATTGTGAAAAATATTGAATAAAAAGATGAGGTTGAAATACATGTAGTAAATCCATGAGATACCACCTCACGCCAGTCAGAGTGGCTAAAATGAGCAAATCAGAGAACTCTAGATGCTGGCGAGGATGTGGAGAAACGGGCACCCTCCTACACTGTTGGTGGGAATGTAAACTGGTACAGCCCCTCTGGAAAACAGTGTGGAGGTTCCTCAGGAAACTAACAATAGAACTCCCCTATGACCCAGCAATAGCACTGCTAGGAATTTACCCAAGGGATACAGAAATGCTGATGCATAGGAGCACATGTACCCCAATGTTCATAGCAGCACTCTCCACAATAGCTAAAACATGGAAAGAGCCTAAGTGTCCATCAACAGATGAATGGATCAAGAAGATGTGGTTTATCTATACCATGGAATACTACATGGCAATGAGAAACAATGAAATCTGGCCATGTGTAGCAACATGGATGGACCTTGAGGGTGTTATGCTGAGCGAAATAAGTCAGGCAGAGAAGGACAAATATCATATGTGTGCACGTATAGGAGGATTAGGAGGAACTTAACAGAGGACCAAGGGGGAGAAGAAGGGCGGAAATGGTGGGGGAAAGGGAGAGAGGCAAACCATGAGAGACTCTTGAATGCTGACAAAAACTGAGGACTGATGGATGTGGGGGGAGGGGGGATGGGCATGGAGGAGGGCACTTGTGGGGATGAGCACTGGGTGTTATGTGGAAACTAATTTGACAATAAACTGTAAAAAAAAAATAACATGTAACAAAATTAAACATTTGTTTCCTTGAGAAAAAAAAAAAAAGAAATACATGTAGTAAATCCAGTGTAGTAAATCTAGGACTAAACGGTGGGTCAGGCATCTGCCAGATCTAGGGAGCAGGGAGGGGAGGGCTTGCCAACTGTACTGGGGAAGGTAGCAGGAAAGACTTCACACACAAAGAGGGACCAGCTCTTTATTTCTTCATTTATTTAATGGGTTTGAAGAAAATATCCTCAGGTAGTTATCAGTACCATTTTAGGAAGAGTATTTTCAAATAGTGATGACTTGTTCACCAGGTCTTTGGATTTTCTTTTTCCTCTTGCTTTACTTGTATAGCTGTATGTTGTCTAAGATGTAGTCAGCCCTAAAGCACCCTGTGTTGTAAGACGGAGCACACCATAACATCCGGGTGATAAAGCTGAGAGCCTGAGTTCCATCTGTTCTCTGACTTTCCTCGTTCTTGGAAGACATCAGAGTGATCTTGTTGGTTTCTCTCCCTCTACAAGATACCACATGAACGACCTGGTTCTTAGAGCCTTTCTCTAGCTCCGACCATCCATGGGGTCAAGGGTACATGGCTTAGCGTAGCAAAGAAAACCCTCAGGTCCCATGGCTCCTGCCTACTTTCCATCCCACCCCCACCCTCTCACTTCACCTACATCAACACTAAATTGCTTGTGGTTCTTTTAACACACCATAGCTTTTCACACTTACTTGCATTTGTATATGTGATGACTTCCTTCTGGAATGTTCCTCTCCTCCCTTGTCTGCTTGGAAACCTTCTCTTCCTTCCTTCTGCTCAGATGTTACATTTTTGGATGGATTTCTTTGAAATCACAAATAGAAGCTACTCTCTGTACCTTTGTGCCTTCAGGCACCCCTGATACTGCTTCTACACAGCCACATAGTAATGTCTTTGTTTACATGCCTATCTGTCCTCCTAGAGGGCAAGAACTATTTCTTTGTTTCTGAATCCTCAGTATTAATACCTAATTGGCGCTCAATAAATGTGTCTTAAACAAATACATACATAATTCAAATCTGGGACTCCTGCAAAGATTGTGTATTAGAAGGTACAGAGGACTACAGGGAAAGGCAAGGGGTGGATGAGCTATAAGAGAGGCTTTACAGACATTATTTCCTTTAATTCCCAGAATAGCCATGTGAGATTTTCTTATTATTCATCCCATTCTACAGATTAGGAAACCATAGCTCAGAGAGGTTAAAAAACTTGCCCCAAGCCCTGCTTCTAGAAAGTGGCAGAACTGGGACTTAAACCCTATGCTCTTGTAACTGCAGAATCTGTGTGAATCTGAACCTTTGTCTGCTACTGATGAGCCACGTGATCTAAAGCAGTTCATTTCACGTTCATTATGGTCAGGTTTTCACATCCACCAAGCAAAACTAAACTATGGAATTAGTTCTCAAACCCTGGTTGCACATTAGAATCCCCTGAAAAGCTTTTATAAAATACTGCTGTGTAGCTCTCAGAAAGAGAGATTGTGATATCATCGGTGTGGGTGTGGTGCCAGGACATCAGTATTTTTTGAAAGCTCCCCAGGTGATTCTAATGTGCAGCCAGAATTAAGAAGCATTGCCTTAGCTCAGTACTTCTTAAACTTTAATATGCATATAACTCATTTGGAGATCTTGTTAAATGAAGATTTTGATTCACTAGTTTGGAGGTGGGGCTCTAGATTCTGCAATTCCAACAGATTTTCCAACTGCACTTACGGTAGGGAGCCCTCATTCTATCTGACCAAATCTAGATTACCCAAACAAAGCTGCTATCACCAGCTTTACATAGTGAAATGCACCTTCTATTGTCCATTCAACTCAGCTTCTATGGACCTACAGTCTTTGACCTGGAGTGGCCCTGACCACCATCATCGTTATAGCCAGGTGTAGTAATTGCCTGTAGTTCATCTCTTACTAGGTTCTCAGAGATTAGGAAGCAAAGTGGGAAAAGACCTAGCTTGGGACACAGTTGAAATAGGACCGTGGCTAGCAGTCAGGGCAGCAGAAAGAATCAACCAAAACGCCAGGGAATTCAGAAGAAGGCACAATGGAGGCTATGGCAAGGCTGGTTGAGGTCTAGAAGCTAGTAGAGTAAAAGGTGTGGTAAGAGGGTGAAGGAAGGTGAAGGTAAGGGATAAGAGAGCTGTTAAAGTTTAACTAAGGGCTTTTAGGAAGAGACAAGATGGTGCCATGAGGCCAAGCTGTCAACAATCATTAATCAATCAATACTCAGCTGTTCACTATCTACTACCTACCAATCCTGAGCTGGGTGTGTGTTCTGTGGGAGGGTGTGGGGGGGATAAATGATTTGTGTAAATGTTTGTAAGTCAGAGAAGAAAACTGGCTTGCAAAGGCCCTACTTCCTTTGAGAGAGTGGACCCTCAGTTTCCAATCAGTCCATGAAATCACTTCATAGTGAAGACCCACAGGTAATTTATTAGTGACAAGTGTTACTCTTCGGTGGAGCAATTGCCTTGAACTGGATAGTCACATCTCTGCATGAGTGTGGTTGCAGTTGAACACATTTGGTGTTCGTATTGCCAATGAGGGAGATTTGTCCCTTTATAGGGAAAAAGCAAGAAGCAAATTTAAAAGTGAATCAGACATTAGGGAGAGTTTCCTTCCCCTAAAGTTTGAAGAACCACTGATGGGCCACCGATGGGAGGAACTATTACAGATCCTCACTCTCTGCAAAGTTTTCTTCCAGGTTCAAATTCTGCTTGGCTCAGAAGCAGGGGAAGGCTCAGATGACCTCTCAGGGTGATCTTCCAGCTCCAAGTTTAGTTCTGTGTTAGTGGTTTGGAAAACTCAACACCTTAACTGCTCAGATATCCTAGACACTGAATGTTTTTCACAGATTTTGTAGCAGGAACACCCTACTTCTTTGTTTAGTCACTTGAAAAGGAGGATTAAAGACAAAAAAAAAATCAGAGACTTGCCACAAATAGATGCAACAGGGCTTGTTTTGTGAAACAGTGCCTCAAAATGTGCCTGTATTCCTTATGGAAACTGAACACAAAGGCAACTCTGCTTTGTTCAAATTCAGCAGCACCAGGACCCCTTGGCAGAAAGCCATACATATCACCCCTTGATTCAGGGATGTTTGTGCAAAATTTTTCTTGATGAGGCCTTGCTTTCTTCCGAGGAGCAAGCAGGGTAGAAATTCCTGATCTAGCTCTGTATCATCAGTAACCTGACCTGCAAGCTTGTACCTGAATACTGAGACCTTGGGGTTCACTGCTCAAATATAATACTTGGGAAAAAAAGAAAAGGAGTAAAGAGACTCTTCTTAACCTTTGCAAATGTCATGTACTATTTATATAACATTTACCACTTTTATTTTCTATAGCCCAGGATTTTGTGAGGAGAAAGGAACAGGCGTCTTAAGTTAAACTACATTCCTACAGGTTTTAAATTGCAGCTTCTCCTTTCTGAGGGCCCAGCTAATTGTATGGACATCATTCTTCAGGGTCAGATTGCCTCATAAACAACTTGAATTCTACTTTTTGGATAATTCCTGAAACTGGCTTTCTAATAGCTTTGGGAGAAAAAAATTTGTTTCTCCTAAATTAAGTAAATTACCAGTCCTAAAAGACAAGTTGCTATCTGTTAGATGGAAGTTTTAGAATTCTTTTAGTCTGTGTCATAATAAATACAACAAGTTTTTATTTCAAATTTAATCTTTTTAAATAAAAATTCTCCTTTTACAAAGACTGGACGCAAATTAAGTTTCATGTCTTGCTTGTGTGACCAGTAGAGGCCTGAATTTGACTGAATGAGTTGCTATATGAAGGCTGGTAAGTAGTTAACAAATTCTAGAAAGGAAGAAGCCACAGTGTCTCAGTTTGACAACCTCACTAACTGTAGGTAGATAAGAAAAGCAAACAGAAGTTAATGCCACCCAGGGAAAAAGAAAACATGAACCTCTGGGAAATATGACAGAAAAGTGTATAAATGCTAAGGACTCACCAAAGGCATTTGTTTCAACTACAATGCAGGTGTCATAGACTTGATCTTTAATGAAAGTAGACATTTTTAGACCAAGAGTTTCTAAATAGCTCAAGTGTTGGAGTGTTTTAGAACCAATACACTGCACCTTGTTTTAAAATGGCTGCCATGACTAAAAGCAGAGGTCGATGAGTGACAGTGCTCAGACCGTCCCTGACTTGAAAGTTCTATTTTGTTCCCCCCCATGTGTGTAGAAATGATCGCAACATCTTAAAATGAACATATTTCAAATAATAATACAGATTTCTGGATTCTCTTGAAAAATGGGTAGGTTCTAAAAGAATTGGCCACGTCCCTATTTGGTCCTGATGGGCTGGTAGTGGGTAGAGGTTGCTCCTTAACTGGGTCTGAGACCCACTTTGCTCATGTATGTTGCCTCCTTGACCCCTCTAGGTATTTGGATTTTTTGACCAAAACCAAAGCCTGGGTGCCTCACTCTAGCCCAGGGATGGCAGCCTATGGCAGCAAGGCCCGAAGGTGCCACCCAAGACAAGTTGCCTCCATGTCTTTCATTCCCAGGTGAAAACAATTATTTTCTTTTTCTTCTTGAGGAGGCATTATAGCATCGATGAAGGAGCCCTGGATTGAGGGGTAGGGACTTGGCTCTAGTGATAATTTCTTTCATCTAACTGAGTGAATTCAGGAAAGTCACAATCTTTTAGAGTCTCAGTTTCTTCATTTGTGAAATGAAAGTTTCCTTGATTCATTTATTCATTCAACTAACAATTTAAGGCACCCCTGTTCTGCTCTATAGGTTTGAAGATGTACCAGAGTACTCAATTATAAAAAGAAACAAACTGATGTAAAGATGTGCTCCATGTCTGTGTCTAACACCTCTTTGAAAAGGCTGAAATTTTTAAAAATATTTTTCTAATGTTTATTTATTTTCAGAGAGAGAGCATGAGTATGGGAAGGGCAGAGAGAGAGAGAGAGAGAGTCCTAAGCAGGCTCCACACCGTCAGCACAGGGCCCCATGTGGGGCTTGATCTCATGAACCATGAGATCCTGATCCAAAATCAAGAATCAGATGCTCAGTCGACTGAGCCACCCACGTGCCTCTGAGAAGGTTGAATTTGAATGCCTGGTGGGTGTTCTCCCGCTGTTCGCTGCTGCTCCTGGGCAAGCAGCTCTCTATTACCTGTCAGGCCGGCAGTCATTTGAGTTAACGAATGACCTCATAGTCCAGGCCCCTTTCCTGCTAGGATGTTCTGTGTTTTTTCTCTCCTCTCCAACACTTGCCTCTCTTGGTACCTGGCCTCTCTCTTTTGTTCTCGTCCTGTTTCCACCTCCCCCAGCCTAAGGCTTGCCAGGGGCTTAGCTTTTAAAGTCTGCCATAGAATTTCTGGAGAGAGAATTCTTTTGGCTTCGTCCCTTTGTTGCTTTTCATCCTCACCTTGACAATAAGGACATGATTCTCAGTTTTACTCTGTAGTTTGGTTTACCGTACCCCCCACCCCCCAAAAAAACCCCTCTTCTTTGCAGCAGCTGTTCTTATTCTTCTAACCAGTTTTTAAAAGGCTTGAATTTGGAAATACGGTCGCTGTGTGCCTCTTCAGAGATTCATCCATAACTGTCAGAGCCTTTTCATTCCCTGTCTTTTGTATAGGTTTCTTTTATGAGCAGAGTAATTTGCATTTGTCTTTAATTCTTAATTTGTCTTTGCATTTACTGTGGATGTAACATGCAGCTGAATTTGCATTTTCTTTTCACTTCCCTTCTCATGGACTGGGGCTGTCTGAGGTGTAAACCATGGACACGTTCAGGAGCATGTTTGCTAAGTGGCAAACTTGGCTGCGCTGGTTTTATCTTATTCTCCCCCTCCCCGTGTTCTGAGTTGTCTTATTATATTTAGATGCTCTAAAGTATAACCAAACATAGCCGATGTTTTCCAAACCATTGGTTATTTAATCCCATTAACCTTTAAACTGCATTTGTACCCATCAGAAGAAGAAACCTTATGTATGAGGATCCTATTAGATTCTTGAGTAAGGAAAGCTGGGGATTTAATTCTGTCCTCACCACTAACCATTTGGATACATTTCATGTAGCTTTCTGGTCCTCAGTTTCTTTGTCTGTGGAAGAGGAGTAATATTAGGTGTCTGGCTATTTCAGAGTTCTCCTAAGGTACACATGGTTGGATGGGTGTGGAACCTTTTGAGGACTGTCGTATTCTAGACCCATATAAAGTGCAGTGCCTTGAGGACCCCAGGGAGCACTGCCCTTCGGCACTCTATTCAGCTTCTGCTTGGTTGATGATACAGCTTTGGCTCCATGGAGTTTCACCAACAATGGCCACTGTGTTTCAAATCATATCAAAGTTTCCCATTAGCAAAGGTAAAAGGACCAGGTTAAAACCCACCTACACCCTCACACTAGGGGCTTCTCTTCAGTGCTGTGAAATAACATTTAAACAGAAGGTTAATGCCTTACACTAAACCTGTAGTCCTGATGTGCCCACAAAAAGCATTAGTTCTAATTACTCTTCATAGAAAAGCAGAGACTAGAAGTGGCCCTATATATTCCAACATTCAATTAAAAGGTTGTTCTTGAGAAATCGGTTTTTTATAAAACTGTGTTGTAGAATGTGGAGAAAATTGTTAGTTGCTTCTATAGCACATTCTGTAACAATATGTAATTTTTTGCCTCTCTGAGAGAGAGGAGAGTTTTAAGTCAGTGTAAACTAATTGTAGGGTTTATAAAAGTAGTTCTCAACAAAGTCCAGCGATTCCTTCTCCCCACTTCCTTCATCAGAGCTTAATTACCAGAAGGCCCTTGAGGTATTGGAGGGGTGTGTAGATTTCTTATAAAATGTACTAGGTCCCAGGGAAAGGGCCATCCCCTTAAACCACGAGCCTCTTCCCTCCCTGCCACCCACTCCTGCCCCAGAATTAGATCTTTCTCTGTTGGAAATGTTTGAGACCTATGGAATTAATGGATTTATCTGAATCAGAGGGTTGGTTTGATAGGTTTGATAGAGAGTGGGACGTTTATTCCCTGGCTAAGGATCCATTCCCCCTCAATTGTTCTTGTTACTCCTCTACTACTCTAGGAGCTCTTCTTTCGGGTTGAGGAAGAGGAGGGATCTCAGTTACTCCACAGAGATCTCTGGTCCAGCTGGTTCAAATGTGGACAATAAGGACTTTGGTGGGAATCTAATTCCACTGCTCTTGAGACATACCCCCAAACCCAGAGGCCAGATGCCAGAAAAGAAAGAGAAAAAGAACTCAGGTTGAGAGGTCAGAAAGGTGCAGAGGGAGGACATCACTAGGAACAAAACAAAACAAAACAAACAAAACAAATTTTAGATAAACCAAGGAAATGATTGCTTTTCTTGAAATGTTAGAATGAAAGGTTGTGTTCATAGGGTTACCTTTTGTTTTATAACCGATCAGCAATATTTCATTGTAGCAGGAGTGTTCTTCACTACAATCTCTGTAGTTGCAAAAGACACTACTGTTCTCTTGGAGTTTACCAGAACTTTTTTGCCACTATTAACTCATAACTATGGATCAGAGCTAAGGAAATGGATTTATTGTCCTATTTACCCTTACCCGAGTAGATGAAATGCAAACTTCATTTCAGCTGATTTCCTTGGAAGCAGCTTCCCAATTTCTGTGGTTGGGAGGACAGGCCATTTCTTCTTTAAAACACGATGGGCTTCCATGGGGCAACTATCAATTCTCCTCTGACCTAATACCTCGCCTAGGGGAGGGTTACTTTCTCTCCAGATTGCTGACTGACTTCCTTCCTGTAGTGCTGGAAAGCCTTGTTCAAGGATCTCAAAGACTGGCTGCATCTCTTTCCTAATGAAGCACCCTTAGCTTGAAGCTGGGGGAGAAGGTCCATCTGGCTTCTGCCATATGTGTGTATGCTGTCAAACCAGTAAACACAGCAGAGTTTGCTGACAGTGAGGAGTTTCAGTTAGTCAGTCATAAATTAGAGATGAGATATGCTGTGTTCCTGCTGCTGCGAGCTTTCACACTCCAGAAAGGAATCCTTACTTACCTATCCCGAAGAAGAAGAAAATGTGGATCAAGGATGGCATCTGATGGGACGCCCGGCATGTCCAATGCACATACACTATTCAGAGACCATGAGAATATGCACAGGATTAGGAAACCAAAATCATTTCCTGAGCACCTGATTTCTGTCTGTTTTCGTACACAGTTGGTACATTGGCTCTTTTGTTTTAACACATGTATATCTAATTATGGGATTACCCCCCCTCCCCACTTGGGGTGGGTATTGGGGAACAATTCCTTGAAGAATCTTTAAAAACGCTCCTGTGCTGGGTGAACATATGTATAGTTTCCCCTCAAATGTGCCTTATTCTTGTCCGATAATCAGAGAGGGAGACAATAATTAAATTTTAATGCAGCTGTCTTTATAAAGAGAAAAGTTCTTTCTGACTCCTAATGGCAAAATTTCATGAATAGGATTTTAATGCTTTTAGACCAAAGGAGAGTTTACACTGAAGCTGCAAAGAAGCACAGCAAAACTATTTCTTTAAGACATATTTGTTTCATTTATGGGCTTGTGTTGAGGGGTGTTTTAATGCATTACATTTAAAACAGACCGTGATGTATTAGGCTACTTCAACATTTAAACCAGAATAGCTTCAGATAACATTGCTATTGGTATCTGAAGGTATTACCACAGGAGGGTCATAATCTCTAAATCAGATTATCACACTTTTTATTCTGAGCACCCTTCTTACCAAAGCAGTCCTGTGACTGCCCCTCCCCCCAACCACATCTTCAAACCGTCTCACTTTAAAAAAGAGTAAGATATTAAGATACTTACAATGCTCTGAGAGGTGGAAAACTCATGGCCATCTATTTTATTTGATTAATTCAAAAATAGTCAGCCCCTGATCTCAGCCATGTTTTGTTTCTTTGAGGTTGGGATTTAGGGCAGAGGAAGAAAGGTGTTGACAGATGGGGTAAGCAGAATAAGGAAACTTCTAATTCATAAAAAAAGGCTGTTTGGGAAAGAGGAAGGGAGGGGGCCAAGATTGTGGTTGGCAAGAAAAGGGGACTTTTATTGGTTTTATTCTATTCCTAGAAATAAACACTATAGGCTCTTTGAAATTCCCTGTCTGATACTTAGTATAAGTAGGATTGATATATTTTTTAGAAAATTTTCATATCTTGCATATGTAATTGGTTGTGGCCATTATTCAACAATACCCCATATCGATATGTTGCTACAGTGGGTTGAATAGTGCCCCTTCAAAACTCTTGACTGCCTGGAATCCCTAAAGGCTGTCTCATTTAGAAATCGGGTTTTTGTGAATGTGATTAGTTGAGGACCAAGATGAAATCATTAGGGATTAGGGTGGGTCTAATCTTGTACTTACAGTATTATAACACTTGTCACATTTGGTTGTATTTATTTATTTATTTATTTATTTAATTTTTAAGTAAGCTCTGTGCCTAACATGGGGCTTGAACTCATAACCCTGAGATTCAGAGTCATGTGCTCCACTGACTAAGCTAGCTGGGTGCCCCTGTAACTCTTCAATTAATTGCCTTCCCCATTAGAATATAGGCTCCAAGAGGTCAGGCATAGCATCTAGTTTGGCTCCATATTTTATTCACATCACCTAACTTTGCACCTGGTATTTTGTAGCTAATAAGTGCAAAATCGAATGCATAAACAAATGTAAATACATATGGATACACTGAGAAAGGTTCT
This sequence comes from Proteles cristata cristata, assembly GCA_017311185.1. Lineage (NCBI taxonomy): Eukaryota > Metazoa > Chordata > Mammalia > Carnivora > Hyaenidae > Proteles > Proteles cristata. The sequence goes on along the minus strand of JAESUZ010003861.1, from coordinate 1,199,954 downwards.
TATTTGTTTTAGGCAGTCCATTTGAGGGGACTGTCCTCAAGGTGGCCTGGAATTCTCAGTCTCTTTCCAGAGTGAATACTTTTAAATAATTGTGCTCTCTTCAGATCAGAGACTCGCCCTGGGGCTCAATCTTCGGGACCCATTCTTCCCACCTGCCAATTTTTCCAATCACCAGGTCTTCAGGATACCTTTCCCAACCCTAACCTTGACCTGCATGACATTCTCTCTCCAGTGGCTATACGTCAGAATGTCTATGAAGCCTACATCAGAATGCCTATGTGAGCATTTCTAAAATATGCTTGTATAAACCTCTATTTTCCAAATTCTGATTTGGTAAGTTTGGGATGGGTCCAAGGCATTTATGTTTTATAAAATTCCCACAGATTATTCTGGTACGCAACCTGGTCTTTTGTGGCTTCTAAATGTGTGATGTGACTACTAGGAAACCAAAAAGTGTGAAAGTCAAGTGGGAGAGGGCCTGAAGGAGAAAGATGTTGTCTGTAACTTCTGTCCACCAACTAAGCCCTGTGCCCTATGGCACATTTAGGCATTCCTAAACGCTCTTTCGGGAATTATGGCTCTTCTTTTATTGCCTAATCCAGAGGAGTGACCTTACAGTAACTCTGTCAGAAGATTGTAAGGCCATGCAGACCAGGGCAGGAGATATTTGAGGTTAGTAGAACACTGTAGGGCTCTCTAAATTATAAACACGGCTAAACTCTTTTGGGTTTCATATGATGGGAAAGTTTTTCTCCCAGATGCCTAACTGAGGCTGGCTTCTGTCAGTCTGCAAGAAAGGGGCTCTGGCACTTTGCTGTGGTGTCACTAAGTGTTCCACTTTATGTAACACAGTCTTTAGAACATTACTCTTAAATATATGTTAGGGTTGGGCTATTTAAAGCTCAAGACTTATGCTGCTCAGACATGAAGCACAACACTCCAACATAGCTTTAAGTTATGCAAATTGTTTCTTCTCAGTTGCTGCAAGAAGCTTTGTTTTGTGATATTGGCCTAGGGCCAAACAGGTAGCGTGATATGAGTAGGCAGCCTTCCTACTACCTCTTAAATTGAAGTCTTCATCCAGTGCTATTCTCAAACATCCAAACAGGGTAGAAACAAGTCTGAGTAAAGATGTGATGAGAGGCGGCATGGCCTGGTTACGTACAGCCAGAAGCTGACCAGGTCATAGGATGCCTGGGACTGAGGTTGGCTGTAGGACCGGAATGGCGTCCACTGACTTCTCTGCCTCCCGGTTTCCACTTGGTCCAAGCTGGACAGGGCCATCCTTCTAAACCTAAAGATTTTCTTCTAAAAAGCTTTATTTTAACATTGGCATACATGAATAAATAACAAGCATCAATAGACATTACATATCTATAGCCTCATGTCAGCTGAGTCTCTTTTTCACTCAGAGATTTACTGTAACTCAGATCCTAATCAGTCCCAAGGCATGGAAATTCCAGAGTTCTTTCAAGATTTCTATCAGTTCCACGCTCATCTCCTCATGTCTGTTTCGTCACCTCCATCTCTCTGGGTACAAACTCAGCCCAGTTTACATAAGAAATCTACTTACTCTTAGCATTTTATACGCTTTGGTGGAATTTATTCATGCATATGGAGAGGAGACACTTCCTGCGAGGCATGGTCTCCTGCTACCCTCCTGGCTCCGTTCCCTTCCTCCCTCCTCTGCTCTCACCTCCTCTTTCTACACTCCCTGTGTTCCACTCCAAACCCCAAGTCATCCTGTTATGCAGAGCAGTTTGGTCTCTGGGGCCAGTGGAGGGAGGTAGGGTTCGGCCTCTGTCCCTGAATCTGCAAGCCCAGCCTCGAACGACTTACTGCTTTTGTGATTCACCCTTCTTAGGGAGCAGTCTTGGTTATGGATGATTTTTTTTTCTTCCTTGGTATATATTTGTTTGATATCTTACCATGAGGTAAGGTTTATCATGCATATGTATTCAGTGGAAGCTGTAGAAATTTTAGAATGTACAGGTGGGTTCTCCTGCAGGCAAGCTGTGTGATGTTATTAGCCCTAAGCTATATAAAACCAGCAAGACGTTAAAGCTTGAAAATGCACTATTTTGGTGCATGACAGAAAGTGATGTTGAGGAAGAGCGAGAGAAGAACTGGAGTCTTTAGGTATAGATGTGCCACTTCCAAAGTGAAAGGTGGAAAAATATATAAACCACCCTATGAATATTAATAAGAATACTTTGTAAAGCACTCTGAGTTCTCAGAAGAAAGACGCTACATAAGCACAAGCTTTACCTCATTAATCCTCACCGCATCCCTGTGAGAGGAGAGCCAAGGCAGATTATTCCATTTCAAAGACAAGGAAATGGAGGAAGGAGGAGACATGACTTGTCCCCAGCATCATCATTATCTCTGTTGCTGAGATCCTGCAGATCTCTCCTCTATAAAGTGTCCTAACATAGGCTAGCCTAACGGCTGTGTGCAATAAATCCTTTACTGCTGGACTCTGGTCACAATTTCACCTGGAAGGCAAGAGCCTGGGCCCTCCATCTCTTGCATCTCTCCCTCTTATTATGTCCAGCAAAGGATCAGGGTCTTAATAAGTACTTAATAAATGTTTGTGGATGGATGAGCAGTCAGTGTGGTGTGGAAGTGACAGTGGTTTCACTAGCCTTCTTTTCTTTTCTTTTTTAATGTTTGTTTATTTTTGAGAGAGAGAAAAACAGAGCATGAGTGAAGGAGGGGCAGAGAGAGAGGGAGACACAGAATCTGAAGCAGCTCCAGGCTCTGAGTTGTCAGCACAGAGCCTGATGTGGGACTCAAACCCACAAACTGTGAGTCACTAGCTGTATTTTCACTTTCCAGTTATTTTTCTTGTTCTTACTATGCTTTAAATAATTACAAGTAATACAAACAGTTTGCTTTTGTAAAAGAAAAAAAAACTAAAGCATTCTAAGTTTTTTTAAGATGTTTATTTTTGAAGGAGAGAGAGAGAAACAGAGGGTGAGTCAGAGATAGGCAGAGAGTGAGGGAGACACAGAATCCAAAATGGGCTCCAGGCTCTGAGCTGTCAGCACAAAGCCCAATGTGGGGCTTCAACTCAAGAACCACAAAATCATGACGTGAGTTGAAGTCGGACGCTTAACTGACTGAGCCACTCAGGCACCCCTAAAACTAAAGCATTCTAGATGTTCCCTTTGTCTATCACCATCTTCCCAGATTTAATCAGTGACATATCATGGGATTAAGAATAGTTTTAGTAATATATTGTGGAAAAGTAACTATACATGCATAGTAGAAAATTTTAAAGGTTTTATAAGAGGATATTCTGTGAAAAATAATTATCTCTCTACCCTTTCCCAGGGCCACGTGGTCCCCCTTCCCAGAGACAATTGTTCTTACCAGTCTTGGGTCTTTCCAGGGATGCCTGTGCATATACAAGAATATATATGCATATAATTTTTTAACCTCAATGATAGTATATCTTAGACATTGCATCATACTGTGCTCTTTTTGCTTAGTAACATGTCTTGGACATTGTTTCACACCAGTATTTATACTTGCACCATTCACAGTATTTCTTTGCATGGACATAGCATCATTTTACTGCTCTCATACTAATAAATAGTAGGCTGTTTTCCATATTTTGCTTTTACACACAATGTTAAAATAAGTGTTTTTCTACATATGTCATACTGCATATGTGCAAATTCCTAGAAGTAGAATCACTGGTTTGAAGAATTTGTGCATTTAAAATTTTGATGAATATTGCTAATTGCTCCCCGTAGAAAAAGTACCAATATACACATCCAACCACAATGGAAGAGAGCACCCTATATTTTAGAAAAGCCATATATAAGAGATGAAAACATGAAGGAGGTACAGAAATTAAACTGCAGCCTAGTAGCATGTTCCAGTGAAGATATTGATGGCTAACATTCATGTATAGAGCTTATTGTGTACCAGGCTCTGTTATGGGCTCTCAGATTCATTAACTCATAAAAGATCTATAATTATTAGGTGATTTTATTTGAAGGGGTTTTAACGTGGTACATTGCCTAATAGTTAAAGTAACCATATTTATTGGAAATCTCCTAAGTGTCAGATATAGAGATAAATGTAACAATTCTCTGTTATTTAATTCTATGAGGTAGGTATTATTATCCTAAATATTTTTTTGATGAGGACATTGTAATTCAGGTTAAGTAATTTGCCCAAGATGTGCTCTGGAATTAAAGAAGGCCTTTATAACTTTCTGCTATGCCACATGGGCTTGTGTGATTTAGACGACTAACAATACTCAATTAAGAATTGAAATGCATTTTCCTAAGGAAGAAGGTTATAAGTCCAATGGTATTGCAGAAGCATGTCCAAATATCTGTGTTTTGAACCTGTCCACAGAAATAGAAACCACCTGTTACCCAAAGGATATTTTCTGATGTAAAAATCTCAGCAATATTGCTGTTCTCTCCCATTTCGTGAGGGTCTGAGAGATAGATCTGTCATCACACATGATGACCCCACATAAGAAGGAACAGATTTTAATCTCAGCATCATTTTAGAAATTGGCAACTTAAGGGAAAGGAACATAAGGGAGTGGAACACAAGTTTCATTTTCACATTAGGATACGCAGCTGAGCGGAGACACTATCAGTGACCAAAATTTGAGTCCTGCGGTTACTGCTGTGATGAAATCCTGTGGAAAAGGGAGTTTCACTTCCAGACACAGACTGACCACCAACAGAACCGAGAAAACCCAGGCAATCATCTGCTGGTTTTTCTCTACCAAAGAAAATTGGCTGTGGACCTTTTGCCAGAAGCCAGGGAGAGCAATGTAGACCTTCTATGAGTGTGTGTTCCAAAGACGGTGGTGCTGGAGCTTTGAGAGTACCTTTTTATTAGGGGTAACTTGCACAGTGCTCTTAATACTATTAATTTAGTTCAATAGTTATGTACCGCGTTCTTGCCAACATGAGGATATCTCTGTGATGCATCAGCTGGAAGAGACAGGAAATGTAAATTCTTGTCTTGTACTATATGCAGAGGAACATTTAGTCTAATTGTGCAGCTAAAAACACATACACATGACAAGCCACAAGACATTCCTCCAACAAATGTTTGCTCAGAATCTACTATGTGAAAGGTACTAGGCCAGTTTCTCAGAATGCTAGGTTCACAGGAAAAGAGATACGGGTCGCTCTCCTCCTTATTTACAGTGTAGATGGGGAGACAGATGATTGAACAGTTACCCCAAGTGAGAATTACAGAAATAACTGCTACAGGTGTTCAGAGAGGTTATGTTATTCTGGGTTGGTGGAAGGAAGCTTTAAGTAGAGGGTAGATATGAAAGTCAAAAATGCATATTACCAAGTATCTTTATTATCTTTCTTCTGAGAGGAAGAAATTTTCTAGTAGAAGGTGGATATGGAATCACATGTGCTGCTGACCAAATATTTCCATCTTTCTTCTTTCTGGGGACATGGAGGATTAGACTTTCCCACCCTCTTTGAAGTTAGGCCTGGATGTTATAACTTGTTTTGGCCAAAACAAAAAAACCCCAGCAAGATTGACATGTGTCACTTTTTAAATATTTTTTTGCTTTTCATTTTAATTCCAATACAGGTGAAATACAGCATCACATTAGTTTCAAGTGTACAATACAGTAATTTGACAATTCTATACATTGCTCCATATGCATCATGATACGTGTACTCTTAATCTCCTTCACCTATTTCACCCACCACACCCTCTACTTCCCCTTTGTGGAAAGTATCAGTTTGTTCTTTCTCTCTAAGAGTCTGTTTTTTGTTTGCCTCTTTTTGCTTTGTTCATTTGTTTCTAAAATTCCACACATGAGTAAAATCATACGGTGTTTGTCTTTCTCTGATTGACTATGTCATTTAGCATGATATCCTCTAGATCCATCTATGTTGTTACAAATGGCAAGATTGTATTCTTTTCTATGGCTGAGTAATATTTTATATATATATACATATACATATATACATATATAAAAACATATACACATACCACTTCTTCTTTATATATTTGTCTATTGGTAGATACTTGGGCTACTTCCATAGTTTGGCTATTGTAAATAATGCTGCAATGAATGTGGAGGTGCACCTATCTTTTCGAATTAGTGTTTTCATATTCTTTGGGCAAATAGTAGTGAAATTACTAGATCATATGATAATTCTATTTTTAATATTTTGAGGAAACTCCATACTGCTTTTCAGAGTGGCTACAATATGTGTCACTTCTTGCTGTAAGCTTTAGGAGCCTCATGCTATTAACCACACCTTGTCACACTGGTGTGCTGATCCTCATAGACACATGGGTTGAGAGAAAGCCTCTGTCAATCATGGTCCACAAAGGACCTCAGTAAGGTTCAATATGTTGTTTTAGTGCACTGAGATTCTGGCATCATGTGTTTCTGTAGCCATTTCCGACTACTCCATTCATTTACATTTTTTAAATAAAGATTTATTGAGAAATTCTAAGCATTATGTTAGATGCTAGGAATAAATCACAGAAAAATACATACAAAGTTTTTTCTTTTTTAAAAAATTTTAATGTTTACTTATTTTTGAGAGAGAGAATGCAAGCAGGGAAGGGGCAGAGAAAAAGAGGAAGACACAGAATCTGAAGCAGGCTCCAGGCTCTGAGCTGTCAACACAGAGCTCGATGCAAGACTTGGACTCGCCAACTGCAAGATCATGACCTGAGCGGAAGTCGGATACTTAACCGACTGACCCACCCAGGCACCCCAGAGTTTCTTCTTCTTTTAAAGTTTATATTCTAGTTGCATAGAGTCTAGGAGATGGAGCTGCAGGCAAATAATAAACAATGGAACAAGTAAAAATGTAATTAGATTTCTATTATGATAATTCTTACTGTTGCTGAGGTAGAGAATGCCTTTTGTTAAAAAAATTTTTTCAGTGTTTTATTTATTTCTAGGAGAGAGAGACAGCGTGAGCAGGGGAGGGTCAGAGAGAGAGGGAGACACAGAATCTGAAACAGGCTCCAGGCTCTGAGCTGGCAGTCAGCACAGAGCCCGACGCTGGGCTCGAACCCACGAACCGCGAGATCATGACCTAAGCAAAAGTCGGACACTTAACCGACTAAGCCACCCAGGCGCCCCGAGAATGTCTTTTTAATAGGGGATGTCTTAGACTGGCTAGTCAAAAAATACTTCTCTGAGAAAGTGATATTAGTAGCTAAAATCTGAAGGATGAGGAAGAATCAACATGAGAAAACCCAGCAGACAGTGTTCCTGAAAGAAAAAATAGCAAAAAAAACAAAACAAAAACAAAAACAAAAAAACAAAACAAAAAACTAAGGTCAAGAAGTTGGCTTATGTGGGCAATAAAAGAAGACCAGTATGGTTTAAACAGGGTGTTTATTGGAAGGTGAATATGGTACCAGTTGAGATCAGAGAGTCAAGAGCCAGTGTGGTAGACTACAGTGAGAAGTTTTGAATTTTAGTTTAGGTAAACATGGAAGGTCATTGGTATATTTTATGCAAGAGACTGATGGCATTTATATGTTAGAACGACCACTCTTCTCTGGGAGAAGGCTGAACATGGATGCAGGAAGGCCTCTTAGAGGACAGTTACAACATTTCAGAAAAGTGATGTTAGGGACTTGGTCTAGGGTGGCAGCAGTGGACATGGGGAGAATTGGGCATATTTGAGATATATTTTGCTGGTGTAATTCACAGGATTTGCTGATGGATTGAATGTGGGTAGACATTAAGATGGTGGCTAAGTTTTTGGTTTGAGTTAAATAAATAGTATCATTTACCAAGATAGGGAGAATTGGAGTAGAAACAAGAAGGAAATGGGAGAGGGGAATTAAGAGTTCTGTTTAGATAACTGTAATGTGCATAATACATGTCCAAGTTAGGATACTAAGACAGAGCCTGGGATTAAAGTGGATGTTAAGCCTGGGGGGAAAATAAGGAGTCTCCAGCAAACAGATAGCATCTAAAGTCATGTGTATAGATAAGATCATCTAGGGAATGTTTGTGGACAGCTCTAGAAGAAGAGCCTAAGATTGAACCCATTTGCACTCCCAAATTTAGAAGCCAAATAGAAGAGTCATGACAGAAGACTAGGAATGAGTTACCCATGGGGTAAGAAAAAAAGTGGCAGTGTGGAGTGCTAGAAGCCAAGAGAAGAAAAGTTAAGAAGGGAGGAATGGTTAGACATATTGACTGCTACTGAGAGTTTGGTGAGATGAGAAGACAGATCTTTTCATTGATTTTGGCACAGAGCTGGTTTTTAGTAAATTGAAAAGAGCAAATTCAGTGGAGCTGGATGTGAGATTGCAAGGGGTTGAAGAGGGAATGAATACGAAGTGAAAAAGTAGAGAGGCTGTACGTAAAGAAGTTGTAAAAGCCAGCAAGGAAATGGTCTGATTGATAGATGGTGGGTAGATGAGGTGCATGTGGCTCAGTGGAGATTTTTTTTAAATTTATTTTTACTGATAAGAAATTCTAAAGCATGTTGTATGGTAATGGGGATGATTCAGGGGAGGGAAGGGAAGTGGGGGAGGGAAGGGAAAGAAAAGAAAGGAGAAAGTACAAAGTGCTTGGAAGCATGTAGAGTTATTTTTTTTTTAAATGTTTTATTTATTTCTAGGAGACAGAGAGAGACAGCGTGAGCAGGGGAGGGTCAGAGAGAGAGGGAGACACAGACTGAAACAGGCTCCAGGCTCTGAGCTGGCAGTGAGCATAGACCCGACGCGGGGCTCGAACCCGTGAATCGCGAGATCATGACCTAAGAGAAAGTCGGACATTTAACCGACTAAGCCACCCAGGCGCCCCGGCAAAGACACTTCTATCTGAACGAGCTTTGGGAATTCATTATTTAGGCCATGAGAGGCCAGAGTGCATTTTAGAGCAGGGAAGCTCGATGAAAACAATATTTTAAGCAGCTTACCAAGGAAGGAGCATTTAGGAGGACTGAAGCAGGAAGGTTGTGGCGGTGGAAAGGCCAGGTGGGAAGTCTGTGGGACAGAGGCCAACAGTGTGGTGTGCTGGGATTGGATTGCAGAGGAAGGGAGGCAACATGGTGGATAACATTAAAGGCTGTAAAAGGAACCATTTGAGATGGTTGATATCTGTGAGGAAGTGTGAGGAAGGGGTGAGGGCATATATTTTTAAGCTTGGAGAGGTTGTGAACAAAACAGGGTAAGTTAGAGATACGGAACTGAGCGTTGGGGGTAATTCTCTTGTGACTGATTTTTGAGCCAGTGAAATTAGAAGAATTTGTAGAGAGAAAGTATGGGGAGAGGAAAGCAGGGCAGAGAGAAGAAAGAAGACAAAAAAGAGCAATAGAATAGAGAATAGAGTTTCAAGAAGAAAGCGTTCCTTGGGATCAGATACAACAAAGAGGTGATTCAGCTGGTGTTGATGATCACCAATGCTGTACCTGCTTAGCTTCTGAAGTGCTTTCACAGTGTTCCATTTCATTTACAAGTTTTAGGCCTTCTTAGTAATTCTCAGAGGTAGGGAGAAGGTCAGTACTCTCACAGTCAGAAAATAGACTTGCTGAATGAAGGTCGCATGGTAGCTTCCTAGAGCTATGGGTCTCAAAGTGAGGTCCATGGTGCAGTGGCGGCAGCCTCACCTGGGAACTTGTATATGCAGATTGTTGGACCTCAGTCCACACCTACTGTGTCAGACACAATGGGGCTGGGGCCCAGCAAGCAGTGCTCTAACAGGCTTTCCAGGAAATTCTGATGCACACTAAACTTGGGAACCACCGTCTTCTATATAACAAGCACATGGCAGAAGGAAGCCAGATGCCACCGGGTTAAGGAGTGAACGGGAAGTAAGCAAGGAAAGCAGCTGCAGTGGTTACTTTCCCCAGCAAGGTCTGACCTCATTTCCTCTGCTTGTGGTTGGAGGGTGCTCATTTAGGACCTCTGGACTCTGCTTTTTCAGCACTATCTTGACTTCCATTTGACCATAAATTGCTTTGTTAATGTATTTGTTGAGTGCAATTGTATTTGTGGGAGTAGGGATGTTTTAAATAAAAATCAGAGTTTATTAGTGTAAGGAAGAAACATATATATATATATATATATGTATATACATATATATATGTTCTCACAGTGCTTAACATAGTGATCCATCCTCCATGATTTCTTAGTAGAGACTCATTAACATCTTTGTGCCTCTGTAGACTACAATGTCCAGGCATGATCGTGCTATAGCTATTTAGGAGAAACATGAAAACAGACTGACAGAGCAGTCTGAAGCGATAAGGGCCTAAACAAGGATGCGATCTGGTCTTGGGGATGTTTGATGGTCTTGAGGATCTTTGGGGAAAGTTGAAAAGTAGGGCATTTGAGAGCTGGTTAATAAGAGGTGACTGTCTGTTTGGCACAGGTTAGTGAATTAGCATAGTGCTAGTTCAAGAAGAGGAATTAAGAAAACTTTTCCCTTTAACAATTTGGTGTTCTCTAAAGAAAAGGATAAGCATGACTTTTGACTTAGATGACTGGCTACTGATCCACTGAGCCCCATGTCCTTGGCCTTGACCTTTCCTCCTTGGCATCAATGTACTTTCTAACTTTCCTGACTACAGGCACTAGCTGGGAAGCTCCTTACCTCTTTAGGGTCTGACATGTCTGTGTTCTTCTCTCTCCATATGGACAAAATTCTTCATCACTTAGGATTAATGTCTTTGGGTGTTGTGTGTGGCTCAAGGAAGGAAGTAAACAGATTCTGAAGGTCCTACGTCTGTGTATCAGTTGTTTTTCCTTCTTCTATTTTGGTCGGGCATGTCTTCCATAGTCCAAAGGGTCAGTCAGAGTAGGAAATACCACATTTCCTAGTCCTCAAATAACTCCTGCCTGAAAGAATTCTTGATTGACTTTATAGAAAAAAAAAAAAAAAACCTCAAAAATGCTTTTGGCAATCTGCAATAGGACAGATGGAAATATGCCTGGCAGGGTTTGATGTTCTAGGATGAAGTTTCCATCATCTTTTGTCTAGTCACAGAAGGTACTTTGGAGTAAGGAAAGTAAAACTGAGTTTGATGTGGGCTCATTTGGCTGGATATATGCTAGTCGGACATGTACATGTTTGGCATGGGTGTCTAGTGTTTTCTGCAGTGAATGGGGAACTGAGTGAGCATTTGATGAAGAAAACATAAGACCTCAACAATTGCAGCAATGGAAAGAAAACATTAAAATAGGAAATTAAAATCCACACATGTGTCTGTACGTATCTGTATGTGTAGACAAAAACATGTTTACAGGCCAGACTAGACCAAACCTAAGGAGAGATCTAGGTCAGATCAACCAAGCAATTGAATACAATTGGCAGGTTTACTGAGCTTAGGGGCTGAGTGAAGGTGTTCTGCAGTTTGTATTTTTGATGTGTGTTGTTAATTAATTAAAGACATGCAGACTTCCTGTGAAGTGAGTCAGTGTTCCTCATTTCACGTGTGAGGAAACAAGGGGAAAGGATAAATAACTTGCCATTTTGCCAACGAGTAGCATCACCCTCGCCATATTGCTAGAATTTCCAGTGGGGTTTCAAAGAAAGACCTTAATTTCAAATTAGTCTGGGTTCATGTAAGACCACTTAAAAATGAAATTTTCATGTCTGGGAAGTCACTCACTTGGTCCTGCCTCAGAGGTAGATAATGGTCAGTAAGAGTCTACTTGGAAGGTGTGGGGATTTTAAGTGCTTCTCATGGTGACTTAAATTAGCACTTGTCTTGCCTTCTTAGTATAAATTTGCCATCCCTGAGTGCCACTTATGTGCTATACAGAACAAAGAGCAAGCTTGCTGGAAAATTAATTAATTCAATAATTGGTGGCAAAGGACCTTGAAAGTTTGCCAGACCCGCAGCCCAGTGTGATTTGTAGCAACAGAACAAAAAAATACCTGAGGAATGAGTTTCATGTTTCTTTTTTGGGTACAGTAATAATCAGTAACAAGGGAAAGGGGCCAGTGAAAGTAAATATTATGGATTCAGTTATCCTCTTACATGATGGGAGTTTTCTGTGTAGAGTAACCACCTACACAAGATGGGGCACTTAGCGTGCTGGTAGAGGAACAAAGTAAACAGATTGTTACGGGACAGCTAACTGGGCTTTGGAAGCCTGAATCAATCTGCATAGATTAGTGAGGTCAGTGTGCCTCCTTAAGCAAACTGTGTAGAGAGGGCTCAGAAACCATAGAGTCTGCAGATGGAAACAGGATTTAGGAAACATCCAGGATTTGGAAGGGTAAGATGTTACCTATGGGAGTGGTGGTGGGATGGCTGGGAAGGAGGAGAATGAAAGTCTGGTATTAGGTTAGAGAGAGGTCCTCCTGGAAGACAGGAATGTTTATGCTAGTGGGCAGTAGAAGGTTCCAGTCATGTGCTTCATTCCACAATCTGTAAATAGGTTATTACCCTTACATTTTGCCAGTGGGAAAGGGAACTAATTAATTAGAGGAACAGGGGATCTTACAGTATTGGGACACTTTGAATTTCAACGGAGAAGTTGTCAAAAGTGTTTCAGAATGAGTCAGAAGGAGCTAAATGTTTAGGGGTGCATGGTTTGCAAGTGTATGATTCATAAGGGGAATTTTGTGTGCTAAAAATGTCGTTGAGTAAGTGGGCTTTTCATTTTTTTTTAGTACCAAAACTCTACTATGGTGTTATTATATTCAGGGAGCTATGGTTTAAAAATCTGAAACTTAAAAAACTTTGTAGATAAATTTTAATATGGTAATTTCTTATAATGACCTTTCTTAAATGAATCTTGATAAAAATATCAGCAGGTGTTGAACGGCTGCGTAAAAAACATTATGTCAAGTTCTTAAGGGACTTCAGAAAGAATATTTATAAATATAAATATAAAGATATATTTAAAATATATCAAGATATATCAAGGATATATGAAAATACCCAAAGACTCTTTCTTTCTCTAAACTCTTTCTGGGGGTCTGTTTTATGGGAATAATCCAAATACGGAAAAGGTTAAGATGCAAAGATATTGATTAACATATTATTTACAATAGTGAAATAGGAAAAAATTTGAAATTACAACAATATCCATTTGATAAAGCATGCTGTTTATGTTTAAATAACTTTATAAAATGATGATAATATAGGCTATATGAGGAATATGGAAAAAAGCATATAAACTTATGTTATTTGGAAAGATTAAAATAACTAACATTTACTTAGCATCTATTAGGTATTATCTCTGTTTTAAGTCCTTTACATGTTTAACTCACTTGATTATCACAACAATCTTAAATGGTGAGTACTATTATCACCCTCATTTTGCAAATGGAAGAACTGAGAAGGTTATGTAATTTTCCAAGTTTACACAGCTAGAAAGAAGTAGAGCCAACTGGCCCCAAAGATAGGTATGAAACTATCTACCGTATAATTAAAACTATTTTATAAAGCATATATGAAGAGAGAATATGTTGATTTTCAAAAGTGAAAACACTTCTTCTATATAGCCATATTTCTGCAGGATGGTGAGCTTCCGTGATGGTCTACTTAACTAGCTACATAAATGAACATGATCTTATTAAGGCTCAAAGTACTGAATGGGATGTGTGGCTCCTTTTGGGAACACCTGCAGGTCTTTTCCTGGCATTTGGGTAACCTACAGAGATAGTGTTAGCTATAGCTTACCATTTCTTTTCTCTCTCATGAGACCAGAAGAGGTGGCTGATGTTGGTGTGGATAGAGCCAAGTACAACTCTGCCAGGTGGTACTAGCCTTGGAGCACATTGTGGATCCTTAATTTCAGACTCATCTGAGACTATCTTATAATATTATTATGTGACATTTGATTGCTATTTACAGTTCACCCATCATTTTCATCATCTCATTTGATCTTCACAAAAAGATTACCTTTATTTTGCAGATGAAGAAAGTGAGATTCAAAGAGAACTCAAATTGCAAAGCCTGAATCTAAACGCTACTATTCTACTCTTTTACAGAAAGATATGCATATACACCTATAACCTCATATATATGCATATACACCTATAACCTCATAGTCCTCTATGCATGTATGTACTGTCATCTATCTCAATTCTCTGTAACTTGCTCTTCTCACTTAATGCTATATCATATACATCTCTCCAAACTAAGATGTGACTCTGACTTGTTCTTTGAGTCGCTGCATAATAACCTGCCCTATATGGATACATTTAGTCTATTCAACCATTCTATTCTTATGGATGAGAAGATGGTTGCAAGTTTTTGCCGTCACAAACACAACTGCAATAAACATCCGAGTATATGTGTCCTCATGTACTGGTACTTTAATTTTTACAGGATTGATTCCCAGAAGTCAAATTGCTGAGTCAAAGGATATGTGCTTTTAAAATTTTAATATATCGTGTCAGATTCCTCTTCAAAAGGCTGGGTCAAACACTTTTCCACCATGATGTCTGGAAGTGCCTGCTTGTCTGTACCCTCATCAGCCCTGTAAGTTGTCACTCTAGTCTCTTACAGAAGAAACCCTGACTATAAATCTAGGCCTCTGTCTTTTCAATTAAGATGTTCAAATAACAGAGACTTTGGGCAGATTTTTAAGGAATACTTATCTTTAGGAGATTATTCACAATCTAATAGGCTTGGGGTCTGTTAGGAGGCTGCTTTTGGCCTCAGCCATTGCTTTGTTATATATACAACATATCAATAAATAATAACCATTATGGTCGAACATTAGAGTTGACAGTATAGTAACTTATGAACAAATCTCCTCATTAGCAGCACTATTATTTTGGTGTTTACAGCAATCTAGTAGTCACAGCTAAGTTGAAACAAGAGCCATTATGTATGTAAGACATTTTTAGCTCATTTACTCTGAACTCGCTTTGCATACAAGAGCACTTGGCCCGTGCCATATGGTGTAATGTCAGAACAAGATGCAATTGGAAGTGAAGAGGAATAGGACCTCTTTGACATGAGAGTGCATTATCATGTACTTGGACTCTTGTGGCTTTAGAACTGAGTTAACAATTGTTTCTGAATAGATTCAGATTTTAATTCCATCTGATCGACCCACATATTTTCTTGCTGTTGAAATGGAGGAGCTACTATCCTAATATATTTACTTATGTAGGTCTGTGTTTGTTGATTACTCGAGAGATAGAATTGTGACATTTTATCATTGGACTTATTTTCCCTTTTTACAAATTCTTGTCACTATCTCACAAGCTGAGGTTGGGGAGTTCATTACTTTGAGTGCCAGATTGGGTAGCCTTTAGCTGGCTGGCAACCATTTCCTTTTTTTTTTTTTCTAGTAATGGCACCTTGATTTTACTCTGGGGAACTTCCCTGTGCAGAACCTCCCCTCTTCACTCCAAGGATGAGGCTCACATGCTGCAAGCACCAACATCCACCCCACATCTAGTGCATGGTTTGTCCAGGGAGGAGCATGTAACCTGGTCCAGAACAATGACACTCCATTCTGTGACACTTCTTCGGATTAGTGGGAAGAGACAATCCCTCTCTGCTGTGATTGCTTGCTCTGAGCTGAGGTAAGCCTGAAATACAAATCTCTGAGAGGATGGAGCATACCTGAGAATGAAGCCAACTCAGGGGTCTGCCAAGAGGTGGAGTGAACTTGAGTCCTGAGGATATATTTGAGCTTCTGGTTCAGGGTTCTGTGGACTTTACCATTTTGTTGGCCAATAGTTTCCCTCCCTTTCCTTATTTTTAACTTTATCCCCTTTGTGTTGAACAATGCCTTTTCTTCTATCCAGTTACATCGTAACTGATTAAGGTTTCTAAATTGTTTTGAGTTTTTTACTGCATTACATGTTTTGTTTTGTTTTGTTTTGTCTTGTTTTGAGAAAGAGAGTGAAAGAAAGAGCACATATAGGGAAAGAGGGAGAGGAAGATAGAAAATCCCAACAGGCTCCACGCTGGGTGTGGACACAGGGCTTAATCTCACTAGTGTGAGATCATGACCTGAGCCAAAATGAGGAGTCAGATGCTTGACTGACTAAACCACCTAGGCACCTTACCTAAGATATTTTAAAGTGACTTCTAATGCAAAGTATTAATTAGATTAAGAAAGGAAACATAGATGCTGAGAGATGAGCTTCTCTTTGGCAGCTCCACGAATATAAAAAGTTAGTTTCTCTGGTTTTTCTAGTCAGTTTGTTTAGAATGTTTTTAGGTCAGATGTTGGCATTTGAGTTTCCTTCCTCCTTGCTCAAAGTTAACAATTTTATGGACTTTTTAAATGTTTTTTGTTCTTCAGATAATAGCAGACAGAAGCTTATTACCCCAGCACGTTAAAGATTGCCCTGGGGGCTGAGAATACAGCAAAAGCTACTGTTAGTGCTAACTACAGCCAGGTTCCTCCTTTGGGGGCCATTTATGTGAATCACAAATGATTTCTTAGCTTGTGTTTTCCTGGCTTTTATTCCAGGCACCTAAGGCAGCTTTCGAAATTGATATTCTTTCCTCTGAGCTGAGATAGATCATATGCTAACTGTCATATGAGAGCCAATAACGGTGTTTAATTGTTTTAGAAATAAAGTATAAAGGTGGGTAGGGAAACACAGCATATTTTCCCCCAGACAGAACTGGGGGAGAGCAAGTCATCCTGTGTTTAAAGCCCAATCTGAGAAATATTTTTCTCAACAAAAGGATGTGCAAAACAAAACGAACAGTTCTCCAACAGTCTCAGAGTGGCCAAACATAGGGCAAGGCTGGGAGTCCCCTGAAGTAGGGACATGCAGACAAGAACAGCACTGGAGGAAGAGACACACTGAAGGAGGGGTCTTCCCTTAGTCGAAACTCTGTTAAAAAGAAATTACTGGAAGAAGCAAACATTCTTAGAGATACCATTGCTATAAACTTCACACTTAAATTATGTCCCATGCAAGGTAAAAAGAAAGACTAAAAATTATCTGGAATTAACCATAAGGGAACTTGCATGAGGCAATGACACCCCAAAGCCTAGGACACAGGCGTGACAAGATAGTGTGCACACAGAATATGGTAGGCAGTGTAGGGTGAGATCTAGACAGGAACTTTAGAGCAGACACATATCTCTCATCCCTGCCTGGCTGAGTCTCCACCAATTCCTTTTTGTTGTTGTTGTTGTTAAATAATTTTTGTTTAACATTTGTTTATTTTTTGAGAGACAGAGAGAAACAGAACATGAGTGAGGGAGGGACAGGGAGAGGGAGACACAGAAATTGAAGAAGGCTCCAGTCTCCAAGCTGTCAGTACAGAGCCCGATGCGGGGCTTGAACCTACGAACCTTGGGATGGTGACATTAGCTGAAGTCGGTCGCTCCACTGACTGAGCCACCCGAGCACCCCAGAATCTTCACCGATTTGTAATGAGTGGAGTTGAAGAAATAATATTTGTAGATGAGTCCTAGTGGCCATATACTCTCAGTTAGTCCAAAGTCAGATGAATTTTATGTTTGCTTTGTATAATTTTTGCTTATGTTACATGTATATAGAGCATGGCTCATGATTCTTATTCCACAGAAAGAAGTCTATCATCGTAGGTAACCATTTGTAATCTCCATGAAGTCTTCAGCCTAGTGCGCCTCTTCTAAGTGACGTCCAGTATGGATGGACAGGAGGAGTGTATCCTTGGTGAAATCATGCTCTTGTTGGGGTGAATTCCATGATACTCTGCTCTCTGGCCCATCCTCCCATGCAATGTATTCAAGGAGGTTTGAGGCTTCCAGCCGTACTTTTTCTCCCCAAAGCCACAGACCTAGGCATATGCCATGCCAGCCCTGCGGATACTCTTTTAAAATAGCTTAACCTATTGGTGCAAGGAAGTCCCCCTAGTGGTATCTCTGCATCTCACCTGCTCATCTGGGTATGTTCTTTTTTTTTTCCTTCGATTTTTTTTTTTGTGGTAAAATACACAGACCATAAAATTTACCATGTTAACCAATTTTAAGTGTTCAGTTCAGTGATATTTAATATATTCATAGTGTTGTGTAATCATCACCACTATCTGTAAGTAGCTCTTTTTATCTTGTAAAACTGAAACTGCTTACCCATCAAACAATAACTCCCCATTTCTCCCTCCCTCCAGCTCCTGGCAACTACCATTCTACTTTCTGTCTCTATGATTTTTTTGTTTGGCTCTTCTCTTGATAACATTTTAGCTGGTCAGGGAAACTGGGAGGTGGGGCAAGGTGGTCAAAATAAGGAACTGTCGGATATACATCGAGGAAGGATGGGACCTGTACTCTGTTAAGCATCCAGCAGAATTAATTATAGGATCTTGCACAAGTTCCTTAACCACATTGTCCTCGGTTTCCTCATTTGTAAAATGGGGATAATAACAACATGTTGCCACATATGACTTTTATGATGAAGAAAGTATTGTACATGTAAAATATACAGAGCAGTACCTGGCATATACTAAGTAAGCACTAAATAAATTTTAGTGATAGCGATGATAATGGTCTCTCATTAGGATAATTAACATCAGTTGATTCAGCCAAGTGAAACAGAATATGAAGTTATAGCTGACAGTGGGGTTAGAAATTCACTTGTAAAGATGGTTTGGTTGTTCAAATGGCATGTACACTATTTCATGTTTACGCCAGCTCATTCACATTGTGTAGACTTGCAATGTTATTTTCTGTTGAAAGCAACCTATGACAATGTGAAGGATACAAACAAATCAACATTTCTCACGTGGGAGGAAACCCATATGTCTATCACTGAGGTCAACGATCATGTTAGCGACCATACTATTAGGTGAAAAGTTTTTCTGGCTATTACCAGAGAAAGTATCCAAGGAGCTATGAAAAAACTGCTGTTAGAAAAATTGACATTTTCTGTGCATATGACATCACTGCTTACAACTTGGGCTTTGAAGAGCTCAAGAGATGATATGGCTTGAGATTGAAAGGCCAAACTGAGCTGTACTTACTTATGTCCCACTTGTGCTTTGCAGACAGTGGCTAGAGCATTTTTTAATTCCACTCTTACCTTGATGCTGTTATTTGTTTCCATGACACTAGTTCTGGGAATGGCACCAGGCACATTCAGCATCTGCAAGTGATGGATTAGATAGTAATTGATGTGTGTTACGAAACTCACATCTGGGCCTTCCACCAACTGAGAGTCAGTTTGATTTGATCTGGCAAAAGGAGTTTCAAAGCATTTGGTTTTTAAATTATAGTGATTTATTGAAAAGTGCCTCATAAGATGACTATCAGCTGGTAGCAGGTTGAGTTCCCAGAAAAAATGTGCTTTCTTTGTCCTGATTTCCCCAAATGGCAAACCCACTAGAGCACCCCTCTTCAACATGGCCTCCTGGGGCTATCTCTTCCTATTGTTAAATATGCTGCCTACAGATAGGATTGCTGATGCTAAGATTGTAGAACACTATGCTGTAAGTTTATTTTGTTTCCTGGATAATACTTGGATTACCAAAACTGTGGGAAGAAAGTACTCTGATGATAAAGATGGAATTTTTAAAATCTTCATAAATTTATGTGAACAGATTTTTTTTTAATTCAAAATAGCATTTGCCCTACAAAAATTGTCATGCCTTAAATTCTGTTTTCCTACATTTCTCTCATTCTGTCATGTTATCTTCCTAGTATACAACCTATAAGCACTGAATATCTTTCTTCTCTCTCAATCCCTCCTTCCCTAGCAAAACCTGCAGAAATCTATCAGCGATTTATTCATGATTTTAGATTTTGCCTTAGTATGGTTAAGTTTCTGTCCATATTTGACCTTTTCTGGGTATTTTCACTTTAGGCTTTTTATTTTTGGTTGGGAAATGAAAGGTTCTTCTCTGTCAAAGGAATTTCAAGCATCACTGAGCAGCAAGACAGTCTTTCTGGAACTGGGTAAGACAGGTTTTTGATATTCTAGATCTTGTAAGACAGATGCTGGAGGTAAACCTGATTTAATCACACTGGAGGCATCTGAAAGAGAACCATCAGGAATCACCTTCTACTTAGCTATGGCTGCTGGAAGCTTGGATCAGATGAGGAATGACATGTTTTGGTCATTAGATATATCTCCTATGTAAATTCCCAGGGACGTGCTTCTCAGACCTTAATGTGCATATGAATCACCAGGTACCTTGTTCAAATACTGAGTTAGTAGATTTGGCATTGGATCTGAGATTCTACATATCTGGATTCATCCCATGTGATGCTAGTGTGGTTGGTCCCTAGGCCATACCATTAGAGTAGCAAGGGTGTGGAGGGTTCTACTTTTGCAAATCTTCTTCATTGTCTCTTCTTGATCTTATTCTCCTTTTCCTGAGATTAAGTTTATATAGGTATACATTATGGCATCTTTAATGTTATTGTTACTAGTAATTGTAACATTCCAAAAAATAATTCCTTTAAAATAATCAAATAGCAAACGGAAAATTATTCATTCAGAAAATATTTATTAAGTACTCACAATGTGCTAGGTATTTTTCTACATACTGAGCATATAGGAATGAACAAGACAAAACCCTGTTTTCATGGAACTTTTGTTATACGTGGATAAGTAAACAACTACCAACCAATAAATAAATATATAAAGCATACCAGATGGAGGTAGTGCTATGCAGAAAAATAGGTGAGGATGAGGAATAGAGAGGGAGGGGGAAGGGTGGGGAAGATGTAGGTCTATGGTAGGGTTATTTCCCTCCTCTTCAAACTACAACAAAGCTTAAACTATTAAATTAATTATTAAATACACTCATTATGTAATTCAAATACTGGGAACCCAAGGAAAGATTTACTGAATGAAAACAGAAAGTTGTATTTTCTCACTGCCAAAAAATCTGAGTTTGCAAATCTCAGAATTAGCATACATCAAATTGCATGGTTGTCCCTAGGAGTAAACCACCTGACATGTATGAACTCTTCCAGGCTACTAGGGCACCACTTTATATTTTCCCATCAGTACTTCTAAGTAGTCTAGAACATTAATGACTTCAGAAAAGAAATCAACAAACTTAAAAAAAAAAAGGGTTAATATCAAGAACCTACTTAGAATAGAACCACATGAATATAGGCAACTGACCTTTGACAAAGGAAGAGTAAAGCAAATATAGTTGCCTTCTTCTTCTTCTTTTAGAGTTTATTTCTTTATTATTTTTAATGTTTTTAAAGAATTTATTGTCAAGTTAGCTAACATACAGTGTATACAGTGTAGTCCTGGCTTTGGGAAGAGATTCCCATGATTCATCACTTACATACAACATGCAATGCTCATCCCAACAAGTGCCCTCTTCAGTGCCCACCACCCATTTTTCCCTGTCCTCCACCCCTCCCACCCCATCAATCCTCAATTTATTCTCTGTATTTAAGAGTGAGCAAAGATAGGGGCGCCTGGGTGGCTTAGTCGGTTAAGCGTCCGACTTTCGCTTAGGCCATGATCCCGCGGTTCGTGGGTTCGGGCCCCGCGTCAGGCTCTGTGCTGACTGCCAGCTCAGAGCCTGGAGCCTGTTTCAGTCTGTGACTCCCTCTCTCTCTGACCCTCCCCTGCTCACGCTGTCTCTCTCTCTCTCCTAGAAATAAATAAAACATTAAAAAAAAAAATAGTGAGCAAAGATAGTCTTCTAACAAATGGCACTGAAACAACTAGACATCCATGTGCAAAAAAACCAATCGACACATAAACCTTACACTATTTCACAAAAATTAACTCAGCATGGTTCATAGATCTAAATGTAAGATGCAAAATTGTGAAAGTCCTAGAGGGTAACATTGGAGACAATCTAGATGAGACTGGACTTTATGTATAATACCAAAGGTATGATCCATGAAATATATAATTGATAAGCTGGATTTCATTAAAATGAAAGCCTTGTGCTCCATAAAAGACAATGTTTAGAGATTGGGAAGACAATCCACAGACTGGGAGAAAATAGTGCAAAAGACACATCTGATAAAGCACTGTTATCCAAAATATATGATGAACCCTTAAAGCTCAGCAAAAAGAAAACAAACAACCTGATTAAAAATTGACCCAATAAGGGATGCCTGGGTGCTTAGTTGGTTAGACATCTGCCCTTGTCTCAGGTCATGATCTCATAGTTTGTGAGTTCAATCTCCACGTTGGGCTCTATACTAACAGCTCAGAGCCTAGAGCCTGCTTCGGATTCTGTGTCTCCCTTTCACTCTGCCCCTTCCCCACTTACACTCTGTCTCTCTTTCTCTCTCTCAAAAGTGATAAGCATTAAAAAATGAAAAAATAAATTGGGTCAAAAATCTTAACACTTCACCAAGGGAGATATATAGGTGGTAAATAAATAAACAAAAAATGTTTCACATCATATGCAAATTAAAACACTGTGATATCACTATGTACTTATCAAAATGGCCAAAATCCAGACCACTGACCATACCAAATGCTAGTGAGGATATAGAACAAAAGGAACTCTCAGTCACTGCTGAGGAGATTGCAAAATGGTACAGTTACTTTGGAAGGCAGTGTGGGGGCTTCTTACAAAATGAAACATATTCTTGCCACTGAATCCAACAATCATGAACCCTAAGATATACTGTGGACTCTGAATGACTGTGATGTGTGTGTGTGCGCGTAGGCCTATCAGTCTGGTGGGAGGTGTTGGTAATGGGGGAAGCTATGTAAGTGTGGGGACGGGGTTACACAGTAAATCTCTAGATCTCTTTTCAGTTTTGCTGTGAACCCAAAACTGCTCTAAAAAAAGACCCTATTTCATCCCTTTCCTCACTTCACTGATTAGAGGGTCTGACATACCGATATGTTGCTTTCAGTATACCTAACAAGCCCCACCTCCTCATTTTATAGATGAAGATCCTGAGGTGAAAAGGGTGGGAACTTAATGACCACAACTCCACTGGTGATCTGTGGGAGGTGGGACCCTGAAAGTCTCTCTAAATTAGCAGCTTCCTGGTCTCCTCTCTGCACCGTTGCCTCTGGCAAGGCGTGCTTCAATAGATAGAATTGCATGGAGTTTTAAATACAATGCTCTTAAGACCTTTCAGGGAAAAGATCAAACAAGTATGCTAATTAAGCCCTCCCCCTCCTTTTTTCTCTCCAAGACTCTGATCAAGTAGTGTGGATTCCTAGCCTGCCTGTACAGGGTTTATGCCAGAGCATCTGTACTTGGTTGGTGCCAAGCTCAGGAAATACCAACAACAACAACAACAACAATAAATCCGCATCTTTTAAGTTAATATCAGTTTTTGAAAACTAGAATTGATGATGGTGCGATATGGTCAGTATAGTCTGGTCAAAACACAAGAATTCCTTCAGAGAAAAACAACTGGTACTATAAAGCACACGTTTGAAAAAGAAAATAAAAAGAATGAAGTCACTTCTGAGCAATTTTTCCGCGGCAAGAATACTCAATTTGTGTCATCACTCTAAAAATTAGCCAATCGAGAATGCTTGTTTACATTTAGAAACCAGAACCGATGATACTGACATGAAATGAGCACTTTGGGCGCAGGTTCTTGAATGGGTGGGTTGCTGGAGCGCTGGTGATCCCAGTGTGAGCTTTCTGCCCTTGGGCTGTCTAATTACACTGGCAAACAAGATAGGTAAGAAGCAAGCAAAAACCATCTGGGCAATATGTCTTCTTAATTTAAGGTTGGTTTTTCTTTGTTTTGTGATTCTAACCGTTAGTTTTACCTTTATTTGATCCTTCAGCTAGGGAACTTGAACTGGTTTGAGTTTATCTTTGTTTGAAGTCTATGTACGTACAACAAAGAAAATTAATGTAGAGAGTATTTCCTGTTGCTGAAGGTTTCTCTTTCCTTCCTTCCTTCCTTCCTTCCTTCCTTCCTTCCTTCCTTCCTTCCTTCCTTCTTCTTTCTTCTTTTTTCTTTCTTTCCTTCTTTTTCTTTCTTTCTTTCTTTCTTTCTTTCTTTCTTTCTTTCTTTCTTTCTTTCTTTCTTTTCTTTCAACAACAAATCTCTCTTGTAACTATTCACTGATCATTTCGGAAGCATCCTGTGAATTATACCAATGGTAATTCCTTTAGAAAGATAAAATTTTTAGGTTTTTGCCAATTGAAGTATTCAGTGTAAAAACAGATTTCTCCAAATGTAGCAAATTGTTGGTTCATTTACTAACCATGTTTGTTTCATGTATTTGCATTTGCCAGACAAACACTGAGAATATATATTTTAATTTTATTGCAAAACTACCATTTCAAGGCATACCGTGAAATTATAATTTATGTTCCTGAGATTTTTGTAGTTTTAGAATGATCATTTCAATTTAGCCCTGGGTACCTTATACCATTATGCTAGGAACACTTCCAGTTTAAACATATATAATTTATTTTTAACAGATTTTGCTTGGAGTACACAAATGAAATGTAACAGTCATTACAGAGATTGTCTTAGTTCATTTACTAAACATGAATCCATGTCCTCCATTTCCCTTATTCTGTGCCTGACTCCTTGGCTGGGCTTCTATTCTCTGCTTTGCTGCAAATTGCAAGTGGAAGGGGACTCTTAGCATGAAGTCCCTTTTAGGGGACGTTCTTGGCAAATGGGATGTGTGCATCACTCAGATATTCTATATTTTTAGATAGTTCTTTCTGAAAAATCCAATTTATAAATTGATCTTTCCTCCATTCCTAGCCACCTTACCCAAGGAATCTGTCTTTACTTTCCAAGCCCCCAGACAGACAGCCTTGATCTTGAGACTTTTTCTTTTTGGAAGATGAGGATTCTATTTTTTGAAGTTATTTTACCTTTATTCAGAAAAAGTTATTCAAACTCAACTTCTAACGAGAGTCCTCTTTCTCTCTTAAGCAGCACAGATCAAACAAAGGTGGAGGTTCTGTGTACCACGGCTCCATGGGTTTGCAGCAAGAATCACACACAGCATTGACTCTATAAATTTAAATAATGTAAAAACATTTTGTGATAGGCTTTGTATTGAACCTATGCCCAGCAGGTTTTGTCCTCTCAGTATTTCCACTGGGTTTGGATTACCTTTGCGCACCAAATCTTTGTGGCTTCCTATGTATGGTCAAACTTAGTATAGCTGGTATACAGAATATTTCCTTTTTTCTCTGCTTAGAAGAATGTTTGAGGAAGGTCTCACAGTGTAAAGCTGTTTGTTGCATGGACAGATTTTATGCCATTTGAAACTGGAATTATGTAAAGCAGTTATCGGGAGTGTAACTGAGTGTTTGGACTCAGCAAAGAGGCGGGGCTCGCAAATTAGGTTTTCATCAGAAGGGAATAAAAGTGTCTAAGGGATTAAGGTAGCAGAGTACGCTTTGCAGATTTGTATGCACCATGTACTGAGCTTTCAGAAGATGCCATAAGGACTTGTAGAACTTCCCTGGCAGAAGCTGAAGAAATAAAAATGAATTCTGTGAGTGTTACGGGTTGTTAGGTGATTTTGCTTCAGGCTATCAAATAAAAATGGCACATGTCATTAGCCTTATGGAGGCAGAGTTTTAAATATCTTTTTTTCAAAATTATGTTCTCTTGTAATTTATTCTGCGGTCCCTTTTATTTGTCTCATATTTGTGAAAGAGGTCTGTGACTCGGGGGAGGAGGGGGTGCCCAAGAGATCATCCCTCTTATAATCTGATGTGTTGAATTTTGTATAATCCTCATATTTTTTTCCCTTTGATATTGGATACTGTCCAAGTGCTGAATTAATTCTACTGTTAAAAAAAAACAAATCAAAACAAAAGTCTCCTTAAGAGAGCAAAACCCTTAAATACGGCTGTGTGTCTTTGCAAAGCAAAAGCCTGAGTGTCAGATTTGAAGAACTACAAATATTTAGCACAAGATGAGATGCTCTGGCCTCTTCAGGGATGACATTTTGATGGTGCTTTCAGCTTTTGTTCATGCACATGGCCTCTATTATCTTGGATATTCCCTCTACAGAGGAGAAAGATGAAGTGTATCTTCACATGGAGGCACATGTGTAATAAGAAGGTGGAAATGACTTCAGTGCATAAAGGTCTGCCAAGCACTGGCCTGCAGGCTCTCATTACATAGAGGTTGGAGGAGAGCAATAAAAAGATCAAATTCAGCAGAGATAAACGGCATGCGTCATCTTAACTGATCGATAACCAGCTTCTGAGAGTAACCAATGTCAGCTGAGCTGGGTCCGTCTCCCCTAGACACTCCAAGGAGTGAAGATCACATCCTTTTCGAGCTGAGAGGACTTTAAAGCCAGAAAAACCTATAGGGATGCAGGCGTGCTGTGATGATTTCTCTATAACATTTTGAGGTTTGCTGTGCTGATAGAAATAGAATAATTTCATCAAGACAAGCAGTGTGAATTTAAAAAAAAAAACAAGATAAATTATGCCATTATTGCCACATTTTTCACAGCCACCCTACTAAACACTGACATTTTAAGAGAAGTTTATATAAAGAGGAACATTATTTTTGATACAATCCTGAACTTGTGTGCTACTAAATACTGGAGAACAGTCTGAGCATGTTCTGACTAGAACAAAGTCTTAGAGGTGGCTTCCAGTCAAGCATAGCTACATATTTCATTTAGACATTTCTAGAATGAAACGAGAGAGAAGTTTTAAGAGGCCTTAAACCCTATCTCCCCACCCGCTCAACTATAAATTTAGATAAGTGTAATGTACAGAAAATAAGCATCCAAATAGACTCATTTGATTATATGGCTTTTCTGTCTAGGAATTATGGAAACAAGATGCTTTATTTGATCTTGGGTTATAATATTACTGAAAGTTTTTGCTAAGGTTAATAAAAAGGAAATTCAATAGATACATTAAAATGTCTGAAACAGGCTTGTGAGTTAGGACACTGAGCTCACTGCACTTAAAGCTTGGAAGTCAGAACTCTGACGCCACTCAGCAGTGTGTGTGTGTGTGTGTGTGTGTGTGTGTGTGTGTGTGTGTGTGTGTGAAGTGGGAAGTTGCTCCAGGAAATCTCTTTTGCTCAATAGAGCATGTTGTTTCAGAGAAGCACCTTTTCATTGGCATTTAAACTCTTTTATTATTACAAGTTGGTGTAAGAATGACCATTTTCTTTTCTGGAGACTATTTACTACCATTCTCATCAACATTTAAACATTGGGAAACAAGGAAGGCCTATTAAGGTTATCTCAAGGATTGTTTCAAAATCTGTGACAATTTGAATCAAAATTTCCTCTGAGAAAACTTGGAAAACCTGTCTAGCTAGAAAGCTTTTCTTCTTCCTTCCCCACCCCTTCCTAAAGTTCTTCTGAATTGTGAGCCCAGGGCAAGTTTAATTATAATTAGTTAATGTCAGTTAATTAGGTAATGTTCATATAGTGCTTTGAAGATGAAAAGTGTTTTAGAAATGCTAAGTGCTATCATTATTAATATTAGCAAAGGGGGAAAAGTCAGCATGGTGAACACTTTCGGAAGCTGCAGAAATTGAATGTGAGATGCTTGGTGCCACCATCTCATCTGTTCCTGACAGAAGGGGAAGCAGCCTTTTGTCTTTATTGTTTGGGTGTCCAGAGCTCCTATCCTCTGTCTTTCCCTGTCCAAATATGTATACTTGAAAACATACTCGCACACAAGTCTGCTCACACACGTAGCTCGTTTTCAATGTGAAGTTAGGCTCATGTGTATTTCTGAACTCAAGGATATTTGATAGGTTCCAACTCCTAAATGTTTTCTTTAATCTCTCTTATTCCATATTTCAGAAGAAAACAATAGAAAATTAACAAGAACAGAAAGGACCACTGTTCTTTAGATTATGTAATTTATTGAAGGAAATGAACCTGCCAAGTAAAAAGTTGCATCTTCTACTTTCAGACATAGAGTATCATAGGTTATAACTGAGATGCAAATTTTGGAGGCACATGGCTCCTAAGTTTTAAAATACAAGGCTGTCCTGTGTACTTGCAGAACAGAAAGCATTTGTGGGTCATGCCACATCTGGATGGGACTTCACTCGACTTGTTCTTATGTGTGCTGATAGCTGATATATGATCAATATATGTTGTGACGCACAGGTGGAGGGAAGCAGGCCCTGGCCTGAGCTAAGCCTGGGTGAGGATGGAGGTAGCTATTTGGACAGTAGTGCTAATTGGAGGCAGTGCTTTTCTCCAGTCTGTCCTCCAAACAGAAATCCCATTTCTTGTAGATTTAATTTTGATGAGGATTATAATAAGTAATACAGTAAGGCTTGGGATATTGGAATGAAATAAATCAGTATATGGAGATCAAGACTTTAAAGGGTGGAAAGAAGATATTAAGGGTCAACACTGCCATCTCACAGTGGGCTTCTACAAAGGAAGTGTAGATGTTTGAGTGATTCAAGTTCACGGAAAGTCATATGGGAAACTCTCACTACATGATTCCTTACTTCTTTCTTTAGCACACTGATTCCTTGCTTGCTTTACTTAATATAAATTGTTTAGGTGGCAATAATACCAGGAAAATGGCATAGATGTATCTTGGACTTGAGTTAAATTATTCCCAAGCGTCCAAATTGGTTTCTTACTGTTTGGTGGAGTAATTTGTGCATCTCACTAAAGGGCTAATGAACACTTCACTTTGGCACTTGGAAATAGACACATTCAGATCATGTTAATCAAACATAATTAACTTTCAAGGAAGGAGGCTGGAAGAATGGGCCAAAACAAATATACTGAAATAGAACAGAGATGAATGCAAAGTCCTACAGTTAAAAAATATCAGCTTCACATACATAGAACAGCTATGTGGTTTATTAAAACAAAGCAAGACAAAACAGTATCCGCACAGCATTAAAGGCTTTAGTTGACTAAAAGCTCCACATGCATGCAGCAATGTGGCCAGAATGCGAAACAGTCAGGATACCTCAGTGTCACAGAGCAAGTGTCCAGCACCGAGGCTGTAGGAGGGCTGCTCTGGTTGAGACCACATCTTTAGAAACAAGTTTCCCTGGTCTTTGAGTTTTTAGAATGCTTGAGTGTCTTTCAGAAGAATAGTTGAACTGGGAGAGATTTAGCCTAGAAATGTAAAGTATCTAGAAATAGGATGCTGTTTTATTTATTTATATTTTTTATTTTAATCTTTTAAGAGAGGCATTGAGAACATGAGCAGGAGAAAGGGCCAGAAGGAGAGAGAGAGAATCTCAAGCAGGCTCCATGCTCAGCATGGAGTCTGACTCACAACTAAATCTCACAGCCCTGGGATCATGACCTGAGCTGAAATCAAGAGCCAAACACCCAACCGACTGAACCACCTGGGAGCTCTGATAGGATGGCATTTTAAATTTTTTAAAAATTGGGGGCGGGGCATCTGGGTGTTCAGTTGGTTAAGCATCTGACTTTGTCTCGGGTCGTGATCTCATGGTTTGTGAGATCAAGCCCCACATCTGTGGGCTCCAGCCCCACTATGGACTCCACTCTGACAGTATAGAGCCTGCCTGGGATTATGTCTCTCCGTCTCTCCCTGCCCCTTGCTCACCAGCACCCTCTCTCTCTCAAAAATGAATAAAAACATAAATAAACTGTTTAAAAAAGTTTTTTTTTAAATATTATAAAGCCTAACATCTGGAGCTGAGATTAGGCCCAGAATGACTATGGCCAAGGAAGAAAGGACCATGCAAGCTTATGTTTCTGGACCGTAAATCCTTCCATACATCAACCCAGACCTTCTCCCTCATGCTATTCCTCACTGCTCCTTTATCAGAATCCTGTGCCATCTGCCCTGGCTTGCCTCACGGTTCCCCAAACGCACCTTCTCAGTTCCCTGGAAAGCTTTCCCTCCCATTTATGTTGTCCCTCCTGCTTTTCTGCCCAGTTGAATCCTTCAAAGTCTTGCCCAGTCTTTCTCAATCTTGGCTACATATTAGAATTACCTAGAGAGCTTTTAAAAATCCTATGCCTGGGCTCTCCTTCCAGAGATTCTAATGTAATTGGTTTGGGGTGGGGCCCAGGCATCAGTATTATTTTAAAGCTCTCCAGGTGATTTTAATGGGAACCTGGTGTTAAGGACCACCTGTTGAGTCCCAGCTGGACTTTGGTGATGCATTGCTCTTTTTCACTCATTCCTCTGAACTCCTGCTGAGAAACTCGCGTACAGTTAATATTATGTCTGATTTAATTCATTCAACAAGAAAATCCCACCTGCTTTCTATTGTTAATCATCTTTCAGGGTGCATATGTCTCACTTCTTCAGCTGAACCCTCAGACCTTTGGACGTGTCTTCTATTCCATGCTCCTTTCTGTCCAGTACAATACAGAGCACAATACCTTACCCGTGGGAGTGTGCATCGATGAGTTTTTCTTTATTCTAGAAAATCAATAAATATCTCTTGCTTAATTAGCAAATAAACGATGATGTTTGATAGTTGATGCTAAAGTTACACAAATCATTTTATCCAGAGCTGTCTATGAGAAAAGAGTGGGCCATGGGGCACCTGGGCATCTCAGTCTGTTACGCATCCGGCTTCAGCTCAGGTCATGATCTCATGGCTCATGAGCTGTGCCAACAGCTCAGAACCTGGAGCCTGCTTTGCATTCTGTGTCTCCATCCTGCTCTGCCCACCTGCTCCCTCCTGCCACTTGTGTGCTCTCTCTCTCTCTCAAAAATACATAAAAACATTTTTTAAAAATGTAAGGAAAAGAATGGGCCATGAAAGTTTAGCTAAACTATTGGGTGAGGACACAACAAGATAGGAAATAAAGATTACTTTGGCTGCCTTCATTTTTGCAGTAGATACAACAGAGTAACTGTGATAGCTCACCAAATGTACCACCTGAAAGACACAGAGTAACTGGGAATGGCCCACCCTAGAATGGCTTAGCATGACTTTACTTCTGGGTAGTTGGGTCAAGAGGCTGGGACAGGGCCAGATTATTTCTGGCTAATGGGGCTATCTCTGCTTTCTTTATTATCTGAGGGAGGGTGGCATTTTGAATTGTACTGAATTTTGATTTATTCCTACAGGTGGATTTGTGCAAGCCAGAACAGAAACTAATGCCAAGAGACTGATGGAGTAACTAAGCTGTTAATAAATTCCAGTGCCACTGAATAATAATACTTTGTATTTATATAGCGTCTTTCTTGGAGGAGCTCAAAGTACTTTATGGGCTCTGAAAGTTAATCAAGTTGGGAATTTTTCAATCACTGTGGGAGTGAGATCCAGAGCTCCAAACCCCCAAGCTATAAAACTTGCTTTCCTCATTTTATGCATGTGGACCCTGTTAGGTGGGGGACCTAAAGAAGCCTGAGGCTCTTTGGCCTTGGAGACATTGTAACATGAAGTGAACTGAAATTCATTTCTAGCCAGCTAGAATAAGATGAGCATCCAAACAATGTTTAAAATATTTTAACAAATAAAAACATTGAAAAACATCATATGCAGCTGTCTGGCATTACTTTGTCATCATGACAGTCGCTGAAATATAGTGATCCCTGTGTTTGTGTTAGTTATTATAGGAATAATTGTGAGGAAGAAGAGTACATTTTACTTTAATTTTGTTTGTTGGAATTTTCTTGTTTCTCTTTATTCTAATATGTATCATCTCTGAGTAATAAAAAGGAATGGGGAAGTAAAAAAATACTTCCCTGGGCTAAGCTATGGCATGAGATAATTTTATTTCAGACTTTTGGCTAATAATGAGATTCACGCAAATGATCCATGTCATCAAAGACTACTTACATGAACTTAATCTTCAAATTTGACCTGTGGGCTGTTGCAGCCCTTGCTTTGGAACCTCTTCCTTAACATTTGGACTTGGAAGTTTTATTGTGGAGCTGGATTCTGTTTCGGCAACCACTTTTTTTTTTTTTTTCTGGGGTCCTCGGGTCTTGAAATGAGTTACATGTAGCAAGGTTTTATGTATCTCCTAAAGAGCCAGATGGAATTGACTTTGAGCATCTGCCATATTGTAGTGGAGTAGGTCTTCCAAAATTAGAATATCAGCTCTTCATCCAAAGAGACTTTGTAATTCCAAGTATAGTGCAATGAAAATCACTGGGCTCAGTAAGCATTGGTTGATTGGTTTTCTTAATACAGGGTTTTCCAGAGTGAGATGAGTAGCATTGTGATGGTCAAAATGATTTTAGATGGGGCTGGAGCCCTACATTTCCTAAAGTGGAATCACATAGAAAGTTATTCTTTTCCCAATTCTCCCTCCATTTTTTGGATTATAGAAAGAAGTCAGGCTTAGCCAGCTTTAACACCACTACCTTTGAAACAAAAACAGTGAGCCTCAGCCTTTCCACTAGCATGTAGAGAGACTTTATTATAACATTGTTTAATACAACATTGTTTGGTCTTTGGTATAACTTATACTGGTTTTCCACTTTTGGTAATGATATAAGGTATTTTTTAAATACATTGAGGTAGAAAAAAATGAAGATATTTAAAGAAAATATTAAACAACTGCACAGGTGGTATGTATATGTTACAAAAATTAGTTTATAAAACTGACTAAATTCCCTTACCATTTGGGTTTATTGCTAAATCTAACACCTGCTTTCATTTTCTCTTATTTTTTTTATTAGAGTTGCATATTACTTTTTAAATGTGAGTTTGACTTCTTACTATCCCTAAATTATGTCTATATACATGGCAAAAACCACTATTTTCCACTAATTTGCTACTAATTGTCTAGGTAAAAAGGTATCCTTTTCTGAGTAAAGGTTCTAGGACAGATTTAAGCATCTACTTATGTAATGAATAAACTTGTCACTTCTACATTTAGAATAATACTATCTGTGTACCATTTTAAGGAGACTTGGGAAAATAATCATTCTGTGTTCCATGATTTCGATGAGGAATCATGGTTGAGAAAGGTTTTGAAGTTGTTCGTCAAGTCAAACTTACTAGCTTAATGATCTCTGCTTTGAGAACATTCAGCCATGTAAAGAAAGGAAAGAAATATCAGGAAGAGGTAAGAAAGAAAAGGGCAGAAGTGGAGAGAAGGAAGTTGAAATAGCAAGGAGGGATAAAAAGTGAAAGAGGAATCCCACAGGATCAGAGGAGGGAAATAGCAATGTAAAAACATATTATGAATTAATATGTTTATGGAATATTTGGTGTCAACAGAACTATTTTTTAGTATGTTGAAAACCAGATAATTTATGCCCTGAGAATGTTTGCTCAAAGGAAGGTAGATTTGGGCTCAAATAATGTTACCTGCAATGAGCTCTGTGATCTTGGGCAAGTCATGGAACTGATTCTGTGAAGTGCAATTTTAGCATCCGCCTTACGGGATTGCTGCGTGGATTAACTGAGAGCCAACTGTGAAGGGCAAGCAGGAACTCTCCTGCAACACAGCTACCAAGTACGTTGTAGAGCTGGGATCACCAACCCCGAAAACAAAGGAGGAAGAATATTTTTGTTTTGTTTTGTTTGTTTGTTTTTTACAAGACCAACAAATAGTCTGAAGGAATGTGAGTCTCTTTGCTCTTTTCCTTAGCAGCCCTCAGTGTTTCATGCTGGTGATGCTTGCTCTCTGGCTGCAGTATCACCGGAAACTTATGGCACCAGGCTCTGGAATCTGCTTCTGGCCACCAACAAGAGATTGACGTTAGGCATACACTGAATTGGGGTGGGGTCATTCGGACAGTTGCTCCAAAGTCAATAGCCTGTCAGTGAACGTGAAAGTGAAGCAAGCAGAGTGCTTCCCTGGGCTAAACCCATGGCAGAAGGGAATTTTATTTCAGACGTCCTTTTTGCCTTATTTTCCTCTTCTGCAGGATGCCTCCTCTTCAGGATCCGTGTCTTATACCTCCTCCCTGTTATCGCTCAGCCTTCACCCTCACATCAAAACACCCTCAAGAAAGCAGCTATTTAGACTTTGTGTGAAATCAAGTTAACAGTTTTACCTTTCCCAGGTGTGTTTGCCATTTGAGGTTTTTATGGCAAGTTGTGGAACCCTGCTCCTGTTAACGGGATTACAGACAATTCCAGAATTCTCAGGAAAAGGGCCCGTGGGAGCAGGGTCTTGTAGGCAGAACCCTGGAAGTGAGCCACGTTCTCATGACTCATGGACTCGCTCTGTGAGCCTGTCCCCACAGTCCTCAAGCCAGTGGTTCCCAGAGCAGTCTTCATTTAAATATCCTACTCTGTGTATCAGTTTTCCAGGTTTGCTGGGTTTGGTTTGGGAAACGTAATTATGTCTGTTGCATAGCAGACACTTAATTCTCATTTTAATGGAGTTGGTCATTAGCAATGTATATAGGCAGCATACCCAGGTGTTTTTATCTGTTGGTGCTAAGTTGACCCTCTATCCTTCCTAGGGTGTCAATGGTTGCTGACCCTGTTTAAGTCTCCATGATTAGGGCATTGTACCCTGCTAAGCATGTTCATAGCAGGCTCAAGCCCATGTAGTAATATTATCTATCTCTTTATCTATGTATCTATCTTTCTAGCACCTATCTCTCTATGTATCCAACTATCTATTATGAAGAAAATAGAGGGAGAGAACAGAAGGTTTTCACACATTTTCTTTAGACAGGCCAAGATTTTGGATAGCTCTTCTTACCATGCCCCTTCAAGAGGCTGGGCTTAATAACATTTAGGACAAAATGTGAAACCCCACCTCTTTCCACAATGCTGCATGGTAGAAGGGCCTCTTGAGATTTGCTCTTGTAGGCTGCTAGCATTTCGTTTTGATGTTATTGCTGCTGTTCTGGGTTTTAAATATTTTAATGAAAATTTTTATTGTGTTTGTGGACTGGCTTTTAGCAAAGGCTACAGTTTAGGAAATTCTAATAAATGAAGGAGTGATGTGTATAAAGAGAATTAAAACTGAAACCTGGTTCACTCACACTTACAGAGAATTTCATAAAACACGAGAGAATCTGATGTTGTTTTTTAGAAAGTGACGTGCAAGACTAGGTCCTGGAGAACTAGATTAGGGCCCTCTTTCAGAACCATTACAGACCACAAAGTCCGTACTTTCTGAGTTGGTTTGGTGAGCATTTGACGGTCTCCTCCTGTCAAGTGGATCGTTATTGTTGTAATGGGGTCTGGGTGTTTCAGAGCACTGCCCGGTGATACAAAGTACAAAGAAAATGAAGAAAGTGATGTCCTACCTAGAAAACCTCGCCTTGTGTAACTATCTCCGTCCGCTGGCAAATAAGTGATGAAATCTTATCCGCAAGAATTCTTCTGTGTTTATAAATGTTATGAATAGGTCTAAATATCTAAGCCTGTGTATAAAATATTTCCAATGAGCAATAGAGCTCATTTTGTGAACTGCTCCCCTTCCTCCCACCTCTGGGTGTGATGCCTTAGGGCCTTTCCATAAAAAATGATCTTATGCAATCCGGCTTGGTGGTTTTCACATGCTTTAGAAATGCATTCTCTTTTGGTGCCATGGTGCTAGGAGCACCATAGGATTGTGTGGGCCTGTCCCTCCCTTCCAAATGTCCAAAGACAAAATGGAAAATAATTATGAAACGTGCTGGTGCCGGTCATTTCCGTGTTTGCTCTCAGACCTATTCCTTGCCCTTCTCAGGCTCTGCTCCACATAGTCAGGCTCAGCCAGTGAGAGGTAGTAGGGGCAAGAGATTAGACGGTGGGAGGAAGGCAGAGACTTGGGTGTTCTGTGCGCTTTCTGTCTCAGGTGGCACCTCCGGCAGTGTTTCCAGCCCCCCCCCACCCCAAGCCCCACTCTTTGTGACCCTGGCTTGCCCCCCACTAACCCCCATCCCCGACAGGGTTGCCTAAACCCAGCTATACCCAGGCTGCCCCAGCCTCTGGCATCTGGTAGCACCACTTCCTCCTGCCTTCTTCTTCCCATTTGTAGTAAAAAAAAAAAAACAAAAAAAAACCCAACCTTTATTTTTTGATTATACATATTGCATGATCATTGTAAAAAAAAAAACAAAGCTATAAAAAGAAATATGTTGAATTACCTGAAATCCCACTATCCAGCAATAACCATAATCAACATATTAGTGTGTTTCCTTCCTGTATTTTTCTGCTATAAATACATATACACTGGGAATGTTTTTGGAAACATCTACTGGATGCTATTAGTAGCTTCTCGGGGCTATAATTTGTGGATGAGCTTCTGTGATAAAAGCTTTTGCTATCAGAACATCAGTCCAGTTCTCAGGATGATGGGCACAAATACCCAGATATGGCAAGTTGTGGACATGGCCCCCTGACCATGTACCAGAATACACAGATGCGCGCGCACACACTCGCACATGCACATACCAGCACCAGCAAACCCAGTTGTCCCGAAGGCACTCCAGGGTAAACCGCACGTGCATATTGCCCACTGCAGGTAGGTGCCAACTGGCTTCAAAGATTTCTTTCCAAAGGGAAGCAGGCTTGTGCAGCAGGTCTAGGAAGCCCACAAACAAATGTGTTCCTTGAGCAGAGTAACAGCAATAGCAAACCCTGTGTTTGCACATGAGGTGCTTTTCTTCCGATGAGCTCCAAGGTGTTCCGGTTTTATCCACTTCATTGTTTTTTCATCCCCGTGAGGCAGTGGGGAGGCTGTTTTTATTCCTTCTTTGTAAATGAGGAATCTGGGACCAGTAAGGTAACCACGGGCCCAACATCCCCTGGTGCTTTCTACCTCTGAGAAGTTTATGATTTCTCAGCCGCAGCCCTGGGCCGCGATCCCAGAGATTCTGATTCCGCAAGCTCTGCTGAGGACCCAAATAATCTGCGTTCTCCCAAAGCCCCTCAGGTGTTTCTGTGTAGCTGAGCTTGGGAAGTGTTGCAGAGGGAACCGTGTTCTAGCCACCCTCTTGTTTATACTCATGTGGTGCGTACTAGGAGCTAGTCTTTGTGAAATGGTTTTCACGTTCTTTACAATGTTGGTCCTTTCATCTTAAAGTGGCTACATTGGGGGTATGCGGACCTTTCTTGGTCGTGATTGGTCTTCTTCCTGCTCCTGGTTTTCTGTACTTGCTTCGTGTTTTGGAACCAGAAGGTGGGCTCATACCTGTGATGATCTAGCGAGTTCTGGGCAACACTGCGAAAGGGTCAGAGCGCCTCCCTGGGTCCCTCCCTTCTACTTTCGGGCCCTGCTGGCTCTGCCGTCACAAAATTCCCCACTGTGCCCGCCCTGGCTTGTCCTCTCTGAGAGTACGAATTGATTCTAACTGATAAAAGGATACAAAATGCCTGACTTTCCCTTTCCTTTAAAATTCTTTAGTCCCAGGCCTGATTTCCTCAGTGGCTGAGCAGTTAGCCACTCTGAATTAATCTGTCCGCGGAGGAAAAGTGGATGTAGGAGACATCTATTGCTGCAAATAAACTAACCCGATACTGAGGGGCTCAAAACAACAAACATTTATTATCTCACAGTTTCTTTGGGTCAAGAATTTTGGAAGAGTTTAGTTGGGTGATTCTGGCTTGGGTCTTTTATGACACTGCAGTCAATTATCATCTAAAGGACCAGTGTCCAAGTGGCTCACTCATGTGGCTTTGAGTGGAGCCTCAGCTCCTCTCTTTTTCCACAGGGCTGCCTGAGTGCCCCCTTGGCATGGCAGCCGGCTTCTCTCAGAGTGGGTGATAGAAAAGAGGGCAATACAGTCAATGCAATTGGACAGGATAGGTGGTAGCCACACTTGTGGGAATGTAGCATAATGTATAAACTTGTCAAGTCACTGAGTTGTACACCTAAAACTGTTACACTGTAGTCAACTATGCTCAAATAATAATAATAAAACAAAACAAAAGGAGGGTAAGGAAGAAGCCACACCTCCTTCCATGTCCTAATCTCAGATGCCATAAAGTATCACTACCGCTTCTACCACATTCTTTAACTAGACCTGTCACTAAATACAGTCTGCACTTAAGCAAAGGGGGATTAAGTTGCACCTTTTGAAGGAAGGAAAATCAAAGAGCTGATGGAGTATTTTAAAGCTATCACACTTGGTAACCCTTTAATGTGCTAACCCCTTCCAGATACCATATTTGCATATTAAAAAGGCTTCAAGCTGTTCAATGCTTAATAAATGCTAGAACTCCCTTCTCAGACCTACTGACTTTAAAGAAGGAACAATGGGTACATTTCAGTCTTTGGTTCATTTTTTAATACCCTCCCCTGTTTGTGATGTACACACACACACACACACACGTACATATGCACGCACACACACATGCAATCACTTGCTAGTTCTGGATCTGGTCCACATCTGGTGAGTCATCTGACCGCTGTTGCAAGCAAAACTTTCTCTCCCACAGGGCCTTCCCCACCTCCACTCCCAGTCAGGCTCTGGTCTCTCTGGTTTCTGACTTTTATTTTGAATACTTCATCCCCGTAATCCTATGCTTTGTCCTCAGTTCGGCCTTGAAGAAAAGCAGAGCAAGAATTGGAATGACATTTGTAGGGAGGAGGAAAATCTTTTCCTTCCGCCTATGTATTCAGGAGTTGTGATATCCCTATATCCTAGCAACAGTCTTGGAGGTGAGGCAATGCTTTGTGAGAATCAAAGCAAGTCTGACTGTAGCAGCGTGACTATTGAAAAGGCCTTTGAAAGATGAAAAAACTGCCAATTATATGTCTTTGAATTGGATTCCATCCAAGCCCTCCCTGAAGGAATCCCATTTACCTGGTGTCTGAGCAGGGACAGGAAGGGAGGAAGGAAGCCTGGAACCAGGCATGGAGTGCCTTAGTGCATGAAGCAATTCCTCTTGACACAGAATGATACCTGTTTCCCAGGTTAGGTTAGTGAAATGTGACGGATGGCTAAACCAAAAATTATGGCTTTGTCACGCTGCATGCAGGACATCACGAGTTAAAGACTTGTAAATCACCTGCAAATATGCCCTTAATCAACGGTAAAGAGGAGTAGGAATGCTTCTCCGTGTAGGTCAAATATGCAAAGGAAATTGCTCTAGGAGGAGACTCATGTTCCAAACCCTCCTCTCTGTGTCTAGCCTAAGGAAGACCTGCTTTTGGAAGTCTTTTGGAATGAAGACCTCATTATTATAAAAGATATAGAAACAGTGTTGCTGATTGTAAAGCGGCATGTTTTTATGTCTTCCTCGGGACATGGATGGAATCTTACTTGGTTTGTTATTTCATTTGGGTGTGTTTATGAGGGATGTTAATTAGGAGGAGCAGGTGGCACTGTGTAGATTTGATGTAAAGCATCCTTTTCTGAGTGGTTACTGAGTGCCAGGCATCAAAGCAAGGCTTGTTACTTGCATTATTTTATTTAACCATTATAACAACCCAGAGAGATTGTGTATTATTAGCTTTTATTTTTTTATAGATGAAAAATTTGTTTCAGGAGGGTCAGGTAACTTGCCCATGGTCACACAGCTAGTAAACAGCCAAACCAAACTTAAATTCAGATCTGGGGGCTTCTAGCGCTGTGCGAACTCTACTTTGCCTTAACAGATATAACTGTTACTTGAAGTGAGTGGGTTACCAAAATCTCCCACCTCCCATGTGGCACAATTTTAGGGTTTTCTGGAAAGCAGTGAAATGACTTGTTGCCTTTCCTCAGCACCTTAATCTGTAAAATGGGCTAATGGCTAGATTAATGTGGGGATCAAATGAGATATGTTAAAGTATTTCTTAAGATGGAAAGTACAAGTTAAATACAAAGCATTATGCTCCCACTTCATTTAACTTGCTCCAAGAGTCGTCAGATTAGCTGAAGGATATGTAGTAGCTTCTGGATGTGTCCAAAGCCTTTTATTAAAAATGAAAGTTGCAGAGTTTAGGCGATAATGGGATTTCTACCTAGCGCTCTTGAGAACTGGAGCATAATGAGTATCAGGGCAGACTGAAATTGTCACAGCAAAAAAGGTAACATTGTTTGCATGAGTTCTATGCACTCACACTTTTGAAGTTGAGCTATGTGAGTTGTAAATCACCACCTTTATAGAAGATAAGCGGTGCCCATTTTCAAATACTAAAATCTAAAAGAGGCAAAGGAAAACATGTTAAAATTATTACTTAGTGCAAAATGCAGGAATGACCCTGAGTTTCAAGTACAAAAGAAAAACAACTTGAGCTCTTCTCCCATATAAATTCAGGTGGGAAAGAGCCATATACAATGAAGTAATTGAATAAATAACATGGGATATTTATAAGATGAAATTTCTCTTCCTAGAGAGACGGTCCTGAATGCAAAATGTAAAATATTTATCTTCTTGCTATTCACCATTGTCTATTTTAAATAAGGTTGTCTTCATTAATAATGAAGAAGACAGCAGAACACCATCATTCTTGAGATGATTGTGCAAATTTATAATAATTTATCATTTCTAGGTGCTTACTTTCATAGATTAGTTTTCTGGGCATCCAGAACTGCAAAATAGAGGCCATCAAAGTTGTTCTTACTTAATGGCTTCAGAAATCCTGCAGTGCACAGAGAGGAGCTTCCTGTGATGCAATACATTGAAGAAGGGCTGGGTGAGAAAACTTGAATTTGGGTTTATTTTGGTGTCCAACATGCAAAAGTCCCCAGTCCACTGCCTCCTACCGCATCTTTTTTTTTTTTTTTAAGGACATACCTGAAGCCTAAATGAACAAGCAGGAGCTGCAGCTAGAAGCCTGGGCCTCTGTTTCTTAAAGCTCACTTTTTGTTCAGCCCTAGCGTGTCCCGCACCAAGCCACTGCACGCATAGCGTGGTTACACAGAGAGGCTGCTCTCCCTGCCTCTACTCTGCTTTCTGGTCAGAGCTTGGGTATGGAAGGAATGGTGGGTGTGCGGAAGTCAGGACACACTGGGAGTCAGCCTTGTGAACGATTTCAAAACCCCGTAAGCACTTTTCCAGCCCACAACATTTGCATTGGCTCTACTCCCTGCCCACCTAATCATCTTACTCCCCACCAGACAACACGTACGGAAGCCGGCAGCCATCGCCTCAATTTCCCCAAAGCCCCCAGTGCCTGTAAAGCCAAGGGAAAGCAGGGAGAAAGGCTGAGCACTCTCAGCTTAGTTTCTTCTTGGAATTGGCCCAAGTTTCTTCTCTTTTCTCCAGATTGCTTGCAGTCTCTCCAGTCACCTGAGTTTATTTTCGAGGCTGGTGCGGATGGTGGAGCATAGATACGCAGAGCTGTGTGCCCACGTGTAACTGCAGGGGCCAAGATGGTGATGTAAGATAGCTGGATGCTCTCAGAACCAGACAGATGGTTGTAAACAAAGTGCAAAGTGAGGCTGAGAGTGGCTCCCAGCAAGGGAAAAAAGGTGCAGGTAAAGCACAGGACCGGCTGAATCTCTAATCTCATCTCTAACGCTATTTTATTTTTTAAAAAAATTTAATGTTTATTATTTTTGAGACATAGAGAGACAGAGAGCAAGCAGGGGAGGAGCAGAGAGAAAGGGAGACCCAGAATCAGAAGCAGGCTCCAGGATCTGAGCTACCAGCACAGAGCCTGATGCGGGGCTCAAACCCACAGACTGGAGACCATGACCTGAGCTGAAGTCAGCCGCTTAACTGACTGAGCCACCCAGGTGCCCCGCTCTTCTTTTAATTCAATGCCATATTGTTTGCCTCTAGATCGGACTGGCTGCTTTGGGCTTGGAGCACAAACATGTTCCAAACATTGTGCTAGGGGCTGGAAAAAACACTCAAGTGTAAGACATGTTCCCTTAACCTCCAGAGGTCATCACCTTCCTCAGCATCACCTGGAGACCTGATAAAATCCGGACACCTGAGCTTCACTCTGAACCTCTGAAAGTGGCTGAATCAGGATCGCTGGGGGTCAGGCTCAGGGATCTGCTATTAAAACAAGCCTCCCAGGTTAATCTCCCTAATGTTTTGAGAGAAGGCAAGCAAGAGAGTCTTGAATTAGAGGTGGAGGGACGCTCGTGTGTCCTAGCTGGGGATAAAAAGCCCTGATGGCTCTTGATAGACTCTTTGGGACAGAATCTTTGATCTCGGAGTTGCAGGGGCTTGGGGGTGACTGGCTGGGATTCCATAGGTGTGAGGGGAAAATAATGAGAACCACTTAGAAAACTTTCATTAACTTAGGTACTAAAATCAAGTTAAAGTCAGATCAAGAAATATTTGCTGATACCTACTATGGTCACAGTGATTCAGGGGATGAAGACGTCCAAGGTAAGTTCCTGCCTTCCATTTAGCAGTAGACATAAGACTTACCATGAAAGCCAAAGGATGAAAAATAAGTAAAACTTTAGGGAGGTGGCAGTATGGGGGACATCATCCTATATGGGGTAGGGCATTTAAATGTGCCCCTGAGACTCCTGGGGAATGACGTCAGCATCATCAAAGGTCGCTCTTTCTTGTCCCGCCTTTTTTTTTTTTAACAACTTATTAGGCATCCATCTATGAACAAAAGTGGTTCTGTGAGAGTTGTGGAATCACCATTTACACAGGAGGACTCCTTGGAGGAGTGCTGCCCACTCATCTGTGCCTCTGGCCCTTGATTTGGGCCCTGGGACCAGGAGGAGCCAGCAAACTGGCCCCAACCCCTTTCTGCTGCAGCTGGGGAAACCAGCATAACCATGGAGAGAGACTTTGTAGACATCCAGCCTCCTGGAGGGGAGAATCCAGCACTCTGCTGGAGAATCCTGGGAGAGAAGGCAAGGTGAGGTGGGGTGGACGAGGATACTCACTGATGGGGACATGGCTGTTTTTTTGAAGGTTCATGGAATAAAATGAGTACTCCTAGAATTTCTACTGGTGAAAGAGGAAGGCTTTGACTTATTGGTCTCCTTTTATCCTCAATGAGTTTGATGTTATTGATCTTCCCACTTCCCACATGAGAAAATTGAAGCACAGGGAAGTGAAGTCAGTTGCCCAACGTTGTATAGCAAAGAAGCAGTAGATCCAGGATCTGAACTCTACAGTCTGTTTCTGGGGCTTTGGCAGTGTGTATGCAGTCTGTCTCCCCGTTCTGGGAGCTGGCTGAAAGATGTGCAGTGTCCACATGGCTGTCCTCTCAGTCCCTTCTAGGCTTCTGCAGAAAAACCTGATGATGGGATCCGCAGGAGGGAAGGGAGAGCTGTAACCCGTAGGAAAGTGCACCATATGAAGGAAAGCGTAAGCGAAGCTAAGAGAGCTACACTAAGTTGAGACTTTTACAGAGTCAAGAAAGATCTCACAACACACTCTGGGTCATTTCTTCTCTGTCCAGAGGTGAAAGGCAAGCTGTGACCTTTCTTGGCACTCAAGTTTGCCTTCGTATCGGTGCCAGTGAGCTTTTCTTTGGGTGCCCATTTTTCTGCTGGCGTCAGCAGTTCGGGGTAGGAACAGAGAAGCATGGTCAGTTTTACTCAGGATCAGGGGTTGGCAATGGGGGCAATGTAGCTGGAAAAGGTAAAACATTTGAGGAATCCCAGGGCAAGAACATGGCTGCAATGCCTGATCTTGACATTGGATGTGGAGAAAAGTGAAGTTGGTAGACTAAGACGGTTGCACAGACCGTCTCAGATGGAGGACAAACAGCATCAGAATGGCAAGCGTCCAGTCTTGGAGGTACTGGTCACAGAAAGGCTTGTGAATGACCGAAGTAGCCCAAGGGAACGCTAGGAGCTTATCAGTGAGGAACTGAAAGATGAAGGGGTGAAGGAATCATTATGTGAGTGCCGAGGTCACGAGCATGTTGGCAGCGTTGGAGGAACCCAGTGCTGAGGACTTCTGGAAGTGTCCTGGAGTGCGTGGAAGGCAGTGTGATCTGAGTGAGATGTTCTAAATTATATCAGATCTCACACAAAGCAAGCTGTGACCTGGGGGCAACTATTAAACGGTGGTAGTAAGAGGCAGGAAACCCTACTGATTAGGGAAGGGTTTACAGAAGAGGTGAGCCTTGAGCTGAGTCTGAAAGCAGGAGAGAGTCTTGGTGGGCTGGCGGAAGAGGAGGGCTACAGAGTGATGGGAGCAGAACTGAGGAGGCAAAGCATGAGATGAGCTATAGGGGAGGCTGCTTCAAACTCACTTCAATATAGAATAGTTGTGCAAATGGGTATATGACTTATTAATACAAGTTGCACTGGGGCTTACTTTAATGGTATAGCCTCTTGGCCCCAGTAACTTTTGAAGGGCAGTGCATTATGTCAAACAAACACTGTAGCTGCAGAAAGAGGCTAGTTTTTTTTTTTTTAATTTTTTTAATGTTTTATTTATTTCTAGGGGAGAGAGAGAGAGAGAGAGACAGCATGAGCAGGGGAGGGTCAGAGAGAAGGAGTCACAGACTGAAACAGGCTCCAGGCTCTGAGCTGGCAGCACAGAGCCCGACGCGGGGCTCGAACCCATGAACCGCGAGATCATGACCTAAGTGAAAGTCGGACACTTAACTGACTAAGCCACCCAGGCGCCCCGAAAGAGGCTAGTTTTTTAGAAAATTCCCCTCTGAAGCTCTGAGACTGGCAAATATATTACTACATGGCAATAGGGAAATGTTTACAGATCTTTGTCTCTCTCTTATTGCCAAGATATTCATTTATTATTCTTGAGAGAGAGAGATTTTTGAAACTTCGTGATCCAGAAAATTAACTTTTCTGTCCTGATCAGTAATGTTGGACAAACACCTCTATCCCAGGACCTACTAGGGTATTCTGGCATATTTTGGGTGTGGACATCTGAAGGAGCCTAGGTATTAGAGACATCTTCTCGGAATATGTCTTGAAATCTTTTTGAGTCTTAAGTCATTTCTAATGAATTCCTAGTAGCTACTGTTTGCTAATATTTTGTGGGTTTGGTGAAAACTGAGCTGTATTTAATTTTTATTTTTGAGAGAGAGAACAAACAAGCAGGGGAGGGGCAGGGAGAGAGGGAGACAGAGAATCCAAAGAAGTCTCCAGGCTCGGATCTGTCAGCATAGAGCCCAACGCTGGGCTTCAGCCCATGAACCGAGATCATGACCCGAGCCCAAGTCCAACCCTTATCCCACTGAGCCACCCAGGAGCCTGGAGCTGTATTTAAGTGGAGACAGAGAGAGCACACTCGTGAGAGCATGCATGCCTGAACATGACACGCCTGCCCTTTGTCTAGAGTAGGCACTGGTCCTGCTCAAACCTACTGTTCCTTGAGATGCTGATGGGTGAAATAATTATACCAGATATTATACCAGTTACTGCATCCAGAAAAACTGGGTCCTAGTGTTCTGTGATGTGTGGGTTA
The DNA here is from genome assembly GCA_017311185.1 of Proteles cristata cristata. Taxonomy (NCBI): domain Eukaryota; kingdom Metazoa; phylum Chordata; class Mammalia; order Carnivora; family Hyaenidae; genus Proteles; species Proteles cristata. The sequence goes on along the minus strand of JAESUZ010003861.1, from coordinate 1,155,038 downwards.
GAAAGTTGGCTTAGAGAACTTGCTTGAAAAGAGTTTTTTAAAACGGAATGAAAAGGCTTTAATATTTTGGAGAGAAAAGAAAAGGTGACTTTTGTATGCTTCTTAATGCATATGTGCAGCTTTGAATGGATTTATTATAGAACTCAAGAACAGAAGATTAAGAAATTAAGGATCATGATGCTTAAAATAGATATCACATTTTTTTTTCTCACTTTAAGCAAAGCAATCTGCTAGGCAGGTGAGATTTCTGAAATGATAACAATAAAATATCCAGAAGCCTTGGAGGCTATTCCTCTACCAGTAATATTTCCAAATGGACTTTTGATGAATATTTTAACTGTTATTATAGCTGGACATGGATAAGAAGAACTGGGGAAAACAAGCTCCGGATGCCCTTCAGGTGGCCAAAGTATACTAAGTATACAGAACTGTGATGCATTTGAAGATGTTCTTAATCTCCTACAAAATCACAGCATTACCCAATTCTCTGCTTTCTTTATCAGATTGCAGATTTGTCTTTTGTTTTTGGAATTGGTGACAGCTAGGAGGGAAAAAAATAATCACCCTGGGTATTTTTATAAGCTGTATCATTGTGTTTCTTCTCTCATCAGATAACTTTCTTCCATTTGCTATTACTGCCATTAAACCATAAACACACACGGAAGGTTCAGCCTCACTACAGTCCCGGTGAGACCTGTATGCACAGTTGAAAAAGTGTAATCACGACTATATGTATATTGTGTCTGAAACTGATCCTTAATAAATGTAGAGACTCCGTTTCTCAGGAGGAGGTAATGTGTCACCTCTTGGAAGTCCGGTAGGACTGTTTCCATGCCTCTACCTCGGATTGTATTTATGTCCATTTCTTTTCTTCCATATGGTAACTTCCTTAAAGGCAACAGCTTTCTGTCTTCTTCAACATCTTCAGCTGAACCTTTCCATTAGCAACAGCTAATACATGCTTCTTTAACGAAGGGAAGATACAGATATAAGGACAAAATCATGGCTGCTTTTTAAAAAGCACATGGTTTTATTTGAGGATATGAAAACCCCACTGTCTCTAAATACATTTTCTCTAACTTGAAATTTCTTCATTTCATTTTCACTGTCTTGGGGTTAACTAAAAAAAAAAAAACCCAAAAGTTTCAGTTAAAACCAGTCTTGTGGGCATGGGACACAGGTAGATGTGTTTTGAATGGGAAAGGCTGGTGGGAAGGAGATGAAGTTGGAGTGCAACTGGCGGGGACAGTCCTAAGTGGAGGGCACTTGGGAGAAGACTGCTGAGAGTTGGTAAGATAGTATCAAAAGAGGTACATTTTGCATGTTTCTTAAGATTCCCAGCATGAGAGAGGAGTAACTAGAAAATTTCGCCTGTTAGGAATTGCAAGGCAGTCTGGGCCTGCCCACCGAACTGCCGTCGCCCAACATAGACCCCTAGTGCATTCATCCACCTCTGTGTGTCCCCCATGAAGGCCCTCAGCAGAACTGTAGGTGGCTGTCATCAGGAAGGATGAACTATCACCTGTGAGGACATCCCTCCTTTCCAGATCAGCAAGACTTGATTCTGTACAGAGGAGGAATTTCGAAAAAGCATTCACTTCCTTTAAAATCCTCCAAAAGGAAACCAACTTGACAATAAACTATTAAAAAAATAAAGTAATAAAATAAAATATCTTTTGATGAAAAAAAAATCCTCCCAAAGGCTTCAGCAGGATGTAAATCCAGAGAGTGATCCTGAGGGAGCTTAACAATCCTAGAACTTTCCAAGAGGAAGGAAACTGGCAACAGTCACAGGCAATGCCTCCCAAGACACCTCCCACTGCATCCTCAGGACCCCCTCCCCCTACTTCTCCGGCGCCTTTCTTCAGGGCCCTTTGTACACAGTTAATAAGGGACTCAATACAAAGGGCTGCCAGTGATTGCTTCTCCTTTCGCCCTTCAGAATCCCGCCCTAACTGGGAAGGTCTGGGGTCACACAAATCCGATGCTGTTAGATAGCATGTTTTAGGACAGACATGTCGATCAAAGATACAATAGCCTTTGGCCAATAAATATTTTTATGAGTTCTGATATAAGGTATGGAAATCAAAAGCTGGTCCAAAAATAGCCCTGTTCCCTTTTGATGGAGGAAATGGGAGGAGCAATCAAGAAGGTGGGCCAGAGAGGGTGGGAGGCCCGGGGACCGAGGCTCTATTTCAGGGTCTGTCAACATTCCCATTCCTGAGACCTCAGGTGACTGTAATTAAAGGTAACTATAAACATGTAGCCTCTGAATTGAGAGTTCTCACCTGGAAACTTATTTTGATGGTATTCTGCAGTTATTTTTTGAAGAGGGAGAAGGATGTACTCCCCTCCCCAGGCATGTTAAAATTAGAAAAGAAACATAGGATGCCTACTTCATTTGGCTATTTTTGAGAGACCTCTGAAATAAGATAATGTAATGTGGGCTTGGAAGCAAAACTTCTTCTATTTCCACAGCTCCCTTTTATTTTTAAATACTGTCTTAATTTACATCTTCTTCTTTGCCTTCCAGAATGTGTGTGTGCTTGTGTGTATAAAATATATTATTCTTTATATCAATCCTCTCTCCACCTCCTCGCAGACCAAACATTTGTTCCTATCTGCAAGGCAGTGTGCTTTGGGCTCAGAAAAACAAAGAATAATAAAATATTTTCTGTCCTTAAGAGAAAATTTCTTTTCTCTTGGAGAAACATTTAGTTTGTTTCTTTCTCTTTCTTTCTTTTTAAAAATTAAGACAAAGTTGATAAATAACCTCATGTAAGGTTTTTTTTAATGTTTTATTTATTTCTGAGAGAGAGAGAGAGAGAAAGAGACAATGTGAGCAGGGGAGGGTCAGAGAGAGAGGGAGACACAGAATATGAAACAGGCTCTAGGCTCTGAGCTGGCAGTCAGCACAGAGCCCAACGCGGAACTCAAACCCACAAACGGTGAGATCACGACCTGAGCCAAAGTCAGAGGCCCAACTGACTGAGGCACCCAGTCGCTCCTCCTCATGTAAGTTTCAGGTGTACTTGTAATTCGACACCTGCATGTGCTACAAAGTGACCACTAAAAGTCTAGCTACCATTCATCATCATATAACTGACCCCTTAACCCATTTGGTGTCCCCCACTCCCTTCCCCTCCAGTAACTATCAATTTGTTCTCTGTAGCTATGAGACTATTTTTATGTTGTTTCGTTTGTTCATTTGTTGTATTTTCTTAGATCCACATATGCGTAAAATCAAATGATATTTGTCTCCCTCCAGCTAACTTATTTCACTTTGCATAATACCCTTAAGTTCCATCCATGTTGACACAAATAGCAAGATTTCATTCTTATTCAGAGCTGAGTAGTACTCCATTGTATATATAAAGCACATCCTCTTTATCCACTTATCTCCTGATGGACACGTAGGCGATTTTTGTATCTTGGCTATTGTAAATAATGCTACAATAAACATACAGGCACATATATCTTTTTGAATTAGTGTTCTTATATTCTTTAGACAAGTACCCAGGAGCGGACTAGTTGGATCATAAGGGAGATCTATTCTTAATAGTTTGGGGAAACTCCATACCATATTCCATAGTGGTTGCACCAGTTTATATTCCCTCCAACAGCATGTTCTCTTTGCTACACATCCTCTTCAACACTTGTTATTTCTTGCATTTTGATACCAGCCATTCTAACAGGTGTGAGATGATATCTCATTTTAGTTTTGATTTGCATTTCCATACTAAATGTATTTTTAATGTTTACTTATTTATTTTGGAGGAGGGTAGAAAGAGATGGAGGGATGAAGGGAAAGAGAGAGAGAATCCCAAGCAGCCTTCATGCTCAGCATGGAGCCTGACATGGGGCTCAATCTCATGACCTGAGATCATGAGCTGAAATCAAGAGTCAGATGCTCAACCGACTGAACCACCCACGTCCCCCTGCATTTCCCTAATAATTAGTGATGTTGAACATCTTTTCAAAATGTGCCTATTGGCCATCTGCATAAGATGTTGGAAGAATGTTCAGATTCTCTGCCCATTTATAATTATAACTTATCAGTTTCTGTCCATATATAATATATATAGTTGTCTGTTTCCTTATTGTTAACTTGTATGAGTTTTTTAAAATATACTTTGGATATTAATCCCTTATTGGATATGTGGTTGGCAAATATCTTTTCTCATTCAGTAGGTTACCTTTTCATTTTGATGGTTTCCTCTGCTGTGTGAAGCTTTTTAGTTTCATGTAGCCCCGTTTGTTTGTTATTGCTTTTCCCTTGCTTTTGGAAATAGATCCACAAACTCCTTGCTAAGACTGATGTCAAGGAGCTAACTACCTAAATTTTCTTCTAGGAATTTTATAGTTGCAGGTCTTACATTCAAGTCTTTTATCCATTTGGGTTAATTTTTGTGTATGGTATAAGAGAGTGGTCTAGTTTTATTCTTTGCTTGAAGCTGTCCAGTTTTCCCAGCGCTGTTCTGAAGAGTCTGTTCTTTCTCTGTTGTATGTGCTTGGCTCATTTGTTGCAAATTAATTGTTAATATGTGTGTAGGTTTATTTCTGGGCTCTCATTTCTGTTCTATTGATCTATGTATCTGTGTTTTACACCAATACCATACTGTTTTGATTATTATAGTAATCTTTGTAGTGCAGTTTGAAACCAGGGGGTATAAGTACCTCCAGCTTTGTTTTTCTTTCTCAGGATTGCTTTGGCCATTCAGGATCTTCTGTAGTTTTATATAAATTTTAGAATTATTTTTTGTATTTCTGTAAAAATGTCATTGGTATTTTGATAAGGATTGCATTGAATCTGTAGACTGCTTTAACAATATTAATTCTTCTAGTCCATGAGTGTGGAATCTTTCAGTTTATTTGTGTCATCTTCAGTTTTTGTCATCGATGTCTCATAGTTCTCAGTTTATAGGTCTTTAACCTTTTTGGTTGAATTTATTCCTAGGTATTTAATTCTTTTTAATGCAATTATAAATGAGATTGTTTTCTTACTTTTTCTGATAGTTTGTTGTTATTGTATAGAAATGCCACAGATTTCTGTATATTTATCTTATATCCTGTAACTTTAGGTTTTTGTTTGTTTTTGATAGAGATATTAGGGTTTTATACATATAATATGTCATCTGCAAATAGTGACAGTTTTACTTCATTCTTTTCAGTTTGAAGTAATTTTATTTTTCTACCTTATTGCTGTGACTAGGATTTCCAATAATACATTGAATAAAAGAGGCAAGGGTAGACATTTTTGCTTTCTTCTTGATCTTAGAGAAAAAACTTTCAGCTTTTTAGCATTAAGTATAATATTAGCTGTGGGTTTGTCATAAATGGCCTGTATTATGTTGAGGAACATTCCCTCTATACCCACTTTGTGGAGAGTTTTTAATCATAAACGAGTGTTGAATTTTGTCAAATGCTTTTTCTGAAATAATGAGTCAATCATATGATTTTTATTTTTTATTTTGTTAATGTGTTGTATCATGTTGATTGATTTGTGGATGATGAACCATCGTCGCATACTTGAAATAAATCCCACTTTCCCACTTGTTTATGCTATATGATCCTTTTAATGTATTGTTGAATTCAGTTAGCTAATATTTTGTTGAGGATATTTGCATCTATGTTTATTAAAGATATTGGCCTATAATTTTCTTTATTTTTTGTGGTAACCTTGTCTGGTTTTGGTATCAGATAATACCAGTCTTGTAAAAATAAGTTGGGAGCACTCCCTTCTCTTCAGTTTTTTTGGAAGTTTGAGGATAGGTGTTAAATCTGAATGTTTGGTAGAATTCACCAGTTAAATTGTCTGGTTATGGGATTTGATTTTTGACTATTGATTCAATATCCTTACTATTGGTCTATTCAGATGTTCCATTTCTTCAGTCTTGGATGATTTTGTATTTCCAGGAATGTATCCATTTCTTCTAGGTTTTCTAACTTGTTGATTCATAGTAGTTTCTTATGATGCATTGTATTTCTGTGGTATCAGTTGTAACTTTTCTCCTCTTTCCTTTCATATTTTATTTACTTGATCCTTCTCTCTTTTTTTTTTTTTTCTTGGTTGGTCTAGCTAATGCTTTGTTAATTAGGTATATTTTTTTAAAGAAATCAAAAGTTTCATTGATCTTTTCTATTATTTTTTCAGTCTCTATTTTATTTATTTCTGTTCTGATCTTTATTGTTTCCTTCCGTCTACTAACACAAGTTTCATTGGTTCTTCTATTTCTAGTTTCTTCAAGTGTAAAGTTTGGTTGTTTGAGATTTTCTTGTTTCTTGAGGTAGGCCTGTATTGCTATGAACCCCCCTTTTAGAACTGCTTTTGCTGCCATTTCGTATGATATATTTTAGGTTCATTTGCTCTGGGTATTTTTAAAATTTATTCTTTGATTTCTTCAGTGACTTATTGATTGTTTCAGTGGCATGTTGTTTAATGTTCACATTTTTGTGGTTTTCCAGTTTTCTTCATATAATTGACTTCTAGTTTCATACCATTGTGGTCAGAAAAGATGCTTGATATGATTTCAGTCTTCTTGAGACTTGTTTTGTGGCATGATGTGATCTATCCTGGAGAATAGTCCACATGTACTTGAGAAAAATGTGTATTCTGTTGTTTTGGGATGGAATGTTCTGAGTATATCTGTTAAACCCATGTGGTATAGTGTCATGTGGTATAGTCACCATGTGGTATAGTGCCAATATTTTCTTACTATTTTACTGTATATCCAGTGATGTAAAATGGGCTGTTAAAGTCCCCTATTATTATTGTATTGCTGTCAATTTTTAGTTCTGTTAATATCAGCTTTATATATTTTGGTTCTCTATGTTGGGTGCATAGTTACTTATAAATTTTATATCTTCTTTCTGATTGACTCCTTTATCATTAGATAATGCCCTTCTTTGTCTTTCATTAATCTTTGTTTTAAAATCTATTTTTTGGGCATGAGTATAGCTATACCAGCTTTCTTTTTTTCTTTTTTACATTTGCTTGGAATATTTTTCTCCATTCTTCCCCTTTTCATTTGTATGTGTCATTATTTCTGAAGTAAGTCTTGAAGGCAGTACATGTGTCTTCTTTTAAAATCCATTCAGCCACTCTGTGCCTTTTGATTGGAAAATTTATTCCATTTACATATAAAGTAATTATTGATACATATGTTATTGCCTTTTTGTTATCTGTTTTCTGGATGTTTTTGTAGTTCTTCTCTGTTCCTTTCTTCTCTTTCTCCCTTTCCTTGTAGCTTAATGGCTTTCTTCATTGTCATGTTTAGATTTTCTCTTTTACTTTTGTTTATTTACTATGAGTATGACTATGCTTTGTGGTTACTGTGAATTTCATGTATAATATTTTAAGGAAATAACAGTAAGTTTTAAGTTGGTAGAAACTTAAATATAAATACACTCCAAAATTGGACATTTTTACTCCCTACTAAACCACATTTTACATTTTTGATGTGAAAGTTTACATCTTATTTTCATCATTCCTTACCTAATTATTGTAGTTTTAGTTGATTTTACTACAATTAGTTTTTAACCTTTATATTATATTTGCTCTATAAGTGATTGATCCACTACCTTTTGTATATATTTACCTTTTCCTGTCAGATTTTTACTTTCATATGTTCACATGTTATTAATTAACTAATTTCTTTTCAGCCTGAAGAAATCAATTTACAATTTCCTGTAAGGCTGGTTTCATGGTGTTGAACTCTAGTTTTTGTGATTTTGAGAAAGTATCTCGTTTTGAATTCTGAATGATAACCTTGCCATGTAGAGAATTTGTGGTTGGAAATGTTTTCCTTTCAGGATGTTAACCTTAAAAATAAAATGCCAGTTATTTTTCCAACTAAAGTGGATTTAATAGGAAATAGCAAAGAATTGCAATCTGGGACAAGGAAGCTACTGTAAAAGCATTGGCAAGTCCAGAAAACAAAGGAGAACTATTTTTTTTTAGAAAACAAAGAAAGAAGTAAAGAGGGCTATTATAAACTGGGGGTTGGAAGTATGAAGGTTTTTAAATAAAATTTTTATTTTTATTTAAGTTAGTTAATATGCACATACATATCATTTTAGGTTTAAGTGTACAGTGATTCAAGAATTTCATACATCATCTGGTGCTCATCATGACAACTATAGTGTTTAATCCTCATCATCTATTTAACACAGCCCCCTATTCCCTCCCCTCTGGTAACCATCCGTTTATTCTCTGTAATTAAGAGTTTGTTTCTTGGTTGGTCTATTTGGCTGAGTTGTGACAGTCTCTCATTGTCTAAGCTATTTCTTCCTCCTACTGGGATAGTAAATTAGTAGCTAAAGCAGTATAGACTTGAAAGATAAATCTCTAACTGTTGTGCTTGCAGTTCAGATGTTGCTGCATGGGGCTCAAATGTACTCTCTCCCCCTACCTGGGCCAGGTGTTCAAGGGGTGTTGACTTTGTGAGCTGTGTGTGCCTGCCTGCTGTCATGGGGCCACAGCTATGGTGCTGGCATGGGTGAGGCTGTCATTTGGCCTGGTCCCTGTGGACTGCAATGGCATGGAGTGTGCAAGACCCTTGGCAAGGTGGATCCTCTCATAACAGCAAGCTAGAAGAGGAGTTCCAAAAGGGTGCTCACCAGCACTGGCACCAGCAAGTTAGAATGAGATTGTAAAACTGGCCCCCATTAGTGTCTCTATCCCTGGACGGAGTCTCAACAAGTTCCTGCCTCTCTGGCAGACACATCAAGATTAGTGTGTGTCCTTCATATATGGTCTAGGCATTTTTCAATCTGTTGCTTCTGTGTTGTGTCCTGGGGTGAGGGAGTCTGTGTGTGAGCCCTTTAAGAGGGGGTTCTTGTTCCCTACGGTTCTATGGTTTTCTTGGACAACTTCATTGGGTTTCAAAGGCAGGTGTTTTGCGGTCTTGTCTCCTCTGTAGGATCTAGGTGTTAGGATGTTTGATGTGGAACATCTCACATCTCAGGAAAAAATGCCATATTTTTCAGATCCCTCCCAGCTGTGGATCACGGAGCCTTGTGTGTATGTGTGTGTGTGTCTGTCTGTCTGTCCGTCTGTCTGTCTGTCCGTCTGTCTGTCTGTTTGTTTTCATGAGACAACGTCTCTGCTTCTCCTACCTGTTGTGATGCTGAGCTTTTATCCTTTCTTGTGGAGGCTGTGTTCATAGATTTTCAGGTCTTTTTCAGAGGAAATTGTTCCATATGTAGTTGTGAATTTGTTGTGTCTGTGGGAGGAGGTGAGTTCAGGATCTTCCTACGCCACCATCTTGAGCAACCCCTCTGACTGTTTTATTTTTCTATGTTAAATTTTAACCTCCTTGAAAGTAAAAGCTGGCATTATAGCCATAAATGTACTTAACAAAAACAAAACACAACACAGTCTCATAAAAGACTTATGTCTTCAAAAATGATGACTTTCTTTGATATCATTATGTTTTTTTTCTTCAACATTCCTTCTGTTAAGCCTGACTGCACTGTGGAAGAGATCCTACACTAAGGTGTGCTAGGCAATGTAAAGATATCGCAACGATGTCCACATTCTCATCTCTGGTGCTTGTGAATATGCTGTTACTTGGCAAAGAGGAATTAAGGTTGTTAGTCACCTGACCTTATAATAAGGAGATTATTCTGTTTTACTGGGTGGGTCCCTTGTAATCACAAAGGTCTTTATGAGCAAAATAGGGAGGCAAAAGAGAAAGAGAGATGTGACATGAGGACATAACCCTCCATTGCTGGCTTTGAAGATGAAGAAAGGGACCACAAACCAAGGAATATGAGTGGCTTCCAGAAGGTAGAAAAGGCAAGGAAATGGATTCTCCCTTACAGCCTCCAGAGAGGAATGCAACCCTGTCAGCATGTTGATTTTAGTAGAGTGAGACCCATTTTGGACTTACGACTTCCGGGATAGTCAGGTCATAATTTTATTGTTTCAGTCGTTAATCTTGTGGTAATACATTGCAGCAACAGAAAACTAATATACAACGTGAAAACAAAATAGGTCATCCCAATAGATTACTAGTTAATTCCCTTCCTGGCTGATTGGATGCCTCAAATTGCTTGAATTTCCTGAGGGCATTTTCATTAGCCTTCATTCCTCTTCTTTCCATTTCAAACTGTATGCCATGGACTTTCTTTTTATTTCCCTGTATCTTCTATTTTCTTCTCTAAAATTACCTAAGCTTCATTGTTTAGGGCTTCTTCCTACAGATGAGAACACCTCTGATAATAACTATCAAAGATGACGTTTTAGAAATGGGAAAATTGAGTTATGTTCTATATTGTCCATATCAATCAGAATCCAATATAAAGATATACAACATGTAATTGTTGGAACAAGGAAAGTTACATATAAAGAGTTATTAGCTATATTAAGAGACTTGGAGTTTTAAGGAATTAGAAAAACTAGAGGATGCTAGAGAATATAGAAAAAGCACATATAAGGAGCATGCACTACCTTGGGCCTAAACAGAGCACCAGAGAAAAAATGTCCTTAGGGCTAAGATCCAGGTCTTGCTGGAGGGCATGCTTGTGGCTCATTGGATATTATTTGTTGTGCCTTGCTGGTGGAACTTGCTGAAAATCTGTCCTTTGGAATGTTTCAGAAGCCTAACTTCTGGAATGCCAAGGAAAGTCTCACAGGAAAGTGTCTTGCTAGAGACTTTGTACTGTGAAATCACCCAAGGAGGGTGGTGGGGTAAGCTGTCGGCCACTGACTGATGCTGGCCTTTCTGCACATAGGATCTGGATGCTGGAGAAACTGTTTATGCTACAAGGTCAGGGTGTTGGAGAAGCCATGTATGTTGGATCCGTAATCAGGAAGAAAGGTCCCTTTCTCAGGCAGTGTCTCTCCAGCACCTTCTACTGACAGAGCTTAATATCATGCCTGCTGACAGAGGAAAATATTTACAGGGCTCATCTTCATTTACAGAGCAGTCAATGAAGGGTAAATTTGGAATTCAGAGGCAATAACTTGATAACTGGCAAATGGTCCCAAAGGGGATAGAACACAGGACAATGGTTCTCAAAGTATGATCTGTGGATCACTGGGTTCCCCAAGTATCTTTCAGGGCATCTATGAGGTCAAACCTATTTTTGTGATAATATTAAATTATTTTTTGTCTATTAACTTTATTGGCACTGGTGGTACCGAAAAAATGGTAGTAAAACTGCTGGCACCTTAGCCAAAAATAAAGCAGGGGTATCAAACTGTACTAATAGTCGTTGCATTCTTTACTACCATTCATGTGATATATAAATAAATAACTTCTTTTAAAATCTCCTTGATGAAACAATGGAAATGATAACTTCTTGAAATTTCAAACCTTGAAATACACATTTTTTTTTTAATATTCTACATGATGGAATAGGAAGAATGCATAAAGTAACTCGCCTGTGTATCCAGTTACAACAATTGCTCTGAGGAAAAGCAACTGTACAGTTGTTTGAGTTGCAAGCTGTACTGGCTACTTTTTATCATAGGATGACATTTTAGATTGAAAGCCTGATAAACTATGGTTAATCAGATTTGGATATTTAATACACATTTTCTTAAAAACAAACAAAATAAGGGATGCCTGGGTGAGTCAGTTGGTTAAGTGTCCGACTTTGGCTCAGGTCACGATCTCACGGTTCGTGGGTTCGAGCCCCGCATCAGGCTCTGTGCTGACAGCTACCTCAGAGACTGGAGCCTGCTTCAGATTCTGTGTCTTCCTCTCTCTCTGATCCTCCCTTGCTCGTGCTGTCTCTCTCTCTCTCTTTCTCTCTCAGAAATAAATAAATCATTTTTAAAAAATGAACAAAATGAACCTATCAATCCAAATAAACCTGAACATGTGTTGCCAATGATAAATTTCAAGCTTTCAAGTGGAAATTTGAATTTTGGAATACTTGTATCTCCCATCAAGAGCTTGACAGCACTCTAATCCTTAAAGACTTCTCTGATGAGCTTAGCAGCAATATCACTAATATGACTTTTTGATATTATGTAATGAAATGTGTCAACATTTAGAAGATCTGATAACCCAGCGAATTAGTATTTTCTAGATAACCAATGCATTCTGTCACAAAATCATTCATGGATCAAAGATCCATTTAAAGTGTAATATATAGATCAATGGATTTTAATGCAGCATAAGACAAAATGGTCATTGATACTGTTTCAGATTCCATATTGCAACTAACCTGTAAGACACTAATAGGAATTGAGTTTCGGGTAGTATCAGAGAATTTCCAGTTATCTGAAAAAGATATCAAAAATCTCATCCCTTTTCCAACCTATGTGAGGCTGGATTTTCTTCTTATACTCCAACCAACATATCACAACAGACTGTACAGAAGCAGGTATGAGAATCCAGCTGTCTTCTGTTAAGTCAAAGACATTAAAGTTATTTGCCAAGATGCAAAATAATGTCACTCTGCTCACTAAATTTTTTGTTTTAGGACAATGTGGTTATTTTTAATAAAATATTTTATCTATGATAATGTATAATTAGTTTATTATTTTATACTTATTATTAAATATATAAATGATTCTCTGTAAAAATTTGAATATAGCAAGTGTTAATATTAGAACTCAGAAGCACAAAAGTTCTCTGGGGCACCCAATAATTTTTAAAGATTATAAAGGGGTTCCAAGGACCAAAGCTTGAGAATTACTGACATAGGAAAATAAATGGGTAGAAACTGTAGATTTTAGTTTAAGGTAGGAAGTACTATCTGAAGTTAGAGCTGTCACAATCCCACTAGTAATTAAAACAAAAGTAAGTTAATGTACCAGTTAGAAATTAATTGTTGCCCCTCACATTGGCAACATTTAAAAAAAATCTGATAGTATCAAGTTTGGTAAGAGTGTGTGAGAGTAATGTAAACTCTCATTTATTGCTGGTGTAAGTTTGAGTGGTATAATCACTGGGGACAGCAAATTGACACTCTCTTGTTTGATTGAAAATGTATTTCACAATCAGGCAATTCTACTTTTCATTATAGGTTTTTGAGAATCTTTCACCATTGTACTCAAGGATGAAATGGGCACAGATGCCTGTTGTTAGCCCTTTTTTTGGTAATAGAAAACACACTAATTCAAAGCAGCACCATTATATAACAGGGTCCCATATAACTGTTAAAGTGAATGTGCTAACTCTTCAAATGTATTTCCAGATCTTTAAAACATAATACTGAGTGAAAACAGCAAATTACAGAGTGACATATATGGTACCGTATCATTTATGTACATCATAAAAGCTACACTCAAAAATATCTATGTGTAAAGTTGAATGATGTGAAATTGCATTCTATAGGTCAAAAACAGTTGAGGATTAGCAAATTCATATTATTCAAATGAAGTTTAAGAAAGTGTAAGAAGTGTAAGAAACTTAGGAATTGATCATACTACATTCTTCTGTGCAAGGAGATATAGACTGGCCAATGGCAAGGGACTTCAACTTTATCTGTAATTACTTTCTTTTATAATAATGAAAAAAGATAAAATATTAAAATGAAAATTCTAAATGGTAGAAATTTGGGTGTTTATTTTACTATGATATCTCAAGGAATTATTTCTTCTGACTGGAAATGTCTCAAAGGGGATGAAATGAGTCAGGAGACAGCCTGTTTCCTTTACTGCAGTGTTCAGGATATCGTAGGGGACATTCAAACACCCAGTTCAGGGGCTTCTGGAAAACCCACTGCCTTTACTCAAAGGCATAAATGTGGTTAGAACTGCTTCTAGCTCTGTGGCAGTCTGCTGTGGTAGGGAAGAGACATGAGAACTGTGACTTTCTTCAGAACTCCTATCAATCCCAATATCTAATTAGGCTCATAGATGGCTGACTTCTGGTGCTTAGTGAAGGAAGATTTTTACCTAGCAGAATATTTACTTCAGCAGACCTGAAAATACTGACTTCATCCAGCCCCTCTAAGCGGGTCCATTTGGATATTTTCCACCAGCACTGTGAAAGTTAGAATGGCCTATTAGACACAGATAAAACAAAGTTAAGATGTATAAATTGTAGTTAATAGGCAGCATGTAACCTAATATATAATAAGCATCTTCTTTGGATGGTATTTTCTTTTTTCTTTATTTCTGAACTGCCTTCAAAGTAGAACTTTTAGTGGGAGCTTCACAAGATTGAAAACAAATGACACAATCAGTTAGTATTTCAGTCTTTTAGGCAGATACTACTTGCAGAGCTCTGGATGGAGAGAAAGGAAGATCTGACCAGGACCTTAAGAGAATCTCAGTCTAACTAGAAGGCAGAGTCCATACAAATGACGTTCCTATCAAACAAGCTATAGGAAGCGATAACATTGGGTTTTGGCAGCCATGGCTCTAGAGAGCACTGGAGCTGTTGTGCAAGATTGTGATAAGAGCTGGCCTGGCATCTGTTTGGGAACAGCTTCCCAGGGGAGATTGAAAAGGGAGATGGTCCACTTTACCTGTGTGATGTCCAGTTTACTTACTTTGGGACTTGTGATTTTCTGCTGAGTTTGGAGGTTAGTTCTGGAAGAGTGGATTAAGCCAGCAACACCGTTGTGATTCACAGCAGAGTCCTGACTCTTGCAAATGAGTCGGGAAATATGAGGAGTGTGAAATATAGCAGGCGATGGCTAAATAGTTCAGTGGTGGTTATTGTTATTAGAATGTGTGAGGCAGTCTGCTATTTATAGCACACTGTTCTGAGTGTTTGCTTGGCTCCCCCTTCACCCAAAGAACTCAACGAAGCATGAGGCTGGAGAGCCGCTCTTCTAGGTGAAATTACTGAGGGGATTCCAGTGGCGCTTCAGATTATTCACATTTCAATGACATTTTCTCACAAAAGATATAAGACTGCTTATAGTCAGCTGCCAGAAAATGACACTGAAATGTGCTCTGAGGTGGGCCCTGGATACTGTGGGGTTTATTTCTCCAGCTTAGGGCCACACCGAGGTAGAATCTTCAGCAGCTCTGCCCTTTCTCACATGTCTTAAGCCAAAGTGGTCTAAATGCATCAACTTTTGTAATATATTTGGACCTCTTCTTATTCCTAATGAATCTCTGTCTTCTAGATTTAGCATCCCGGCAGTTTATTCAGTCATTCATTTGTTTAATATGTGTTGAGTAGTCTGTAAGCACAGTTAAAAATAAATAAGTTTTTAATCTAGTGAAGGAGGTAGGGAACATCCTCAATTAACCTTAAAATAACATGGAACGAGAAGTGCTGTGTCAACAAAGAACCAGGAGGGTTCCAAGAACGGCAGTGTTCAGATGGTGGTGGGTGGGAGAGGTGAGGGATCGATGACCGAGCAGGAGGTAGCTGACAGCCTTACAGGAGAAGCAGGACAATGGGGGAGGCCTCATGACCAGGTTCATGGCTTGGTAGTCCTAACTGATGGTTTAAAAATATCTGCTCAACATTTGTTTAGTGGAAAACAAGACCCACAGAAACCTCTTCTCTACTGCCTCAAGTTCTTTAGCTCTGGTCCCCAGCTTGTATATCCTATTTAGGAGGGGGAAAGCTCCGTGGTTACCTGGATCCACTCCCTCTGGAAGGCAGTGTAGCCACCTACCATCTGTGGTTATTCACACTTACCCCTGCCAATCCTCCTCAAGCCCAAGTGGCTTTATTAAATTATTCCTTCCTAACACCTACAGTGCTGTTTCTGAATGGAGCCCTAGTAAACACAGTTTGCTCCATTTCACCACATTCTTGAGCACTGCTGGCATAGTTGCCATCTGGCCCTCTCCCTAATCTAGCTCTGAAGAGAAGCAACAGCCTGAGCAAAAGTTCGCACTGGAGAGCTTGGGGGTGACATTCCTGAATATGAGGTATCATCTGTAAAGAAGTAGTGAAAGGAACTGCTCCGAAGGAGGGCCACCAGCTTATAGAGGCCTTTGAAGGCTAGTCTAGTCTAAGTGAATTTGCCCCTGTTCACTAAGGCATAGTAAGTCACTAAATGATTATGGGCCATGGTTGTGACTTGCAAAATCAGATTTGTAGTTTGAGAATTCTTTTTCTGGGTTAATAAAAGGAAATAGTGGACCTAAAGATGTATAAAAGTTGTACATTCTCATTGTCATTCTTTATAAATGTCTACATTTCAGAACTTCCTATAGTCACTAATAGTCATACTCATGGTTAATATTTTGCTGTTTTTGTCCAGTTGTATTTCTTTATGTTTATATGGTTGGGATTACAGTGTGTATACAACTTACTTTTACTTTTTGTACATAACATAAGAACACTAATGCCCCACATTACTAAAACTCTTCACGAGTAGTTTTTATTGGTTGTACCATATTTTGTAGAAATACTTTTTTTTCCTCAACCATTTCCTTAATGGTAAACATTTGAGTTATTATCTATTTACTATTAAATCATGTTATAATTATTTAATTAAGATTTATTTGGCAGCAACATGATTTGGAGAAGACGGTTATGTTACACAAAAACACAAAACTGAAATGGGAGATGATGACAGGAAGAAGTTTCATTGATTCCACGTCTAATTTGGGTAGGAGTGAAGGAAGGAATGGAAGAAATCATATGGGATTATTTTTAGCTTTTCTTTTTTTTTTTTTCTTTTTTTTTCTTTTTTTTTAATGTTTTATTTATTTCTAGGAGAGACAGAGAGAGAGACAGCGCGAGCAGGGGAGGGTCAGAGAGAGAGGGAGTCACAGACTGAAACAGGCTCCAGGCTCTGAGCTGGCAGTCAGCACAGAGCCCGACGCGGGGCTCGAACCCACGAACCCGAGATCATGACCTAAGCGAAAGTCGGACGCTTAACCGACTAAGCCACCCAGGCGCTCCTATTTTTAGCTTTTCACGTTTTGATTTGTAGGAGGCCTACACCAAGGTTTCTTCCTCTTTTATACCCAGTGAGCCCTCATTACATGTTTGTTTAATAAATGAATGATGAATGAGTAATTGAACACTAGGCTTTGGCAATGCTACTGTTGCCCAGAACCATCATATACATACATTCTAAATAACATTTTTATTATGTCTTCCCCAAAGAAAACATTATCCATCCTTGGCAACTATTATCTAAACCATCCCAATGCACCAATTCCCTGTGACGTGTCTGATAAATTTATTTACTTTTTTTTAGAAACCGAACATCCATGAACTCAAAAAGTGGTCAGCAAAGAAATTAATATATTTGCTTCTGTTTTTCTTTTCAAGATTTTTCATTTGCTTCTGGTCAACAAGCAAGCATTTCTAAATATTTCTATAATATGCCAGTGCTGTGCTCAGTGCTTTGGCAAGTAAAGTGTATATCCTGCCTCGTGCATGACTTATAATTTAGTCATGTAGCGGAAACTAACATGCAGAGATAAAAAGAGAGAATGATTTAGAGATAGTGTTTAGTGAAGAATGCATTTATTATCTACTGAAGCTTAGAGACAAGAATAACAGAACGGGGTAAGAGTATTAGTAAACACAAAGAAGGCTATGTGAATTTCATGAACAAAGTTGAATTTCTGTTAGAATGTGGTTTTGTTTAATCCCGTAAAATGGAGGCAGGCAAGAGCTGGTCCCCACTTCCTGTGTCGGGGATCCTTCTTTACTTCCCTATGAGAAATGGAGACCCCTAAACTCACTTAATCAGTGCTTCACCACCACATTCTCAACTGCAACATTGGCCTGCATCTACAACCCCAGAGACAGGCAGACTTGCACCGAAGACCTGCTCTAATCTACGTGAATAATCAATATTTACTGGTGCAATGATCTCACTCTGGGAAATAATGCTTCTGAGCTAATTGAGCAAATGAGAATATATTAGCTATTGGTCTAGCGAAAGTGATGGCAGAGTAATCTAATTCCTACTGGCTCCTGGATAACCTTCAATTTAAAGCTAATGACATTAAGAAATGTTAAACTGAGTATGCTCAAGTGTACATGATATGTACTCATTAGGCGGTGCAAATGGCCATCAGTAAGTCATAATGATTCTTGAGAGCAGGGGTTCTTCACCTGGGGTTCATGGATAGAATTCACAAATTCTGTGGACTTGGATTGAAAAGAGAGTACACCTTGATTTTTCCCTAATTTCTAATGAAATTTAGCATTTTCCTTCATTATGAATATAGGCAGCAAGATACAGTGGTGTTCAAGGTACCCGTGACTTAGTCATAAATGGAAAGTACAAATATTGTTGTATCACAGTACATTTTGTTCCTATATCCTATAAGATATTGTTTACATTCAACAATACTTTGAAAATATGATAAACAGAGCCACAAATAGATCTTGTTATTTCACACACTAATGAAGAGTATATTGTTCTATCAATAATTTTTTTTTAACATTTGGATATTAGTATTTAAATATAACTGGTTTCCTTTGTATTCCTTTGGGTTTTTTTTTTTTTTTTGGTGTGCATTTTTTTTCTTTTGCTTAAAAAAACATTATTGTGAGAAGGCATCATAGACTTTACCTGACTTCATAGGGCTTTATGCAAAAAATGATTAGGGACCCTTACTTAGAGGAACCTTTGTTCCTGGTGAAAACTTTGCTATTTGCAATACAAATTCTTTCTGTTTCTCTGACACGGGGGATCCTACCAGTCCCTTCCTATGGGGGAGAACTTGGAGTGGCTCTGCTGTCAGTTTACACAGTGAGATCTTACACCATATGTAACTCTAGAGGCTGGAGAGATGACACTCTGCCAAAATGGTTGGGAAACATGGAGAAACAGAGAGCTGGTGGCTGGACCATCTTACAAGGAGAAGGGACTTCTATAAAATTGTATCACATTGCAGACTGCTGCCTTTCCTCCTCGGCTCTTCTCAATTCACATCATATTAACAAAAGTTGTAGACAAATAAACTAGCAAAATACAAGGCTGCATGAGCCAGCCTTTCTTCCAGCCATCCAGTTTGGTTGGGGAATGAATGTAGAGAAGAAAAGGAAAAAGAGATGGTCAGGGTCTAATCATCATTTCATCTCCCCACATAAGACCTCATTGGCAGTGTGATTTGCTTAAGTAATATATCCTTTCTAGTCTGCAATTTCATCATTTTAAAATGAGAGGCCAGCTCTGATGCTGACTGGGTCCTGAGTGCTGGTGAAGATGGGATATTTGTCTAGGGCTCAAGATTTTGCTCCTTTGGCCCTGACAGCCCAGACACATGTCAGGAGGAATGGAGAGAATGGCTGAAACTCAGCTTCTCAAGAGCCTCCTGAAAGCTGATCTAGAATGCTTCGGGGTCTGCCATGTGAGGGGAGAGCACAGGGAGGCTCTACAGCACTAGCTTCCTTGGGTCTCCAAAGGTGAAAAGTTGAGCAACGTCACCAGTGAGGCAGTGCAGATTCCGTTTCACAAAGATCTGTGAACAGCAGATTCCTCCCCAAACGTGCTCTGAGATGGCTGGCTTGTGTCTGTCAGAGCGTAGGAGGTCATTTGGGCCCAAGAATAAGCCGGGTGCAAATGGTCATTATTTCTCCTGTCACTTACTTTACTTTCCGTAGCCTGTCTCCTTTTAAATTTATTTTTATTTTTTGCGTTACTTCTGCTGATTTTAAAAATTGCTCATTCTCACGCACTCCACTCCAAGAATGAACATAAGCCTTTCAGATAAGGTTTTAGGGGCTGAAATTGGGGAAGTAGACAGGGTATAAAGGAAAAATGTGTGACATTAGAAATGTCAAGTTCAGGTTTATTTGGGCTTAACTGTGAAAATGTGTGGTTTCTCAAGATGCATATTCATTTATTACAATATTAAAATGATTATGGTAGGGGCGCCTGGGTGGCTTAGTCGGTTAAGCGTCCGACTTTCGCTTAGGTCATGATCTCGCGGTTCGTGGGTTCGAGCCCCGCGTCGGGCTCTGTGCTGACTGCCAGCTCAGAGCCTGGAGCCTATTCCAGAGTCTGCATCTCCCTCTCTCTCTGACCCTCCCCTGTTCACGCTGTATCTCTCTCTCTGAGAAATAAATAAAAAAAAAATTAAAAAAAAATGATTATGGTAAAATACTTCACAGAGGCACCTTGACTCCTTAAACAAAGATCATGGTGGTCTGAGCAAATAGCTTCTCTTATTGAAGGGAAGGAGAAAAAGTAGTTACGAACAGAGAGGGAGGGAGGCAAACCATAAGAGACTCTTAAATACAGAGCACAAACTGAGGGTGGGTGGGGAGGGGGTTGGGGGAGAGGGGAAAATTGAGCGTGGCCATCGAGAAGGGAACTTGTTGGGATGAGCACTGGGTGTTATATGTAACTGATGAACCACAGGAATCTACCCCAAAAACCAAGAGCACACTTTACACATTGTCTGTTAGCCAAGTTGACAATAAATTATATTTTTAAAAAAGGGAAGGAAAAGAAAAAACTCCTGTTACTTTCTGAATCTGAAGCCTACTCTAACAACTACATCTCTGCTGCTGAATTCCAAGAGAAGAAACTGCTTGTGAGCTCTTGTGCTGGTTCTAATGCAGCAGAAGACTACTGTATTAGAAGCTCCCTAGCTCTACAGGATTTCACCTAGGGACATTTCGTTTGTTCTTAAAACACAAAGGCCTTAATTTAGCAGCATTTTTAATTGATGGTAATTTTTGTATAATCGGTCTTGAGGAGAAAAACGGAAATGCCAATGAAATACCTATTGGTGCTTTGCTCAAGGAACCATCTTTCATATCATGACTTGAGATTAGTGAAAAATCTGTTTAATCTCCTGTACCTGCTAACTTATGACTATATTTTATGACTATGATTAACATTCAAAAATGACCGAAGGCAAAGCAAAACCTCAAATCATTGAAGATCCAGAAAGCGTCAGGAATAGCGAAATTTGAAACTCAATTTTTCTTGCTTAACAACCCTCATTATCAAATCTTATATTGAATGTGCTGATTGATTTAAGTTTTATTACCCTTTAGAAAAAGAGCCAAATCTTATTAAGCCAGGTGCTTGAATGGAATAGTATCTGACCTCCCATTTAGCAGGAAAGACAGTATATTTAAGGTATATTTTGAAGGCTATAATATAAATTTAGATTCAGTCACCAGTGTAGCCAAGGAATTAATACCCACTTCATCCTTAATTTATTTGGTGTGAGTATTCTGCAGAAGACAAGAAAATTATGCTTAGTTAGGAAATATCCAATGAGGCTAAAGGAAGAACTTTTAACATGGTTTTCAAACTTCAGAAAGACAAAATTCCTGGAAACAAAACAAGAAAGTGAAATGAACAATTTATGATTTTTAGGTTCTGACCTTTATTCTTTGGGGGGAAGCCATGATGGGTTGAGGACTCTTCTGATTATTGATTCATGTATTTCCCATGATCATTGATAGAGTTTCTGGAATATAACATTTTAATCACTAGATCTAGACTGGACCAAGAGTGGTATGAAGTTTGTTTATTATTTTATTGGAGAGTCTACAAGAATGTTATCCACAGCTCTGGACTTTTTTCCCCTTCCCCAGCCATGTAGCATTTCTTTCAGCCTCATTATTTTATGTCTGTAACAAGATGAGTCATAAAATAAAATGCAAAGTGTTCTAGTTTGCACCCATGGACAGAGGAACCAGTGCACAGATTAGTGAAATGAGGCAGTAAACCTAATACTTTTGTGCAAAATGTGCAAAACCATATACTTTCGTACATGCGCCTAAAGCTGTAAGTCTGGTGGTTTAATAGAATCTTTAAGTTCATGAACAATAGGAAGAGAGGGATGAGATGCAGAAATTAAAATGAATAGTTGCAATTCCACCTAATAGAATGTGTAACTTTAATCAGCTCTAATCTCACATTTTTACCCCTCTTTTCTAGGCCAGTCATTCAAAGAATTGAGCTGGGGTTTTAGTCCACAATATCTTGGCCACCCCTCTTGCTCTGTGCGTTGTCCTTCTGTGCCCTAATGTTGTGTAGTCATTTTTGTCCTCTTTGGACATCAACAATTTCCTACCTTCCTAATTCAGATGAGAACAGCCAGACGCAGCTTTATAAAGAATGCTCATTTCCCATCCATCAACAAATGCTTATCAACAAGCCAGATATACATGCTGAGAATGTAGCAGTGAATAAAGTGGACACAATTCCTGTCTTCGGAGACCTTATGATCTGCTTGAGAAAAAGACACTAATCAAATGGAAAAATTATACAATTTCAAATTGTTGTAAGAACTGCAGTGGAAAATTAGAAAGTACAATCTCTGAAGATAATTATAATTGATGTTAGTTTGGGAAGTCAGGGAAAACCTTTCTGAGAATGACACGAAGGTGATTTGAAGGACAAGTAACAATTAGCTGAGAAACGAGTTGGAGAAAACATTGTTCCAGCCAGATAGAAGCACAAGTATGAAGGCCCTGGGGAGGGGAAGAACTGGGAGTGTGTGAGGAAGGAAATAGTGACCAGTGTGGCTGAGTGTGGTGTGTATGGTATGGGTGTGGGAGGGAGGGTGATGGGATAAGGCCAGAGCTACTGGGGACTGGGAGGGACCAGATCATGCAAGGTGTGTGGTCTGTTTTAAGGACTTTGGATTTGTCCTAACAGGGATAAGCAGCCATCGCAAGAATTTAAGCAAGGGAATTACACAATTGGATTTAAGTAGATAATACCACTTTGGCTATTGTGTGGAAAATCAATCGGAGGAGGAGGCAAGACTGGGAAATGGAGTATTAATGCTTTAGCCCAAAACAAGATCATAGCAGCTTGGACTCCAGGGACACCATGAAGATGGACCGGAGTTAGTGGATTTAGGTGTATGTTGTCAGTACAGCAGACAGGACTTGGAAATGCCTTGGAGGAAGGGATGAGAAAGAAGGAAGTGACAAGTGTGACTTCCAGATTTTTGGCTAGTGCAATTAAGTGGGTGGAAAAGATGCCGTTTGCTGAAATCAGGAAGGCTGAAGTTAGAACAAATTGGAGGGAGAAATGAACATTTAATTTTAATATGTTTGAAATATATTTGAGACATTATAGTGATGAAATTAAAGAATTTGTTAGATAAAGGGGCCTTTGTTTAGAGAGGCAAGTTGAAACTTGATTGCTACATAGATGTCCCTTAAAGTGATGTGAGTATATATTTATTTTACTGATAAATAGCATATACTAAGAAAGAAAGAAGCCCCAGGACTGAGCGCTGAAGAACTCTAAAATCTAAAGGTCACATAGAGGAGGTCTTGTTTAATGAGCCTAAGAAGGTACAAGTAAGAGAAATAAGAAAGCATTTAGGACAACATGGTGTCCTAGAGGGGACCAAAGAGACCATTTCAATAAGAAGAGAGAGGTCAATTTGGTTGAATGTGGTTGGTGGTTTTGTAAGATGAGAACTTAATAATTCAGAGGTCGTTTTGTGTCTTTAGTAAGAAAAACTTTGGAAGTAGAGGCAGGATTTAGATTACAGTAAATGGGCAGTGGGGAAGTGGATATAAAATGTATAAAAAACATTTTAGGGGAAGATTGACTATGAAGGGAAGCAAAGAGGGATGTGGTCTTTGGTGAGGGTTATAGGTCAAGGAGGGACTTCTTAAAAATGGGGGATACTAGAGCGTCTTTGAGTACTGATGGGAAGGAGAAGAAAAGAAAAGGTGTTTGAGGATGAGAGGGATTAATGATGGAGCAGCCTCTCTGAGGAGGTGGGAAGGGGTGATAGATTAAGAGTGAGTTCTGCCAAAATGCCATAGTTAACAGAGCTGGGATTTTGCTAGACAGGGGTTATTGAAGAGGCGGGGGATTTGCAGGCATTTGTCAAGGAGTAATTTTAATGACAGATCAATGACTTTGATGTGGGTAAGGAAGGAAGTGAGGACATGAGGGACTTAATGAATAGAGAAATGGTGAAGTCTATGGATTTGAAGATTTGAAGACAATGAATACGTTGGACAAAAGTTGCTACACAGACACTGGCTTCACCCACGCATACTAGGGGCTTTCTTTTTCAACTACCCTGTATCCTAATTTGCATTATGTATTACAAAATATCTTTAGAACTCCTCCACAAAAATTCTCATGCTTACAAACTAAAGTAGAAGAGTAAAATGAATAAGCTTGGATTACATTTCACTTAGTCTTGCCTCCTGTCTTAACATACTTCTTTTTGGCCTGAGGAGCATTGATCATGTGTTTGTTGGAGAAAAATGTTCATTGGAATGTCAGGATCTGTTCACTTAATTCTGCTTCTAGTTAGGTTCCTGAATTTATGTGGTTCCCCCACCAGCAAACTCTGTGCAAAAAAAATCACAATTGTTTGCTTTTCCTATATAGACCCTCTAGACACAAATGTGTTTCCTGACGAGGACCAAACTATGCCTAATCATTAAAGTCGTTTTTCATGTTGGTTTCTTTCCAAACTAGATTTTTGCCCTTCATACTTACACTTAGTTATTTGTTGAGTACCCATCAAGTGACTGACAATGTGCTAGATTCTAGGAATGAAAAAATTTAAAAACTAATTTGCTCTGGGGCAGGCATGCAAATCCCAATTTGTTGTGGTAAATATTTCCATTAGGCACATATAGAGGACTAGGGGAATACCGAGGAAGGGAGCATTTAACTCTACCTTGGTAAAGGAATTAGGAAAGGAAGGTATTTTTGAGAAGGGCTATTAAGGGTAGGTTGTAGAGGCATGAATGTGAATGATGTTTGCAACCTGCAGAGGAGTCTATTGTGGTTTGTGACTAAGTTGCATGGAATTTCAGTTTGCAAAGTGTCGCTTGACCAAATTCTGAAGAGATTTATGATCAAGCTAACAATTTGCATATTATTCTATAGGATAGAACTTTAAAAAAAAAAATTTAATGTTTTATTTATTTCTAGGAGTGAGAGAGAGAGACAGCGTGAGCAGGGGAGGGTCAGAGAGAGGGAGTCACAGACTGAAACAGGTTCCAGGCTCTGAGCTGGCGGTCAGCACAGAGCCTGACGCGGGGCTCGAACCCACGAACCGCAAGATCCCCACGAACTGCGAGATCATGACCTAAGGGAAAGTCGGATGCTTAACCGACTAAGCCACCCAGGCACCCCATGGATAGAACTTTTTAAAGTTTTTGAAGTACAGGACTGATTTGATGATTTCTGTTTCTCTTGCTCTGTTTTCCTTCTAGTCTTAATATATGTCTATTCCACAATTACTTTTTACCTCAGTCAAAATTATGTCTTGGAACTGACACCACTCAACTCCAGATGCTCCAACTTGTGCTACTGATATTGCCAACTCTGGTGTCCCCATTGGTCCTTTTGAGGACCTCTGCTGCCTGAAAAAGTGTCACCTAGCCTGGGAATGATTCTCTGCCAGCCCTGCTTCTTTGAGTCAAAGTCCTGAGTGGATGAGTTTGATTGGCTAGGTTTGACTATGTGACTGTACCCTAGTTGCAAGGTAGCCTGGGATGATGAATGTCCCACATTTCCAGTTTCCATACTGGACGACAATCTCTACCCTGTATCAAGATTCCTAAAGGGAATGATTCTCCAGACATAAGTAGAGTTAAAAATAATGATCAGCTTAAAAAAAAAAAAGGAAAAAAGAAAAAAGACAACTGTTCATAAATCATCTTTTATGAATGAGGAAAGCAACTTGTCCAAGGCCACAGTGGTATAAAGTAGTGAAGGCAGGACCTGAACAGGAAGTCTGACTCCAGAACTCGTATTCTAAGCCACTACATCCCATGATTAAACTGTAGAGTGATAAAGACTTTGATAAGGTGTGCACAGGGGTGAGAGTGATATACTGGAGAGAGTAAGGAGGTCTTTGGCAGAGTGAAAGTAAAGGGCCTGCTTGTATAGGAGTTGGGCATATTGGTTTTGTTAGCACCATAACATCACTAGGGGTGGGGCAGGTTGTTATAGCCATAGTCAGAAACAGAACAAGGGAGGTGTTTGACTAGTTCAGAGCCTGCAGTTTGGCCAACTTAACCAAGCAGCATGGCCAGTATCTCTGAGACTGATTTCTCAAATTTCTGGTCTCTGTTGATCCACTTCTCCTAGATCTTTGCCCTTTTATCCTCACTTTAGGCCCCTAACTCCTCACTCTCTCATTTCTGGCTTTTCTGTGATGTTCTTCCTGGTCACTGAGAATTAAAACTCAAGGGGATATTTAGAGAGTCTTTTCTGAGAGGGAAAACATCAGTGTCAGTCAGATATACACACAGCAGATGCAAAAACAGGAATAATACAAACGTGTAATTTTAGCGAAAACCAAATCTGGTCATAAGATACATCTTAGAAGTTATTCCCCTTTCAAGTAAATTTCCAATTTTTGGGATCCTTCAATGAAAGTAAGTAAATTGAAGGATTTCTTATAAACACTAGTCAAAATGTTGCAATAAGTCACTTCTGAGCTACATAAACATTTAGGCCCAATTACATAATTTCTATTTTGTTTTAAATCGTGAAAAACAAAACAAAAAACCAAAAGGAGACCCTTGTCTTTCTGTTTTTCATCCATTTGCCAAGTGTTGGTGTCTCAGTGACTCTAAGTTTATAGAATGTGGTATTGCTTTCTCTGGGAATGAGCATTTCCGAAATGTTTCTTCTCTTGTTTTTACCTCATGGCATTATCCAGCTATCAATACCAAGATTTCTTAGAATGTTCTTTATCCACCTAGTAGTCCTTAGACTCTTAGTAGGGCTTCCAGTTAAAGTTTGAAAATGCCAGGCTATTGGGAATGCTCTACAATAATAAATATTTTGTATTCCTTTCGTACGTTAGTTGTCCTTGTGAAAATCACAAGGCTCCTGGCACTTGAGGGGAACATATACCTAGCATCAAATACTCCTGAAATCCTTGGCCTTTTCCATCATGCCACTTATTAGTGTTGCTCACAAATCTGAATACAGCTTTTTCCTTTTCTTTCAGCCACTGCCAATATTTACCTTTCATTTCTTCTGTTTCCCACAATTATCCACATCTAAACATTATCAAAACTGTCCCCAGGCATCTAAACTTTAACTGAGTGTAACTTTTCCATTCGGGCCTTGTTTCATTAAACAAATATGTGGGTGCTACATGATTTTGCAGGAGATACTGTTTATGTGGGAGTTGGATTTGTACTGTTTACAGTTAAAGAGAAAAAAATTCAGCACTTTATTGGACATGTACTAGCATGTGGGTGAGGTTGAAGAAAATAATTGAGTGTTGAAATCAAACACATGCCTGGGAAAATATTCCTTTCTGATGGGACAGGCAGGAAAGGCCAACAGCTGGCACACATGGAGAAATTTAGGGATTAGACATTCTTTTTAAGAATGTTCCTTCAGGATGCCCAGCCTCCTAACTGGAGCTGATTGCCCCAAAAGAATTCAAGGCAAACTTCTATCTATTTCAGAAGCAAGATATATCACCAAAGAACAAAAGACATGTATCTTTATTCCATTGTATATGATCTCTCTCCCATGCTACTAACAGCCACTCATCCACTTGTCTGTCTGTCTATCTATCATCCATTCTCATCATACATGGTAGTTATGTTCTATATCATTGCTGTAAACACTGAATTAGTAAATGCTGAACCACTGCTCCTAGGATAAACGCAGAGTTGGATTCCATGTTCACCCACTCATTATTACATACCTTGTATCATGTGTGTTTCTGTTTTAAGGCACCTTATTAATATGTACTGATTTATTAACACTGAACTCACAGCCAGCAGTGCTATAACTCATACCTGAATGAAGCTTGTCTAACACATGTATTTTCTTCATAAAGCACATCACAGCCTTCTTGCACTTAGAAATCATAGAGAGCACTTAGCCGCTATGCTTGTGGGCTATTTAAAACAGTGAAATCATCAACAGAAAAGCACAAAAATGTAAAAACTATGCCACAAAGTGGAATGTAAAAAGATCTGCCTATAGCATGAAAACTAAAGAAAGAAGGTAGAACACTGCCTTATTCAACTGCAGCTGGGAATGTGTATGTCAGGTGACTCAATATTTTTTGCTACATTCAGCATGTCCATGAATAACTATGAAAATACCGTATCTACTTTGAAGTAAAAAATTTTAGTGAGCAGGAAAATTTGGAAATACAGAATTTGCAAATAATTAGGGTTGATTTTATCCAGCCGTCCATTGATCTATTATCCATCCATTCATCCCTTTATTTATTATCAGGATATAAAGCATACTGAGAACTTTTAGTCACTTTATTTGGGTAATGTAGATCGCAAATGTGACTATGTTATCCTGGTTTTAAGACTATTTAAAATATGCAGTCCTGAGATCAAGGACTTGCAGTTCTTATTCACTGCTGTATTCCCAACCACAAAACAGAACATGGAACAGAATAGGTTCTCAATAAATATTGAGAGAATCAATGACTGTTTTGTAAATGGCACTTGTTGCATAGAATAGCATGTTTTTCTTTCTCTCATATTCACCTCAGGTAGAAACATGTCAGAAATCCAAAAATGTCCGCATCATTTAGGGTTTGTTGTTGTTTTTGCACACAGTCTTCAAAGAAGAGGATTCAAGTAGAATAATCAAATAAATATCTGTGGAATCAATGGACTGCACTTAGCCATCATATTGGGAAGATGAAAATCTGTCCCCAAACTTTCTCCCCATCCCCTACTTCTACTCCAAATTAAGAAAAATCCATACATTTCTCAAATATTTGTCAGTATTTAAAGAGCTCTGTCACCTAATAAAATATTACTATTCTTCCTTTTTCTCTTACTATATATTAAATTTTCCCTCTTTGTGTTTTTTTGTTTCTCTTCCTTTCTTCCTTTCCTTCTCAAACCTCTTCCTTCCCCTCCTCCTTCTCCTCTTTCTTTTCCTTCTTCTTCTTCTTACTGTCTCTCATTCTTTCCCTCTCTTTTTCTCTCCCTCTCTCCCCCTCTCTCATGCCAGGGTAAACAGTAGCTCTGTACATCAAGACCTCTTAGGCTAACAGGCTGTCGTCTTCACTTTCCCAGGCAAAACAATGTGCGTCAGAGGTTTCTTTTTTTCCTGAATATTTATTTACAACTGTTGAATTGTCTTTAGTCTTTATATGCACATTTCTTTTTTGCAGTGAATTTACTGTTTGGATATATTACTTCTGGGAGAGTACAACTGGGACTGTGTGTGTTGATCAAGTTGTTTAATGCAACATATGCCCAG
Source organism: Proteles cristata cristata (assembly GCA_017311185.1). NCBI lineage: Eukaryota > Metazoa > Chordata > Mammalia > Carnivora > Hyaenidae > Proteles > Proteles cristata. Next base: position 1,126,016 of record JAESUZ010003861.1, on the reverse strand, counting down.
AATTGTGTAAAGAACAAATAAATGTCCAAAAAATAAGTATGAAGGAGATTATATTTTTAGCATGGAGGTCGAGTTATGGCGTATGAAAATAATCTTATAGAGTACGGGAGTATAGGACTTTGTGCCATTCAACAGAAGAGTTAGAGTTATAAAGACCTTAGTCCCTCACCCTTATTCACAGTTTTAGTCACCTGTGGTCAACTGTGGTCCAGAGGCAGATGATCTTCCTGCTGTATTGTCAGAAGGTCAGTAGTAGCATAACACTGTGTTGTAATGCCTGTCATTTACCACACTTCATCTCATCACGTAGGCATTTTGTCATCTCATTATCTCAAGGAGGAAGGTAACTGACTATGGCCCAGTAAGATATTTCAAAAGAGAAAGAGAGATGAGATCATATATAACTTTTATTATAATATATTGTTATAATTATTCTATTTTATTATTATGTATCGTTGCTAATCTCTTAACAGTGACTAATTTATAAATTAAAGTTTCTCATAGGTATGTATGTATAGGAAAAAGACATAGTATATACAATACTTGGTACTAGCCACAGTTTTAGGCATTCTCCCGGGAGGTTGGGCTTAGAACATATCCCCTGTGGATAAGAGCAGACTACTGTAGCAGTGATCTTAAAGCTCCTCAGATATGGAAAGAGGTAATTATGGGGCTAGAATGAATTGCCAGGGAAGCTGCTGGGACTTAATTGTATATACAGTGTTGTTGTAAATAGATCTCTTTTCTCACTGGAGTTGAGTTCCTCATAACCCTGGAGGCAGTATACTGGCGGGTATAGGGTGCTAATTGAACATCATTGTAAACCTGTTCTCTGAAGATTGGATGCATGTGTTCAGAAAGTATAAGTGGTAGAGTGGTAGAGTTGTGGGGGCAAGGTTACTGGGAATCCTATTATAACAGCTGCCATTTATCGAGTCTTTAAACCTTTTTCAGGTATCACAATAATATCTTATATCTTTCTTTTTTTTAATCTTCAAAACTCTTTGAGGTGATATTATCTATATTTTACATATGAGTAAAATTCATCTCAGAGAAGGTAAATAAGCTGTCCAAGATCATAAAGCTGGTGTAAGGGGCAATGTAGGACTCTAGTACAAAGCTACATGGCCTCAAAGTCCCAGGTATGTCTTTCTGTCTAAAACAGACCAATATGGAGGAATATCTTACTATATTTTTATGACTATAGAAAGCAATATATAAAAAGGGTCATTGTAGGAAATTTACTTCAAAGTAAATAAAATAAAAATCTCCCAAAGTACTATGTTTTAAAACAAATGAGTAAAGGGGGGAAAAAAAGAGAGAGGCAAACCAAGAAAGAGACTCTTAATTATAGAGAACAAACTGGTGATTAGCAGAGGAGAAGTCGGTGGGGCTGATGGGTGAAATAGGTGATGGGAATTAAGAGTACACTTGGTGTGATAAGCACCGGATGTTGTGTGAAGTGTTGGATCACTCTATTGTACACTGGAAACTAATATTGCACTGTAAAGTAACTGGAATTTAAATAAAAACTTTAAAAAAAGTATTATGTTTTGATGAAGTTTTGTTCAACTTCCTTTTAGTCTTTTTCTGTGTCTTATGTAAATATATTTTTCATCTATATCTGTTTTATATCTATGTATACAAATACATATGTATGTGAAATATATATGAACAAAAGCATAGGGACACATTCTTTGTATACATACACAGATATAATTGGGATTATGTACCATATAATAATTTTATGATCTATGTTAACAAACAATATAGTATTTAAAATTCTTCAAAACCAACATGCTTAATGATTACTTAATGCTTCGTGGAATATATATACTGTAATTTGCCTATTTTTGGATATTTCAGAAATTCCAACTTTCTTTACTACAAGTAATAGTGTGGTGAACCATGTAACTTTATATATTTTTTAACATGGTTATTTATTTATTTTGAGAGGGAGGGAGAGAAAGAGTGTGAGCACATGAGTGAGCGCGAGGCAGAGAGAGAGAGGGAGAGAGAGAATCCCAAGCAAGCTCAATGTTGTCAGCAGAGAGCCTGATGCAGGGCTCAATCCCACAAACAGTGAAATTATGACCTGAGCCAAAATCAAGAGTCTGATGCTTAACTGAGTCACCCAAGCACCTTGATCCTTACAGTTTTAAAAGTATCTGATTCTCAGATCATTTCCTCATGAAGGATACTTGAAAGTAGAATTACTGGGTATAAATACAACTTTAAAGGCCTGTATATTTACAGTCAAGTTGCAGTCCCCAATTGATGCACTTAATTTTCAATATAGGGAAGTACCAATATCAGTCTCTGCATATAGTATTATTATTAAAAATCCCTTGGGACTTTTAGTTAAAATGGCATATTGATGGTTTAAACTTTTTTTTTTCATGTTTTTCATTTCATGCCATCTTCCATAGCATCATGTCCATCATTTTGATTCTTTTAGTTGGGTTCTATAATGTGACTGAATTTTTACTGTGTTCTTAATATCTATCTGTACCTTTTGGCCCATTACCATGTGGCCTTGAAATTACAAAGCCATCGTTTATGCTGGTTTTTGTGACAAGGGGACATTGGATGCCATGTGGTTTGTGGGAGCAGCTCCAGATGAACTGCCTCAGTCTTTGCCTGTCCCAGCCGCACCTAGCTAACCCTGGCAGGCTCAGACCTTCTGGAGTCATGGAACCAGTGGGCACCAAATGGATGTGTTGTTTATAGCCATATTCCTATTATAGGTAGGGTTTGGAAATACTGTAGGTTATCCAAGTGTCTGGAAGCTGATGCAGTCTTGGTCTGGCAATGGCTTATACTGAGGCCTTCTCATCAATGTGTGGCCAGGCAATCCCAACTCATCTTCTGAGTGGAGCCTTGGCCTGTATTCTCTCTGCCATATTTCTTCCATGTGGAAGGTAAATGCACTCAGAGTTCTGGGGGTTTACTCTGGACCTCTGGTCAGTAGGCCAGGAGCCTCTTCTTCACTTGGCTTCTACCTGTCTAATTCCTAGTGGAGAACCCTGCTCCCTAACAAGAACTACCACCTTGCAGAAGCCTTGAAGTCCTAGATCTCCTGCCTGGAACCCAGTCCTGCTCGAGATGGATTTGAGTTTGGTTCTATCCTTTGGACTCTGACCACTTCCCTTCCCCCACTACAGGATCCCATACATTTCTCTTCTCCTTCCCCATCTCCTCTCCTACATCTCTCTCCTCTCTTCCGTGTCTGAGTCTGAGCTGTCTGCGCGGTTTGAAGCTGTACTGCCACTGCTGGGGACTCTGGTCTGGGGTTCTAGCTATCGCTTTGTAAAGTGTGATCTGGCTAAGATATTTAGATTTTCTGCATCACAACTTGTTAGGCTGTAAAGTGTAGATTCATTATTTAAATCAACATTTATTCATTATTTAAAGCAACATTTACTGAGTGCATATGTGTGGGGTAAGTGACTTTTGGCCTTCGACTTCTAGACTTACACCTCTTGAAGTCAGTAAATTCTTTCTACGTAATGACAGTACCTCCCCCCCTTTACTTATTTTATCTTACTTATAATTTGCCCCATATGTTCAAGAAGACTCCAACATGCCTTTAGAATTATATCCTATTTTACTAATAGCAGTGAAATTTCAATTCAGTGGAGAATATCTATAATTCATTATCACAATGTAACATCCTACTCTTCCCCACAATATCAGGCTGAGAGGATCTAAATGCTTCCAGAAATGTGGCTGGCTTATTAAGATGACTTTTAAAAATTCAAATATAACTCTTAGAATATAAATGTTTTTCTGGCTAGAAATCCTAAACATCTCCTGTAAGTATATAACACTGTAAAATAAGTTAAATTCTTCTTGATTCAAGCATTGAAGGAAAGAATCTCTGGCCTATATGTTGTGTAACCTCAAGTATGTGTGTTTTAATAGAGTTCTAACTGTATTTGGCATTATTCCCACATTGTCAACAAATATTTATTCTGCGTTATTTCTAGGAAAAAGTACTATATCCATTGGATTGAAATGGGGAATCATAGGCAGTAAAACCATGATGAATAGAGCCTAGAATTCAACTTAGATCTTTGAAAGTATTTTCTCGCTTAAAAAAAAAAGAAGAGGGAGCAAATGTAGGCATGTTTTTTCCCCCTAATATCTGCATACATGTCTCTATGTAAGCATGTGTAAATAACAATGTGTGTATATACTATATATTTTCTGGAGCAGCCTATCTCTGCGAAGACTAGAGGCTCAAATTTTATGTTTTTTTTGAAATGATTGAGCAAAAACAATGCTGATTTATAAAGCTTCCAATATCCTGGCATCCCAGAATGTGATGTTTTTCTAATTTAGAGATTGATGACCCATTGAAGTGATTCAGTACGTCATGCCTGGTTCAATTTTTGTCACAGAAAGTAAAATAACCTTGCCGTTCTTTTTTCTTTTCTTTTCTTTTTTTTACTGATAGTGATTTTCAATCTTTTTATGGGATTCCTATATTGATTTGCATTTTTAAATGTTTTTCCCCTCTGAGACTCCTGCCATTCTAAATGATTCCAAAGGTCTTCTTGATTAAGATGGAAATCACTGTGAAGTTGGAAGAAATTATTTTTATTTACAAATTTCAAAGCTTTATTTACCATAATGAACAGCAAAGTCCTACTAGTGCGTTTGTGCATTAATCTTTAATGCTTTTATAGGCAACTTAGAGCTAAGAAAAGACTTTTGCCAGAGTATATGGTCCCAAGCGTTGAGCCTCCTTCATCCAGACACCCGACCCCAATTCACCTTCCTCTCTATTCCTTGCCCTGCTCCTCTCTTCCTGGGTTTAGCATGCAATGACAGTAGAGGAGGACGGGCAGGATGGGGTCCCTGGGGGAGGTAGGGAAAGAGACAGTTATTTGGCCAATAATCATTTATTGAATGCCTGTTATGTGCCACGTACTTTTCTAGATCCTGGAGATGCAGCAGTGAATAAAAAAGGTATTCCCGGCTGACCAACAACTGAGTTCTGTTTTTCTTAACTGGAAAAATGAGGACGAGATGGGGGAGATTAGTAGCATTAAAACTTTGCTTCTCCTATTCTTATTTTTTTTAATGTTTTAATGTTTATTTTTAAGAGAAAGAGAGAGACAGAGAGACAAAGCATGAGCAGGGGAGGGGCAGAGAGAGGGGAAGACACAGAATCTGAAACAGGCTCCAGGCTCTCAGCTGTCAGCACAGAGCCCTATGTGGGGCTCGAACCCACCAACTGCGAGATCATGACCTGAGCTGAAGTTGGACACTCAACGACTGAGCCACCCAGGCGCCCCTCTCCTATTCTTATTTTAATTTTGAAGGAAAGATGGTACTTAGCATTTATTGCATGTCTCCATTGTGCCTTAGGTGGTGTGCTAGAGGGCTTCCCTGTATGTAGTAACTGAATACATTCACCATAAAAATTATAACCCAGCTAAAAAATCAGTCCCTCTATTTGAGGGACTCTATTCTCTCCAGTGATCATGATTGCAATGTGTTCATGTTACCTTAAAAGTTTCTCCTGTCCTCTTGTTTATTCTAGAAAAAGCCAAGCTCATGCTTTAGCCTTGTATCTTCCAAGAAATTCATGGCATCTACTGCTTTGCTCATACAACATGTCTTACAAAAATATGAATGAGCAAATATGTATTTAGCATTTAGTGTCACCATTAAAGTTAGTGAGGTTTGGTTTGTTAATGTCCAGAATATAAAACTCAAGGCTTTAGCAAAAGTTCCATATATATATTAAGTTGCTTTCCTTATTTTATTTTTTCAGCATGTCACTGAATGCCATTTATGTATGGGATATGGCAGTGGAGACTTTTGATAACAAATTTAGTCAGAGTGGATTATTTCAAACAGCTTAAATATGCAAAAATAATTTTCCTTTTTAAAAGTTTATTTATTTATTTTGAAAGAGAGAAAGCATGAGTGGGGGAGGGGCGGAGAGAGAGGGGGAGAGAGAGGATCCCAAGCAGGCTCCGCACTGTCAGCATAGAGCTCAGTGCAGGGCTCAATCTCACAAAGTAGAAGATTATGACCTGAGCTGAAGTCAAACACTTAACCACCTGAGCCACCCAGGTGTTCTGCAAAAATAATGTTCTACTAATCACATATATGGTAGTTACTTTTACAAAGAGCAGCATGATGGCTTTTATTAACAATCTCTAGCCATGAAATAATATTTACATATCTTACCAGTAGATAGATTATCACATTTATGGTGTGGGTCTTTCAATTTAAGACACTTTGGGGCTGGGGTGCCTGGGTTGCTCAGTTGGTTGAGCATCTAACTCTTGATTTCGACTCAAGTCATGATCCCAGGGTTATGGGATCAAGTTCCTTGTCAGGCTCCATGCTGAGTGTAGAGCCTGCTTCAGATTCTTTCTCTATTTCTCTCCCTCTTCCTCTCTGTCTCCTTCTGCCCCTCCTCTGCTCTTACTCTCTCTCTCTCTCTCTCTCTCTCAAAAAAAAAAAAAAAAAAAAAAAAAAAAAACCAAACCAAAAAAACCCAAAAACTCTTTGGAGCCAAAGGAAGAAATATAATTCATTAAAATAGAATTAGAATTAGAATATATTCCCTTTCTGAATTTCTTGAAGATTTATTTGGTAATTGACAACAGTCTTAGTCCATTCAGACTGCAGTAACAAAATTCTACACACTGGGTAGCTTAGAAACAACAAGCATTTTATTTCCCAAGTCCTGAATGCTGAGAAGTCCAATATTAACGCACCAGTGTGATTTTCTTCTGGTGAGGACCCTCTTCCTGGTTCATAGCTCCTAACTCTGTTGGCATCCTTAAATGGTAGGAGGGACAAAGGATCTCTGTGGCATCTCTTTTACAAGGTCTCTAACCCCATTCTTGAGGGCTTTACCCTCAGGTGCTAGTGACCCAGGGAGCCTCCCAAAGGCCCGACCTCTTAGTACCATCACCTTTCATATTAAGATTTCAACACAAGAATTTGGGAGCACACAAACACTCAGAGCACACCAATGACTATACTGTTTAACAAACAGACAATCTTTTTTTTTTTTTTTTTTTTTGGAGCACATAAGGTGGGGTCCTACATGGAATCTGAGAATGGATTAAGGTTACATCCTACCATCTCCTCTGACCAGATGATTGTCTACCCTCCCAGCCATGAGCCTGATGTAGGAGTGATAGGAAAGCAACCTAAGGATAATGACAGCATAAGGGTCTCTTTTGACTTCTGCTGAAATAGCTTCACCATTATAATCTTACAACAGAATCATCAGATGATAAAACAGATGTTGGGCAATAATGTCGTTTTTGTAACGTTTTAAATTAGATGCTAACGTGAGGTTCACTTTGATGGGGAATTCATGTCATGTTGCAAATCTTTTGGAAAAAAAAGCATTATAACTCAATTCCTACAGATGCTCATTAAAAGTATTTTGAAATTATAACATTATATGATTGTGAGTTTCTCAGGCTCCCTGCAGACTTTCATTGAAAGTGTGATATCTTCATTACTCTGTGCTTATGATACATGAACATTTTCTAGCAGAGCTTGAACTTCCTGCTTACATTGAGATATTTACAAATAAACAGGAAGATCTGCTGGCAGTGTAAAACTATACCAAAAGGAGGGGTACCATTATTTTAAATATGAACCTTCTACAAAATAATATCCGAAACATGAAAAGTTAATTCTACCCAAGGGAAACCTTTGGAGGCCTATGAACCATCTTGATTTATTTATATGTAGATAGCAAGCTCTCAATAAAGCTTGCGGAGCAACTGACTGTGAGGAGCACTTTGCATCTTGTAGTGTTCCATAAGACATCTTCTTCCCCAATAATCCTACAACAGAAAAGCATATGATACAGTCCTTTCCCTAGAAGCATTTATAATCCAGGTGAAAAGTTCAAACAAGAAGTAATTTAAAAAAAGAAATAATTTAAGAATATCTTATAAGTTAACAGACCATTGAAAGGAAAATAATATAGGATAGATGGATTTCAATCTATAAGAATAGACATAGAGGGTATATTCATTTAGTCTTGGGTAAGTGGCCATCACTGAATAAAGTGAAATGGATAAGATTAAAAACAAAGCTAATGAAAAAGCAACTTCGTTTTTTGGCATATTTTATGTTAAGTCCTGAGGAGCTCCTTTATAAGCATTTTATTAAATCTTAACCATAATCCCAATAAGCACAGTTATCCCATTTTACAGATGATGACACTGAGGATTAGAGAATTGTTGCATATCAAACAGCTAGGCGGTGGCAGAGGTGCAATTTGATTTGACATCTGTTTTAGGTCAGTTTGCTCTGCTCTTTTCCTAGTTTCCTACTGAAACTCAAAGTTTTTACAGTTGGGGTGGTAGATGAGCTACAAACAAAATGATGGAGAGTTAGATATTCTTGTCAATCAATAAACACCCTATGAATTAGAATAGTAAGACATGTTTGTAAGCTCCTGAGGGCCCAGAACTATAATTATTTCTTGAGGAGGTAATTTTTTTAAAATTGAGAGAGAAAGAAAGAGACAGAGCACAAGCAGGGGAGGGACTGAGAGAGAGACACACACAGAATCTGAAGCAGGCTCGAGGCTCTGAACTGTCAATACAGAGCTCAGTGCGGGACTCAAACCCATGAACCTTGAGATCCTGACCTGAGCCAAAGTTGAATGCTTAACTGACTGAGCCACTTTAGGCACCCCAAGGAGGTAGTTTTTTTGTAGTGTCTCAGGCAGGTTTTTCAGAATTCTGACAATGATGTAGCTCATAGACTAAGGAGTTGTGAAGGCTGGAAAGAAGTAGAGGCAATAATAGAGGTATTTCCTGCTTTTTTTAATTTAAATTTTAGTTAACATACCATGCAATATTGGTTTCAGGAGTAGAATTAACTGATTTGTCACTTATATAAAATACCCAGTGCTCATCCTCATCACAAGTGCTCTCCTTAGTACTTATCATCCATCTAAACCATCTCCCACCGACCTCCCTCAGTCAGTCCAAATAATGTATTTGCTTAGCATAATACATTCTAGCTCCATCCACATCATTGCAAATGGTAAGATTTCTCTTTCTGATAGCTGAGTAATATTCCAGTGTGTGTGTGTGTGTGTGTGTGTGTGTGTGTGTGTGTGTGTGTATCACATCTTTATCCATTTATCAGTTGATAGACATTTAGGATCTCTCCATAGTTTGGCAGTTGTTGATAATGCTACTATAAACATTGGGTACATGTACTCCTTAAAATATGTATTTTTGTATCCATTGGGTAAATATCTAATAGTGTAATTGCTGAATTATAGGGTAGATCTATTTTTAGTTTCTTGAGGAACCTCCATAATGTTCTCTAGAGTGGCTCCACTAGTTTTTATTCCCACCAAAAGTGCAAGAGGGCTCCCCTTTCTCTGCATCCTCACCAATACCTGTTGTTTCTTGTGTTGTTAATTTTAGCCATTCTGACAGAACTAGAACAAACAATACTAAAATTTGTATAGAACCACAATAAATCCCAAACAGCCAAAGCAATTCTGAAAAAGAAAAGCAAAACTGGAAGCATCAAAATTCCTGATTTCAAGGCATATTGCAAGGCTGTAGTCATCAAAATAGTATGGCACTGGCACAAAAACAAACCCATAGATCAGTGGAACAGAATAGAAAACCCAGAAATGGACCCACAACTATATAGTCAAATCATCTTTGACAAAGCATGAGAGAGTATGCAATGGAAAAAAGACAGTCTTTTCAACCAATGGTGTTGGGAAAATTGGATGGCGACCTGTAGGAGAATGAAACTGGATCTTTCTTACACCATGTACAAAAATATATTCAAAATGGATGAGAGGCAAGAAACCATCAAAATCCTAGAGAATACAAGCAGAAACTGTGTTTTTTTTGTTTGTTTTGTTTTGTTTTTACCTCAGCCAGAGCAACTTCTTGCTAGACACATCACTAAAACCAAGGGAAACAAAAGCTAACATGAATAGTTATCATCAACATAAAAAGCTTCTGCACCGTAAAGAAAACAACCAAATCTAAAAGTCAGCCTATGGAATGGGAGAAGATATTTGCAAACAACATATCTGATAGAGGATTAGTATGAAAAATCTATAAAGAACTTATCAAACTCAATATTTAAAAAATAAATAACCCAGTTAAGAAATGTGCAAAAGACATGAATAGACACTTTTTGCAAAGAAGATATCAAGATGGCTAACAGACACAATGAAAAGATTCTCAACATCACTCATCACCAGGGAAATACGAATCAAAACACAATGAGATACCACAGCACACCTGTCAAAATGCCTTTCTACTACTTTCAATGACTTTGGTGAGCAAGATTTTTAAAAAGCAGGTTTGATGGAATACTGTTCATTGAGACTCAATCATGATAGGTACTAAAGGAATTCAGAATATCTTTAAATTGTTCCTGTATAAAACATGAGGTTGGGAGGTAGAGGAAAGTAAAAATAGAATTTTAAGTGCATTTAGCACAATTCTGTAAAGGTAAGTACTACTTTGACCACATGTATATATTTTGTGATTAGATGAGTCAGTAACATTCTCAAAATTAGTGATTGTCCAAGTGCAGTTTTGGAACTATTAAAAGAAGGAGCATGGAAGAAGGCTTAAAGTGTACTTATTTTTGGTACAAAATGCTTCTAAATGGTTGGTGTTGATGATTGCAATGGAATGCCCATATTCAAAGTCCCAATAATGGGTTTTCTAAGTGAAGACAAAGGCTAGGATTCCATTCTCTTAGTGACATATGAGCTCTGGGGTGCCCGGGTGGCTTAGTCGGTTAAGCGTCCGACTTTCGCTCAGGTCATGATCTCGCGGTTCGTGGGTTCGAGCCCTGCGTCGGGCTCTTTGCTGACTGCCAGCTCAGAGCCTGGAGCCTGTTTCAGTCTGTGACTCCCTCTCTCTCTGACCCTCCCCTGCTCACGCTGTCTCTCTCTCTCCTAGAAATAAATAAAAGGCATTAAAAAATTTTAAAAAAAAATGACACATGAGCTCTGGTGGTGGCTGAGGTAAGTGGTCATTATTCTTTGCAAGATCGTGGTTGCAAAGAATCAAAGTTCATTTCAAGCTAGTAGTCTGTCCCAGTTGGACTCTACCAGTTTGACATACTGAACTTGACTTGGAAGGTTTTAGGGTAAAAACCAAAACAAAAACAGCCCCAGAAAGACAGTGGGAGAATGCTGGAAGCATTTCAAATTTTATTGAATGATATATTAATCACATGCACATTTGTGTTTTTTAAAAAAATCACAAACTTGAGGACCTGTCATAATAAGATTGTAGTCCTATTCCTTTTGAGTGCTGTAAGTATATTTCCACTTAAAATAATAATAATCTGTTCCCAATAGCCTCTTTCATATATTAACCTCTATCAATGTTATCTTTGAACAGTTCTACAACCTCCCCTGGTGCAAATGTCTCTGTTTAACTAACACTCTTTATTTTATTACATTCAAAATGTACTTGTGAAAATGAAAGTGCTTTGTATTGCTGTTATAGCTCCAACAATGTGATTATTTAGCACTTTTCAGAGACCGATTTCCTCATTAGTATTTATACAGCCCCATGTACCTGCTACGAGCAGTACAAAGGTGCAAACAGCATTGGAAAATAGGAATTTTTTAGCATGTTTTAGGACAAGAGTGACAAGGACTAACAGTCAGAGGAGAACAAAAAGGAACATTTCTCAAAAGTGACATTTTTAGGCTTCTGTTGACAAACCCTCTGAACATACGTGGAACATAATCAAAATAATCACCCACTGCATTTGAAAACGAAAGTCTGAAGTCAAGGCCTATCCATTCTCAAGGCTCAGTGTCACCTGATGTTTTAGCAGATGACAAAAGCTTTGTTCACAATAGCCAAATGCTCATGGAACACCAACCAGAAGTATCTTTAGATGAGGACTTATCTCCTAGATACCCCCCTCTGGGTCCAGCCTTAAAAACTTCCAGCTCCAAAGCTTTTGAGTTTATTTGAAATTTAAATACTTTCTGAAGGAAAAAAAAATCACTTCTGAATGGAGTTACTTTTGTAGAAATCTCTGGAAGGCAGAATCAAAGATAACCAAGAATGACCTAGGTATAGTAGCGACTACAACCGGATCAAACCTTCATCAAAACTCAATGAAACTGTGTAGGTTCACATTTTCAGTTTTCTGTGTATTTAGAGACAGAGGTAGTCTGAAAAGGCCTCTATGGTATGCATTTTTCACCCTATTGCCATATATGTTTTCCAGCCTTGAGAACATTGAGACACTGTAATCTGCTAACCTTTGACCCAGTGGAATATGACACAAGCAAAGTTGCTGGTTCAGAGGCAGGCCTTCACAAGCAGAGGTACAGCCTTTGGCATTATGATTCTGAGCTTTATTTGCTGTTTGAACTCTGACTGAAATACAAACAAGGAATGGTTGATAAACTATAATGCATCAACACAATGGAATATTCTGCAGTCTTCATCAATCATAGCTAGGGAGAAAATATAGCAACTTACCACTCTTTACATAATAATTGAAAACTGTATTGCAAATTGGTATGGACACCATGGTGATAGATTTGTAAAGAATACATAGGAACTGGAAGGTAATGGGCAAAGTTAAGAACAGAGGTGAAGTTGGTTTATTTGAGGATTAATTTTTTTCTTCTTTTGTAAAAAGTTATTTATTACATTTTTATAATGGATTCAATATGTAATTTTGATACAAACAACTAACTGATGCTTGGTATAATTTGAGTAACCATGTAGAATGTGAGTTTCTAAAATGTACGCTTGGGAACAACATGGTGGCTACAAGATTTGAATTAGGTCAAACTCATAAAGTTAACTTGGTTTAAAGTTACGTACATGGCTATACTAAACTATTTTAAAGAATCAAATTAAGTAATACCCTGTTTCCTGAACTGTCATGATTATCTTTCTTTTCTGAAAGAAAAAAAGAGTTTCTTCCACATATAGTGCTGGGAAATCTGGACAGTGACATGCAGAAGAATGAAACTGAACCGTTTTCTTATGCCATACAAAAAAATAAATTCAAGATGCATGAAATGCCTAAACATGAGAAAGGAAATCATCAAAATCCTAGAGGAGAAAACAGGCAACAACCTCAGCCATAGAAATTTCTTACTAGACATGTCTCAGGAGGCAAGGGAAACAAAAGCAAAAAATGAACTATTGGGATCTCATCAAGATAAAAGAAACTTTTGCACAGCAGAGGAAACAATCAACAAAACTAAAAAGCAACTGATGGAATGGAAGAAGATATTTGCAAACGACCTATCAGATAAAGCGTTAGTCTCCAAAATCTATAAAGAACTTATCAAACTCAACACCTAAAAAAAAAAAAAAAAAGTCCACTTAAATGGGAAAAAGACATAGACACTTTTTCAAAAAAGACATCCAGAAAAAATGCTGAACATCGCTTATCACCAGGGAAATACAAATCAAGACCACAATGAGATACTACCTCACACCTGTCAGAATGGCTAAAGGTAACAACTTGGGAAACAACAAATGTTGGTGAGATGTGGAGAAGGCCTTCTTGGCCTGTTGGTGGGAATGCAAACTAGTGCTGCCACTCTGGAAAATAGTAGGAGGTTCCTCAAAAAATTAAAAATAGAATTACAACACAGCAATTTCACTACTAGATATTATTTAAAGGATATAAAAATGCTGAATCAGGGGTGCCTGGGTGGCTCAATTGGTAAGCGTCCAACTTCGGCTCATTTCATGATCATGAGTTCGAGCTCCGAGTCGGGCTCTGTGCTGATAGCCAGCTCAGGGCCTGGAGCCTATTTCAGATTCTGTGTCTCCTTCTCTCTCTGGTCCTCCCCTGCTCCCGCTGTCTCTCTCTCTCTCTCTCTCTCTCTCTCAAGTAAATAAAACATTAAAAAATGTTTTTTTAAATGCTGAATCAAAGGGGCACATGACCCCCAGTGCTTATAGCAACACTATCAACAATAGCCAAATTATGGAAATATCCATCAACTGATGAATGGATAAAGAAGATGTGAGATACACACACACACACACACACACACACACACACAATGGAATACAACTCGATGATCCACAAAATGAAATCATGCCATTTGCAACAATGTGGATGGAGCTAGAGTGTATCATGCTAAGCAAAATAAGTCAGGCAGAGAAAGACAAATATTATATGATTTCATTCATATGTGTAATTTAAGAAACACAACAAATGAACATAGGAGAAGGGAAGGAAAAATAACATAAAAAACAGAAGGAGACAAACCATAAGAGACAAATACAGAGCACAAATTGAGGGTTGGTGTTGGGGTGTTGAGTCGGGGGGTTGGCTAAATGGGTGATAGGCATTCAGAAGGACATTGTTGGGATGAGCATTGGGTATTATATGTAAGTGATGGATCATTGGGTATTACTCCTGAAGCAAATACTAGACTATATATTAACTAACTTGAATTTAAATTTAAAGAAAAAAAAAGTAGCCAGGTATCTTTACTATGGGAATTGAAGCATAAAAGGGAGGAAGCACTGAAAAATACTAACATTTGCTCAGCAACCGGCAAATGGATAAATTGCCTATATTCTATGGCCTTTCAGAAAGGATTTTCTCCAAAGAAAAGTTAGATGGACTACAATTAAGTTAGTAATTAAGTTAGTAGTGTAGAATTTCATGATTAAAATAGAGACCTTAGAGGTCACCTGATCAAGTAGTTTTCAAATTCTAGAACCCCAACTGAACCCCACTATGGGAACTAATTGTGAGAGGAGCTACTCTTGTTGAAGCATGGGAGCTATGCCAGCTCCCTTCCACCATGTTGACTTTTGAGACTGTCTCTGACCTCCTAGAAAATCCTGGTCCTTCTGGGTCTTGACATAGGATCAGATGGCCTGAATTCCATTTATAAATGAAAATCTGAGACTCCTGACACCCACCCAATGGTGTTTCTACTAAACCAATGGTTTTCAGACCTCATGGAGATCCCCAGGACAAAGAGGGTTGGTTTCTGTCTCTGACAGAGGAAAGTAGTACGGGAAGGAGGAGATGAAGCAAGGATCAGGGTCCTTTATCCCATCTGATCAGAACTGCTCCACTTTTACCTTTTTATATAATGGGGTTAATTTTTATATTCTTGGGAAAAAGCATCACATTGCCAAGAAAGAGGAGGAGGAGGAAGGTAGGCAGGCAGGCTACTGCAGAAGTCTCTTTCTTCACTTTATTTTCTTTTTTCTAAATAGTCTAATCTTAAGTCCCTGTATCTTTTTATCTCCTATTTCAGAGGTGAAGATGGAGAGATAAACACATACACACAGAAAAGTATTTTAGAAAAAAAATTGCAAAGCAATGGAAGCTGGATGGCGAAGCAAAATTCCTGACTAGAAAGTGGATGCTTAGCAACCAGGACCACAATGTTTCTGGCCTGGCCACATGAATTGATTTTCTTTTTTAAAACTCTGATAATAGCTGGAGACTATCCTGTGGTCTGGATTAGTGATTCCCTGTGTGTCTTTGTGAGGTTATTTTGTTTGATAGGCAGCAGTCAACTTGCCTTTACTTCACCTCTATGTAGAGAGGGCACTTTGGATCACTTGCCAAGTCTTTTTGGACCAGCAAAGAATGGTGTACCACAAGTTGTGGACAGCTGTTCTGGAAATCAGAAGTCTATAGCCAGCAGCTTTCTTAAATAGAGAAGGATGGGCTGCTGATTGGCAGAAAGAAAAAAAAAAAAACTCTGATTACATAGTTCAGAGACACAGTGCAAAGAAATAGATGTGGAAGTGATTTATGGGGAGTGGGTAAGCCTGAGGTGTTCAGCTGTGAGACACAGAGGAAGGCACACCCTCACCACACTGATGGAAAAACAATGTTTTATGTGTTTCGATTCCACTCCAAATAAAATCATTGGTAATTTTCCTATGGAAAGAATGGATAGTCTGACATCTTACTATGCTTGAAAAACAAATACCATGAAAGCAAGAGTGATACTACAGTACAGAGGTGTGTGTTTTTCCTGCTGATGTCTAATGACTATGATAAAAGTTTTTTCAAACCTGTAAATCTGGAGAATCTACCTCAGTAGAAGAAGTTTAAAAGTGTTATAGTAAACATCAGTAAACTGAAAATGTTTGGTTAGGTTTGCATATAGCATATCATATGCAGTGAAAGTTCCTTGTCTGTCTGTGACTATCTTGCACGTTTACTTACATGTTTCATAACTTGACTGTCCATCTGATTTAACAGAAGGAATTTTGCACCCATTTCGATGTCATAAGAGTTGAGATATACTAAGGAATCCCAAGGAATGACCATTCTAAGCCACCCAGAAAGTAGTCTTTGTTTTGGACAGCTTTTGAGTGCTTGGAGACAGAATGGAAAATGGTTATGAAAGTGAAATTTCTCCATTTCCTATCTTCCTGTTTCTCTCATTGCCAGGCAGTCTTCTCTAGTCCCACATTCAGCTGGACCTACCATCTTTCCTTCTCCTGGGGGATTCTAGGGGGCATCCCTCAGGTTTGCCAGCAGTTCTGCGTCCCGAGGTGCCTGGGGAGCTCCACTTCCTCTCACATTGTGCAAAGTTGCTGCCCTTCAATCGTTTGGCTCCTTGGCTCGCTTTGTCTGTGGGGGTGTGTTTTTCCTGTTTTCTAACTTGCATTTTGTTTGGTGGGGTGGGAATATCTCTGTCCAGATGGTCCCCATCCCAGGACATTTTGCAGAGTATCTGTGAGCCAGAAACCACCGGGGATTTTTTTTTCTTTTGACTCAAGAAGGTCCCTCAGTCTGCTTCATGTTGCCAATTCTTCTTGTAAATCTCAAGGCATGTTCCTTTTGCAAAAACAGTTCTCTGAAAACAGTGCACACACACACACATAATTTTATTAGTTAAAAAATTAGTCTGTGGCAAATTCTTGCTAAAAAGGGATAAATTTGATCTCTTCAAAAAGGCTGGCAGACCTTTCCCTTTCATGATTTTGCTTTTTAGGTAAAACCATTGACCCCCTAGAAATGCTCTTGTAGCACATGCCCTGCGCGGACACCCTACAGAAGCTGATTCCCAGGACACAATGTCAACCTAACCATCCCATCCCAGAATAAACCTGAATCCTTTTGAAACAAATCACGTGGAATAAGCCAGATTGCAAATGAAAGCCGTACGGTCCATTGGAGGCAGCATAATTTGTGTTTATTATGCTCTTTCAAGCGATGCCGTATTCCCCTTTGTCTCATTTTCTTGTTGCACAGTAGACATCTGCTCATGACTGAAATGCCTTAGAAGAACTTGATCCCTTTGGGCATGGGGAGGTAAGGGTGGAACCGGGGCAACTTCATCTAACTATTGCTTGTAAACCTCACTCTTACAGCCTTCTGCAGAACAATCTTTTTCTCCCCTTCTTTAGCATACCACACCCCCTCCCCATTGTCTTCCAGGGCGCAGGATCCATCTATGTAAAGGATGTTGTGTTGGATGACTACTCCTGATGAGGGCTTTTAAACGCTTTAACATGTGGCATCATTGTTATAGCTGTCATTGCTGTCTTGGAATTTATTCTCAGCTCTGAGAAAGGCTTTTAGCCATGTGTCAGGCAGCACGTCAGCAGAAATTGCCAACAAGCACGATTTATATTCAGCCTTTTGGGGCCAAGGGAGTGCTGCCTCAGGCTGCTTCAGATCTGAAAGAGGCTAGAACCACACCTTGGCAGTCTATGACTTATCATCTGCCCTTGGTCGGGCATCATTTTACTTGTAGAATTACAGACATTTTCATGGGTATATTCCTCAATCTGCTTTCCCTGATGGAAGATAACAAAGTGGCCTGACTCTCACCCCAATACCTATTCTGCCCCATATTTGCAATTACCTTCCCCTCCAGAATACAAGGGCATTAAGGAAAAGGGCAATCTCATTCTAGTCGCCCAACTCTAACTTAAAGTGAGACAGAATTGCTAAGATTTGTCTATAGGGATACTTATTGCGAGATCGTTTATAAGTAGGGAAGTGGATTAAGAAACACAGTGCATCTCATTCAGTGCGATGGTTCTTCTTCAATGGAATATTCCACAGGCCTTAAACAGATTCTTAATTCCATGTTAATGAAAATTTGATAAGCAAAAAAGCAAGTTATCAACCTAGATGTTCATCTACTGATGAATGGACAAATGAAATGTGGTATATCCATACAATGGAATATTGTTTGGCCTAAAAAACAAATAAAGTACTGATACTGATACATAGTACAACATAGATGAGCCTGGGAAACATTATGTTAAGTGAAAGGAGACAGCCATAAAAGGCCACATACTGTATTATTCCATTTGTGTGAAATGTTTATAATAGACACATACACAAAGATGGAAAGTAGTAGTTTCTAGGACCTAGACAGAGAAGGGAATTGGGAGTGACTCCTAATGAATATTAAGTTTCTTTTTGGAGTGTTGGAAATTTTCTGCAGTTAGATGGTTGCAACTCTAAATATGGTAAAAAAAAAAAAGTATATTGTACACTTTAAAAGATATGTTATACTATGTGAATTACATCTTAATAAAACTGTTATTAAATAAAGGTTAAACAAAAAAGACAAAAAGCAAGTTACCTAACTCCAATAAAAATATGATTTTATTTTTGTTTAAAAAAGATATAGCTTATATTAATATATTTATTAAAATGTATATATTAGTATATATTAATTAGAATTAAATCTATTAACTATATATTAATATATAGCATATATTTTTAAAAACTAGAATGATACAGTTACCACTATGGATGGAATTATAAGAATTTTGCATTTTCCAATTCTTTGTACTGTATTTTTTTGAATTACAAAAATTAGGCTGTTTTATAACTTTGGAAACGAATGTCGTTTATAAATGTGAGAAAGAGGGAATAAATGATGGCTGTTTCAGATATACTTTAAAATGTTTCTCTTTTTCTTAAATTCTTTTTAAATGTGTTATTTATTTCTGAGAGAGAGAGAGAGAGACAGTGTGAGCAGGGGAGGATCAGAGAGAGAGAGAGACACAGAATCTGAAACAGGCTCCAGGCTCTGAGCTGGCTGTCAGCACAGAGCCCGACATGGGGCTTGAACCCATGAGCAGTGAGATCATGACCCGAGCCGAAGTCTGAAGCTCAACAGACTGAGCCAGCCAGGTGCCCCTGTTTCTCTTTTTCTTAAAGAGCCACTGTGGGCCTAGAAATGGAGCACAAAATGGGAACTTTAAAATATGGTACTATGTGCCAGGAAAAGTTAATTTCCTGTTCCTCTACTTCCATTTTTTCCCACTCAGAAAATAGTATCTCATTAAGCACATTGTTTTGAGTTTATGACAGAGATAATGGGGAGTAGAAAGTAATTTAACATTTATTGAAGGCACCTGATTGCCAAGATAGAACACTACACTGTTACATGAACACATGTTCTCTATTGCTGGAGTTGGGTACATTCAACACTTTCATTCCATTCTATCAGAGAGAATGTAATCAAATAGTCATACCTAGCTGCAAGAGAGGCTGGAAAACAGTTTTTAACTTGTTGGTCATGGACCTTTCAAGAAGTATGATAGTTTAGAAGGGAAGAATGGATTTTGGAAGAAATTAGCAGGCTTACATACCAACTGTTCAGAGATTATTTTTCAAATGTAGCAAAATTATATTTATACATGAAGAAAAATATCTTGAGCCAAAGAAAAATTCTAAATTATTATGGGAGGTAGTATAATTATTGGAGCTCTTTAAACATATGTAAACAACTTTTTGATTTGATGGTTGATGGATATTCATCTGCCTACAGGCAGGTTGCTAAGTTAAATGCTGCATAAAGGTCATTTTGAGCTACATGATCATTAGTATGCTTGATCTTTGTTGTTTTTTATTAAACTTTTAAAAATATTTATTTTTGAGAGAGAGACAAAGCATGAGCAGAAGAAGGGGCAGAGAGAGAGGGAGACACAGATTCTGAAGCAGACTCTAGGCTCTGAGTTGTCAGTACAGAGCCTGACACAGGACTCAAACTCATGGGCTGTGAGATCATGACCTGAGCGGAAGTTAGATGCTTAACTGAGTTACCCAGGTGCTCCGTGTTCTTTTTTATTTTAAACAGAGATGATTCTTTGTAAGCAACTCATGTACTTGTTTATCTTTGAATCTGATTTTTCATAACACCAAGTGGTGTCACATCAGGTGGCTTTTCTATACAAAGAATTCATTATGTTAACTTAAATCCTATTATAATTCCTGTATTAGTTAATATAATGCTAGTTGTTGTAATGAATAAATTCTCAAATTTCAGTATCTTAATGCAATAGTGTAATATGAATGTTCAAATAAGCAACCTTCAATGTGGTGAGCCAGGAACCCAGACTCTTTCCTTCTTTTGACTCTATCATCTTTTAGATTTCTGTAGTCCTTAATTTCTAGCTGATGGATGGGGAGGAAAAAAAATTCAGGATTTTTTTTTTGTCCCAAGCCTGGCAGTGGACTATAAAACTTTCACACACAGCCCATTGGCCAGACATTAGCCACATGACCATATCTAACTAAAGGGATACTGGGAGATATAGTCCAGTTTCAGTCGCTCACTTAGGAAGAAAGAAAAGAGAGTTGGGAACAATTAACCAGTTTCTGTCACAATTCTTTATCTCAAAGGAGATAAAGTCTAAACTCTTTATCAAGGACTACAGGGTCATTTACAGTTTGTTCCTGTTTACCTCTATAGCCTCATCTTGTCTTGAACTTATTCCATTTCAAGTCACTAAATCATAGAGATCCTGAGATGTTAATAGTTTAGGTAATAATATTGTTTGCCGGTAGAACAGTGACTAGCAATTATTCAAATCTTTTGATCTTCTTATCTTTAGTCCCATGAGAGGAACTAGTTTTTATTAACACTTTTCCCACCAAAAAAGAAAGAAAGAAAGAAAGAAAGAAAGAAAGAAAGAAAGAAAGAAAGAAAGAAAGAAAGAAGAAAGCAGTTGTAGGCACTATTGCTTAACTACTGTTTGATCTTTGGGATAAGTTTGGAGTTTGTTGTTGTTGTTTTGCATCCAGTACATCTTAAAGACTAGGAGAGAAGGAGTTTCCACTTAAACCCCTGGGAAAATCAGTTAGTTTCCTGAAGGGCTCTCTTGGTCTTTATTCTCTTATTTTTCCAGATGGAGAATGGTTTAACTGGAGTTACCTAAGATACTGGTCCCCAAACATTCATGTACTTAAGAATCACTTGGGCAATTTGCGAAAAAGGTAACTTCAGGATCCCATCAGGGAATCTGATCTATAAGACTGGAGTGGCATCAAAGAATGCATATTTTTATGGTTCGAATGTAATGGTCTGTGGACTGTGATCTGAGAAATATTAAACTATCAGGTTAAAGAGTATAGAATAGTGGACAAGAACACTACTCAGATAAATTTGTTCAGCTCTATAACTGAGTAGTTCTGCAATCTGGGGGAATTTTATTAAACTGTGTGAGTGGCTGGATGGGGACCAGTGAAATGCTACTAGAAGCTCCTATTAATGCTCCACTTGCTTGCTTCTAGAGCACTCTTCCCACCCCTTCAGTGGCCTTACCCGTGCACTGTAACTGGATTCCCATTCTAGCCAGCTACAGTATGTTTCTCAAGAAGGGGTAACGCCTTCAGACATGAAGTCTGAGAAATTGGTTTTTAGGACCAGGAAAGGGATAGGCTCAAGGAAGGAAGGAGTCAAGGGCCTTATCAATTTCTTAAAATTTCCCTTTCAAACTTAGTTCTTAACTCTCTGCAGATGGGGAGCCACTGGTGTGATTTAGCTGCTAAAAATCCAATACAATCATGAACTGCACTAAAGAGATGTTAGAATTCATATAAGCAAAGGTGAAGATTCTATTTGACTCTGTGGTGGCCACAGCATTCTGCACTTATATTCCCTTGTGGAAGCGAACTCTCCACCTAAACAAGAGCTTTGCCAATCTGGAGCATCTCTAGAGGCAAATGAACAAAATGGTATCAGGTCTGGGACCAAGTCCCATGAGAGAGTATTCAGTCAAACTGGAAAGCTTAATTTTTCTGAAGAGAAAACATGGTGGTAGTTCAGGGTGATGGTTCAAGAAGGACACAATGATTAATTTAAAATGCTCCAGGAGGCCAAAAGTGTAAGAAGATATAGATTTGTTATTTGATGTCTTCTAGAGTAGAATGAGGACAGCGTAGGAGACAGACAGGATGAAAGATGTTTCCAAGCCCAGAAATGTTCAGTTGCGGGAAAAGTAGAGGCTGGTGACCAATTCCATAGGTGTTGTGGTCAGCCTTTCTCCTTCAGGATTTATTTAAATTATACAATGTAAGGTCCTATACCTCACTATAAGATGCTATGTTTGGCCTGAGGGGCCATGTAACTTAATAGATGCACCATGATATTTCTCTTCCTGCTGATGCTGTTGAAATGTGTCAGGTGACTTTGGATACGCAGGCTTGTGTGTTTTCATCTATTATAGGAAACAGTGCTATAAAAAACCAATTTATATGATGCTTGTGAGAGCAAACTTATAAATGACAGTGGCTTTCCTAAAGCCACTAACTTTCCTAAAGCATAACTTTCCCCATCTGAATTTGTTTGGTGGTCTTTGAGGGTAACAGGATGATATTATCCTCACTTCTCTGCTCATCCCCAGCAGTGGAGAGATAATACTGTTCCTGGCTTCTGTCTTTAGGAAGGATAAAAGAATTATTAAGAATTGGACAAAGTTTTGATGGTATTGCAAAAGAAAGAAAATGAAGAGAAAGAAGAATGCCTTGATGCCGTGTTGGTATAAGCTTTCTTTTATAAAGTTCCTGAGGCAGATGCACACAAGGCACAATACAGATAGGAAATAAAGGCACCACTTTTTAAATACACTGGTGAAATCAATACAAAGCTCTGTAGTAAAAGCTGAGGTAGTATGACATGAATTTGGGGTGAGGTTTTAATAGTATTAAAATGTATTATAGTCATGGGATATAAAAATACATGAGTTTTGCCTTGGTCACCTCTACTGTAGGAAGTTTCCTGGGAAACACCACCCACGAGCAAAAAAGACAAATAGGAAACCAAGTTTTACTTTGCTAATGCCTGGATAAGTATCCCTTTTACTGATGTAGGACTCTCTAGTGAAAGCTGGATTGGCATAGATGGCTAACCAAAGACCCTCAAGAGCTATTCTTTTATGAGTCCCAAATTTCTGAATCCTAATCCCTTTTGACAAAGCAATAGATACAGAGACATATGGAGTATTACATGCACTTATGATCATATTTGAGAAGAGAGAAGAACCTGGATCTCAGGATATCTTGGCACACCTTACCCCATGAGCTTTGGGTAAGAGAAAAAAAGTATCACGAAGGAAAGCAAGATGATCTGTGTGCTCAGGTGAGAGTCCATTTCTCATTCAGGAAAATAGAAGCTGTGAACAGTGAAAGAAAGCCATGCATAATTGGGTGACCTTCAAATGAATAATGATTCCAGCCACTGAACTATGTCTCTACCACTGTCTGCTGGGACCTTGTCCAGAGGAGTGAGAATGCTGTAGTTCAGTAGATAAAAGAGGAGGGAAAGCATCAAGACAACCAGTTCCCAAGTAGATCTTGGCCCATTCAGTAAAACCTACCTCATGGGGAGAGTGGCAAAGCATAAAATATGTCTAAGGTAGATCCTGGCATGCTTTCCTGGCCATTCAGCCAAATGGAAACAGGACATGGACAGTAAGATGGCCAGGTTCTTAGGGAGTTCTGGCTCAGCTCACTAGGCTGGCCATATAACATGATAATGGCAGAGGCCAGAGCAAAGAGACCAAATCAGCTCTAGTCTTAACTACCCAAAGCATGGAACCTGGAAGTAGAAAAAAAGTGATTTCTTTGGTGGGATCTTTTAATGCACAATGGCCCTATTCAATGTGGTTTGTCACCAACCTGAAATCTACCCAGTAATATTACCAATCCTTTCTCTTGGTTTGTGAGTGGTGGTGGGGGTGAGTAGGGAGGGTTTAGGATCTTTCCATTCCCCCAAAATATTCATGCTACATGGAATGGGATAATTTCTAAAAGGACTCTTAGTTCCTTAAAGATGCAAGAAAATTTAACTTTCAGGCTGTTGGGAACCTATGGTTGTTACCTTTCATCTTCAGAGCATCATTCTTATGTTAAAGAAACATGAAACATCTCCAAGAGAGGTCAGCCTAGCTTTCCGCTATAAGAAACAGAAGAGCAGCGTGGTGTAATGTTAAGAGGCTGTACTATGGAGTTTGGCTTTCTGAACTCAAATCTCAATTCTGTCCCTCCCTACTTCTTTTTAAAAAATGTTTATTTATTTATTTTGAGAGGGGCGGGTAGGGGCAGAGAGAGAGAAGAGAGAATCCCAAGCAGGCTCCATGCTGTCAGTGCAGACTCTGACTTAGGGCTTGAACTCAGGAACCATGAAATCATGACCTGAGCAGAAACCAAGAGTCAGATGCTCAACCAACTGAGTCACCCGGCACCCTGCCTCTACCAACTTCTAAATGTCAGTGTCTTCATCTGTAAAATGGGATGATGATATTAATAAAAATGTCAAAGTGAAGAACACACACGAAACATCAGGCTCATACATATTAAGCACTGGTTTTGTTTTCAGGGAAAAATAATCTTATCATATTGGCAAACAATGATCCTCCAGGTTTATCAAATATATATAGCCCCCTTCCTCTAAGGAGATGAAAAAGCGTTCCCAGTTGTAATAGTAGTTGTCTTCGTGGTAACTTGGGGATTTGAGACAAATGGAAACTTTTGGAACTCACAACCAAGCCCTGTTATGTATTCTCAATATAAAATACTTCGATTTTTGGTAACATGCTTGAGGTTGAAAGAACAGTGCTCCTATGGTTGGCACCCAGAAGTTCTGCCATCTCTTCTCAGGTATCATCCATGATAGCTGGTCTGGTCTTTGGGCCCCAGAGAAAACTTGTAGTTTTTTCAGCAGCATTGTCTGAACTGTGGGCGATCTTGCTGTCACACTGGGCTACAGAGCCAGCAGGAAACAAGAGAGGGAGACAAGCTGCAGCTGGCTCCGGGTGCACGCTCTTGTCTCGAGGGGGTTGGTCCTGGAGTTTCTCTAGGGTCTGGAATAAACTTTCTGTCTCTTATTTCTTGTGACTGCACTTGAGGTTATCCATTCTGAATTCCAGAAACAAACAGGCCCAATTCTAGGAATTCTGGCATTTAGAATCACAGGATGTTACAGTTTGCAGAGATTATGGATCATCTTCTTTAGCCTCTTCAGCTTGCTGATTCCAAAACTGAGTCCCAGGAAGGTCAAGTAACTTGTCAAAGATCAGAGAGCTAGTTACTGGAATAACTCAGATTGTAGTGTATGTTGTATAATACAGAGGTTAAGATTGGTTAAGAACACAATTTCTGGAGCCACAGCCTGCATCCAAGTTACCAGGAACATCTCTTCCTCAAATAAGAAGCGTAAGTAAGTTAATTAACTCCTCTATTCCTCAGTTTGCTCATATTTGACTGAGGGTTGTACTCACTTCATGGGTTGTCATGAAGCTTAAATTAGGTAAAGCATAAAATATACTTTTAGAGCAATGCCTGATATTTGGTAAAACAATAATGTAACCCATTACCATTAATTTCAGATCACAGTACTTTCAGTCAGGGCACAAGATTTTAGGCAACCATAGATAGTAATTGCTTCTCTGTAAAAACACTTCCTGACTCTTCTTAATAGTTTTCAGCCCCTTGACTGACAACATCCTAGATTCAGCCCCCGTATATCTCTTAGATTACTACAGGAGCTCCCTCATTGGTTCTCCTGCTTCTTGTAATTGTTGCATAACAAACTCCACTAAAATGTTTGTTCACAATTTTGTGGGTCAGGAATTTAGAATTGCTCAGCCTGATGGCTTCTTTCTACTCTTTTCATTGTCACCTGGAACAGCTTGACTGAGGCTGGAAGACCTGCTGTCGAGATGGTTCACTCGTCGGGGCGCCTGGGTGGCTCAGTCGGTTAAGTGTCCGACTTCAGCTCAGGTCATGATCTCACAGTTCGTGGGTTTGAGCCCTGCATCGGGCTCTGTGCTCACAGCTTGCTCAGAGCCTGGAGCCTGTTTCTGACTCTGTGTCTCCCTCTCTCTCTGACCCTCCCCTGCTCGCACTGTCTGTCTCTGACTCTCAAAAATAAATAAAAAACATTAAAAAAAAAAGATGGTTCACTCATATAGCTGGTATGTGGGTGCTGGCTCTTGGCTATGAGCCTATCCAGGGCCCTCATCTGAGGGCTTCCCTGCTTCTCCAAAGGGGCCTTTCCTTGAGGTTACCTGGGCTTTTCCACAGCACGGTGGCGGGGTTACATGAATGAGTGCTCCAAGACACTGGAAGCAGAAGCTGCCAGCTTCTGAATGCCTTGGTCCTGATGACTGGCAACGCATTGCTTTCATTACACGCTGTTAGTCCACACAATCACAGAGCCAGCCCCGTTGCAAGGGGAGGAAAAATAGATACCACGCTTCAATGAGAGGAGTGTGAAAAAATATGTAACTGTCTTTAATATTCCATGTCCTTCTATAATCAGTTATTTTCAGAGAATCACAAGCCACCTTTAAAAAATATAAATCAAATCATGTCACTCCCCATTGCTTTACAACTCTTACAGCTCTACCCATGACACTTAGATGCAACGCATCAAGCCCTTGGTTGACTTTATTTTTTTAATGTTTTTTAAAAATTTTATCTATTTTTATTTTGAGAGAGAGAGACAGAGAGTAAAAGCGGGGGGAGGGGCAGAGAAAGAGGGAGAGAGAGAATCCCAAGCAGGGTCTGTACTGTCAGCACAGAGGCAGGGGGTGGGGGGGTGGGATTAGCTCAGAATCCATGAGATCATGACCTGAGCTGAAATCAAGAGTCAGACACTCAACTAACTGAGGCACCTAGGCACTCCCCTTAGTTGACATTCAAACATCATTTCCTTTGTTGCTTTCTTTCTTTCTTTCTTTCTTTCTTTCTTTCTTTCTTTCTTTCTTTCTTTCTTTCTTTCTTTCTTTCTTTCTTTTGGAGGTTTATTTTGAGAGAGAGGGTGCACGTGTGTGTGGGCAGGGAAGAGAAAGAGAGGGAGAGAGAATCCCAAGGGGCCCCAAGCTGTCAGCCTGTCAGCACAAGCCTGACACAGGGCTCGATCTTACAAACTGTGAGATCCTGACCTGAGCTGAAATCAAGAGTTGCATGTTTAACTGACTGAGTCACCCAGGAACTCCTCCTTTGTCACCTTTTCAATTTATATTCTCTGACACCCTATCTAAAACAGTACCATGTTACTTTCTACACCTTTGCCCTGAATTATTTTACTTTATGCACTTATTATTGCCTGACATTTTTTTACCTATTGATTTATCCAACTTAGCCCTGAAGGTATGAGTCCATGAAGGCAGGGACTTTAGTCAGTCTCTTATCTCCATTGCCTGCAACAGTGCCTATCAAATAGCAATGCTCTATAAATATTTGTTGGATTAATGAATTGTACATTTTGCATTGTTTTCTTTGCCAGAAAAAAAAGCCCTCTGTTTTTGTGTATTTGACTTTCTGCCATACTTTCCCTCTTTCCCTGTAGAGGGAGTAGCCTTGGTGTCAGTCAAGTTTATTTACCTATGCAATATAAGGAAGGGAAACAAGATGAAAGATACAATGCTTTTGGCAGGGGAAAGGGTTGAAAATCAGTTGGCTAATACTAATGACGAGTCTCACTATTGACTTAGTATTTAGGCCATGTGTATGTAATAAGAAACAAATGATACAATCTGTGCTCTCAAAGAGTTTAGAATTAGGGAAATATCAATGTGATGATGACTCAAGGGTGGCAGAAAGTCTAAACGAAACTATCAATGCCACTAAAATGAGACAAACTTGGATGACTTTCTCTAGGCATGTGACATAATAATCAGCTTGCTTAACTTTTTTGAAACTTGGTTGTTTTTTTAATCTGTGAAGTATAAATATTAATATTCTCTAAACATTTCTGTGAGAATTAAATGTGTCACTCTACCTATGGTGGGATTAAAATACTACTGCAAATTCTTTTAACTCTTGATTTTGGCTCAGGTCATGATCTCATGGTTCATGAGTTTGAGCCCGTCTTCAGGTTCTGCACTTACAGCATGGAGCCTGCTTGGGATTCTCTATCTGACCCTCCCCTGTGCTCTCTCTCTCAATAAATACAGACATATATACATACGTATATACATACATAAGCAAACACACACACACACACACACACACACACACACACAACTACCAATTCTTTGTTACTTCTTCTATTGAGAGGTGGAGGTTTATGTGCCTTCCCCTGGAGTTTGGATGGACTGTGTTTGCTTGGGTCAGAAAAGTATAGCAGAAGTGATACCACGTGACCTCCAAACCTGAGTCATAAATGTCCAGAGCTCACATGCAAGACGACTGACTACTACCCTGAGGCTACTATACTAGAGTGGCCACATGTACCTTCTGGTTGAGTTCTAGTTGTTTTTCACCATCCCCACTTGGGCAACAGTTACATGAGTGAAGAAGCCATCTTGGCTATGGATCCTCCAGCTATTTCAGGCCTGTGTTATTGAGTCACTCCCAACCCTGAAAGTTACTTTGGGCAAGGTTCCAAACAAGATGAACAGGGAAGAACTGTCCCCACTGTGCCCTTTCCCAGTCTCTGACACACAGCTTTCATGGGCATGATAAAATGGCAGCTGTTTCAAGTCACTATGCTCAGAGGATGGTATGTTATTTCAGTGAGAGATACTGGAACAGAATGGACACCATCCAACACAGTCTTTTGTATAAAGTAGGTGATGTGAACATGTCCATTCCCTTCTTCTTTTCTTCTAAATTTAATAGGATGTTAGAGAAGAGGGACATGTCTGAGGGCTTTGTAGTGTGATGGGTTTTGAGTTAGGTCTTATAGGTAGGGCAATATTTCAATAGGGAGATGCAAAGGTGTCACAGAAAGACATTCCAAGCAGAGATGTAGGTGGGAGGAAGCGTGATTAGGGCCAGAGACTAAGAGTAAGTCTTCGGATGACTCACTGCTAGAAATATGTAGTGGTCAGCCCCAGCTCCTCAGACAGGAGATAAAACTGCTCAGAAGGAGGCTTCCTCAGTGGCCACCTCCTTTATTTTATACTGATAAGTTAAATGCAGTGATGAGACTCTTCCCACCAGAGCCCAGACCTCCAGGCTTAGTCCTCACCAGAAGTCATAAAGATTGGAGGGATGCTGGTGTCCTTACACTGTTCCCTTGCTTCTGACTTGGTGAATTCTCTGTGCCTGCTTCTCTCTGCTCTCTTCTCAGCATTTCTTCTTATCCCACTTGCCAAATCCTCATTCTCTTTGCTTACTGCTTAGACTCCTCCATCTCTCCAATAGCCCAAACTTTCTCCCAACTATTTCCTCTTTAGGAGTAGAAGTAAAAATGTAGTTTTGCCACTTTCATGCTTCAATGAAACATGGACAAATTTTAATAAGGGGGTGTCTCTGAGTATGTGTTTGTTCATGCTCATTTTTTTTTTTCAGGAGGGATTTATAGTAAAAACAGTGTATTAGACAACAGTCTTTTCAGGAGTGAGGACTATGCGTTTGAGGTAAATTATGTATCTTGTATAAGATAGTTCTCAAGTGTACTTGCACTGAATAAATAATGGGACACCATGGAGAAATTTTCAATTCTTTGTGTACAGGAAACCCGTTTCACTTCAGTGATACAGCAGTTACTGGAAAACTGTCACCCCCATGTTATACTTGAATATGAGAGCGGAATCGAGTATCTCAGCCTTCTTCCCTTTCCCCACTAAGGTGGAAGCAAGAGGCTGAGGTCCCCATTGAAAGAGAATTCAGCAAAACCTGGTGGCACAATTTTTGATCATGGACTGATTAGTATTATTAGTCATTATACTAGATCAATTTCAAAGCTCTACTCAGCCCACATGGACAAAATTTTCTTCATTTTCTCAACCCAATGGTTTCTATCTAGAAACAGGGCAGAAATATTTTTCTTGATGTGTTAAATCATTAAAATCTCAACAACTTTTTTTAAAAGATTTTAGTTGTAAGTAATCTCTACACCCGGCATGGGGCTCAAACTTACTACCCCAAAATCAAGAGTTGCATGCTCTACCAACTGAGCCAGCCAGATGCTCCCAAGTCTCGGTAACTCTTATGTTCCAAGAACAGACTAGCATGGTGCACTAAAACACTAACTCTATTTTTTAAAAATTAATGCTTCTGTAAACTAAGCTGGTCCTTCTCCCACCCTTGGATAAAATCTGGCTAAGCTTGGAATTTATTTTATTTTCAGATAATAAAATTCTCTGTAGCCACTTTAGCTAGAAAAAAAAAAACCCAAACCAAACTAGACTCAGTTCCTTTTCTTAGTCCTGGTTTACAATAATGATCAAATGCAGGAACCTCACTGAAAGGTAACACTTTAGGCCTACCTAGGTAGAAAGCTGGTAGTGGGCAAGCGGGCTGGGTAGAAGGTACCTGAATGGCTTCTTCTAAATTCTTTTTCTCAGTGTTGCATTCTTACTCCTCCTCTCCCAGCTTGCTAACAACCATGGTTTCTGACCCTCATCCTCATAAGTCAGTTTGAAGTTAGGGGATGGCTGTGACAGAAAAGGTGTAGGACAGGAGAGGACTTGCATGACTAGAGTATTACCAGCTGGTACTGGAGCCCCGTGGGTTGCTTTTGAGGTTTTGGATCACCCCTCCCCTCACAATGCATCATTGAGGATCTTTTGCCTGCTGCGTTCCCTCACAAGTGAGATGCATTCTGACTGGTTGTCTGTGTTACCTTCCTCAGCTCTAGGCATCTGGTGATCTATCTCCAGCACATTTCTTTTCTTTTTTTTAATGAATATAATGTATTATCAAATTGGTTTACATACAACATCCAGTGCTCATCCCAAGTGCCCTCCTCAATGCCCATCACCCATTTTCCCCTCTTCCCCACCTCTCCCATCCACCCTCAGTTTGTTCTCTGTATTTAAGAGTCTCTTATGGTTTGCCTCCCTCCCTCTCTGTAATTATTTTTCCCCTTCCCTTCCCTCATGGTCTTCTGTTCAGTTTCCTAAGATCCACATGTGAGTGAAAACATATGGTATCCGTTCTTCTCTGACTGACCTATTTCACTCATCATAATACCCTCCAGTTGCATCCACATTGCTGCAAATGGCATGATTTCATTCTTTCTCATTGCCAAGTAGTACTCCTTTGTATCTGTTGAAGTCCTTGCTCCTCTGGAAGGTCCTCATATTAGTACTGCTATTGCCATGAAGTAAATTACTAAAAACTTAGTGGCCTAAAACAATGTAAATTTATTATCTTACAGTTTCTATAGATCAGGATCTTCCTGAGCCAATAGATCAGAAAGTCTAGGCATAGCCAAATTGAGTCCACTGCTCAGGGTCTCACTAGGCTGAAATCAAGGTGTCGGCTAGAATGGTGATCTCAAATACTGTTAGAGGTGTTCTTACAATTTCACATGGTTGTTGGTGACATTTATTTCCTTGCATCTCTAGAGCTCACAGAGGCTACATCTTCCAGGCCAGCAGGAGAGTATCTCTCTGACACTTGGTCATCTTTTAAAGGCTCATTTAATCAGGTCAGGATGACTCAAGAACTCTCTCTTTTGATCAACTCAGAGGATTAGTAGCCTAATCCTGACAGTGATACCCTATCATATTCCTGGGTCTTGCTCGATTATACAAGGAGAAAGGATTACACAGGAGTGGACATAAGGAAGTAGAATCTTGAAGACTTAGAATTCTGCCCATGGTACCTCTCTTGGGAATTCCTCCGTATCCCTCATCATATCCCCTGTGGCCCACGTCTGCGATTCTCTTTCTGTAGGAATGCAATTACTTTCCAGCTACAACTGTCTACCCTTCTTCAATAGGCCACTGGAGCCAGCTCTGGCTTTTTCTATTTCTCATATATGACCCAGTTTCCACTCAGTATGTCACTCAGTGTCCACAAGACCTCTAACAAGCTCACCAAATTATCTCCTGAAGTCTCTCTGATTAGTACTGGGAGAAGGGTAGAAATTTCCAACCTTCCATTCTCCCAGACTTATCAAATGATTTCTTTGGACACCCATGAGTGGCTGAGGGGACAAGGTCACAAAACAGTTTCTACTGTTGTAAATACTCCTCCTTTGTAAACTTGTTCAGGTTGTTTGGTATCTCACTTTGAAAATCGGGAGTAATTGGCACCACTCTAGTGGCCTCAGTTAAAACTAAGACCAAAAGTGTTCTATAACATTGTGGTATCTGGAGTTTATTATTGCTCACTTTTATTGGTTTCTTAATATGTGTTACCCTCCACAAAGTATATAAAGAGGGAAAACTGAGACTTAGAGGCTAAATATCTTATCTGGGACCACACAATTGATCAATAGTGGAACCGCAGTTTGAAGCCACATCTGACATAGTAGCCCATGTCTTAGCCACTGTCTGTATAACCTTCCTAAATTTTTTGTTCCCAACTTTTTATTTGTTTGTTTATTTGTTTGTTTTGAGAGAGTGAGAGAGAGCGAATGAGAGCAGGGGAAGAGAAGGGGAGTTGGGGAGAGAATCCCAAGCAAATTCTGCATTGTCAGCACAGAGGCCCATATGGGGCATTTACTCACGAACCGCGAGATCATGACCTGAGCTGAAATGGAGTCAGATGCTTAACTGACTGCGGCACCCAGGTGCCCCACTGTTCCCAACTTTTAATCTCTGAACAGAAACACATGGGTGTATTGGGTCAAATTGCCTAGGGATAATTAGACTGCTGAACTTATTATCATGTTGGTTCCATCTCTACCTGTTTGTGTTATATGTTTATGGACATATCTCTTGATAAATGCTGATACAGTTAGAGCTGCTTCTTTCCTCCTACTCTGGGAAAAACATCCGCAACGTTTTGACAATTCATTTCAAACAGCTGCAGGTCTAGCACTTTGTTAACTACCAGGGCAAAGAAGGCTTATCAAATTCAGCGTCAGAGAATACAAGTGGACCATTGGGCATAGGCGACCAAGGAAGTACCTTGTTTACATCTCAAGCAATACGTTCCAGGTGTCTGGTTTATGGGGCAGCCTTAGAGTGGGTCGCAAGGAGGGATGTTGAGAAATTCCATTCCATGCACGAAGAGCTAATTGTGTGCTGTTGATTTGTTTGTATTCCTGTCACAACTAAAGAGACCACAATTGCATGTGGATATTTATTGGAGGTATTTTAGAACTGTCTTTTTCTAAGTGTCTGGTTGCCGTATGTTCACAATAGAACACTCACCACCTTGCTACTCGGCTGTTTTTTTTGGTCACAGGCAGAGTCAACCCACCAGATAGAGCCAAACCTCAGGACTGCAGGACACTCAGCATCTCTCTGCTCAAAATGTGTTTTAGTAACAATAGGCCACCATGAGGCATTTGAAGTGGGCCAGCTCTCCTTGGCTTGGGCCAAGGTGGCAGAGAGCGGAATGATTGCATTTCGTGTGGAAAGATTTCTGAAGAAACTTTAGCCCAGTGGGGAAGGAAAGTTCGGGAATGGTCCCAGAATAGGAATAAAGACCGAATGTGCAGGCAGAGACAGACTATAATAGATTGTTGGTTATTCAGCAGGACACTGAGTGCTGTTTCTGGGCTAAAGTTTTGAAATCTTTAGGTCTATATCAAAGATGTGTTGTTCTTGATTAGCCACAAAAACTATTTCTTCTGTAGCTTATTCACAGAGAAAATTTAATTTCAGGCTGTCTGCCATTCTTATCAAATGGAATATGCTCAGAGAAAGGAGATTAATTTCAATAGTTGACTAAATAAATCCCAATTAAGAAGATAAATTTGCTCCCAGGAAAACATGTGCCATACATTCCAGAACAATCCAGAAATGACTTACTTGGGATGGTTTGGCTTTATTCCTCTGTTGCGTTCTCCATATTTCTGTTCCCTAATTAGGGAAACAACCCGGAGGAGACCAAGGGGAGAACGGCTCTCCTTTTTATTAAGCTTTAAAAGGTCATCGCAGGCCCATGAATTGAAGTCCATGGAGAGAGGAAAGTGGTGGAGAAATTGTGCTTGGATGGGGATTTGTGGTTAGGTGTGATGCAACCAGGAATGAGTGTTGGAAGTTATGTTCTCCAGATGGCTTCGTGTCTCAGACCAGCCCAGAGATATCATGCAATTCCCTTGAGCTTCTTGTGTTAAATATGTCTGGGATAGAAAACACAACTAAGTAAGAGATTGTGGAGGAAGAGCCAAGTTCTGGGAAATTCCTTTCCATGCAGCTGGTCTCAGCCCCTTATGGAGGATTTCACTGGGCTCGCTGGAGCAGGATTCTTGGGGAGAGAATGATCACCTTTACTAAAAAGAAGTTCTTATTGGGATACTGACAAAAGGAAGAAAAGAAATCTCACCTCTGTTGAGAAGCTACAATGTATCCTGAATTTAGTTCACAGAAAATTGGATGAGATAAAATATGGAGAAGTTTTTACCCCCATTTTACAGAATGAGGATAATGAGTCAAGCAGTGGTAAAAGTAAGTTACCTAGGAACTGAGTGGGAAGATTTGAATTGAAGCAGATCTTTCAAACCCCATGGTTTCTCTAATACTGTATTGTTGCAATAACATCATTATAAAAATAATAGTTAAGATATATTTAGTATCTAATGACTTTCAAAACTTTTCACCTTTACTTCCACAATAAATAAGTTAGGTATAAATCACATAAGGAGAAATTGAGTGATTTCTCTAAAATCATACATAAATTTGAGATCGGAATCAGAACCAGAGCTAAGGGGCCTAATGATTATTTCAGGGACTTGTACTTCAGTTCTTACTTTATTTGGGAAACCTGAAGACTAGCTGTCTAAGTTGTTAGAGTCCTGTGTGACCATTTCTTGTCCCAGCTCTTATTTAAGTTAGTGTAGTATTGTCCTTGAAGGAGTGACATGGTGGATTACTGGACAACCTTGTCTCTTTTTTACAGAAGAGCTATATTTTTCTGGAGTGTCTTGGCCCATTGTAGAGCTTCATTCTGGTCATCATGTTACCTGGACAGAAGACAGATTTCTGGTCAGAACTGTTGTAGGCAGTAGACCATAGACTGCCTACATGGACTCTAACATGCATGGTGCTTTTGGACACCATGGCGGCTGTGATCAGTGAGCTGCCAAAAAGGCCAGTAATTGGGTTGTTGGGAACACATTTTCCTTCTTAGGTCTCAGTACTACAGGCTGATCCTTTATCTAACACATCTGTCAATCCCTTAAACCTGCCAGGCTCTCATCAGATTCAGGATTGCTCTGGGCCCTGTGGTGATGGACAGAAGTGTCTTACCTTGTTGAAGACACCAGCTAAGACACTCTATTCCGTTTGCTAGGAAAGGGACCTTCTGGCACAATGTCTCATAATGGCCTAGTAACAACAATGATTGTCTGTCTATTCTTCTATCTACAAAGAAAGAGGATGAATTTGTCCTTAGGGCTACCTGATTGTAAGAGTATTTAGTCCCTCCGCTTCACTGATCTTGTTTCAGTCTGTGACTACATTTGTTTATGCTCAACTCTCTTGAATAAATATTGGCAAAACTTTTATGGGCTTGCTCTCACTGATTTATTGATGTAAAATGGCTTAAAATTGGGAGGGACCTTTGAAATTCTTAAAGGCCAACATTTGCATTTCCAGGAAATTTGAAAATAGGGCAAAAGAAAAGAATTTTGCGCCCAAATTTCTCCTCTGTACTTAACTTTCTCTTATTTAGTTTTTAAACAATAACAGCAAGGATGGCTGGTGACTTTGTGTGTTTAAATTAAAAACACTATCACTATGCTAATAATCACTGTTGATTGATGCAGCAGATTAGGGTGTATTATCATTAAGAATTGATCTTTGCAGGCTTTAAGGTTTATGAAATAGAGAATTTTCTCTTCTGGAAAATACTAAGAATAAAACACTCTGGTTCTCTGTGCTTAAAAAAAATCTTAGCCTGGTCAGAAGTGACACCTTATCTGTAATAAAAAGGCAATAATTGTGCCAGGAGTCAGTGGCCTCATTTGTGTTTTTATGAATAAGAAACAGAAAGATTTACTTTATTAAAGACTGAAATGCAAGTGAATGTTCTTTCTTGATAGTTTTTCAGGGCTTTCTGCTGCTCTTGCTTTCAAAAGATGAGTTTTCAGGAGATGCAAAAATTGATCTTATAGTCTTAAACCTAAACTCTTGGTGGGGGAGAGAGATAGAGACAGAGCGACAGACAGACTACACCATTAGTATATGTGCTGGTTAGGTTTATCTTCCTTTGTGAGGTGTGTTCACTGAAAAATGGACCATAGACAAACCAAGTTTGGGGTTTTGTTAATCAAAGTGTAACCCAGAGCTTCCATGTCCCTCTTCTGGAATTTCATCTCTTATGATGTCCTTGCCGTGTGTCTTGGAAGAGGTGTTTGCTCTGTGGGTCCCTTCATAATAGAAGGACAAGTTCTGTTGTGTCTGGTTGGGGCAGTGGGGCCAGACCTAGGTAGTCCCCTCCAGGGTATGATTCCTGATCTTTTTGGGGATTACAAACACCACATCTTTTGACTTCATGGCACCTATCCACTCCTCCTAAAAGTACTGTGTGGCATGTTTAACATAAAAGTGAATTAACACCATTTGTCTTCAGAATTTAGGACAGTGTAAAACTGTGGCTGGAATTCATATGGGAGGTCACCAGATAACATACTTTCAGTGAAAGTTCTTTTTCCCTAATGGCATTAAGGAATGTCATTAGGAATGACATGTAAGGAATGACATGCTGGGGCCACGCATAGCTACTGAAACCACACTTTTAGAAGGTATGAAAGGTGTTGGATGCATCAAGAAAGTGTTCATCATCTTGTAGCCATGGTAGATGCAAGGGTATAACCAAATGGTAGGCTGATTCTCAAAAGGCTTCTGGGTAGACGACAACATGTCAATGGGGTGGTCTGATAGTATATTACAAGTCTAGAACTTCCCCCAGGCAGTAGCTCCTGTTGGGAATTCACATTATTTGCTGTAGTCACTCAGGCTTCTTGCCTGATCACATCCCTGGAATGGGGTTGAATTTCCCAGTGGGGTGTTGTGTAGACTCTTCTGGCATGGAGTGGCGTGCACTGAGGCAGTTCTGAGATCGAGTATCACAGAACTGTTCGACCCCCTGCAGTCAGAATTTCCCGAGTGCCCACCCTGAACAAAGATACAGAGCCAGTTACAAAAACAAGGGAGACTTCATCTTTGCCCTGAAAGGGGGTAATCATCTAGCTTGGGTTTGGGACACACATACCAATAACTCTTTTGCAAAAACAGAAACATCTCATTTCAATTATGAGTCTTGTCTAACATCGAAGTCATCCTTCTCTGAGTGTTGAATCTATAGTTGCTGATTCATTAGCTGTGGAGAGAGATGGTGCTTATGCGGATACTTACATTTTAAATCCAGTGATTTGTTTATTTAATCGATGGTGGCTCTTTTCCTCAGAAGTTTGTAGCAGACAAAAATATTAGTGTTGTCAGGTAATCACCTGTCTCATATTCACTTCACCATTGTTGCTATATCAGGCATTTGTTTCGCCAGGCCTTTGGATCCTGTCACTCTCCTGTTTAACACCTTCAAGGTGTGCCGCTGTTCTCAGGATGAAGTCCAACAATGACAGCTAACTACCACCACCTTCTCCGTGTGCTCAGTATACTCACCTCCTTTTATTCATCAAGTGTGGACATTCTGCTGACTGTGTGCTAGCAGTTAGAAGTGTTTTTACATCAGTTAATGCTTTTAAGCTTCATGCTAATCCTATCGGGCGGTCACTGCGTTCCTCATTCCCTTTTACCGATGGGGAAACTGTGACACAGATCGGAGAACTTGCTTAAGGTCAGGCAGTAAGTAGGGGCCAGAACGTCAGAGGCTGTGTGGCACGACCCAGCAGCCTGACTCCGATGTCTGTCCCCCAGCCACTGCATTTCTCTGTTGCTTTCCGGTCTCTGCCATTCTCTTAGTCACTGCAAGGACTTCAAAGAGAAGTTCCTTCTGCCAGGAATCCAAGGGCCTGCCTACTCCCATCACCACCATCACCACCCCTTTCTCCTCCCAGTCTGCCTGCCTCTTGCAATCTCCCTTTTAGCTGTCCCTTTAAATAGCACTTTTCCCTAATCATTACCCCAAACTGAGTTACTGACCGTATTACTCACTCTGAAAGCACCCTGTACTTTTCTCTTATTGCACAAAGCACGTTGGTGATTAAATGATTATTTGAATAATGAAAACATTTTTCTTTTTCACTAGATTGCTCTGTGGGGGTAGGGACCACGTCTGTCTGAGTCCTCGGCACTTGGCAGAGTACCTAGACCATGGTAGGCACTAAGCTAATATATACTGCATTTAAGAAGTTACATGAATCAGCAGACTGGGGACTGGCAAGCAGGGAGACACCCTGAGATTGTAGAATGAAAGCAAATGCCTAGAAGGCAGGAGGCCTGGGGCTGGTCCTGCCTCCCTCATCAACTGGCTGAATGGCGTCCCTTAATCTCCTAGCCTCCGTTCCCTTGTTTGTAAATAGGACCACAAATAGCTGCATATCCATCCTGAAAGGTATTGTGAAGACTGAATGAAAGAGGAGGCTCTGGAGGGCACCCAAGGCCATGCAGTCTTACCTTTTTGTTGCTTGTCATAGTAATTTTTTTCATGTTTACTAAAAGGGTGTATTTGATTCCATTTGCTTTCTGAAGCCCGGTCAAATGAAAGTTGCACAAGAAAAATCACTCACAAAAGTCTGATCAACCCTATGACTTGTAGGAAATCCCTAGGAGAGAGAAGCATGTTGAACTGCACCGTTAAGTATGCAGTGAGAAAGAGGCCTGTGTGGGAGAGTCCCTGGCTCAGATGACCTGGAGCCTTCAACAGGGCAGCTGTAAGAGAAACAAAGAGGTGGTGGTGGTGGTGGTAGTGGTGACTGTAGATTAAAATGACTTAAAAAGTATATCAACTTTTTAATTGAGCCAGGTAAAATTAGTGCCCAGGGATGCTCATTTGGGTGATAAATAAAAAAAAAAAGCAAAAAAAATTACCATCAAAGTTAGGTTATTGGTTATGCATTTAGGGTGAGGACGTCTGGGGTGGCTGGCAATATTCTATTTTTTCACCTCAGTGTTGGAACAAGCATTTTTGCCTTATAAGAAGTCATTACACTATATATTTGTGGAGTTTTCTCTATGTCTTCTTTAGTTTTCGATAAAATGCCTTAAACATAACAAACTAAAACAATACAAAAAAATAACCCCGCCAATCAACAGATAATAACTGCATAGAGCTATAAATATAAAATTAAAGGGATGGTTGGAAACTCACAAACATCAATTAAGTATATACACTGGTGGTGATCTCAATCAGGAGTGGGCAAACTTTGGGAAAGGGCCAGATAATACATATTTTAGGTTTTGTGGGCCATAAGGTCTCTGTCTCAACTCTTCAACTCTGCCATTGTAGGCAAAAGCAGCCAGAGATAATATGTAAACAAATGGGCAGGGCTGTGTTCCAACAAAAGCTAATTTATAAAAACAGTCTGAGGACTGGATTTGGCCTAAGGGTGCTGCTTCCCTGACCCCTAATTAAAAATTTTAAACCTGGATGTCGTCTGGTCTGGCGTGTCCTCCCAGTGACTACTACTGTGAAAATCAGCCCAGCCCATAATCCAAAACTTCCTTCAAAGTAGTTATGAGAAGGAGCTACCTACTAATTCTAATGCTGCTTTATCTTGCAAAATGCTTTGAAAATGTCATCTTTTGGAATTCCCTTCAGAGATGAGGTGGCAGTGATGGTGTGTCTGTGCCCTTTAAGTTGAATATAAATTTAGGAAATACCTGTGCTAGGCATTCAGAG
This sequence comes from Proteles cristata cristata, assembly GCA_017311185.1. Taxonomy (NCBI): domain Eukaryota; kingdom Metazoa; phylum Chordata; class Mammalia; order Carnivora; family Hyaenidae; genus Proteles; species Proteles cristata. The sequence continues at coordinate 1,086,116 of JAESUZ010003861.1, read as the reverse complement.
CCAAAGCTGATGAATAAGATGAGTGATCAAACAAGGTCATGGTGTTTTCCCTCAAAAACATTTTCAGGGAAAGCCCATTGCAAACTAGAGCCCTGTAATAGGCTACTGTTTGCTCTGTTGTATGGAGCACACTTTCACATCTTTCAGATAGTCTCATGTGAAATTGGATAGTCAATCCGGCTTTAAGGCTTTTTTCTTTCAAATAATGCCTTTTTTCTTTCAAATAATGCCACCGATATCAGAGACACAAGTTCGACATCATCTGTATTGGCGATTTGGGTATATATATTTTTGTTGTTGTTTTCTTTTGAAAGGTTCTTAGGGCTTTCTACTGGAATCTTTTGTGATTTATGTTCTGGTCATGCTGGAAACCCCATGTTTCATCACTATTACAGCTCTTAAAACCAGGGAGTTGTTATTAATTTTCCATGATTGATAAAAACACATGCTGTCATCTCTGAGTAGTCCTAGTACTATGTGGTACAATCTTTGCAACAAATTGACTAATTTTCCCTACAGCGAACACATTGCTTTTTTTATTCAAACTTAGTGAGTCCGTATTCTCATGTTCAGCCCTTTATTTGAATGACCCCAAATCTCTTACCTTTTCACCATTTTTCACGAGTCCTATGTACAGATAACTTAGATCAATACCATGTACATCTTCTCTGGAAAAATCTCTTTTATTTGATGTTACTTTATCCTCATGACATTTTGGGGGATAATTTCTACTGGCTCACTCGAAGATTTATTTACCTTCACCTTGTATTTGACATTATTAGTTTTCATTTAAAAATCCACCACAGGCAAGCTTATGTAGTGGAGCTATTCTGCCAGATCCACTCTGAGTAGATCTCTAAGCCTAAACAAGTTGCAACATATACTTGCAGTGATTTTTCCCTTTGCTCTCAGACGCCTTATGAAATAAACATTCTTGCTACTTCAGAGTCCCATCTTACTCCTGCATCATGACGGTTGGAAGGAACTTGACATGATTAGCCTTTCATGTGGAAAGTGATTTGATTTACTCTGTAAACCAGAATTTATAGGTGGAAGTTATAGCGACTAAATTCTAGAGTTCTGATAGGGCAGGCACAGTACTTGTCTGACTCCTCATTTGTAGTAGATTGATTACAAGAACGAGCACAGTTCTTTATGCCTTTCTGTTTCCACACCCTTTATAATGTGACTTTTTGGCTCCTCCCATCAAGACGTACATTCTATCATCTCATCTTTTAGTATTGAGCCGGATGTGTCATTGCTTCGGCTAATAGCAGGCAGTGGGAGGGACGGTGTGTAACTTCCGGGACTAGACCTTCACAAGCATCGCATGCTTCTCTTTGCTCTCTTGGTCCCCTGTCCAAGTACGTCCACCTACTGAGAGACAAAAGGTATGTTTCCAGTCACTTTTGCCCTAGTCAATAGTCAGTCAGCTGCCAAGCATGTGAATTCAGCTGCCTCACACTAGTCTAACCAACCAAGCTGCCAGTTGTCTGGACAAATGAGTGAGGCTGGCTCAAATCAGTAGATCCACTGAGTTTTGAGGTAGTTTGCTATATAGCACCAGCTAACTGATATGCCATTGTGATTCTATGACCTAGCACAGAAACACCTCACTATCATGGAAAAAACATGTAATACATCTTTTTTGAGTAAAGTCATACATGAAAGAATGACTATAGATTGCTAAGTGTAAATTAGAGTTGTCGAAGGATGGATGGACCTTATCAGGAGACAGTGTGTTTTCAACGTGGCCTGTGTCCTGGCCTTTCAGAATCTTTTTTGGATCATAATTCTATCAGTCCTTCAGTTATTCTATCCTGGCTTCATGTCAAATGCAGTTTTAGTGGGCAAGGGTCTATCCATATTTAGAAATATCATTTAACACTATTCAGTCTCCTCTCACTATTTGCCCAGAGCCCCGTGATGGCACTCAGCAGGACGGGTACAAAACAGCTGGACTGGTCTGGGGGAAAGATCAGTGAATGAGAATTAGGAGATGAGGAATCCTATCCCAGCTCTTGTAATAACTGTCTGTGTAATATTTTGCGGGCATTTTTATTGTAATATCATGACACATTTCAATTTTTTCTTCTAGACTCTTACACTCTTACTTGTAAAACTAAAAAAGGTAACATTTGCCTAACATATAACATGAGAATTTTATTAAAGAATAGACAGCAGATAAGATATATTTATATCAAAGGCAGCATGCTTCTCTAACATTTATTTTATTTAAATACCAGCTCTTATTAGCCTGAGACCAATGTTGTCATGTTGTCAACCATATTGTCAATTTTAATTATAATTCCTACTTGTGTGGAATTCGCCCCCTTAGGACCTTGTGTAACTTTGGTCAGGGTGGCGGGGGGGCAGGGGGTGTGAGTGAGGCTCGTAAGCTCTTACTGAAACCACTTTCTATTTCCAAATTTCTGTTGCTTTCTGTTTTACATCAATGAAGTATTAGAGACAAAAGTAAAATGTGTTCTAAAGTTAACAAAAGTATTTCTTTATATCCTACTCTAATGATCTATATTCTTAAAGAGCTTTTTAATATCATTGGACCTAACTGCTTTAATAAAGAGGGTTTTTTTTTTTTATAAAAAGTATTGATTAGAGAATTGATTAGCTGAGTTTTAGGCTTTGTCATCAAACCACAGCTTCTTACAAAGGTACCACCCCTTATAGGAGGGGCATTATTTTGGGACTAGCAATGTGACCTTCCCCAAAATAACTTCTTGAGGGTCAGACTCAGGAGCCTTGATCTATAAAGCAGAAGTTGTGATCTCATAGAATCTATGATGATCAATACTTCTGATATAAACAGTTCCCTGACTGTACAGTTCAGGCTATGCAAATTGCCACGTAGATTCATTTTGTCATGGTTCATAGAGACTCTCAGAAGAAGGGGAAGTTCCTTTATCATGTTTGTGAGTTAATTTTTTGTTGTTGTTGCAGTTAGTTCTTGAAACTCTGAGTTTGGGATTGGGTGGTGGGAGTGGGAAGGGCTGGCTGCCGGGCATCTGATGTTGGTTAACTAAGCTAATCATGTGCAAAAATTAGCTTGGCTTGCACGCTGAACTCTGACTACTTTTCTAAATAATTCTATGCCAGCTCCAGGCCTCAAATTAACACCTCTCTCCGTATCTCACGTTTCTTCCATGTTCATGTTTCAGTCATAATGAACCACCTTGGTCCTCAGTGCAATTCTAACAGACACATCTTGGAAGAATTTTTATGGAAGCTTAGACCCTAGTCCTCGAGGAAAGAAGTGATGTAAGGTTTCTTTGAATGTTCCGTGATAATCCCTGCATGGCCACTGACCACCATGCACAAGGGACCTGGAGCTCTTCTTTTACATGACATCATCCTTCCAGAGTTTCCCATGATACCAAGCTCCCCTCCCCTTCCAGAAGGACTGTACTTTTATTTCTTCCCAGGTTTGGAGTCAGGGGGAAGAGAGGGGGAAGACACAGGGCAGAGTCCACACTTCTTCTGAGTTTCTAAGCTGTGATTTCAGTGATATGATAAGAAAGGATTAAAATATAGATCAGTCATTTTTTTTGCTAAGTGGGCCAAAAAAGCGTATATGGGATTATTTATTCATGGGTACAAAGAAGTCATCTAAATATTTTAAACACAAATTAAAATTTTAAAAATGCATGAAAAGAGATTACAGTGTTTAAACTAACCTTAACTCATATGTAGGCATGGGTATAAACCTGCTTTTGAGGATAAATGGTGTCATTATCTTTCTATAAGTTTGCCCTTCCTGATGAAATTATAAATACAAAGGCAGTTTTGTGGATATATGAGGTGTTCTATTTTACATTACTATGAATTTCCATATAATTTTGCTTCTGACTGCACATGCTGAATCTTTTTAAGAAACTCAGTACGGTGATTGTTAGAGTCTGTGGTACTCACCTGACATAACCAGGGTGGGGGGTAGGAGCAGTGTGTCTGCAAGTCAGTTATGTCCCAAATTCCCCCATCTGCCAATCCTACTATGGTACCTGGCATGGCCCTGCTGGGCCCTTATTTGGGGCAAAGAACCACAGGTCCGGTGTAAATTTTAACAGGGAAAGAGAAACATTAAGGCTACCTTAGAATAAATAGTTTATTATAATGAAAGGAGCTCAGTTCTTAGAATCAAGCAGTAGGGTTCGAATCCTGGCTTTACCACTTGATCACACCTATGTGATCAAGGACAGGTTACTCATCTTCCAGAGTCTGTGTTTCATCATCATAAAATGGCCCTAGTCTTCTGTACCAGAAGTTGTTTGGGGATTGAATCACATGCATGTGGCACATAGAAAGTGCTCAACAAATGTTCCCTTTCCCTTCAGAGAATAGGGGCCACGAGGAAAGGGATGGACATGCAAGCCATTTCATGGGCAGAGAGGTCAAGGGATCAGGAAGATGGTCATGGAGATTTCTCTGTCAGCAAAACACCCCTTGGGGCAACTGTGACCATGTGGTGACCACCTGTTCCCCCCCGCCCCCCAAACCAGCTCCCTGGGTGAGGGGAATGAATGCAGCCACAAATTTGTTGATGGCTCTGAACACAAACTGCTTAACTTTCGGTGGTATTGTGGGTTCGCTCTGGTGATGACCTATATTTCTTACAGTTCGCCATTCCCCACAACATGGGAATGATGCCAAAAGGTGTATAACCAGATACCCTCTAAAACTCCAATAAGAAAATAATAATGTAATTTGCATATTGCTGCTTTGTACTTCTCCATCCCTGTGATTCTCCAAGGTTTATCTTTTTAAAAATTTGCCTGACATTTTCCCCCTTAGCCTGCTGTATCTCTGTGTGCTAGAATATTCTATTCCTTTGGCTTCTTTCCAGTCTTTAGAGTGAGAACTCAGTCAACATTGGCAATTTCCCACCTGCCTACCAGCTACCTCTGGGAACCAGGTGCTTTTTCTTTTTACGTTTCTTTTCCATTATCTTTCTCTACATATACGTGTGTGTGGATACACACAGGCACACATACGCCTAACATGTTCTGGGCACTGAAATGGACATTAGAGACACAGTGAAGAAAAAAACACAATTCTGGCCCTTTAGCAGCTGGCGTAATTGATGAGATATATTTTTAAAATGCTGACAATTTCAGAACACTGTGTGTGCAGGAAGCTTTGGGAGCCTGTGAAGAGGCATCTAAGTCAGTCTGGGTTTTTCTAGCAAAGCTTCCTGAGTAGGATGATGCTTAAGTTGAATCCTCAAGGACCAGGGGGTATTACCCAGGAGAAAAAAGAAGCAGCCTGTGCAGAGACCCAGAGAGAAGAAGTGAGAACATTATTTTGTTTCTCAGAACAATTAATTGTCGGGAAGCGTTGACTGTTTATAAGGGAGGCAGGAAACGAGACTGGAGGGGTATCAGCAGCTCCCTTTCAACAAGCCCTTTGAACCTTACTCAGCCTTGTTGACTACTCCACCTTGACTGATGCGGAGTTGGTGTGTGATGGGGATGCAGGACAGGTTAACGATGATGTTGAACAGGAATATTTGTTGAGGAGCTGCTCAGTGTTTAGGCTCTACAACAGGTCCTTCAGAAAATTTTTAAATGTTGCATATTTATAGTATTATTCATCAGCTAAATTCTTTAAACTCTAGGTTCATTTGTTGAGGCCCTTACTTGCCTGAAATATTCGTTCTTGTATCTTGTACCTAGGTACAGTCTGGCATGAAGTAGGCTTGTAACAAATGTTTGCTGAATGAATTAGCTATTAAACATAGCCCTGCTCTGCAATGGGAAAAGCAAAGGAGGATGACTGGGGTAGTACAGAAGCAGGGTCTACCCCCCCATACCACCTGTTACCATCCCCCTCTCAGCACACAGTGGCCTCTTCCTCCTTCCCTCTAGTAACCATTGAGGAAGGGAATAAAGGGCGGAAATCAGCAGGGCACCTCCAGAGCACCTTTGACTATAGATGTGTCTAATTTAGTCAACCTAAAAAAGTGAATCATTAACAATTAAATAATAACTGAGAAATGGTCCAGTAGAGTGGCGATGAGCTATACATGTATCTGGAAAATTGCCTTTGTTCAGTGGAGAACTAAGTTGAGATGTCTCTCTTGTAAAAATATAAAAAAATATGATTTTTCAATCTTGAATATTTCTTTCCTTCTTTTCCTCCTTTCCTCTCTTCCTGCTTTTGTTCCTTCCTTCTTGCTATGTCTTAATGTCTATAACTTATTCCAGAGGATTAACTGAAAAAGTGATAGTCTCATGCTTGAGCATGAGAAATTATGTTAGCTGCCTCTATACATCTCTGTGGGTTCAGGGGTTGGATATCTTTTGCTATTTTATTCTAAATGTTCATTTATTTTTGAGAGAGAGAGACAGAGAGCATGCACATACCTCCACACGTGGGGAAGGGGCAGAGAGAAGGAGACAGAGGATCCGAAGAGAGCTTTATGTGGGGCTCGAGCTCACAAACTGAGAGATCATAACCTGAGCTGAAGTTGGATGCTTAACCGACTAAGCCATCCAGGTGTCCCCATTCTTGTGCTATTATGAATGTCCATCCACTGCTTGAATGTAAGATCAAACACCAGAAAGAAAGCTGCTCTGAAACTTGGCTTCTTGGAAGGGCTTAACGAACCTTTCTAGACAGGCAGAAAGTTTTATCCAGGGAAACACCAGAAAGAAAAAGATACTGAAGGATGTAGGAGGAAATTAAAAGTATTCAATATGTTGGTGATTAGAAGAACATGATATGGAGAAGAGGATGAAGAATATTAAATTCTGCATCCCTGGAGTTCTGAGGAAAGGCTGAGTTTATTCCTCTCAGAGTGGTGAAGCTGGAATCCTCTATAAGAACTAGCACTCTGTGCCTTACAGAGCAATGGAGAGGATTAACGTCAAGTAGCAGGTTTTAGGTCTCCTGTTACTGGTCCAAAAGGGATATGGGACACAGCAAGAAGTGCCCAAGATGGTTTAATAGAAAACTGCAGTGTCTCCCACGATTTGCACGAGACAGGTTCATGAATGAAAGTCTTTAAAGCTGTGTTTGGCATGCGGTAGCTCTTAAGTAAGTGTCGATTATTTTCATTATTATCACTTTTCCTTCACAGGCCATAGGATGTGATGTAGGGCTGTAGACATTCAACAAACCCATTACTTCTCTGTTGGTGGGCTCTACCAGCAACCTACCCTTGCACTTTTCCATCCCCAAATTTCTCCATTACCTGTAAAAATCAGGGTAAGGAATCTCAAGAACTCCTGAACCTGAATGCCGTTTTCATTTCTCCTTCTAAGATCATGATCATAATTTTGAAAGAGAAAAGGAAACCTGGAAAGGTCTCATCTGGCCCCAGAGACACTGTTAGACTGAGTTTTCTCAAATGTGGCTCGTGAAAGCAAAATGACAAGAGGCTGAGCACATGCCAAAACACCAGGAAGTGTAAAGAATAAAGTAAAAGGGCAAGAAGTCTCACCAGTTAATGAAGAAGACTTGCAGGTACAATTTGAGAGGGGAGAGGAAAAAGGCCTACGAACTCGATATGAGGAAGACTGTCAGCATGGCACAGGACACAGTGATGAGGGAGGTGCTCAATAATTTGCTGGCAGAAATAACAGGGGAGATGTTTGAGAACTATATCCATGATCTCCGATTATATAGAGACTCAAGATAGTAAATTAAGATTCTGGAGTTTCAGAACCCAAATAGACTAGAACCAAATCCATGAGAACCAAATCCAGTGCCATTGAAAACACTGGGAATTTATGGGCCAGAATTAGAACATGCAGAGATTTATCTTGCCCAAAGGAAACTGATGAAATAGAAATGATGGACATGCCCCAGAGCCTCGGTTATTTCTGGAAATCTGCAGAATTGGAGCATACATGCACAGTGGAGAACACTAATAACATAAAAGTAGAGCAAATACAAGTGATTTGGGGGTAGTGGGTGAGGGCAAACTATGATTTCTTTGGCCAGATGAACAGTGCCTATGCTCACGTGACAGTTGAAACAGAGTCCAAGCATGGCAGCAGCCTGGGCAGATCACACCATCCAGGTGTCCATTGACCTTTCCTTCTGCTAAAAGGTGAGGATTTGATAACTTACTTTGGGGAGCACACCATTAACGGGAAGTCATAAACTGTCAAACTATGAATACGATGCTGATCCCTTGGAAAAAATTTGAGAAACTGTAATTCAATAGACATGTTTAGGTATGTGATAAAATGAGCCAGGTGTTAGATGGGTATACAAAGATGAGTAAAACAGACAAAACCTTGCCTTCTAGTGGAGGATACAGATGTTAACTAACCGAGTCTCTGTCTGATTATTAAAAATTTTTTTTTAATGTTTTATTTATTTCTAGGCAAGAGAGAGAGACAGCATGAGCAGGGAAGGGTCAGAGAGAGGGAGACACAGACTCTGAAACAGGCTCCAGGCCCTTAGCTGGCAGTCAGCACAGAGCCCGATGCGGGGCTCGAAACCACGAACTGTGAGATCATGACCTAGGCGAAAGTCAGACGCTTAACTGACTAAGCCACCCAGGCGTCCCTCTGTCTGATTATTTAAATTGCAATTGTGAGACCCATTACAAAAGAGAAGAAAGGGTGAAGTGAGTCAAAACAGGAGGACCCCCTGGGGTTGAGGAGCAAGGAGCTCCAGGAAGACCTCCCACAGGAAATAACATTATGTTGCTATTGGGAGAATTTCCTTGGCAGGAAGGCCCTGAGATGGAACATGGCAGCGACCCCAGGGTGGGTCTGTGGAGGGTAGGAATGAGGAGGAGACTGTGGGAGATAAGGCTTCATCATGGGTTTCTAAACTTACATTATTCCCCATTAATGTAAGGTTACAGAGTCATGTGAGTTTCAGAAGACCTCTCCAGGGGCATTCCACAGGCCTCCTTCCTCATGGTGGGCGCTGCCACATGGTGAGAATGATTTTGAGTATCTGCAGAGAGCAGAGCTGGGACTCAAGTGTGCCTGCTACAGAGATGCAAAGTATATGAGAGGTCCTTCTAATAGCTAGTGCTGCCCGGCGAAGGGAAGTCCTGCCTACCTGGGAGAAGAGAGCTGCTTTACCTGAATGCCCGCAAAAGGGTCAAGTGCAGGCCAGTGAGCACCTTTCAGGACAATCTTGTCAGAAGGGAGTCCTTCCATTTGGAGAGCTGGACAATGTAAAACAATACCCACCCATGGAGGCCCGACCCCGTGGTAGACATTGTTTGTTTAGGCTTCAGGAACACAGAGCTGATGAAGACTGCCCCCTCATTGGTCAAGTGGCAGAGGAAAGTAGGACGCCATGTGAAAAACGTTCTCACGCATGCTGTGCTTTCAGCCTTCGACAGTCTCTTGCCCAGTCGTCCCCTAGTGTCCTATCTGACTCCACCGAGAACATCCTTACTCACACCTGCAGCTAACATCCCGTGCGCTGGGCCTCACCTGCACAGCCTGGTTATGCGGATCATGTAGTCCCACAGTTTTGCTTCCCTTTCTGTCCCCACTAGCTGCTTTCTTCCTGCCATTTATGGTTCTACATGAACCTGGCACTTGATCTCTGATCGCAACTCTGTTCTTAATCCTCTGCCAGCCCCTTGGACCGAGACAGGTTTGCATTTTCACCCTGGGCCCCCATCTGGGCACAGTGCATACTGCTTCTTTGACTCCCTCCAAATGCCCACTCAGCTCCCAGCTTCCCCACCAGCTCCCTGGCATTGTTCCCTGGCGAGAGATGACCCACGAGTGCTGGAAGAGTCGTTTCAGTGCTATGGGAGCATTTGGGCTGCCTCGGGAGATCAAGCATCAGGGTTGAGGAGGAGTTCTTCCGAAGGACTGGGAGGGACTTTCAGTCAGGATATTCTAATCCCTCCTGTCTATGCAGGTATAAACGGCTTCGTCTTTGGGCAGCAGAGTGCAGAGCACGCTGACACTGGGTGTCAGATCCAAACCTGTGACACCCCCAATTGCTGTTCCTCTCCGTATCTCAGCCCAGTTTACTTCTAGAGCATGAACATATCTGCCATCCTGACCCTCTAAGGAGAGAATTCTGAAAATGAGGTAGGATGGGACTGTGATTTGGCTTCTCAGAAGAAAACTGTAGAGATAGACAGTTTCATCTAAATTGATCTCTTTGGTGACCATTATAGAACTAGAGTTCTATTGTGTTGCACACTAGGGCTCTTGATTTTTGATTTATTCAAACAAGCTATTGGTGGGAAGGCCACTTGGGAAAGAGAATTATTCAGAAAACTGGACACTGAAATTGCTACAGGCCGCACTCTGCTTTTTGTGGACAGTCTTGGAGAGAGCAAGTTTCTCTGTCCTGCTGCCCTGGCCTGGGAAATCTCAGAGCGTGATGCTCACTGAGGCCCCTTGGCACTCAGCCTCCTGATCACACACTGCGCCCAAGTCAAGAGAATATCGTAGTCTCCAAGGTGAACCTGTGTAATTTTTCTCTTTGGAGTCTTTTACCTCACACTTATCTTTGGCAAATGTTTTCATATCGGAATTGTCAAACTGAAAGGAATGAAGAAAGGAAGTGCTGTTGAGGTGTCATTTATAGTGGAGGATTCTAGAGTGAAAGTAGGCTCCTGGGATGGAGAGAAAATTCTCACTGGCACTTGGCACAGTCGAGCTACCCAGACGGCTGTTGCTCAGCTTCACGTCTAAGGAGATATTTCAGAAAGCAAGGGGCATAGGAGCCCGCTTATCTTGGAACATGTTTGGGCCCTTGGATGGATATGCACACCTCTCTGGGAGGCTCTAAAACAGTGCAGAGTACCAGGAACACCTCTGGGCACATCTGGAACAGACAGAAGATCAGCAGCCCTATGAGTTCTGAAAAGAGATTTGGGCTGGAGGCCAGGACACCTGCATTCTCCTCCTCCTCCTGCCGTCATAATTAGCTGTGTGACTTTAGACCCATCATAGACTCTAGGCCTCATGTTAATCACCTGTAAAATGTGGGTTGACCCATCAGAACCTTTTCTTGTGGGATATTCTAGAATTCTGTATATAACTTGCTTCCAGGTACCTAATAGCAGCTTGGGGCTGACTGCTTCAGGAAAGTTAACTTGGTACAAAAGGAAGCTCAGGACTCTATAGATACTTATTTTCAATAATCATTACCAGAACCAAGGTTTAGATATTACTGCTCTGGGTCAGAGAATTTCCTTGATTTCATATATATATATGATAGATATAAATATATTGCTAGTATAGATGATGGGATGTGATCTCATGTTTGTTAAATAAAAAAAGAATATGCAAAGAGTACAAATAACTCCTTGAGAGGGTTTGATGGGAGATATTTTCCAAAATTGGGATTATGGGACCAATTATGTTATAAGTTGAATTGTGTCCCACTAAAAATGATACATTACAGCTCTAACCTTCAGTACCTGTAAATGTGATCCTATTTGGAAATAGGGTCTTTGCCAAAGATAAAATCATGAGAGTAGGCCTTACTCAATATGACTAGTGTCCTTCTAAGAAGAGGGAAATTTTAGGGCACCTGGGTGGCTCAGTTGGCTATGAGTCCAACTGCAGCTCAGGTCATGATCTCACAGTTCATGTGTTCTAGGTCTGCTTGGGGCTCTATGCTGACAGCTCAGAGCCTGGAGCCTGCTTCAGATTCCATGTCTCCCTCTCTCTTTGCCACTCCCTGTTCATTCTCTCTCTCTCTCTCTCTCTCTCTCTCTCTCAAAAATGAATAAACATTAAAAAGAAGAAAAAGTAAGTGTATTAAAGAAGAGGGAAATTTGAACACATCTGCACAGAGAGAACAGTATGCGAAGGCAGAGATTGAGGTAATGTATCTACAAGCCAAGAAACACCAAAGTTGTCTGCTGTCACCAGAAACTACCAGAGAGGCATGGAACATACTCTCTCTCTGAGAATCTTAGAAGGGCTGCCACCTTGATTTTGAACTAGGCTTTAGAACTTGAGAGAGTAAATTTTTAATTGTGTTAAGTCACCTAGTTTGTAGTCTTTGTTATGGCAGGTCTAGGAAACTATCCAGGTGAAGAGTAGTCTCCAATCCAGTCATCTTAAGTTAGATACTGTCTTTTGACTTTCTAGTTGAGTGGGGGCAAGTTACTTAACATCCCTGAGACTCAGTTTTCTTATCTATAAAATAGAGATATAACTTCACCCACCTGATAGTAATGTTGTGATGATATAGTGAGGTAACCCTTGAAAAAGAGCCAGCGGTAGATTGTGATCCATATTAGATGAGGTAATCTCCTTGTATTTGTATCTGAACCAGAAACTGTCTCTTAGGGCCTTTGAAGATAGGGACGATATCTCATGCCATCTCACCTAGCATTAAATGCTGAATGTAGGGGGCGCCTGGGTGGCTTAGTTGGTTAAGTGTCCGACTTTCGCTTAGGTCATGATCTCGCGGTTCGTGGGTTCGAGCCCCGCGTCGGGCTCTGTGCTGACCGCCAGCTCAGAGCCTGGAGCCTGTTTCGGAGTCTGTGACTCCTTCTCTCTCTGACCCTCTCCTGCTCACGCTGTCTCTCTCTCTCTCTCCTAGAAATAAATAAAACATTTTAAAAAAATTTTTTTTAAATAAATAAATAAATAAATGCTGAATGTGGTAACTGCTCAGTAACTATTTGCTCCCGTTAATAACACCGATACATATTAATTTTGTCAAAGCCCAAATGAGTATGAGTGATGTTGGACATGTCCTCCTCTTAGACCTTCCTCTCAGCTCTTCTTGGATTTTTCTGGGTAATGCTCTAACATCGAGCTGAGGAAAGGAAGAGGGAACACAGGGTGGGGGGTCAGATCCTAGTTGTTATGGGTGGTTATGTGCTCCTTGGAGAAGTTATCCCTCCCTACTGTGCTTCAGTCTCCTCCTCTGTAAAATGAAGAGGGGGGAGTGGATTTGCCTTGCACTCTGCCCTCCCCCAGGGAGGGGCTGGCCACACCTGCTTCTTGCCTCTCAAGTTCTGCTCCCCACCCTCTCCAGCCCTCCCTCTCTAAGGAGGCCCATTGTTTTCAGCTCTAGCTGCATGAACAATACACCTTAAGGAGAGTTATAACTAACAGTTTTAACATTTTACGCATACACTCCATGTGCACAAAAATAATCAGCTCAATAAAAGCAACATCAAGGGCCTGGCTGAACCCTGATCATTTCAACTAATGTGGAAACTATGGACTTGGCAGCCCCAGACTGTATTGATGTGGGAATCACTGGATTTGGGGGCACATCTTATAAAACACGTGCTTTGGCTGAGGAGACTCCCTTGGCAGTAGATGTTGTGGGCGAGGCCAGTTTCAAAGTCCAGGCTTCACTGTCAGTTGGCAAACATTTCAAGTGTGTCAGCTGCACACTTGTGGAGTATGGAGAACTGTAGAGGAAGAGCCGAGCTGAGAGCCCTGGGGAGAGGGGGGCTAGGAAGAGTGATAGATGAGGTGTGTTTCGTGAGGATAGTACAAATTGCTTCCTTTTAACAAGACATAAACCTTACTGAAAACATCATCTGTTTCTGGCTTGCTAATTAAGCTTTTGCCTTTCCTCACTTAGCTGAAGCTTTGATGGCCCTAAATTTCCTAAAGGCCTTGTTAAGAAAAATAAAATTAGGGTTTAATTGAATGAATTATACTACCTACATATTTTTTAGGATCTCTAGGGGATGCCCCACTGTTATGCATTCATTCATTCATTCATTCATTCATTCATTCGACTGCTTTGGGTGGCCCCAGGCACACCCCTGGATACCTGTGTTAGGTACATGGTGGCTACAACTAATTAAGATGATCAGAAGTCGTTTTCTATGTTCTGGGGTCTCCGTTCTAGCGCTGGAGCTGGCATAGAGCCTAGACTGAGACCTGTCTCGCCCTCATGAGCTTGCCATCCTGTTGGAGGAAAACGGAAGACTGATTTGCAGCCCTCCCATAGGGCTGTTACTGTGTTAGTAACAGTATAACCAGAACAGTAATAGTCATGGAAATCATACTAAGGCTCACAGCTAACATTGATCATTTACTATGTGCCAGCTTATAAGTGATTTAAGTAGTTATGTTATTTAATCCTCACATAAACCTCATGGAAAAGTTGCTACTATTCTATATAGATGAATAGACGAGTCCATTCTACAGATGAGAAGTCACATAAGTTAAATAACTTGCCAGGCAGGGCACATGTATGGAGGAGGGGGCGGCACTGGGGTCACAACCCAGGTGTTCTGACTCCAGAAACTGCCCTCATGATCCCTTCTCTGCACTGCACACATAAACTCCATTTTAACTGCAGCTTTATATACGTAAAGCTAGATTATTCATTTTTACAGGAGGATTTCATGAAATGTTTCTGTAAATAGCAAATGCTCTTGGCACATTGAAAATAAGGTTCGGTTGGCAAAAGGTTGATTTATGCATTTGTCTTTGGGAACATATCTATTCTATACCAGAAAGTTCACCTGCTATAAAATTGTAATCAGCTTACAGACATAGCAGACAGATGATACAGTGGACGGTTCTGTTCCTCTACCCACGAAAACAACTTTATTGATATTTTTTAAATACAGAAGAATATAATGAAGAAAGTCAAAATGTAAATTATCTGTAAATACACAGATACCCTCATCTGACCTTTATTCTTAGGCATCTATTACTTTTATTTTTTTAATGCAGAAAGTTATAAAATAAAAAATAAAAGATCTCTTTTCCATCTTAGGCCCCCGCTATTAAGTACTGTTCCTCGCTCATCCTTGAGGAAACTGTGTGGAATTGAATGTCTCTTGAGGAGTCTGGAAGGAGTGAAAGGTCACTTTCTGTTGTATGCTGAGTCCCCTTCATCCCGAGGGGATGAAATCACAGAAATAAATATCACTTTATTCTGGGCGTTAAGTGTAAGGTGTAGGTGGAAAGAAAGATGGTCAGGACCTAACCATTAGGTCTCCTGACCTTTCCCAGTTATCAGAGCTGTCTCCATCTGAATCTCATGGCGATTTGGACCCTTTGGTCCCTCATTAGGCTTCTAGGCTACAGGCACACACCCCCATGCCATCTAGTAGAAACACGACTCATGTGTCTTTACGAGTTGCCCTCCCCTATTTCCTCATTTTTTTTTAATGTTTTATTTATTTCTAGGAGAGAGAGAGAGAGAGAGAGAGAGAGAGAGAGAGAGCACGAGCAGGGGAGGGTCATAGAGAGAGGGAGTCACAGACTCTGAAACAGGCTCCAGGCTCTGAGCTGGCAGTCAGCACAGAGTCCGAAGCGGGGCTCGAACCCATGAACCGCGAGATCATGACCTAAGCGAAAGTCGGACGTTTAACCGACTAAGCCACCCAGGCGCCCCGTATTTCCTCATTTTTATCCTTACAACTCTGAGGGGAAGATTTACACTAAAATCCAGTGCACATTCTCCTTCCTATGTATTCTTCCTTCATGTTTTCTCTGCTTTCCCTTGTCTGTTGGTTCTTCCTTTCCACTTTCTCCTTCTCCTTCTTTCTTGAACACTGTGCATTTCTGCTAAATTTTAGACCCTTGCCATTTTCTCTGAACACGAACTGGTATACCTGACAGCATATAACATTGGAGTTTGTGTGCATGCGTCTTTCCAACAATTGTCTCTTGCTCGCATGATTCTGGTTCAGTCCTTAACAGCATGTACAAATCCTTTGAGGGAGATATCTAGAGTCAAAAGAGTCCTCACTCTCATCCTACCGACCATCACAGAGTGCTTCTTTCATCAATACACCATTGCTAGGCGTGAAATGGGGTATTTAGGATTTTAAGAGCCAAATGTAAATGTGCTTAATGAGCCTCAAGGGAGCTGTGGCATGGCCAGGGAAAAAAGGCTTTTAGCAGCAAATGCAGACAAAAGTATTGGATTTCATTCTCTGGGTCTCCTGAAAAGTCAAAGACAAAGAAAATGGAGATCCTGGCCCCTGATGGGGTAGGAGTCAGTCAAAACCTAAAACCCAAGCAACTGGAGTCTCTTGACATTTTTCTCTTTGGTAAAGAATTCAACAAATGGTCGGGGGGACAGATGGAGTACAATGATTTGGTCTGATAGTCTGAAGCCCCGGGTACGGTGGGAGACACCTTAAAGGAGCTCAGAGAAAGAAGCAATGGAGAAGAAATCTTCACGATAGTTTTCGGATTCTGAGCAGTGACTTTAAAAATTTTTAGATTTTTAGATGAGTTTAGAAAAACTCATCTGAGTATTCCAAATCTGCCCGAAATCTCTTTTTGGCTCTGTCAAAACAACATTCTTTGTCTCCTTACTAGTAAATATGAAGGCTAGTTCAGGCATCTCAGTGCATTAGAAATCTGTTGAGTGTCTCAAATTTGCTCTGCTGTAGCTCGGGGCTGGAGTCTGGGAGACTTCCTGCCTCTGACAACTGTTTTATGCCTGCCCAGGTTGGGCCAGCTCTTCCTGAGTGTGTTAAAAGTGGTATGTTTCTGAATATAACAATGCTGATACTTGATCCTGGCAGAAAAAGAAGTGAAAAATAACTCATAAAAAATTTTTTTTTTTATGGCTTTAGGCGAGTCAGTAACTCTGGGCAATCGTATGGTTTACATTCCGCAACAGCTGAGCCTCCTGCATTCTCCTCCCCTGGGAGGCGGAGAAAAGTGGGGTCACCCACACTGTTTGCCTTGATACCCACAACGCTCCTACGCTCTGGTTTGGAAACTTGCGTCTGGCTGTGTCCACGCTCAGCCCACACTGTGCCTCTCTCGGGATCCCTCCTGTCTAGTTTCATTTACTTCCTTGATCTATTTGTGTACCTATGTACATTGCTGACAAGCCCTGGGAAGTCAGGGGTAGTGTCTCTTTTGTTATCATTCCAAGCACTGAACACTGAATTTTGCCCGTGGAAACTACAGGGTAGATATTTGCTAAATGGTAATAATTTCTTAAAGAAAAAAATTTACACATTTTTGTCTTTTGATAAGGACCCTATTCTCTTGACAAGTCTGGCTGAATTTAAATTCTTACTACTACTATGGTGATGTCTCACTTAAAGTTTATGTGCTTATGAGCCTAAATCCTATGATTTAAAAAATATATATATATATATATATTTAACTAGAGGAACATGGAACGGTGTACGTCAGAATAAACCACCTAAACTCTTGGTGTCTCAATTTTTCTGCCTTTTTGAAAGAATGAGAAGAGTTACTAGAAGGCACAGAAATGTAAGAACAAGAGTGATAGGGGATGACTATTGCCATGTTGGCTCACTGGCTGTGTGATATCTGACAAGTTACCTGAACTCTCTGAGCTTCAGTTTCCTTCCCTATCAGTCAGGGCTAAGGTCTAATTTACAGAGTTGTGATGAAGCATGAATGAAATTCAGTGAGATGATACACACGTAGCCTTGAAACCGTGCAAAGTGTCCAATGAAGTTCACTGAGGAGGATTGACTGCTTTTGGGGAAACACACAGAGATCTGAGACTCCACAGGGATCCCTCCAGGGAGGGCAGATCGCTGGGGTCTGGGATGGACAAAGGACCACGTATCTTGCTGCCGGTCTGTATCTTGAGGTGAAAACACAGTCTCAGAGGATAAGGCTACTGGCGAAACAGATTGTGGGCCTGGAGTGCTGGCCTTGCTTGGTATTTCCAGGCCCGGGTACTCAGAGGCGTGGAGCAGTGGATCTAGAGGGACTGCAGGCTGGGACAGAGGTTGTCTCAACACCAACAACTCGGTGCTGGCAGCCTGTGCTCCCTGTGGGACTTTAGAATGCCTTGGAACTCTGAAAGACTTAGAGACGTGGCCCAACACTGGGCACCCTTAGAATGACTGACGCTGTGTTTTCCATCCCCCAGGCAGGAAGGGAACTTGAAATTAAATTGTTTTCTAGAAAACAAAGAGATGCAGTATTTCTTATATATGTACTATCCGTATCATTAGAAATATTAGATCTGCCACAGATTTTTACTTGGATGTTGGCTCTATTTTCACATTATTTACGAGCTTTGAAGAGAAATGAATTTTTAAAATAATATAACATTAGATCCATTCAGATTACACATTTGGCAGCTTTATAAAGTAGTCTCCTTGATTTTTAAATAACTTTAATAGCCTGATTCTCTGTAAGTTATGACTTTTACCCTCTGATATGACATGGTCACCTCAAATCCTATGTAAAGGCAGACAGATTAAAATACGTACTGATACGGATAAATAGAGAGTAGATCAGTAATGTAATAACACCCAACATAATGGCCTACATAATTATAGATCATCAATAGATATTTGGGAAATGAATGAATGGGTAGATTCTGACCAATTGTTAGAATTACTGACAAAAATGTAATTTTTATTCACCTTAGCACTAGTGTTAGTAAACTTTATTATATTCTGATGTTTGTAACGGTAAGTCATTGGTGACAATGCTCTATTAACCAGGATATATTCTTAATCAAAATAGACCATTTCCTGGTGATACTGAATAACAGAGAATTTATAGAATTAGGTGACACTGTTGGTGGGTATCTCAGTACCTCACAAGCTGAGGGCAATGTTGCCCTTAGATGACATTGAGAAGGGGAAGAGTTTGCTCCTCTTGCTCATATTTCTTCTCCCCTGTGTAGCTCTCTGTCTTTTGATGAGGGCTTCACCTTTTATACGGCCCTTGAATGACAAGGGCCCTTTACTATAGCAGCCCGTCTCTTGCTTTTTCCTTGTTCCACTCTTTAATCGTCTTGGTAAAAGATTTATGTACAAAGATACTCTTTGCTGTTTTAGATATAATGATAAAAAACTGAATTAAGCCAAATATCCAAATAAATTGTGAGTTATTCTCAAATGGCTAACATGCAACTATTACAGATGATGTCTTAAAAAATCATTTATTAACCCAAGAAAATATCAGTGTCACTAAGTCAAATAAGAAAATAGCATATAGTTTAGACATGTGGTTCTGTGGGCACGTTAGAGTGGATTTTGGACTATGAAGAGGAAATCCTGGATAACAGTTGCCTCAGAGAATACTTGGTCAAGAATTTTTCTCTAAGTGGTTTTTGAAAAGTATGGGGGTAGGGGATAGTGACTTCGAGGTCACTCTCTTTCACAAACACCTGGAATGCAGTCTTTCTATGTTGCTAGTTTAGGTGTAAGGTAGAGCTGAGGTGAGCTGGGGGTGGGGGGGTGGGGGAGGTTGATATCTTTGTTTGAAAATTGCTGTACTAGAATGGAGGCTGAAATAAGACTCTCTCACTTTGGCTTAGAGGTGAATCAAAGGAATATCTATGGGTGGGGTAAAGAATTTTTGTGGAAAATAGTTTTGGATTTCTTTTAATCCAGAGGTAAATGACTGATCAAGAAAGCAGATTATTAAACTGTGCACCAGTCATTATGGTTCTCTCTTGGTAGAGCTGTGGGTTTTTTCAATTTTGTTTTCAAAAACTTTATTTTCTAATTTCTCTGCAATGAGCATACATAAGTTTTATAATAATAAAAAAAAATAACATACAAGCATAAATTTGATTGTATGCCTAGCCCTCATTGGCCCATGTTTCTAGAACTAGATCACACGTTCACATGCAAATTATAATGACTTTGCGGCTCCCCACCTCCCCCAGGTCCACCTCCCCCAGGCAGGGACTTTGGCTCCTCAATTGCTCTCAAGGTTTTCAGAAGTCTTCCAGTAATTTCTTCTTTCTAATTTCCCTGTCAATCCATAGCGTACAGGCAGGTACGCTTCTGGTTCAGGGTAACTGGCCTTTCCTGGTGACACTGTTGACTTGCATCATGGCCCTGGTCAGGGGAGAGGAACACTGTTCCTTCCTTTACCACTTTCCTCAGCATGTTCCAGGGTCATTCTTCAAATTTCCAGAAGCATAGCTGAGAATAAGTGGGATAATTTTACAAGGCTTTAGTGAAGTCGTGGGGCAATGTGAGGGGTGTGGGAGAGGGGAGGGAGAGGGGAATACATTCTAGATGCCAGCATATAGCTGTGACTACATGGGGTTGGCCTCAAAGTCCACAGACCAGGACGACCCTCAAAATCCCTTCCCACTGCTTTACTGCCCACCTGCCCAGCCTCTCACTTCTCATACCTCCTGGAATGCTTGCTGCTACCCAAGCCTTGCAGCTCACATCTGCACGCATCCCAAAGACACCAGAGTGTTCCTCTTTCTTTTCAGACTAAGGTTCGCTTCCTCAGGCCTTATTTCTCTTCTCAGTATTTTCCCAGGATGATTGACAAAAAGAATAGCTGCTGTCTTGGGAAGAAACTCATACCCCGCCCCTCAAGCGAGTGTGGCCAGGTCCTTGAATTCCAACAGAAAAACAACTATAAATTATTTAAAAATCTACTTGCTACATTAGTTCTTTTTGAAGGTTTCAGTCAAACAATTCTACACATAAAGCCTCAAAGATCTAGTCCAATTTTCTTTGAGATTTCCCAGGCCAGTCCCTTTCCTGGTCTCTCATCCATGATGAGGTCAAGATCAGGTTGGTGTGACCTTTTTCTCTCTCTTTCCAACCTGTCTCCTTCGAGAGGTCAAGAAGACACACATTCACTCAGACACGCACAGATTCACGTGTCCACAAGAACGAACTGCAGGTTGTCTGCATCAAACAGTACAGTAAAAGAAACATTCCCTAAAAGAAACAAGTGTAAAGAATCTGGCAATAAACCTGTACCCCATGGTTTATATTACCAAACAGAACACTCAATTTCTCAGTTGAAAACACCTGCACTCCGTTTACTTCAGTTTTCCCTAAGGACAATAATGGGTGGGGACTTCCTTTATATTCTTGTCACTGAAGGGGCCACTTGAAACAATTACCCCAAATCAAAGGAATAGTCTATCCCAAAGGTGAATTCAGCGCTTTTACTTAGAAAGAAAATTGCCTTGCTTTAAAATGGCCATTTTACAGCCTCTACACAACTACTTTGTTTTTTTTTTTTAAGAGAGGATAATCTGAGGGTACACTTTTAATCGCATCTGGACACCCTTTTGCACAAGTGTGATAATTACTTATGCATCAAAGTTGACTTTTCATGTGCACTGTTGCTACAGGGCTTGCTTTCTATTACATCTAATCCAGGAAATGAATGATCAGGAGCAGGAACCATTGATAATGGCTTACTCTTTTCGGCTTCTCTGGTATCGTTAGCAGTTTGGAAGCTGCCTTGGAAGCTGCCTTCAGAGCTTTAATCCAGTTGAGGGACTGGTGTGAAGACCTCCAGGACCAAGATGGCTTTCCAGGCACTGAGGTGGAAGTGGGGTATTGCAGGGGCTCTGTTGACAGTATTAGTCACCATGCAATCAACCAAGTGGCTGGAAATGCAGTATGTGAGGCAGCATCCCTCAGCTCTGCTCAAATTTTCATAGGGCTTCCATGTTTTAGGAATAGAAACAAAAAGTAGAAAGAATGGAGGAGAGGAAAAAGGGATATTATGTATGTGGGTGATTAAGTTTTGACAAAGGAAAGTGGAAATAACTTTAAATGAGTTTCAATTATTATGAGATTGATTACGGGAGAATTTATGATCACAGAGATATAAAGGCAGAACCAGAAAGAGTGAACATGTATCACTTGAAGAATGGTATTAAGAAACTAGCAACAGCTCCTGATAATAAATGTGATTTGGTACCACAGGCAGGTGTGGCATCCCACGCACTGTCCTATATCCTACCGCAGCGAAGCCAGTTTCCTCTGAAGTTTGATATGTATCCCCTCCTACCTTCTGTCCCTTACTCAACTTTACCTCTTATTTCTCTTAAAAAAAAAAAATACCATCCACCGTAATCGGGATGGTCACCTTATTACATATAGCATATAATTGCCGTTCTTCCCTAACCTCTGGCTTCCTTACAGGTAATGTCATCTACAGTTGTCTACTAATTACATTACTTCAAGGCCCTACTAATTCCTTCAAGGCCCAACTCACACTTCATTTTCCTGCACAAGGCTGGCCTTGAATGTCTGCTCTGAAGGTCATACTTCATGCATTTTAGCAATCAGTCGTATGCAGTAAACACTCCTTCCTTTGGAGGCTTATAACCCTTTTAATGTGTACCAGTCATTTTTCATCTATAGTTTTGCATTATTAGTTTCTGTTTTACGTCCCTTTAGTCATTCAGTAAATATTTACTGAATATTTGCTTTAATCCCGGCACTGTGCCTGGCACTGGTAACACGAAGAGTAAGGCATTGTCTGATCTCAACCAGTTCTTGTGTTAATGGAGAAAACAGATGCTGACTGTACTCTGATCTGGTATGTACCTTAAGTGAAGTATGGAGTGACTGCCTTAGGCTCTTAGAAGAAGACAAACCTAACTCAACAGAAAAGGCTTCATGGAGACTGAGCTGGAGCCTAAAGAATGGACTGAAATTTTCCAGGCAGAGAAAGAGGAAGGATATTTCAGGCAGAGGGAGCAAGATGTGCAGAGGCAGAGTTCTCAGAGGGCGTGATGTTGTTGGTGACTACTGAACTGAATAGTGGCGCTTAAGCATATGCTGTGTGCATGTGGCTTGGAGGGTGGGAAAGAAGATTAAAGTGATAGCTGGGGCCTCGCTTGTCAGGGTCCTTATCTGCTATGCGGAGCTAAGCAGTTTGTACATTTAGCTTTCCGAGTGCTGAAATGTATAAGAAAAGTACTGACATATTCAGATTTATTTCATGGGAAGAAAATTCTGGCACATATATGGATTATGGACACAGCAGAGAGAGACAGGTGGCAAGGAGGCCAGTTATGAGACTAAACTGTAGCTGTGAGATGCAGAAGAAAGGCTAGATTCTGGGAAATAGAAAAAAAAAAAGAGAAGAACCTTCTGTGGATATGATAATAAATTCAGTTAAATTGTACATGCCAGGAGGCGATATACAATAGGCAAGTTGAAAAAAGGACTTTATCTTGGGAAAGCGATCTCTGCTTTGGATGGAGAACTGGGAGCCACTGGCTTAGAAGCCATGGCAGTAGAGGGCAGGTAAGATGACTCTAGGAGAGTATAGAGCCAGAAGGCAAGGAGGCTGGGAGGACATTTGAACGATACAGGAAAGTGAGGGACAGTTGGGAAAACAAGATCTCAGAACAGGCAAAGGGGCATCGAATCTAGTACTTGAGATAAAAGGGATTCTCCCTACAGAGGGTCCTATATTTGAAGAAAGATGAGAATTGATGAACTACATGGACTTAAGCAGCTTGAGACTGGGGATTATTTCTTTACTTACATTTTAATCCTTTATTGCTCATACAACATTGCCTTACACAAAAGAAGTAATAATAATAATATTTGTTGACAATAATAAATGTCTGTTGATTTACAATAGTTTACTCTTTTTGCGTGACACTCATCTGTTTATCTTTCTTACACTTAAACTGTTTTCTTGCAATGTTTATGAAGTCTAATAGGTCTAGTTTCCTATTTTGAATTTCTTGGTTCTCGGGGGATGGGCTACTAGACTCTTGTCTAGATGTGGTCCAGAGAGTTGTAACATCAGCACCACTCAGGAGCTGAGTGCAGGACTGTGCCTCCCCGCTAGATCTACTGAATCGGAATCTGCATTATAACAAGATTCTCATGTGATTGGAGTGTACATTACAGTTTGAGAAGCAATGACCTATAGACACCTTTTCGAATCCTTTCCTCTTCAGAACTCTGTATTTTCTTGCTCTTTGCTTCTTCATTAGGCCCTCACTGTGACTTCTACAAGACCAGTTTCCAGGAACTGCTGCTCCATGAGGAAGTTTGATATATTTAATTTTATAACATTATAGGCGAGCTTGTACTCATTTAACTGACGTTCTTTATGTCATTGTGAAAAATTAAAAGATCTATAACATATTCATTTTATAATCACACAAAGAAAACCAACACTGATATAAAAATATTTGGTTGCACAGGACCACTGAGGTTTGTGTTCGGTATAACTTAGAAATTCTCAGTTGTGCGTCCACTTCACTGCTGTTTTCTCTCTCACTGACAGAATTTCGAAATCACCAGTTCCATCTTTTATGGTGTGAGGAGTAAACCAAATGCAGAGGAGAAGGGCAAACTTCCCCTGAAGAGCTGGAATTCCAAGTAGGAAAGGAAGCCATGATTGGGAGGTTTTCTTATTCCTTTGAATTTATTGCTTTGCTTCGCACTTTTAAAATATTTGCAACCGGAGAAGAACTTATGTGTAACTCTGTGTATGAATGAGTATAAAGATCTTCTGAAAATAGTTTGTTAGAAATAATAGATTAAGTGCCTTACTTTCATTTTCAGTATTTCCTCTGGTACTTTGATTTATGTTATCACGACACAAACAGTAATGGTTAGATTTGCTTATAAGAAAATTGAAAAAAAAATTCTCTTTTGTCAGAATTATTGCTTACATTTCTAGAGTCTCAACAGAAACCACGTTGTAGGCATATCTTGACAATGCCCAATATGGCTGGCCTTTCTATTTTACCGATATCATTTATTTTTAACAAGGGAGCAAAATTTCCCTTTTCTTGGACTGAAATATGTCTTGAAAAGTAAAAGAAAATTATGCCTAGTGTGGAATTTCAAACCTGAGTGCAAAACATCTGAACACTGGGGTGTTCATCTTTCTAACAAGCTTAGCAGATGGATGGGAAGTGATGTTTGCTGTTTATTTCCTCAACATATCAATATGTGAGGATGTGGTGCAAAACATGGTTTTCCTGCAAATGAGCAAAACCATGCCAGAAGAGTACAAGCAACATAGTTAGTACTTGGGAAGAACTTTAGAAATTGGAGGGCCACTATTGACTTAAAGTCTGTCCAATTCTTTTTACTCATCAAAATCCTAGAACTGTTACGATCAGGGTTGAAAAGACGCAATTGTTTCTGCTATTCATCTAACCATTTCAAGAGCACTTAAAGGGTTCTTTCAGGCAAGAAACACAAGGACAACTGAAATCTATCGGTATTCATGGCTGTGATTTTTTTTTTTTTTAAGAAACTGTAAATGGAAGCCACCAACAGAGGCAGTTCATATCAGGTGATTTTTCCAGGTTATTAGTGAGTATTATTGTGACCAATGACCTTTCTTTGGCTGTCAATCAGTTAAGTATTAGGCCACAATCATGGCTTAAGAGCCAGGTGGCATTATTTAAGAATAGTTGTAGAATTGGTCGTGGCAATATAATGATTTTTGCAGGAGTGTCACACTGAAAATTGGGGAGCTATTGGGAAGGGAGAAATGGCTAAGTAGTAGAAAACCTGGAGAATTTATTAAAAATCTACTTATTTTTTGGGAGAAGTAAAACTTAGCTGTTTTGTTAAATTCTTGGTGCTAGCCCAAAAGCTTTTTATCTTCTTTTGTTAATTGTTTCTCAATGGCTTTTATTCTTATGGTATTGATCATGGGTTGCCTACATTTCCTAAAAAATAATAAAAATTCCTCAAAGCTAAGTTGTCTTATCATCCCAGGGAGAATAATGAAGTAGATTAAATGCTGAAAGATTCACGTTCCTATAGCTTGAGGTTAGACATTTATAGTCATCATCTTGCTACTAGTGACCTATAAAATTTTAATCTATGCCTGGGGCTGGGAAAACCAGATGCCTTAGATGCTTATTGTATAGCTTATTCTTGGTTATAGGTTTCCATCATCTTGGTGCCTCTGGGGTAGGAAAAGGATATTCTAAGCAATTTACACTAGGAGAAATATTTTTATCTCAGTTCTTGAGTTGAGAGCAACACCTTTAAACTGAGAGGCAGCACTATAAAATTTTGCCCCAAGAACTCGGGTTGGGCTTAAGCTGATCCCCAGGGAAACCTGACCCTGGGGCTGGAGAAAGAGTCCAGGACTTTCAGATCCAATGTGATTCCTTCTTGGTAAAAAACAGACAGAAGATTCTTTGTTTCTCAATGAGTTCATAGGATTATGTTATTGCTATTGCAGTAGATGAAGCAGAGGTATCTGGTCTCTGTAAAGGATTAAATACCTTCCCAAATTATACTTTGTGGCTTCTACTCTCTCTATTCTGTTGAACTGGTCTTTGTGAAAGCACTGCATGTTACAGAGATGTTCTGTGAAGTGAATGTAAAGATGTGTCCTGTAATGGATAGCAGACTATAATGGGTAGAGGGCTGCATTACTTGTTGGGAAATCTGGGTTCTAGACCCAGATCTCTCTGCTTGGTAGTTGTTCACTTGGTCAGGTCACTCAATTTCTCTGACACTCATGTTTGACATTTGTGACAATGGAGGTTTAACTAGCTGACCTATTTATGGACCTGTCCTGTGATGGCTTCTCCCACACACTTATTCCTTGGTAAGAAGTACAAAGAAGCTAACTCTAGAGATGAATGCCTCTTCTAGGCAAAACAAGAGGGAGAGACTTTTCAGTACATCTAAATGTTTGGTATAGAAAGTTATATAATAAAATCCAGAGCAAGGAGAGGATGACTGTGTCTTAAGTATGGTAGGGCTAAGGTTATTATTTCATACAAATTTGGGTCACAATCAAATAAATTGGAGGAAGAGGAGTCCATCAAGTAGATTAGACAGGTGGTCTTTGGAAAGAAAGAAAACCAGCCGATGGCAAGGTGTTTTTACCTAGCTTAGAAGAAAACCAACCATAGCTCAAGTGAAGCAGAGAATCATTTTTTTCCCAGACCAGAGATCAACTTCAGTCTTGGTAGAACTCGTTTTCAATGAAGCCAGCAGATAGAGGCAAAAGCCATGGACATTCAACAGATAGATATGTGAAGCTGTGAAATTTACAAGATGAAAAGACTGGGAATGTGTACAGCTAGCTGGAGAACTAGTAAGTCCAGTTAATCCTCTGGAATTCCTTTCCAGAAGTTACTAGAGGCACACCTTGTAGGGAAGAAAGAGGCGGTGATTACATTTTACAAGTTTTTTTTTTTTTAAATGTTTATTATTTTTAGGAGACAGAGAGAGAGACAGTGTGAGCAAGGGAGGGTCAGAGAGAGAGGGAGTCACAGACTGAAACAGGCTCCAGGCTCTGAGCAGGCAGTTAGCACAGAGCCCGACACGGGGCTCGAACCCACGAACCGCAAGATCATGACCTAAGCGAAAGTCAGATGCTTAACCAACTAAGCCACCCAGGCGCCCCAACATTTTACAAGTTTTGCCCAGGACCTTCTAACTCGCTCACCCCATAGTTCCCTGATGTGTCTCATTCAGTGCTGATCACATTTTGAAGTGTATAATGCAAATGATAAAATCAGGCCATATGGTAACAGCAGAAAGTGGGCAAGAATTTCTCAGTATTTCATGACCTTAAAAAATCAACCATTGAACTTTTTGCTGAAAAACATTAACAAGAAGTTAATGCAACAGGGACCCTTATCTCTGATCCTTAGAGAAAAGTTGTGCAATAGTTTGGCATTTTCTGCTTGTGACCCAGAGCCACATCAAAGCAAATCAATCTTAGTTTTCAATATCATACCCTCGAAAGGGAAAGAATAAAGAATAGCATGAGAACCAAGGCAGCGACGTGAGCACTGGAGAATGGGCAGAGGGTCTACTTAAGCTTTAATTATGTTCCTTTTGCTCTGTATTTTCCCATGTCTCTGATGTCAGAAGGGCCAGGTTCACTGTTGTCATCATCCTGGCCCACTGTCTTCATTTCTGATTTCGGCTGGGAAATACCACTTGATTGGATGACTCATTTGTACTTTTTCTAGTTTTCTGGTCTGCTCACTTCTTTGTTCTGGATATGTTCTTAAGTTCACCAAGTCCCTGCTCTAGCCCCATTTACCCCTCAGTGATTGACCCTGACCCACCTGTCAGGAATGAAGCCCTTGAACCCTATGTTGTCACATGATTGAAGAGATAGTATATGAAGAAGTCCATTCCAGCTGAATAGGTGAGGGTCCTCACAGATAAGATGGCCTCAACAGGAACTGTTATTCTTTCAGCAATCCAAAGTCCTCCTCAATCAAGAACAGCACAACTGGCCAACTATGCCAAGGCAACCATGACAATAACCAAAACAGAAAAATATCCCTTAAATTAAAACCTTAATAATCTCCCCTGTACATTGGGGTTCATGAAATTAAATCAGGTTGACACAGATCAAGAAATCAAAAACTCTGAGTTTCCTTCTCTAAAAGGGAAATGCCTTAAAAATGCTTTTAAGCCTCTCAAATCATGACCGTCCCATGGAGAAGTCAAATTCAGAATGCAAGTCCTTCATTGGCATTTACCTGATTTATGGTGGATAAGGCTTTTGCTTTTGTGGTCAGAGGAGGAGAAAATCTGACGGCAAATGCCGTGAAATCCTAATGTAATTATGTCAACAATGTTCTTCACCTATGGCTTGTGATAAACATATTAAACTTCTGTCAAGTATTTACTGTTACTGTCAGCACTGTGAATATGAATCCGTTCATGTTAACCTTTAATCCCATTTTACAGCTAAATGGTACTATTAGATACTTGATTACTTCTCCAGAACAGGGGAATTTCTACCAGTCCCTGGACACATGTTCAGGACAAGATTCAGAATTCCTGGCTCTTCCAAAAATGATCTCTGGGATTGACCCACTGAGAAGACTTTGGATGCTAGTTTTCACATTTAATACACTACAAGTTCTCAGTAACTTTTGGAATTTAGTGAGGATTGAGAGAGAAAGTAGAAAGAAACCAGACAGAGCAGGAAGAGAGCCTGATGGAGAAAATCTGCCTACTTGATAATGGTCTTTCATTACAAATTTCATGTTTTAAAGCATTTGGTCTTTCAAACTAACTTCTCTATTTACAGTGTTAATTAATTCCTTTATTCTTTTTGGCCATCAAAGACCTATGTAATTGATGTTCTGAACACCCTGAGATGTAAATCATATGTTTTCTTTCCCTAAAGCAGAGTAGTTAAATAAGTATTTGGTTAACTCACAAGTATACTCACAAGTATCCTTTTTATTAAAGTTAACTCATTATGCTAAAATGGACTGTTAGTGTTTTTGTAATGTTTTTAAAAAGCTTCCCAAACTTTATTACAGGCTTGCAGATCTTTCAGCATGTGAGGACCTCAGACTGATAAGCACAAGACTAAGGTTGGTTGTTTTCATATCTTCTATATCTATTCATATATATGTTTTTATATATATGTGCTTATATATATATATAGGACAAAAGTCTTTCTTAAAAGAAATCATAAAACAAAGCCTCCATATGTAAAGTAGCTAAAAATATTGCTGAAACGGCTGAAGAGCACTCTAATTTTATCTGCTACTGTTACCTCTTTTAATTTTTTTATGTTTATTTATTTTTGAGAGAGAGAGATGGGCATGAGCAAGGGAAGGGCAGGAAGAGAGGGAGACATAGAATCTGAAGCAGGCTCCAGGTTCTGAGCTGTCAGCACAGACCCTGATGTGGGGCTCGAACTCATGAACTGTGAGATCATGACCTGAGTCGAAGTTGGACATTTAACCAACTGAGACATCCAAGCGCCCCTGTTACAATGACCTCTTAATGCTCTGAATGTACCTGAACAAAACTCTTGGGGTCTAAGGAACATAATTTGAGCTCCATTGGACTAAGAGACAAAAAGAAGGGAATTTTAACAATTCCTTGATGTGGTATTCTTATCCCCTCTTCCATGCAGATGGTAGGTAACTGGGCCAGTAGTAAATGGGTCAAAAGATATAGAGAGTTTCCCTTTTCTTATCCACTTGTGAATCATTCATATGTTACTCATGAACACAGAGAATTTGACTCCCTCTTCCCCATCCTACTTATAGAGGACTCTAGTCTGTGGTCATACTTGACAGACCTGTTCCAGATCATTGCATGAAGAAAACCAAAATATACTCATTCTCAAAGTTCTGTATTTCATGGACTTGTAGAATTAAAAAGAAATATGAGAGACTCATATGGGCTTCCCAATGTTTTGTTTTGTCAAGAAAGGATACTTCTTGACTAAAAGGATACTTCTAAGAGCAGCCACTAAAGGATACTCAAGAAGCTTCACACTTCATAAAGGAAGGAACATTTTAACAGCAAAATATTGGGAAAACCTCACTCTCAGAATTACTCGAGTCAATATTCACAATTAATTGAATGGAGGAAAGAACACTTTTCTTTTTGGAATAAGACTCGGCAGTGAACCCCAGCTCTGTCGATTATTCCTTATATGACACTGGCTGAGATAATTAATATTTCTGAGCCTCCCAGAAATGAAAATGAAAAATTCATAATATTTCATTGAAATAAAATGTCAATGAAAACAAGTAGCCCCCATGGTCTTCAGAATGCACCCAATGAGTAGGTTTACATTCCTATGCTGTACAGTAGGTGCTCAAAAATATCCATTCCCTCCCTCATGCACCCTTTCTCCCTTTCTCCTTTTACTCACCTCAGAGGATGGTTCTGATGGTCGAGTAAGAAATTAACAAGAGAATGTTTGGTGAACTGTGAAGCACTACTTAAATGTAAGTTTCATGAGCCAGAAGGTGCTTTGCTTTAAGCACATGCATTTTCCTTTTCTAAAGATGTGTAATAAGTGGTGGAGGAACCCTCAGGAAATAAACCAAGTGCCTTGTCTGATTCCTCAAAGACTCACGTTGCCTTCTGGATGAAACTGTATATAAAATGTAGATGTTGTTTTAATAAATACTGCCCACATAGTGAACATAGTGTTTCTTTTGCATGTTTTTAAAACAAAGAACATTAACCAGTCAGCTCACAGATTTTCCTGCACGGTAAACTCTATAAGGTGTAGTTATAAAGTCCACTGGAGTTATAAAGCGTTTGGAGTTATATTGCATTAAGCACTATTGCATTCAATCTCACTGAGCTATTAAGGTGTTTTATAATGGGATGTAAATATTTATGACCTGTTTGAGAATAACCAAAGAAAAGTGCTTTTCATTATTTCACTTCGTATCTGATTAGCCAGACATATCTTTCAGTGTTTCAACACTTTCATGGCTTGGGAAAGTGATGTCAACTTTTGGGCAGTATGTGGTTGGGAAGGAATTTGGTTACTTTTGTTACTGTGTCAAATTGCCTCCAAGCTGCTTCACCTGACAGCCTGCCTGGTGAGCTAAAGCCAGAAGAATTCTTCTGTAGATGCATCATGAATAATAATCGGCCACAGCTAAGAAAACACTCTAACTTTTGCAGGGAAACCTGGGAGCACCACTTTCTAAACTTGGTTTATCTATCTCTCAGAGTTTTAAGTTGAGAAAAGCATTTCTGCTTTAATTCTCTTCCCTTGAAGAAAACTTGGAAAATGGTTGCACGTGTTTCTTGGAGAATGAAATTCTATTTTCAGAAATCAGTCTTGGTTCTGAAGTTTTTGTACACACCCCTGTTGTATTAATCGGAAGTAGTTAATTTAAGTGAATTGATGCTATTGCTCATCATTAAAGGTTGTAGGAAAGTCTGGAAGATGCACTTTTTATTAAATAAGAAGAGCTGATACTGTTTTCATGATCACATACTGTACTTGAAAACATCTAGTTATAGAAGAGAGGGAGGTTAAATATTCAAAAATGACAATTTAAAACCACTTTGTTCTCGAATCTGTCACTGCACTTTTTGTCAGGTAGGTTTAAATCCTGGTAATTGGTTTATACCAAAGGACGGAGGACAGTCATTTCAAAGCTTTCCTGTTCACAGACTGTTAAATTGCCAGAAATAACAATCACAACAAAGTGACACATAACTTAGAAAGAATGCAGTGCATGCTTCTAATCAGAACATGAACAACAAGAAAACCCACTAAGAACAAGTATGGAAATGCCAGTAGAGTGTTGAATCTAGTAATGATCACAAGTAAAAACCAACTGTTTGACAAGGACAGCTGTGAATGATCTATGTGCCCCACATCCTCTCCCTCCTCCAATAAAAAAGGTATTCTCATTGGAAATATGGTTACAAATATAAATCACTGATTTTTTTTTTTTGCAAGACCGTGACGGCTCTGTAAGAAATATCAAATCGGTCCATTTTAAATCTGTAAAAGGATTCTTTCAGATCTGAAGACTCCAGGGCAACTGTGAAGCTGTCTTTATTCAAATCCTTTGAAATTTAAAGCGGTGATCTTAGACCACCAAGAACTGTAAGACATGCCAACTGATGTTTATAACAACTTAGCCTTCCTGTTCTTCATATCTGATTTTATTAAATGTCTGTCAAAGAGTATATTTAACTTTCATGTTTCCAACAGGAATTCATTGTCTTTAACTTTTGTTCTATGTTTTAACAGGCAGATTATGAAAAGAATTATTTGCGTGTTGAATTTGTACCTCGGGCAATGAAAAGAGGTCTGAAGTTATTGTTGTGGTGTGATTTCCTTTTCTAATAATAAATTCTATTGGAAAAGGTGGAGATGCCATAAAAATGAGGTCAAAAAGGAATTTTCAACATGATTTTGATGGACAGATCAAAGCATTTGCTATTATTTATAAAAGAGGATCTATTTAAAATGGACTCCTTCTCAGTGTAAGGCAGTTAAGAACTTGAAA
This sequence comes from Proteles cristata cristata, assembly GCA_017311185.1. Classification (NCBI taxonomy): domain Eukaryota; kingdom Metazoa; phylum Chordata; class Mammalia; order Carnivora; family Hyaenidae; genus Proteles; species Proteles cristata. The sequence continues at coordinate 1,053,749 of JAESUZ010003861.1, read as the reverse complement.
GGAAAACAGGGCTACTTTTATGTAATTGAGATGCTAGAGACTATATGAAGAAATCCCTTCCTTTGCAACTCAGCAGACAAGACCTGGCACACCCCAAAGAAAATTTTAATGGAAATTAGGAGGCAGTAAGGCTGATTAAAAACAGATAACACTTGATTTGCTTAGAAATAGCAAACTACAAAACTTATGTCAATAAGTTTCCATTGCAAAAATTTATTGTTTTTAATTTACTTGTCAATACAGTTTTTAGAGTTAAATAAATTTGAACTCAGTTCATTAATTCAATAAAACAAAAGTTACTGTTTTCCAAGCCATGTATGTATCAAACTTTTTGAAACTGGGTGAGTCCCTTCTGCCAATTTGGAAATAGGCCAGTTTCAACATGTGACTTCTGACACTCTCATTAAATATTTTTAATGCAAAGTTTCTGCAACATCTTGTCCTGGTAAAAAGCAATTTCACCAACAAACAAATAAACAAACAAACAAGAAGCCAGTGAGGAACTTCCATAACTACTTCTATTACTTTTCATGTCCCACCATTTTCTATTTCTGAAGTGTTCTCACTTTGGACCATTCTATAATGTAAACACTTTGTTTTCTATTTATTTTTTCAAAATAGCTGTAATGGGGTACAGTTTGCATACTATAAAATTCTCCCGTGCAATTCAGTATCTTTTTAGACAATTTACAAGGTTGTGCAATCCAATTTTAGAACTCTATTTATGTTTACCTTGTTTTAACATTTCTGGTTTTTCAGTACATTCATACCTGCTTGTCTCTGAAATAAGAAAGGTTTTCGATAACTGGATAAAAGGAGAAGGGAAGGATGTTATAGGCAAGAGGTTTAGGATTCATTCATTTATTTGGTCATTCCTCCCGTCATTCATTTAAGTACGGATGTATCATAGGCGTGTGTAAACGGCTCAGTGGTAATGCATAGAGCCTAAAAGCAAATAGATCATTGAGGGCTTCCTGGAGGAAGGGCATTTTGAAGGCTAGTAGGCAGAGCCAGGCAAAGAAGAAAAACAGTGCTAGAATATGAGGTGAAGCTGGTGAAAAAAATGGACTAGATCCTAGTGGAGCTGTGAGGAGAGGCTCACACTAAGTCTTTGTTTGTAAACAAGGAAATTCAGATTACTTATTAAATTTCCCTGGTTATAAGAATTTAAGAAACATTGTACATTGTGACATTTAGCTTTCTGAAGGGTCACTGGATGGAAATGTCTGAATATAATTGGGATGTTATATAAGAAGCTAGCATTCTCATTTTATCTTTCAAGATCAACATATGATTATTATATTATTTTTTAATAACATTTATTTATTTTTGAGAGAGACAGAGACAGAGTGCAAGCCAGGGAAGAAGGGCAGAGATAGAGGGAGACACAGAATCTGAAGCGGGCTCCAGGCTCTGTCAGCACAGAGCCCAATGGAGGGCTCAAACTCATGAGTCAGGAGATCATGCCCTGAGCTGAAGTTGGATGCTTAACTAACTGAGCCACCCAGGTGCCCCTGATTATTATGTTATTAATTCAATTTCCACATAATTTACATTTAGTTCAAAGTCTGTGGGAAAGAGGGTGGAGAAAGAGAGAGAACACTGATGGCAATTGCTAATAAGTTTAATATGGAAAGAATATCTAGCAGATGTTTTTCAATTTCAGCATTTAAGTCGGGCCTGGTCATTATTACAGGATTTACTCCCGAAGTCAAGGTTTTTGGGAAGCTGAGGGAGGAGACCCAATATGGACTCCAGCGGTACTAGACTAAAATCCTGCCTACTGTGGGGCTTTGTATCTTTCAAAGTAGTAGATCTAACACCTGCCTAGACACTTTGTGTGCTTCTCTGTGTCTCTCATAACCAAAAAGCCAATGGGAAAAGCCTCAGTGTGTGTGGTTTCAGCTGGTAGGATAATTAGGATGTCTGCTTTATGCTCGGACCCCTTGGGAATAGAGCTGGCTCAATCCACTGGAATGGATTTTGTTCTGCTAGTGTAATGTGATGGTCAATTACCCTTCTTGTTCAGCAGACTCTTTGGAGGTAATGGCAACCCACCTGGGGTCTTTGACTTGTCCATCCTCTGCCAGAAGGTGAATGCTGTCCTGGCCAGGTGAGTCTCTTTTAGACTCTTTTAGCAGGAAATATATTTTACTCCATATAGATGGCTACCTTCCTGGTCAAATAAAATCAGTATTTCCAGTTAAGATCCAAAAATGGTTTCACGAACATTTTATTTCAGAGAAAGCAAACTCTGAAAGTGCTTGCTCTTTTCATCACCTGAGTCTACACACCAAGAAATGCTTTGGATGAAGGTAGAAAGGCCAATCCCTCGTATCTAGTCTGACACTAATAAAGCCATTAACAAGGTCCAACTGGAGTAACAATGGATAAGGAAAGAAGAGCTGAATTCCTTCGGATCAGTCCTATTAAGTTGGACAGATGTCAACTTTAATCAATCTGGAGAACTTAAGGACTTTGGCAAATGTCCTTTTTTATACCTTACCGCTGTTCTCAATTGATGCATCACACTGTTTGCATAGATATAATTATCCTTCATAAATATTATGTAATAAGGGAAGTTTTTATTTTTCCGTTAGTTTTATTTGTACCATATAATAGAAAAAGCTTCCTAGTGCATTAATTTTTTTAAATTTAAGAATGAATGTGCACACAAAGATATTTTTTTAAGTCCACAACAATTTAGATTTAAGATACCCAAGTAGAGTTGGGTACTATATTTATTTACGGTTTGAAGAGAGTGATTTAATGCATACATCTGATAATAGGTAGACCTGTTATGCCCTTTGTTAGCAAAGTAAGACACTTAACTATCACTTAATGGATTTATTGACTGTTGACTCTCTCTAGCAACTTCTTTCTTTAGTGTGTGATACCTGGGAAGCTAATGTTTCACAACTTGACATTTGTTTCTTTGTCTTGAACCTCAAGTGATAGTAATCTTTTAAAAAGTCACATATAAGCATGTACAAATTTACTATATACCTTCCATATAGTATCTTCTTATGGTTTCAGGACAGAGTATGTGGATGTGAACATTAACAAGGATTGAAGTGGTGAAACCGAACTGAAAGAAAGAGATGGGAGACTGTAGGTTTTGAAAATGGACTTCATAATCCTGCCTGGGCTCTGAGCAAGTTTTTGGGGTCATTAATTCCACCAGTGAATATTCAATAAATACCTATTCTATATTCAGTAATGTGCTCAAAACTACCTGCCATTTTCCTTTCAGTTGGACCAAATAGATTGTTGACTAAGTGAGTAAGTAAGATTCTTGAGATTGTGGATTAAAGGGATAAAGATAATCCATTTGGAAACTATTGCCTTTAGATCCCTGAAGTGGGCCTCATAGCATCAGGCCTCTATATTGTCTGTGTAGAAATAAGAAAATACACCCTTTTATGCTCACCTCTACTTAAAACTAATAATGTTTATGTGCTACAAATCTGTATTAAAACTGAGGTTGGATAAATATAGGCTCTACTTCAGACACTAGAGCACAAGAGACTCCTAAACTTTTTCCTCATCTGAATGACGAGGATTCTTGTCATATCTTCCTCGTGTGGCAGTTGTGAAGATTTTACATGAAACAAAGATGTATTTAAAGGTTTTGTATGGAGTGCCTGGGACAAAGTACCCAGAAAGAAAGTATCCAGTAAATGTTGGATGTTATTGTTGCCTTGTTGGTAGGAAGAGAAACACAAAAAGAGGAAAAAAAATATTAGGGAGTGAGCATCTGGTCTAGCTGAAAGGTGAGGAGGTCCTAGTTAAGGCAAAGGCTGTGGAAATGAGAATAATGTTCCTTTTCTTACAGGAAAGATTATTTATTATACAAGTAATTGCAACAATAATATAAGAAAGCAAAGCAAAGCAAAAATGACCTCAGTACAATTGTTACTTCAGCTTCTAGCAGTCTTTTACAATTTGTTCCTGTTAACCTCTCTTATTTACTTGCAGAGATAAACACTTAACTGTAATAGCCATCTGATTTTGCTTTCTTTGATTTTCCCCTTATGTAATTAAATTACATACTTTGATATTATACACTAACTCCTTTCTAGATCTTTTCATTGTAACGAATCTCAGGGCAATGAAAATCTTTGTGCTTGCATTTCTGCATTTTCAGGCTATTTCCTTAGGAGAAATGTCTGGGATAGAAGTACAGCTCAGAGGATATGAGCATTTTATGTTTTTAAGGGTTTGGCCAAATGCCTTTCTGGAAGGGTTTCCCAGCTTGTGCTGCTGTTAGTGGAGAAGGCATGAAAGCACAGTCCTTCTGACAACTTGGCTGACAATGTTAAGACAGGATCATTATTTTTCATTTATCCTCTGTAAAAGATGCAAGGTATCTTTTAATCTGCATTTGTTGGGTAGCTAGTAAGATTGAACATTTTCTCATTTTTCCTTCCTAACTTTATTCGCTCCAATATAAAAGCATTTCCCCATTTTGATGTTGCAGTACTTGAAGGGGAATTAAGGAACCTACTATGCTTTTACTTTAACTTTGGCATTTTGAATGCATGATCTCCTTAATCTACACACTACTTCAGCAAGATTGGTGCACTCTATAGATGAGAAGACTGCACTCTATAGATGAGAAAACTGAGTCTTGATGAAGTTAAATTTTATGCCCAAAGTTAAAATTGCTGATAAGTGGCAGTCGTTAGATATTTTTTCCTCATCATTTTATATGAGATTTCATGTAATATAAATATTAACTCTTTGGGGAAAATATTTTCAACAAATATGGATGACAATCTGTTGTTTTCTTTTTTCTGAAATTATGCTATTTTTGCTCTGCAGAAGCTTAAAATTTTTTCATGAAGTGATCGATTGGAGAGATACTGGGATGGTAGATTGGGCCTCAGCTTCTGTTTTATTTTGGTACCAAGATCAGTTCAGTGAGGATTAGAAGCAGCCAAGAGACAGAACTGTATGCGGATCATTCGCTAATGATTCTATAATAGAAAGTGTCTCCCAGCCTCTCCCATGATTTCTCACAGGATGGGAGAATATCTCGCGAGCCTGTTAGAGGCCATCTGTGGATGGGCTGTGCTCCTAAGCTACTTGCTGGGTGGTCTCTGAGAGATTGCTGTGTGGTCACTATATTGTTGCCTTTTCTCCTTCTGCCAAGAATATAAAGAGCCCCATGACAGGCCACATATAAGACTGTTGGCCTTCTCAGTAAGACCAACAAGGATATATGGCTGGTATCCAGTACAGAAGAGGTCATTGGCTGTTGAGTTTGGTATCATTTCTGCTCAGAGGAAGGGCAGAATCTCACTGAAATGGGTGGAGATGCTAAGAGAATGGAGCTATATTGTTCAGAGCATCATTTGGAAGTTTTTCAATGACCTGGCCTAAAAATGAATAGTTTGGTTTAGGGCGGGGACAGCAGTGCCTGAGGATGTTTTGGAACAAAGGAATTTCAAAGGTCTCCTTCTTAGGCAGAAGGCTATAGGTTACAGGGCCATTTGGAACAATCCAACATTATCATTCAATCTGGTCTGTCTCATCATGCAACTGATTCCAATCCACCTGTCAGTCAGGGGGCATGATGTCATCTCCAGGGCCTGGTACTAAAGGGCCAGCAGCCTCCCCATCTAGGAGGCTCTGGCCACAAAATAACCAGGAGAAAGACGCCTTTTCAGTAGGGGAAAAGTCAACTCCATAAAGGCAAGCCTACATTCAATATTGCCCAGGCTGTTAAGATCTGCGCAGCTCAGCTTTCTGGACACTGTGGCAAAGTAAAAAAGTGAACACTGAAAAAGTTCTTGGCTTTGGTTCACATCACAACTCAAGATTTCTTTCTGACCAGTGAGAAATGTCAGCAGCTTCTTTATCTCTCCTGAAAGAGTGGTGACTATTCTCTGATTACAGCATGGAATCCCCAACTTCCCAACCACTCCTTTCTCAGGTACTTCGAGAACCATGGGGTTCTGAACAAATATGAGTAGAAATGCATTTTAGAAATGTCCTCTTGGCTGGTATATGTTTACCTACTATAACTCTGATTATCAGGGGTGGGCTCTGATCACAGAGGTGAAAAAATAAAAATTAAAAAATATTTACACATTGTTGTAAAGTTGTGTATATATATATATATGTTGTAAACTTGTATATATATATACATTGTTGTTGAAAACTTGAGCTTATAAAAGAGGGTACTAACTAATAGGAAGCTGAGTTTCTGGAATGAATTCAGCAGCGATAGCCAGGATACCCAGAAATTTGACACAGCTACTGAGATGAGCTGGCCTGTGAATCCTTGTGGTTAATTGGTGGGTGGCTAGCAGTTTTGACACTCTCTGGGTTCCCTAAAACGATCAGAGCCACCCCCCAACAACACTGCTTAGTCATGTACAAATTATAACTTTGTCTTCACATTCTGCCTCACAAAATGAATGGTCTCCATCATTTGCCCATAATATATACTTATTATTTCAATTAGCCAATGTGTTCTCAACTGCTTTTTTTTTTTTTTAAATATGCACATCAAAGTTAGTATTTTCTCTCTGAGATTCTTAGTTTCTCCATACTATAAGCCTCATTTGCTTAAAACAAAGTGTTTTAAGCAAAGTGCACATGACTTGTACTCTGGGGCTTTCTAACTACTCTTGGTGATAATGATGGGGACGGCTGGCCAGCTGTCCCATTTCTGAAAGCCAGAACCCACCATATTCTGGGTGGCAAACATCTTAAGGGCTGTACATCATACCATGGGCTGATCATAACCTTGGGGCTAGTTAATCCCAAACACTGTCCACTGCAAACCCCTCTCCTGTTACTAAGATGTCCCTTTCATCTCCCAACTTCCTGCTTCCTGCATTCCTGTTATTTATAGTATCCCAGGAACAAACCACTCCCAAATTTCTCAAGAGGATTTACAGTTGCTACTTGCAATTCCTCACCCAGATCACTCCTCCAGCCCGTGCAGCCTGTGTTCTGCTATAACCCATCTTTCCTCCCAAAGGTGAACAGTGACATCTTTGTTCAGTATGAAGGCCTGTTTCTCAGTCCTTGGTTTTTTGACCAAGTTTTCCCTGTTGGTCCCTTTATTTTGACTCCCTCCTTCTTGGACAGTTTAGTTTTTCTCCTTCCTTCTCTAACTGCTATTTCTTGTCTCTCTTTCCTCTTGTGGCACTAAAACATGTATGATTCCCCAGGCACTTACTTCTCTCCGACAGGCTCCTTCAGTAACCTGAGGCAGAACAGTGTCCATGATTACTACTTCTCTTGGTCAGTGCCCACATCCATCTCCACTTCATCTTCGCCCTCAAATCCTTCAAGCTTCAGATCCACATACTCCATCTTTGGCTTGTTCTTTACCTGCACAATCTGCTTGACATTTCCAATCCTATGTGCCTGTCATGGAAATCGCATTTTGCCCTGACTGTGCCCTTCCTGACACCCCCACTTCTGTAGATCCTGCACCAGTTCCCAGACACTTCAGAATGGACTTTCCGAGTCCTGTTTGGGCAAAGTCTCTTAAGTCCATTTCTATTGCTACTCTTACTACCAAATGTCACCTTCTTTTTTTATTTCTTCCCTGAGTGTATCAACCTTACCCCCCATCCCAACACTTCTGAAGTACACAGCACACTATAACAGTGGCTTGCAAAGGCCTTGATTCTCAGTTACCAGTAATGAATGAAGCATGGGGGGTGGTATTCTCCAATAGGAGCCATACCAAAATCTTTAGATAAGTGTATGCAGTTAAAAAAAGCCCTACCTGTAATTGATTTGTATTTGCCCCAAAGGAGAGGCATACATCTCTTCCTCTCTGCCTTTGCCACCTTGCATGTCATTTTAAAGATTTTATGTTCACTTTTTGTTCTTTTTTATATGCTGCTGTCAGATTAATTTTCTTGATACTCAGTAAAGACTAAGGTACAGCTCTTTCCCTGTTCAAAGGCTTTCAATGGTTTTCTGTTGCCTACTAAAAATTCCAAACTTCTTAACCTTACATCCTTGACAAAACTTACCATTATGACTGCTTAGTTCTCTTCTAGGCCTGTCCTATATGACAGCCAAACTGAGGAATTTCTCTGAACACTGCCAGCCTGTTTCACTTTTGTTTGGATCAAACCGCCCCTCTATTCGACATGCCTATTTCCTTTACCTTCACCTGGTGAAGTCCCACCTGGATCCAATATCACTTTTATAGGATGTTTTTTTACTTCCTGGGTTTGAAGGCCCAGAGGGGGCCTTGCAATCTCCCACAGGACATTGTTTGCAGCTCTTTTCAGCACCTGTGTTATACTTCTTTGTAGAGACACCTTTCTCCTATAGCAGAGCATTAATTTCTTGAAAATAAAGATCCCATTCAAAATTTTAAGAATCCAGGACTTTAGCGAATTATATCTTGGCTGCATATAATATAGAGTTTCTGAGTATTGTTCCATTATTTATAATGTATTTCTCTTCTACTCCAATGAAATATTTCCAAGTGGCTACTATATTAGACATAAACATCTCAGAACGCTAAAATAAAAATTAAAACCCAAGATTAGAAACCATATAGATCTGGGGTCAGCAAGCTACAGCCCATGATCCAGTTCAGCCCACAACATGTTTTGTTTTTCTTTAAGTTTATTTATTTATTTTGAGAGAGATAGAGAGCACAGGTGTGCAGGGGAGGGGCATAGAGAGACAGGGAGACAGAATCCTAAGCAGGGTCTGTGCTGTCAGCACAGAGCCTGATGCAGGGGTTGAACTCATGGTGATACCATGACCTAAGCAGAAACCAAGAGTCAGCTGCTTAACTGATTGAGCCACTCAAGCACCTCCCACAACTTGATTTCATAAACAAAGTTTTATTACAGCAAAGCCACGTTCATTTGTTTATGTATTGTCCATGGTGGCTTCCATACCATAGCAGGGGTGAGTAGCTGTTAACAGAGGCTGTCTGACCTGCAAAGCCTTATGTATTTACTCTTTGGCCCTTTATAGAAAGTTTGCCAACTCCTGATTTACACCAGTGGTTCCTAGTTGAGGTGAGCTTAGAGAGAGTACAGAGGAATAGAAAGGAATTTTTAAACTCAGAATAATCTATGGTAAGAATCCAGTGACAATCCTCACTTTTATAACAAACCAGTTGTTGAAGAGAATCTGCTTTTCTATCAAGGTGATATCCCTGCTCAATACATAGGCCTTGGAGTGGGGGTGGGAGGACTTTTTAGTTATCTCTGGGTTTGTGCCTTATTATTGTGCTGAATCGGTGTTACTGATGAGGTTGTGATGTATCTTTCTAGTGTGCAAGGGAGGGAACAATAGATTTCCTTTTTTAAAAATAGTTTATTGTCAAGTTGATTTCCATATAACACCCAGTGCTCATCCCCACAAGTGCCCTCCTCCATGCCCATCACCCCCCTTCCCCTCCCCCCCACACCCATCAGTCCTCAGTTTGTTCTCAACATTCAAGAGTCTCTCATGGTTTGCCTCCCTCCCTCTCCCCTCCTATCTCCCCCCTTCTTCTCCCCCACAGTCCTCCATTAAGTTCCTCCTAATCCTCCTATATCTGAAAACATATGGTAGCTGTCTTTTTCTGCCTGACTTATTTCGCTCAGCATAATACCTTCAAGGTCCATCCATGTTGCTACACATGGGCAGATTTCATTCTTTCTTGTTGCCATGTAGTATTCCATTGTATAGATAAACCACATCTTCTTGATCCATTCATCCGTTGATGAATACTTGGGCTCTTTCCATGTTTTGTCTATTGTTGAGAGTGCTGCTATGAACATTGGGGTACATGTGGCCCTATGCATCAGCACTCCTGTATCCCTTGGGTAAATTCCTAGCAGTGCTATTGCTGGGTCATAGAGGAGTTCTACTGTTAATTTTTTGAGGAACCTCCACACTGTTTTCCAGAGGGGCTGCACCAGTTTACATTCCTACCAACAGTGTAGGAGGGTGCCCATTTCTACACATCCTTGCCAGCATCTAGAGTCCTCTGATTTGCTCATTTTAGCCACTCTGGCTGGCGTGAGGTGGTATCTCTGTATGGTTTTGATTTGTATTTCCCTGATGAGGAGGGACGCTGAGCATCATTTCATGTGTCTGTTGGCCATCTGGATGTCCTCTTTGGAGAAGTGTCTATTCATGTCTTCTGCCCATGTCTTCACTGGATTATTTGCTTTTCGGGTGTGGAGTTCCTTATAGATTTTGGATACTGACCCTTTATCTGATATGCCATTTGCAACTATCTTTTCCCATTCTGTCAGTTGTCTATTAGTTTTATGGGTTGTCTCCTTTGCCGTGCAGAAGCTTTTAATCTTGATGAGGTCCTAATAGTTTATTTTTGCTCTTGACTCTTTTGCTTTTGGGGATGTGTCAAGTAAGAAATTGCTGCTGTTGAGGTCAAGGAGGTTGTTTCCTGTTTTCTCCTCTAGGGTGTTGATAGTTTCCTGTCTCACGTTCTGGTCCTTGATCCATTTTGAGTTTATTTTTGTGTATGGTGTGAGAAAATGATCTAGTTTCATTCTTCTGCATGTTGCTGTCCAGTTCTCCCAGCAGCATCTGTTAAAGAGGCTGTCTTTTTTCCATTGGATACTCTTTCTTGCTTTGTCAAAGATTAGTTGGCTGTACATTTTTGGGTCCAATTCTGAGTTCTCAATTCTATTCCATTGGTCTATGTGTCTGTTTTTGTGCCAGTACCATACTGTCTTGATGATTAGAGCTTTGTAGTGGAGGCTCAAGTCTGGGGTGGTTATGCCTCCCATTTCGGTTTTCTTCTTCAATATGACTTTGGCTATTCTGGGTCTTTTGTGGTTCCATACAAATTTTAGGGTAGTTTGTTCTAGTTTTGAGAAGTATGCTGGTGCAGTTTTGATTGGGATTGCATTGAATCCCAATCCCAAAGTATAGACTACTTTGGGTAGTAATGACATTTCAACTATATTTATTCTTCCAATCCATGAATATGGAATGTTTTGCATTTCTTTGTGTCTTCTTCAATTTCCTTCATAAGTTTTCTATAGTTTTCATCATATAGATCTCTTATATCCTTGGTTAGGTTTATTCCTAGGTACTTTATGGTTTTTTGTGCAATTGTGAATGGGATCAATTTCTTGATTTCTCTTTCTGTTGCTTCATTGTTGGTGTATAAAAATGCAACCGATTTCTGTATGTTGATTTTGTACCCTGCAACTTGGCTGAACTCTTGGATCAGTTCTAGTAGGCTTCTGGCAGAGTCTGTCAGGTTTTCTATGTAGAGTATCATGTCATCTGCGAAAAGTGAAAGTTTGACTTCTTCTTTGCCAATTCTGATGCCTTTGATTTCCTTTGGTTGTCTGATGGCTGATGCTAGGACTTCCAGCAGTATGTTAATCAACAGTGGTGAGAGTGGACATCCCTGTTGTGTTCCTGATCTCAGGAGCTCTCAGTTTTTCCCCGTTGATGATGATGTTACCTGAGGGCTTCTCATAGATGGCTTTTTATGGTGTTTAAATAAGTTCCTTCTATCCTGACTTTCTCAGTGGTCTTTATTCAGAAGGGATGCTTTTTCTGCATCTATTGACAGGATCATATTATTTTTATCTTGGGAACAATAGATTTCTTTATTTTTTAAATTCTACCAATATTTTGTTTTACATTTATTCATTTTGGAGAGATGGAAAGAGACAGAGTGCTATGGGGGGAGGGGCAGAGAGAGAGGGAGACACAGAATCTGAAGCAGGCTCCAGGCTCTGAATTGTCAGCACAGAGCCCAACACGGGGTGTGAACTCACGAACTGTGAGATCATGAGCCGAAATCGATGCTCAACTGACTGAGCCACCGAGGCACTCAGGAAAAAATAGATTTAGGGAAGGGGAGAAATTATTATACCAGGAGCTCTGATTAAGCTAGTTAGAGGAATTCAATAATAAACCTAGTTTTTTGATATCTAGCTGCTAAAGCAAAATGCAAACACGGCAAGTTAGGTAGTTCTCCTTGGCTAACAGAGAAGTATACCCATTTACTAAAAAGGACAAATTTCTCAGTGCTAAAATCAGGAGGAAATTTATTGAATTGTCTCTGAGAGACATAGGAGACGATACGTTCAGCTACACTTTTGCAAAAGATCTAGCCGATATTGAAATGGTGAATTCTCATTACATTAGATTGCAATTCAGGAAGTAGGTTAGTACAGTCCAGGGACGTTGGTTGTTGATGCCCTAACTTGTTATGGGAATAGAGCTCAGAGAACCTAGAGAATTGGTAGTTAATGTGTTTCTCCACTGGAACATTAGTTGGCTCTGGCAGACCCTGAATATGGGTCAGGTAGGTGCAGAGTTTCAGTGATTGCTGGGAGTGTGGTTTTCTGGGTTGATGACTAAAGAGCAATCCATAAACTGGAGGCAGTTAGCAAAACTGATACTTTGGTATTAAAACAAAGAGGCCTCGTGCTTTTTTGTCTGCTTGGCTGACCAGTGGTAGGTAGTAGAAATGGGCACCAGAGCAATTTTATGTAACTCTGTGGGGGCCTTAAAATAATTGAACGAAGGATAATGATGACAGTCAATAAATCATGAACTATCACTTGAGTTTATATGGTTATTAACAGCTGCGAAAATCATCTTTAAAAAGCTATTCTGGAGCTCAGCAAATTGTGAATGATGCCACTCATTGTGCTTGATTAATTATCGTAGATAGAGATCATAGGTGGATTTGATTTTAAGAAATTAGCATTTGGCATCTTTTTGCTAGTCCTCCAAAAAGTAATGCAAATTACAGATAAAATAAATGTACTTTATTTTCCTGTATAAATTATTTTGATGAGGGGCGCCTGGGTGGCTTAGTCGGTTAAGCGTCCGACTTTCGCTTGGGTCATGATCTCGCGGTTCGTGGGTTCGAGCCCCGCGTCGGCTCTGTGCTGACTGCCAGCTCAGAGCCTGGAGCCTGTTTCAGTCTGTGACTCCCTCTCTCTCTGACCCTCCCCTGCTCACTCTTTCTCTCTCCTAGAAATAATAAATTAAAAAAAATTAAAAAAAAAATTATTTTGAAGAAAGAAAACCTAATCTTATATTATATTGAAAGCACATATTTTGAAATAACTGGTTTCAAACAAAGGTCAAGTGAGTATAAAATTTGAATTTCCTTTTCTTCTTTATATTAGGTAGTAAAAGTATTTGTTGGTTACTGGATTAGATAATAATTCCATTTTAATGTTTTTTTTAATCATTTAAAAAATCTGAAAAAGGTGACTTTAAAATTTTAGTTTATCTTGGATCATTTCATGGAAGGGTAGAATTATTGTTTTAAAGGTATATATTAATAAAACGTTTTTATAAATTATATTCATTTAAAAACGATTAAAATGTAACTTCTCATTCTAGCAGACCCAGAGTTGTCTTATTTACATGACATTTGTTCTTCCAAGCACCCTGAAGGTAGGGCTGTGTTAGGTTGGTTTTTAATGGGGTCTGCAAGTTTTGCTCTTGGCAAGATCCATATGGTGATAGACAAAGATGAAAGTGGCATTCTGCTCCTGGTATCGCTTCATGTATATAATCTTTTGGGTATGTGAAGATTTTGCCTTAATCTATGGGCGCAATTTAACCACTCATGGAAAGTGTTTATGTAGGGAAGTGGCGTGATGAGAGCTGCTTTTAAAAGCATACATCCCGCATATAAAGAAAAAATTGGAGAAGGCAGTGGGAGAGGTCCATTAGGAGGTCATTGTAATTGCCCAGGTAAAGGATGCTCATAGTTGGAATTTGATTATTAGCAGCTGTTGAGAGGACAGAGGTATATTCTGGAGATGAAGTACACAGACTAGATGTGGTACCTATCAATTCAAAGGTAACTCTGAGGTCATTGGTATGGAAATGAGTATATATAATAAGTGCTGAGGGGGAGTATATTGAGTGAGTGGCCCATACGAAGTGGGAAGGGATATTAAAAGCTGAATTTGGATTATTTTGAGACACTGGAAGGGGAAAAAAAACATTAGTATGCAGTTCTGAACCCTGAAAGAAGAGGATGGGTTGGAAATATAAATTTGGGAGTTATTTCACATATTTGGAATTTTTAAAAATATTTTATTTATTTCTAGGAGAGGGAGAGAGAGAGACAGTGTGAGCAGGGGAGGGTCAGAGAGAGAGGGAGTCACAGACTGAAACAGGCTCCAGGCTCTGAGCTGGCAGTCAGCACAGAGCCCGATGCGGGGCTCGAACCCACGAACCATGAGATCATGACCTAAGCGAAAGTCGGACTCTTAACCGACTAAGCCACCCAGGCGCCCCACACATATTTGGAATTTAAAGCAATAGGAGTAAATGAGATTGCCTCCGGAGGGACTCTAATATGAGGAGAAAAGAGTGTCCAGGACATTTAATGTCTGACAGGAAAAGAAGAGCCAGCAAAGGAGAGTAAAAAGCAGCCACAGAGAGATGATAGCACAACTGTGGAGTGAGGTGCAATGTTAAGAAAGCTCAGAGGAAGAAGAAAGGAGTACATGATCACATGTCTTGAATGTCGCTGAGAACTTGAGAAGGGTAGAGGTTAATCAAGCAATGTAAACAATTTTTATCAAGAGGATGGTTTTTAGTGTAGGAAGATGCCTGACCAGAGTGGATTGCAGAGTGTTTGAGAGTAAAGAAACAGAATCCAAATGTCTAACTTTGAGAGTCTTGGCTGTACAGGGTCCTAGAGGGACAGGACAGTGGGTGAGAGATGCCGTGTTTTTCTCAAACTCCCAGGTGAGAGATATTAGGTTATATGTGGGTGATGATGGAGAGGAGCTTTAAGGGTTGATGAAACTGCAGAGAAGGGGGTTGTTAATAGGGTTCCTGGAAGGTTAGAGGACTTTGGATCCAGGGCTCATGTGTAAGTCTTAGCCTTTTGAAAGAGGAGGGACATTTCTTTATTGTAACTAAAAAGATGGGCAAATGCTTACAGGTACAGCTTTCAGTGTTAGAAGGGTGTATTTAAATGCACTCTGTTCCATATTTATAAATAAATACTCATGTTACAATCATGATTCGTAAACTCCAATAAAAAGAGGAAGACTGGTGAAGTATAAATTGGAAGTAATTCTATGTAAACATTAGTTTGGATGCTCCTATTCTCACATTTCCTTCAAACAGAAATACCTTTAAACTAAAACAAATGGATCTTTTCCTGCATCTGTACTTCTGTTGAGTGGTTATTATATTGTTGTTGGTTCTACTTTTCTCTTTTGGGTCTGATCTGCAATACATCAGTTTTCTATAATCCTACCGAATGGCAGAAGAATCATTCTCCATACACAAACTTTCAGTGCCCATAAAGATATTCATTTATAACAATAGAGCTGTCACATTCCTTCTCCTTCATCTACCAGTGCAATTTACCTCTACCTGTAGTTGTTAAAAGGAACAAACTTAATTTTACTCTCCACTTTCCTGACAGTTTTAAAGTTACATAAAAGTAACCTTGCTTCCTCTGGCTATTCCAAAATGTTGTCAGGCAACCAATCTGTCAAGAGTAGTGAGACTGTCTTTAAATTCAGATGATTTTGTTTCATTCATTTCTGTGACAGCAAGACATCTGCAAAATAATATCCTAATTTCAGATCCTATTGGGTACAGTCCTCCTCCTTCCCATGCACAAGTAGACCTGGTCAGAGCAAAGTTACCTTCTGGGACCTCTTCCCCTGCCTCCCCAGCATAGCACATTCAGCCAGATTATTTTCTGTGTCTCAGCTTGTATTCAATTGTCTCCAGTTGTCTTATCTATCATAATAATGGTAATTACTAAGATTTATTTGAACAACATTTTATAGGCTTATATAGTTTTCAAGACCCTTTTACGTGTGTTCCTCCTAACAGCCTTATGAGGGAAAACAATTAGTGATTATTAGTTATCCCCATTTTCTAGATAAAGCTACTGTGGCACAGAAAAATTAAAACAGTATGCTCAAAGCTACAGACCTATAACAGCTAGGGCCAGGAGTTGCATCCAAATATTCTATTTTCTTGAATCATCTTTCCAATCACAAGATGGAAAGCACAGAAACTTTGGAAACAAATCAAGATTCCAATTTTTTGCATTCAAATATACCTCTTGGGAGGATTCTGATTTTAACCTCCTTTTGAGTATGCTGAGTCAGTTTCCCCCTATGTGAAAATCAGAGATAATTGGATGTAATTATACCTATGCTTTGGCATTTCATCAAAGATGAAATGATCCTGGACCATTTCAAACAAGAAGTAGATCTCTTAGCAAGGCAGCCAAACATCCATACATGTCTCATTACCTCCCTCATCCCTTTACCCCTTTCCTGCACTATAATTCCAAACAGAAGTGGAATTAAAAAGCTGACAATTTTCTCTGATCTTTGTAGAGATGGTTGGTATAGTAGACATTTGATATTTGTTTGAATCCCTATCATTCCCCCTTCGTGAGAATACATAATTTCTTTCTGGATTATTAAACCCCTTCATGAGTGGTCTTGGTGGAAGTATTGTTTCTGGTTCCTGATTTCTACTGTTGAAGCTGAAAGGTCCAGATGTCTCCTCTCCCTATCTCCTGGTACCAGTCTGCCACTTTGTGGGTGGGTGGGGTTCTTTGAATCTTGTACATACGGTACTAGATAGAAGGAGCAATTGGGGTTGTTCATTCATCATGGCGGTGCTATGCTGCTCAGACTTCCCCGTGTTGGCACCATGACTGTGTAGCCTGCCTCCCAGACCTCCTCAGTGACTGTGTATTCCATTCATTTTCAAGCCTCTCATCAATTGTGCAATCCCTTTGATAACTTTCTAATGAGTTCCTTTTTTATAAAGACATCCAGAGCTGGATTCTCACTGAGAATCATAATTATGTTTTTCATGGTTGGTGGAGGACATCTGATCTGCCATAGCAGTGTTGTAGTTGAGGGGAAAAAGGTGTTAAAAAGAAAGAGAGTTTGTAGCCATAATAGTTAGAATGTGATAACAGTAAGACAAGTTTCTGGAATTGATTCTTTGATCCATTCAGCATGATGTTGTGGAAAAAGTGAGAGGACCTGTGCCTGAGTTCTTTTTCTGTCAGTGAGTAGTCATGTAACTTTGGGCAAAGCTCATCATATCCCTGGGTCTTTATTTTCATGCTCATAAAATGAGGGACAGAAACAGAGAAGCTCTAACTTTTATTTAAAAGGTCTATGATTCTAAGCAGTGATTGAAGATGGACTCTGTGCCAGATGTGTATAAGCCGTTGGATTGGCTTAGAAGTAGTAAGGGCCCCAGGAGCTTACAGTTTTATTGTGAGAACAGCATATAATTACGTAAAGCCAAGTAAATAGTATTTTAAGATAGACTATGAAATATATACCAAAATGGGCAGTGCTGGACATGTGCACGTCACACATTCTGAGTTGGAGACATTTTGAAAGACTTCAGAGAAGAAGGTGCTCTTTGAATTAAGTCCCCAAGGACAAATCATGTAAATGACTGATATAAAGGGAGAAAGAGTCTCATTCTAGGAAAAGCGTGGCTGAGAATCAAGAATGGGCCAGGCATATCTAGGGACAGATGAGATCAGCTGATAAGTTTTTTTGGGGAGTGAGGGGTAAGGAAGGCTTTAGTGGTTGATATTTAGGCCATATTGTGAAGTTCTGAACTATAGAGTGAGAAATGTAAGCTTTATCCTGTGGCCAGTATGGAGTAAATTGCTTCTTCTAAAGCAAAACAATAGCATGGACAGGTGGATATTTTGGGAAGAGCAATTTGATACTTCTGCTAGATGGATTTGATCTTGGAGAAACTGGGGGCAGGAATGAGAGCTAGAAGTCTGTATGATGGTCCACATGTAAGGAGATGTAGGTAAGATCTAGAATGTGGCTGGGAAGAAAAGAATGGATATATGGAGAAGAATCAACTGAATTTGTGAAGCAAAGATGAAGGATACAAATATGAGAGAATCAAAGTGACTTTAGAGGCACGGGGGTGGCTCAGTGCGTTAAGCATCAACTCTTGATTTTGGCTTAGGTCATGATCTCACAGTTCATTCTCTGTGCTGACAGCGCAGAGCCTGCTTGGGATTCTCTCTCTCTTCCCCCTCGCTCTGTTCCTTACCCTGTTTGTGTGCATTTGCACACGCTCTGTCTCTGTCAAAAGAAATAAAAATTTTTAGAAAATGATTTTAATTCCCTATTGTTTGGAAAATTCTTTAAAAATACAAAGCAGATCATGCTATTCCTCTTCTCAGAAGCTTCCCATGATACTCAGAATTAAATCCATCTTTACCATGGCCTGGGAGAAGCTACGTGCCTTGGCCCCTGGCTGCCTCTTTGACCTCATTCCTACCACCCAGTCTGTGGTTCAGCTATATCAGTCTCCTGCAAGTACCTTCTTATCTAAGGGCCTTTGTCCTTGCTGTTTGTTTCCTTCATCTGGAATGTTCTCCTCCAGATGTTTGCATGGTGTTGCTGTTTTAGCCATATAGGTCTCTACTCAAAAGGTACTTCTTTCAGAGATCTCTCTAATTATCCTATGTTAACTGATACAATCTGACGCTTCCTGTCCCCTTACCCTGACTCACAGCCATGTGTATGGCAACAATAGTTTGTTTATTGTCTATCTCTTACGTCAATTCAGTGAGAAAGATTTTGTCTGCTTATTTTCTACCTCTGTGTGTCATTTTGTAGGTGCTCAGTAAATACTTGTAGATGAATTACTGATTTCTTAGTTGGTGGGTGCCAACCAAGTTGTCCAAAGAAAGAAGAGAACTGATCCGAGGAGTAAAGTTCCTGAGTTTGATTTTGTGAATGCGAAATGAGAGTTTGGTCCCCAACGTGTAAAGATTTTTCTGTCACTTGAAAATGACTTACTTTTCACTCCAACAAATTAACTCCTCTTCCCTTCCACCTCTCCCCAAAACCTCTGAAAAAGTATTTTGATACTTGCAGTAGAAAAAGCACAATGATTTGATTCTAATCAGGGATTAGGAACTTTCAAATAATTTGTTAAATTTATTTTCAGTGATGCCCAGAGCTTTTAAACAGGGGGTTAATTTGAACCGAAAGAGATAAAAGTGAGGCATGTTAATTGAATGTCCTATCTATCTGTCCATTTTAATATAAAAATCAATTTCTAAAGTACAGTTATAAGGGAAAGTGATTTGCCTAATTTATAGGCCAGACTGTGTTTCCCTGAAGCTGACACCACCTCCACTCCCTCGGTTTCTTGGCAGCCCTGCTCTCTGAAAGGGCCAATTCACTCATCTTTCCAGAGACATTTATGTCATCAGAGCTCTCTCACTGTCATGGCAGCAAACAGCACATATATTTCCTTATCACTTAAAATGTAAACATGTAGGACATCCTCTTGTCAATTTGCAGCATCTAAGCTACAAGCATAGGTATTTGGCAACCCTGAAAGCAAGCGTAGATCTCACTCTATTCTGGCCCAATATACTCAGGAGAAAGCCACATGTAGACATGTGGTACATGAAGTCATATTGGAAAGGATAGACGGGGGAAAACATCTCAAGATGAATGAGATTGTTGGTCTCTGGCCAGTGCTATTGCCTGATCCCGAGTTGTTTTCATTCCTCTGGGCCAACACAAGGTGGTAATGGTAGCTGTGATGGAAGGGGGAAGGAGAGACATGGCCCCTCAGTTTCCCTCATTAACGAGGTCACCAAACACAGTCATTAGGAAAACCAAAATAGTGGTGTGTGCTGCATGCAAGAGTTGCATGTCTAGGGTTCAGTGGGAATTAGAAACTGCAGTCATGTGTCAGTAAGATTCTCAATGAATCAGGTGATCACACGTTCAGGTCCTGCTCAGAATCTTACAGTTGCATAAGCTGAATAATGTAGATCTAGTCCGAGGATAATATGAAAATGGAGCTGAGAGTCAGGTCCTTAATTTGGGAGGTTTCTATTTTCATGGTTGGGGGGGGTGAAATAGAAATAAAGTTCCTTGTTTTCACAGATCCTGAACACCCTCCAGCCTTCAGAGTACTCTGCCCTGTCTAAAAGGAAAAACTTTGCAGGTGTTCCAGAGAATGTATTCTCTGCAGGGTGCTAGGCAATTACATTCCCAATAGCAGCAGGGTTCTTAGTAGGGAAGGGATTATATTGTTGGGATAGAGGGAGGGAGGAAAGGGAAGTTGCTTTTACATTTCATTGAAATATAATACCATCAGAGTATTTGAAGCATGAATTTTTTAAGTATAAATAAATGTTTGTTAGACTGTAAACATTTTCCTTAAAATATATGGCCTAAAGTGGCATTTTTTGCTTCTTGTGAAGAGCTACTGGAGATATCAGGAAGTGGTAGGGTGATGTTTACTTTCTCTAGACATTGCAGCAGTTTATGGACCATATTCATGTTCTCAGGTCTATAATTGAATAAAGGTTTGGTGTAGGAGAGGGAGCTCCAGGCTGCAGGGCCGGTGGGCTTCTTGTACTGAATCTTTCACTAATGAATGACTACTCTGATACTATATAGTTGTCTTAACATCTCTGAGTCTTGATTTACTCATTTGCACTAATGATTGGTTTTTTAACCTTCTTGCAGGTAAACACAAAAAAGAACGTGTTAAAGCTGTATGATTCCTCTTCAGTGTGTTACTCACACATACACAAACAGGGATGGAGTGGTTCACGGGGCCCTAAAGTAAAGTAGGACTCTGAGGGTAAGAGCCTCTGGACTGGATCATTCTGTTCCCTTCCAAAACTACTGTGGCATCAAATACAAATCACATATTTGAACTCAAAACAATTGTATTAGTTGATTATTTGTAACCTGCTGTCTTACATTTGCACTTCCAACAAGATTTTCCATTTATTATTAGTGAGACTGATTGTTTCATGAATTAGGCAGAAAGGAATGATTCCCAATTACCTAAAGGTCCCAGAGGATTGATTTCTTGGGAAGTTTATTACATGGGCAGTAGGTATGTTACAAATATAATTAAATGGAGGGTGTGTGCTTGTTCCTAATGCTGTGTCTCCATACTTAGCTATTGTCTAATATCTGTCATAATCAGAATTGTCTTGTTTACACACTTTCCAATAAGTTAATTGTTTGGCAAAGAATTTACACATTGACTGTTGATTGATTAATGGCCACTAAGAATCATACTACCCTTGAATTTCACTCAGTCAGCATTTTTATAAGGTTTACCCCTGGTGATGAAAGGATACTGATTTACTTAAAAGAATAACCATTAACTTCTAGAATTAGAGCACAAACAAAGATAGCTGGAAAGCTCATCAATTAATATCACAGAATAATGGGTAAGATCCAGGACTTAGAAGTCTTATAGAGCTGGGTTCAACTCCCAGTTATAGCTCTTCCTAGGTCTGTAAATTTGGGCAATTCTCTAAGCCTCTCCTCATCTGCAGAATGAGATAATAGCAATACACAACTCAGTATTGTGATGAGGGCTCAATGAGGTAATACATCAAAGTGCTTCTCACAGTGCTTGCTATATAATCTAGTTACTAATACTTTTATTATTTTTATTATTATGTCGACAATAATGGAAAAACCTATGTTAACACATTGGAATCAGTCAGCAAACAATTGTTCATTATCTGCAGTAGGCTGTATTCATAAGACATTGAGCATATAGCACCACTGCTGCTCCCAAGAACATACACTGAACAGAAATGATTTGCTTGCACCGTGATTTCCTCTACATGGCAGTGAGGCCCTTAAGGATGGGCACTATATCTTATTTGGCTTTCATCCTTACCTCCATAAATAACTCTGGAATGACCTCTTGCCAGTCATTGTGGGCTGCCTATAGGGTAACGTCCAAGCTTCCATCACAGCACTTCTCTCAGTCATCTCTCCTCTCCTTCATATATGAAGCTCCTTCCAAACTACTCATTTATATCCAATAGATCCAATAATCTGTTCCCTGTCTTCCTGGCTTGTATCTGTGGTTTCCTTGGTTTGTAATGTCAATTAGTTTCCTTTTATTAGTGGTCAGATATCCACTGGACACCTACCATGTACTATGCATAGATTAAATTGTGTCCCCCAAAAGATATGTTGAAGTTCTAACTCCCAGTACCTCAGAATGGGACCTCATTTAGAAATAGCATCTTTACAGAGGTAGTCAGCTTAAAGTAAAGTCTTTAGAGTGGGCCTTCTTCCAATTTGACTGGTATCCTTCTAAAAATGGGAAATTTGGACACAGACATAGACACTCACAGAGGGAAGACAGTATAAAGATTCACAGGAAGAATGCTATGTGAAAATAGAGAAAGGAAATAGTGTGTCTCTAAGTCAAAGGATACCTGGGCCTACCAGAACTTGGAAGAGGCAAGGGAAGATTTCTCTACAATTTCGGAGTCATCATGGCTGTGCTGATATCTTGAGTTCAGACTTCTAGCTTCCAGAACTGTGAGACAATAAATTTCCATTGTTTTAGGTAGTCTGTCTTACTTTTTCTATGGCAACCCTAGGAAATGATTACATACCGTATTCCAGAACCAGGTTGAAATACAGAATCATAAACTGTTTAAAAATAAGAAGGCACTTCTGTACCTTCCTTCTCTTATATATGGATTCAGGATGAGGACACATACATGATTTTTGGTTTCTGTCAAGGAGCTGAGAAAATAGCAGGTCCCACAATACCTAGGTTCTAATGGATGGAGTCAAAGCAACATCAGGCTGTACAACAATCTCTGATTAGGAGCTCCTAACCAGCTACAAAGCCGAGTGAGTCTCTTTAGTTCTGAATTTTTTAATCTGCCAAAGAAAGGGCTGTGTCAGTCTCTCTCTCTCTTTCTCTCTCTCTCTTTTTTTTTTTTTGCCACAGACACTCAATGATGCCATGTTTTGGGTCAAACATTTCGAAATTGTGAAGGTTATTTTGAAACAATTATATATTAAAGTGAAGTTATGGGAAATGATACAGAGAGATCCTGTGAACTCTTTCCTTTCTCTGAATAATCACATTTTTCAAAGCAATTTCAACACAAGCTATACTTATTGGAATGAAATGTTGAAGACATTTTCCACAGGCAGCTCTGTTTATCTCCCTGGCTTAACAAGATATGTAAACCTGGTCTCTTATCATCTCTACAATAAAATCCTTGATCTCTTTGCTTTAGTGACCATTTTACCCATTGGCTTTTGTCCTACTGAGTTAGCTTTGATCAAGGTGACTCTAAGAATGGAGATGTTAGTTACTTTTTCACCACTTTCTAGAAGAATTTGTCTGGCAGCATGGTCTGTATTCCTGTCATAGCCTGCTCCTTTTGTAGTAACAGTATAAGGATAATATCACTTGTAATAATCAGGACTTATTGAACACTTAGCATATGTCCACCACACTCAGATTAAGTGTTTGAGAATCATTAGCTTCGTTAAGTTCCAATCCCATGAGGTAGATACTATTATGATATCCATTTTACAGATGTGAAAGCTGAGGCCTGAGGTTTCTAATGAATAGCTGTAAGTTGGATTTGAACATAGATTTCACTTCGGAGTGTGACTTAACTGC
The DNA here is from genome assembly GCA_017311185.1 of Proteles cristata cristata. NCBI lineage: Eukaryota > Metazoa > Chordata > Mammalia > Carnivora > Hyaenidae > Proteles > Proteles cristata. Next base: position 1,030,307 of record JAESUZ010003861.1, on the reverse strand, counting down.
TGTACCACAGTGTCAGTGAGTAAAGGTGAACCCATTCCCAATTGTTATTCTTTAGTTAAGCTTTCAGACTGAGCCTAAGACTTCTCACTAGGTTCTGCCCTTTGCAGACAAAATTTGGGGTTGTGATTGCACGGGCATGGTGGTATGTCGTCCTTCCCAATGCCCCAGATGGGGAGCAGAGGAAAGCCCGTTCTTCTGACCAGGGCTCTGGACTCTGCATTCAAGTCTGAGACTGAGGAAACAGAAGAGGGCAGGAGATGAGTGTGCATTGCTCACAACCTCCTTCCTCTCTTCACCTTGGACTCTGTACTGACCCACAGTGTTACTTTCCTTTTCAGAATGGGAGGAGAGACTCCACCTGACCTCACTCTCACTAGTAATCAATTATGCCAAGGAGCCATTTCTTTCAAAGGTCATACAAAGGAACCCCAAATCTGTGTGCAGGAGACTCATGTCAAAATTATTTATTTGGTTTGTGTTGTATTGTATTAATGACCTTGCTTGTTAAAAATACCGTAAAATGACTCATAGGGTGGTGTGCTGTTAAGGATCGACTCATGCTAATTAGCCACTTTTGTTTTATTTATCAACATGGTTCAGAACGGGAGCAAAAGTCAACCCACTTTAAAATGTGTGTATTTTTCCTCTTGGGCGTTTGTATTTTAAAACCTTTATTCATTTGCTCTCACAGGCCCTTATGTCTCTTCTTTCATTTTCTTGATAACTCTTCTTTGGTCTTTCTTGATAAATCGTCATTTAGCATGGACATATTTATGTACATTTTGTACATATCATTTCTGTATATATTATCCTCATAAGTCTAAGAAGAAACTATAATGACCAGGTTACATTCCGTTCCACAGTCCGTGTCCAACCTGGCCTTAATTTAAAATACAAATAATGTGATATCAGAATACTTAGTCCTTTGCGATGTGGTGGTGTTAGCAATCTGCCACTTGGAATCTTTGGGAAGGTCTCAAAGATGTCTTCCCCTGCATTCCTCACTTCCCAGGGTGAATTAGTACTCCAAGAAGCAAGAAGTTGATCTCTAAGGTGTAATACATGGTGAGTCAGCTGCCACTAACTGCCCTACGAAGTTGGTTAATGAATAGCTAGCTAGTGCTGGTCTAGCTGTGTTAGAGGAAGTGGGACGGGGAAGAGGTATGTTTGGATGGAAGCAGGGAAGCCCGAGGTGTCATAGTCGGCAGTATATGGGAATAGCTGATAACGGGGACACATGGGGAGGAAATGGAGAAACACAGAAGCAGGGAGCCAAAGGTCTCACAATTGACCTCCCTTTCTGCCAAGAGCGGGTGCCAGCCCCAAGAGCCCAACATGTACTTCTTCTCAGCTATGTCTTTTCTTATTACCTTCATCCTATATGACTCAATTACTATAATATCCTTGGAATTTAACACCTTGCTTTCCAATGCAGCTGTGAGGGGGGAAAAATCTGTCTTCACAAAGGCTTGTCCACTGCCTTGGATAGCTGAAGTAAGGCCTGGAATTATCTGGAGGCAATTGCTTTCTTCTTCAGAAGTTGAGTAAAGGCAAGACTGATTTAGAAGTCTAGTTTTGGTTTAGTACCTGCACCAGGTAAATGGAATTGTTAGTTTTAGATATATTTCTAAGGTAATGGAGGGTGGTGTTCAAAAACTCAGGCATCTCCTTGAAGCTGTATTTTAAGCATTTATTACAATTAACTCTTCTGTCAGGCATATAAGATATAAGACGTTTGGAATAAAAATTCTTTTTATTTGTTAAGGTATTAAATAGGATATATGTTCTATTTATAAACATTAAAGGAAAAGACCAGATCAGGTTTGGAGTTGAATCTGGTTCTGTTTGATAACCCATAGCTCTTGTTGGGATAAGAGATTCAACACAGAAATTATTAGAACAGACCTGCCCCCGGCCTCCTGCCCCCAAATATCAGTGCTACTCCCTAGATTATGGCAGATCTGAGATAATTTACACAGTGCAACACATAAAGTTTACTAATGGTTATTCACTTGGATGTGCAAAATATAAAAGGCTCTAGGTTAAAGCAATGGAGGTGAATCATTTATGAGGTACTATCTACTGAGATGGATTGTTATAGCTGGAGAGTTTTTGTTGTTTATATAACTTCATTTAATTTTGTGTATAGTATTCAAAGTGAAAGTAGCATTAGGGCAGAATAAACAAGGAATTTTTCAACTCTCAGGTAATCAGAGTTCACAGCTTTCTGTATTAAAGTCAAGAGCTGTCTGTGTGTCCTGGAGACACCACAAAATGATAACGCCCCAGAGAGCAAGAGCACAAAGCATAAGTTCTCCTCTGCTGTTCCTCTGATGGAAAGTCTATCTGCTTTTGGTTTTCCTTTGAGCCCATCTGGGAGTTATTTTCCACCCTCTGATGGGATGGAAGCCTGTTGTATGAGATACACTGTGGGCACTGGGAAGTCTGAAAATCCTACAGGTAAAAAGTATCTCTGTGTCCATCACTAAATCCATTAAATGAGAGATGAGGGCTGCCCACCATCAGGTTTGCACTGATTTTCTGATTGAAGTTCAAAATGTCTGCTAAGACAACAAGCTGTCTACTGTTGGATTTCTCCCAATATTCAGAGAGGAGGGGAGATGCTAAGAGTATGAAACCTGCTGGCACGCATAGACTGGGTACAGGCTGCTACCAAAGGTAGCAGGTGCAACAGGTTGAAGCAGAATATGTGTGTCCTCATTTGAATTCTCCATAACCATCTAGCATCTCTTTAAATATTTTATAACTCTTGAAGCTCAGAGACCATCAATAGGCCTTCTATTTTTCTTTATCCTTTGTAGGAGGGTTGGTTGGACATATAATAAATTCTCAGTATTAGCTAGTTCTGGTTTTTAAAGGTGGCAGTTTAAATGACTTGTTTGCTTAACTTAATTGTGGAATATTGGGAAGAAGTTTTTTATTGGCTACTTTTTGAGATTTGTGCCCCTGCCTAGCACTCAGTAGGGTCCAGCCATTTCTAGGCTTTTCTCTACATCTTTCCATGGGTCTAAGTCATCATTTCAGTACATGGATGGGATAGAAGGAGGAGGCCTAAGTGGCAGCAAGTGCATCCCACAATTGGAAAACAGCCTCAGTGCATGTTAAGCTGGTTCTTCTTTGAATTTACATTAATTGGTACCTGCTAGGTGGACAGCTATGGGAGGAGCAAAGATATCAGAAAATAGGAATATCATCTTTTTCAATTGAAAGCAGATAACAAACAGATGTACATTTGAGATTAAGAAAGTGGCATCAGGGGGTATCTGGGTGGCCCAGTTGCTTAAGCATCTGACTCTTGATCTCAGCTCAGGCCATGATTTCACAGTTCATGGTATTGACCCTTGCATCAGGCTCTGACCTAACCACATGGAGCCCACTTGGGATTCTCTCTCTTTTTCTCTCTCTGCCCCACCTCTGCTTATAGTCTCTAAATAATCAAACAAACAAACTTAAAAAGAGAGAGAGAGAGTGGTATAGGAAGGTTATCCTTAAGCAACTGAGGAGAAGTAGGCATATGTTCTGAGGAATTGGGGAATGATAAAAGCTCAAGGCAGAAGCTTCGAAAGAAATGACCACACCACCGGGGGTTGAGTACTAGAGTGTTTGGAGAATTCCCTCAGTCTCTCTGCAAGAGGTGAAGACCTGACTTCATAGTATTCTGGGGCGGGGGGGTGGGGGTAGAAGGGCAAATGCAGGTGTCAAAGCAGGGAAGATATGTAGAAGAGGATACAAAGCTTGAGTCTGCAGGAGCAGAAAACACCAAAAAAAGGGAAGTGACAGAGTCGGGGGGATGAGTTTAATGAGAAGATGGGGCAAAGAAACAGCTGGTTTAATGTGCAAAGGTCACAAGGCTCTTTTATAACTCCAAAACTGCAGATTAGCAAAGGAATCTAAATCTGAAACCAACTCGTGACTACTTTGTTTTTGGAATGGGATTGTAAAACTTGAGAACTTGAACAGTTGTATCTGTTTTAAATTTTTTAAATGAGAGGGAAATTTGACCTCAACATCAGACTTAGGAATGGTGAAAATTTATTTAGAACATTTTCTCTCCATTTGTTGCTGTGTGGGTTGCACAGGGGTATTTTGCCATGGTCTCCTCTATGGTAGCCATGAACGTGTGATGTATTGATTGAAATAAAAAGTAAAAGTTTTTTGTCTGAGTATTGATAGGTCTGAGTAGATTTTAATGTTTTTGTTTTGTTTTGTTTTTTTCTGAGAGAGAGAGAGAGAGAGAGAGAGAGAGAGAGAGAGCATGAGCAGGGGAGGGTCAGAGAGAGAGGGAGATACAGAACCTGAAGCAGGCTCCAGGCTGTGAGCTAGCTGTCAGCATAGAGCCTGATGAGGGGCTCGAACCCACAAGCTGTGAGATCATGACCTGAGCCGAAGTCAGGCGCTTAACCGACTGAGCCACCCATGTGCCACAGTCTGAGCAGATTTTAAAGAAGTTTTTACTCTTAAAAATCTTGTCCTCTACAAGGTGATGTGAGAAATGCACATTACTATAAGAAAGAGATCCACATTCCATGAAAAGTGTTAAGAAAAAACGACACTAAAGTAAGGCAAATGGATTTAAGATACTGAACATGGAGAACACAACCCGAAAACCAGAGTTCAAGGCCTGAATCAGATAGTTACACAACACCGTTCTGGGTGACCACTCAAAGTAATTTTTAATGGGCACTTCTGAACATTCTGGGACTTTCTATTCTCACAAGGCTCACTCCTTGGTAAGATCATGGTTTTTACATGAGCCGCTCACAGAATGAGGTATCTCTTAGTGAAAAGGGAGATTTCCATACTGTACCACTCAAAACTCAACAAGAGGTGAACAGCGTAGAAGTTAAAAATACTGATGTATATTTGTACAAGATAATGAGGAATTTTGTCCCTTCTGGAACTGTTGGCTTTTGATAAATAAAGTACTTGTCTTTTGATGGTGATATTAGTGTTGGCAGTGGGATGTGTTCCGTTCAACTTTTACATAGGACTTCTTTGGTGAGTAGTCAGATTTTTATTTTGGGGACATGGCATATAGGTCACTTAAGGGTTAATATAAGGAGTAGAACCCTGATTTTTTTTGTCGTTTTGATATTAATTATTGCTATGACAACTTTCTCTAGTGGGGATGCATTCCTCTTCTATCTTTTTAAAAGAAACATTGGCAATGATGAGAAAAGGAATATGGGGCCACTTATAGTACCTATTTACTCAAAAATACCTCTTCTGGAGCAGCTGGGTAGCTCAGTCAGTTAGGTGTCTGACTCTTGGTTTCAGCTCAGGTCATGATCTCATGGTTTGTGGGTTCAAGCCCCATATTGAGCTCTGTGCTGGCAGTGGGGAGCCTCCTTAGGAGTTTCTGTCTCTCTGCCCCTTCCCTGCTCATTCTCCCTCTCTTAAAATAAATAAATAAGCATTTTAAAAAAAGAAAAAACTCCCTGGCTTTGACAATCCACCTCTCTGTGCATCAATTAAAAAAAAAAAAGTCTTCTGTCACATTGTTGCAGGAACCTGTAATGAACGCGTTAGTTGATCTTATGGATTGAGACACTGAAACCAATGTCAAGTTACATGAGCCTGAAAAGGTATATTAGTTAGGATGCATTCAGTTATGAAAATTGAAAAGCCATCTAACCATTGTTTCAACCAAAGAATATTTGTTATATACAAGGATTTGGAATTTAGGTCACCTGGAACTTGGTTCACCTGCTTAGAGTTGCTATAAGGCTTTTCTACCTTTCTAGATATCATTCTTATACTTGTATTTTATCTTGCTAACAATCATTCATGACTGCATAGTGGCCATGGCTTCAAGTACTTAGTTTTCACACCATGCCAAGGCCAAGAAACCAAGTGGTGAGAGCCAGAGGGATTTCTGCTTAACAGCTGGTCCCCATCTCTCATGGGGGTAGAATCAGTCACATGCAGGGAGGTCTGGAAAGTTGTGTATACGAAAGAAGGAAATGATCAAGTATAGTCATGATTTATGCAACAAACTGGGATGCTGTTATCAGGAAAGAGGGAGAATAGCTCTTGGGTAAATCTCTAATAGAGGGATAATTTGTTATCTTCTTTATTACTGGAAGGATTTTTTTTTTGACAGAATTATTCTTAGGAAATGAAGAGAAGATAGGTAGAAATGATAGCATGCTGCTGATGAGGGATGTCCATACAAGAAAGAGAATGCATGCGGAAACTGAGATTGAATGGTTGAATTCGGTGCTCTTGGGTTCCTTCTGGTTCTAACATTGTAGTTCAACAAAGTGGAGAGGCACTAATTATTCTTTTTCTACTTTTTTATTTTGTCAGTGCCTTGTTGTTGGTGTTGAATTTGTGGTCTATATAGTTATTTAGGAGTAATTCATAGAAGGGTCTGCTTCAGAGTTCATTTTGGACTCCTGTTTCCAGAAGCTGAGAGGGCATGTTTTTGGAAGAAAATACCCTTTGTATTTTATTGATATCTCGGCAGCCAAGAAAACCAGAAAGTATATTGCAGAATGTCTCTACTTAAAGACGTTGGGCTTCAAGTTCCGTTTGCCAGGGTCTCCAGATTCCAGCAGCTGACTACGCTCTGAGTCCTTCCCTCCCGTTAAGGAAGTGGTCTGACCTTAGGATGCTTGTCCACTTTGCCTAATTTCTGTTTTAGGGCAACCAAATCTTACACAAAGAAATGTGTGCCAAGGTCAGGTCCTCTTTTCTGTTTCCTTCTCTATTCAGTGGGGACTCTTGCTATAATTACCTCAAGGGGTTGTTGTGAAAAGAAAATGAGATAATGTATGAGACAGTTCCTTTGAAAAGCTTTGTGAGTGGTATGCAGAATGCTCAAATTGTTGCTGCTGATTCAGAGTATTTGCAGAGCTGGACAGTGACAAGTTTGAGGTACCACTGTGGATTAGTGTAATTTCAATGTTCAATTTTATTTTGTTTTCTTAGCTTTCTTTTTTGTTTCTTTTTTTTTCTTTTTCCATTTTGGCCCCAAATGCTTACCTTCTGTTTCCAGGTTTTTTTGGCACTAGAAAAAGCTATATGGACAATCTTCACTAATTTCTGGTTTCTTGTAAGGACTTTTTATTTGTTTTTGTTAACAATTTCATATATAGTATTAGAGAGAATCAGTAGTATCATCTGATGGGAAAGTACAGTGAGGAAGGTTAAGGAATTGCAAGATGAAAAAAAAAAATCTTGCAGGTGAAAGAGTTATATCCTTGGAATGAGTGAGGCAGTTTCGAGATGTTTAAATGATCCCCTCAAGACATACTGGGGGCTCTGAACACACCACTGGACCAGGAGTCACCAGGCGTGGGTGGAGTCCTGGCTCCAATGCTAATAATGTTCATTGTGTGACTTAGTAAGTCACAGGCCCTCCATGAGCCTTGGCTTCCTCATACACAAGGTGGGAAATTCTCAGAGTGCTGAGTAAGTATAAGGAGAGAAGGCATTATCAACCAGATGATCTATAAGGCATCATCCTTCCAAACTGAAGACTCATGGTCTTCCCACTGTCCTCATCTTTATGATTGTGACCCTACTCTGAATCATTTGTGAGCATATCAGACTTGAAGGGGCCTAAGGGATCAATGGTTTAACCTCTTCTAGTAAGTATTCGTTGTCATAGAGACTGCAGCAACAAGTCTGAACCAAGGACTTCTGACTTCAAATCCATTGTGCTTTCCATTTGCAGAAGATTAAGTAAACTTTTTCAAAGGAGAGGTCTCTGGGAACATGAAAGCTTTTGTTTTATAGAACATATATAAATTTAAAAAATTGCTCTCTGGCAAAACTAGTAGAGAAAGGGAAAGGAAATCACCATATGTGTAAGTATGTGTGAATGTGTGCATTAAAAAGGTCATTTGAAAGGGCATACCAAATGTTCACTAATCTGAGAAAAACCCAGCAAATTATAGCACATCCCTTTAATAGAATATGATGCAGATTTAAAGATGATGTTTGTAAAGATTATTTAGCAAAGTGGAAAATGCTTGTTTTATAATATTAAATGGAAAAAGTATGGCATGGAATTTTATAAATACTTTAATTATAGCTATGTTAAATAAGTTTCAAAATTATTGCAAAGCAATATATCAACATTCTAATAGTGTGATGGCATTATATAATTTGGAGGTTTTTTTTGAAGCTTAGTTTTATTATACTTGCCATAAATTTTTTAGGTCAATTATATATATATATGTTTATATTTTTAAAGGAAAAACTATATTATATATATATATATATTTTTTTTTTTTTTTTTGAGGGAAAACAATGCTACTATATCGGCGGGCTTTTAAATCAGGGTTCTAGCAGAAGACAAATGGCATACTAACTTTGGAATCATTTGAGGTGGATTTAATGGAGAAACTGTGTTCAAAGGTAGATACAAGTTAGTGATGTGCCCTGGGGCTGGTAACATGGCCTAGAATGCCACAGGACAGAGTCTTCTGGAGAGTACTGCTATGAAAAGAGCTGGGATAATTAGTTGAGGGATGAAATCAGCAGAGAGATATGACCTCACAGGGAGGAACCAAGGGAATAAGTATGCCAGTTTCTCTCTCTTGCATCTCTCCAATAGCCTTCCGGGGGTCCTCATTAACCAAGCCCAGTTAGAAGCATGGGGCCTATTGATATAGTCCATGCAGGCTCAGGGCAACGATCTGGGTGGAGAGTATACTACAACAGGTAAACCCAGCGCAGCAGGACACACAGGAATAGAACTTGCCTAGCTTGCTAGATTATCACAGGACTGTCCTCAATACTCAGACCTTAACTATATTTCTTCTAAACCAGATTGACCATAAGGGCCTTCTGACTTGGATTCTCTGGAATGATAGCCCATTAGATAGATCTATTAGTAGACTATTGAGTACCCTCAAGAACTGAACACACAAAGTAGTGATGGCTTGATTCCTTTAGAACAGGACAAAAATCAGATAGAAATAAAGATCTGGAGAAAGGTCACATTGGAGAATCATTGACATGTTGAAGGTGATTGATACTATAAAGGAGGATAAGATGGTTAGAAGGAAGTGAAAAGAAGCTGAGAATAGATTCCTGTGAAATCCTAATTTTTCAGGGGCCAGGAAAGGAGAAAGAAGACAACAAAAGACACTAAGTACCACTAAGACACATTAAAATAATAGTTAGCATTTACTAAACACTTATTTTGTACTTATGTATTATTTCATCAAACCATCACTGTAGTTTATATGAAATATATCATTATTATCTTTATTTTACAGATACAGAAATGGAGGCTAGATAATGTTGCTTATGAAAAGTCATATAACCTAGTGAGGTGCTGACAGAGGAAATGAGTCAGGTTCATCTCGATTCTAGAAACTGCCTCCCAGGAAGCAACAAAAGAAGGAGGAATGGCATATTGTAAAATACAAGGGGTAAAGAAAACTTTGGGACAGGAGGAGGAGAATGTCAGGTGGTCTGCAATGTTGAGTATGACAGCAGTCAGTCAAGTAGGATGTTAGCTGAAAAGAGGTCATTTTAATAAAATAATCTCCCAATCTATTTGTAAATAGTGAATGCAGTATGACCAAGCCTAACATGGTTTTGGTGTATTTGCTTTCTTTGTTTGTTTTTATTGTCAGCCTAAAATTTGAGTTCTACAAATGCCATATTAAAATTTTATTATTTTTTAGTACAATCTCAAATTTCCATCGTAAGTTTTTGTGTTTCGTATTTTTTTCTCAGCTTCCTTTGGAGTTTTTGCCATGAAAGGTTTGTTTCTGATAAAGCTTGATAAATTAAATGTTGGCTTTATGAATGTGTCTATTGTTTAAGGTTACAGGCACAATTTTGTGTTTATGAGGGAATGAGACCCAAGCTGCCGAGAATTATTCCATTCACATATGTAGACAGGAAACAGCATGTGTATTAACAAACTGATTGGAATAGGAGCTATATCTCATACTCTGAAACATTTGACTTGGGTGCCATCAGGCATTAAGCTGTTACCACATTAGAGCGCAGTAAAAAGGCAAATTTAGGAAATTCCTGAAAAGATGATTTCTCCTATGATCTGATGATGGTACAGTAAATTCTTAGTTTGAGAGTATAGATGCCATTTCAAGTTAAGTATATGCAATTTAAATTAAAGATGCTCAGATGTTAGCTGGCTGCCACAGCATATTGGCAACAGCATGTGTTTGAACTAGAGCAGATAATTCAAATGGCTCGTTATCCACTTACATTCTAATCATCTGTGAGGTGGCTTCTCTCTGGGCAGACTCAGCATGCTCTCAGGGGAGGTTATATAGTTTCTGAACTTATAGAAAGGGAAAAGGAGATGTTCTGGCTGCTGTGACTCAACCAGTCCCATCCTGTCCCTGAACTGCAGTTAGCTCCCTCGTGTGCTATTAGGAAAACTCAACTCTTCTTTGAGCTTTAAATTTCATGTTTGCAGAAAGTGGCTCCTGAGCCTGTTTCCAGGCCAGGTGTTCCAGTTACTAGTGCTGCATAACAAATCACCCCAAAACTTAATGACTTAAGAATAACAATCATTTTATTACTATCTAGCAGGATTCTGAAGGTTGCTGGGACTCATTTAAATGGTTCTCTCTTAGGGTATCTCATGTGACCGGAGTCAGATGATGGCTGGAACTGGAGCCACCTTGAAGGTTACCTTATTCACATGTATGATGGTTGATACTGGCTGTCACTTAAGACTTTAGCTGGGCTGTTGGCTCGAATCCCTGTCTGCCATTTCTATGTGGTTCCTTGGCTTCTTAATAGCTTAGTTCCAACTGTAAGTGTCCCAGGAAAACCAGGCAGTTGTAATGCCTTTTATGACCTATCCCTGGAAGTCACATAGTATCACTTCCATTGTAGTCTCAGACCTGCCCATATTGAAGTGGGGAATAGGGGACACAGGCTCATCTTTTGATAGGAGGAATGTCAATACCATACCTGTGGACAAAAGAACATGTGAAATGAAAGATTATATTTGGCTATCTTGGGAAATGTAATGTAATCATGCATTCATTCATTTATTTGTTCATTCACTCATTTAGTAGGCTTCACTCCCAGCATGACGCCCAATGTGGGACTTGAACTCACGACCCTGAGAACAAGATCTGAGCTGAGATGAAGAGTCAGACCCTTAACAAACTGAGCCACCCAGGGACTATTGGGGACTTTTCTTCAGACAGATCCCTAGGCAAATCTGTGAAGCTCCAAAGTGATTTTCCCATGTCCCATTTTAGATCTCCGTTTGCTATCAGCAAGCATTTATTAACTTGAAGGTTTTCCTGGGAAGCCAGGATTCCATGTTGCCATAGGCCTACAACTTGGTACACCTAAACACTGACCCATGATCAGGACCTTTTTTCTAGGTATCCTCTTATCAAAACTTGCCTTTTTGTGACATTCAGGGCCCACGGTCCATTCTCTCTACTTTATGAATGGCTGGAATATGGCTGCCAATTGCAATCCTCCTATACAACATATGTGGCCTACTTTTATGAGAAGCAAAAGGAGATTCTTAACCAACATGTCCCATTTTAGAGGTATTTTGGTAGTTTGAGCCCAGAGGAGCTATGAAAGCTCACATTAGGTAGGCCAGCTAGCCTTTTGTGGAAGAAGTTGGCCTATGTGGGATGGTTGTAGGAGCATCCTGGCCTGATTTTACAATCCAATAAATTTTCATTTCATTAGGATTGAGTTCCACTCAGGTACTGTGCTGGGTGCTGACAGTACACTTATGAATGAAATATGGATTCTACCCCCGAAGATGCTAGCCATAGGCATCAGTGGCCAGAATCCCATGGTAACTAGAGCTTTGACTTAAGCATTAACAGCCTGTGATTAAGTGGAAACCTATTGTCTTTAAGAGATAACATGTTAAACCATTTTTATATGTTGATCCTTGATGTGGATTCTATGAACCAGCAGATATCAAGACCCTGAGGAAATTAAATATCAGATGCACAACCCTTAGTAGAAGAAAGGGAAGGTAAGAAATTGTCCTAACTTGGTAGAAGTAAGGAATGAAATGAGCTGTTGGGAGAGTCTTAGATAAACTTTCTCTGCCATGCACTTTGTTGGTAACAGAGAGACTACAGGCCATTGAGGTTAAGTTCATGACACTGGGGCCGACTGCCTGACTTTGTATCCTGTTTTTTAAAATAAATTTTTTAATGTTTTTATTTATTTTCTAAGAGAGACAGTGCAAGCAGGTGAGGCACAGAGAGAGAGAGAGGGGGCGAGATAGAATCTGAAGACAGGCTCCAGACTCTGAGCTAGCTATCTGCACAGAGCCCAACGCAGGTCTTGAACCCATGAATCGTGAGAGCATGCCCTGAACCAAAGTTGACGCTCAACTGACTGAGCCACCCAGGCACCCCATTTGTATCCTTTCTCTGCTGCTTAGGAATTACATGGTCTTTGGTAATGATTCATTTTCGTCATTTGTAAAGTAGGGATACTAATAGTAAATATATTATAGAGTTGCTGTGAGCATTAATCAATGAACTAATAAAACTGGTTAAATGTTTTGCCCTGTGCCTGGCACATAGGAGATACTTTTCTTGCATTGTTAAATAAGCAAGAAGATTACTTTGTCCTATATGTTTTGTAGTCTGTTGTCAAATTAACTAGAGAATTTACATATTCCCACATCAGTGATGTCAGAGTACTAATAGTACTTTCTCTCTCTCTATCCATATATGTATATATACATATTTATATATATTATATATACATATATGTTATATATTATGTATATGTATAATATGTATATATTACATATGTTATTGTAGCATTGCTACCCTATTCTTGTCTATTTACAGCATAACTTGGTATCACTCTTTGGTCATATATGTGGGGAAACTGATTCCATTATTTCTATGTTTTTTTCTTCAAACTTTCTTTAATATGATTGGGAAATTGTAAGGGGTGCAGTAGGCTTTTCTGTTCTGGGAACTCATCAATTTAATGTGATTCCATTTGACAGTTTTATATTCTTCTGTTCTTCTATTCTCTGCCAGTTAACCTATCTGCAAGGTGAAATTCTTGAACAAATTGTCTACCCAAAGCACTTCTCTGTAAAATAGATGATGTGCCTGGAGAAGACATATTTTGTTGGGTCATATGAATGGCCAAGGTTGGAGAGGACATTGGGAGTTCCTATTTAAAAGGATAATTGATGAGAGGAAACTGGGGAAAATATTTGGGTGATCTTTGTGGAGATATTGCAAAATTGTTTAGACTACTTGCATTGTGCCTTCTCTTGAAGGTGTTGATAACATTATGCCATGAGAGCTTAATCCTGTCACCATCCTTCTGTTTGGAAATTTGGAAAGATGGAAAACCCATTTGCTTCTCATGTTGTAGAACACCACTTTCTGAAAGCTAGAATAGATCTTTAGCTCTCAGTCTTGTCTAAGAACCAGAATCACTCACGGGGCTTAAAAAATTCCCAAGCACTCACAACTCTCTGCAATTCTGGTTCTGTAGATCTGGAGTGAGGCCAGGGATCTCCCCCCTCCACCGTTTTAAAAAATACCTCCTGGGATGTTCAAAATCAACAGACACATAAGGTAAAGAGCAATTAGTCTTGTGATATCAATTTAATATGAATACAAACACTGACATTTCTCACATGTTTTGTTACATGATTACCATACTTTGGATTTTGCAAACTCTTTGAAAACATGTCTATTAATTTGGATTTACTGCCATTTTCAGACTAGGGTTTGAATAGCCAGAGACCTTAATCTCCAGCAATGGAGGGTTATCTCTTTTGTCTCTAAGTTATGACTTAGATCCAAAATGGTAGAAATACTTCTTTAGCATCATCATGACTTGCAAGTGGACCAAAGAAATTCAAGATACACAAGAAAACATATTTGCCCCTTAATTAAAAAAATTCTTTTAGATTGAAAGAAATAAATAAAACTACATCCTGGAAACTATAATGGAAGAACATTAAATGATGTCTGCTGAAACCTCTCCTGCATTATCCCAATTGCAGTGCCAAAGGCCAATTACAACTTGTTTTGTAGTAAGAGATGTGTCTGATTTAGACAATAGAAGATTATAATAGATACTGAGAATTTTCATAGTAGAAAAGAGACCAATCTTTCAAGGTATTTGTAATGCAACAGAATGCTTTCCTCCAAGGTTTAAACTTGCACACTTATACAGTGCTGCCATTGTTTCTTCTTCCATTTCTCTCTCTCTCTCTCTCTCTCTCATTCTCTTGCTTGGTTATTAAAAGTCTTAAAAGTTCTAGCCTTTCTCATTGATGACAGATAAGGAAATAGAACATTAAAAAAGAACATTTGCGGGGCGCCTGGGTGGCTTAGTCGGTTAAGCTTCCGACTTTCCCTTAGGTCATGATCTCGCGGTTGTGGGTTCGAGCCCCACGTCGGGCTCTGTGCTGACTGCCAGCTCAGAGCCTGGAGCCTCTTTCGGTCTGTGACTCCCTCTCTCTCTGACCCTCCCCTGCTCACGCTGTCTCTCTCTCTCTCCTAGAAATAAATAAAAAAAAAAAACATAAAAAAGAACATTTGATGCTAGTTGTAAATATGGGCCCAGTGTAAATGTTTTACCAAATAATATTGCTGTACTGCAAAAGATTCACTTTTGTCTTTTGTTGATTCATGATGGTGTTTGGGTGTCCTTTCCAATGCAATGGGAAATAAACACACCTCTCTTAGATACTCTTCCTTTCAGTGAGAGTATGTCTGTTTGAATAAAGGAGGGGATTATGGATAACTTATGATATTTCTCAGCATCATTGATGTCAGATGAGGCTGATCCCTCCCATGCAGAGGATGGAAATAAAACAGCAGGCTATGCTTCTCTCCATATCAGACTACTGAACTTCTTGGCTCCAGGAAAAGTTAGTTATTTCCAAGGCATAGTCTTGCTTTGTGCCTCTGTTTGAGAACAGCTACTCCCTTAGCATCCTACCTCAACTGTTTTGGTCTCTGGGAATGAGAACACACCAACTTGTTAAATTTACCCCACTTTGTGGCTACTTCTTCAACGTCCATTTCCGGGATTGAAGTTGAAAAAGGGAGAGGAATTACAATTTTCTTTCTAATCTTTATTTAAATTGCTCTTGAGTGGTGGTCTGATTTTGTCCTCAAACCATAAAAAGATGACCCCATAGCTCCTCTCTTCTTGTATGCTGGATATAGATCTACTGAAGTTCTCTATTAAAAAATCAGTAAATTTATATTAAATTGGCTGTATATAGTGATCTTCAAATGAATTATCTTGATTCTTTTTGATTTCTATATTTCTCTAAATTCTCATTTCCTTGATGATTGGGACTGTGTCTTATTCATATTTGTGTACTATATTGTATAATGTTCAAGATATATTTATTGCAATAGAAACTTAACAAGGTTCCACAAGATTCCGCAAGGTCAGTTGCCCTTGGAGTCCTGGCAATTCTACACTTGCTTCTTTATTTTTATTTTAGGGGGAATACAAATGGGGTGTGCGGAGTATAAAGAAAGAAGTGGGAGGGGTGTTGCCAAGAGAATTCACCCAAAGATTTCATTGGTAGTTTGCCTGTGACTACCTCTTTTAAAGTCACCTTGAGAGCAGATGGTAATATGTGCCTTCTGAGCAGATATTAGGCCCAGATGAGGACAGGGCTGATTGTTGCTGGACAGGTAAAGCTCAAAGACATTTGCAGAGTCATTTCACAGCACATGAAAAATGCTTTGAGTTTTCTTTGTAAGCTGCAGGCTGACACAGAAGCCCATTTAAAGTCATTAGTGTATTGCAGACATGCTCTTTTTCAAGCACGTTAACCTGTGATGATGTTCCAGTGGAAGAAGCAGAAATTTGACTCACGGCTCATCAGTTGTCTCATTACAACATGCATGTTGCCAGGATCAGCTTTCGGCAAGTGTGTTGTTTGATTGTTTTTTGCTTTTTGTTTTTTTTTTGGTCCCCGAATTCCTGTCTTGCCCCGCTGTGTCACCGGTGGCATGTAACTACTCTTTGCTGAGTTTTGCTAAGAGGGTAAACAAACTTGTTCTGGGTGGGTAAATAGTGTGCGTGAAACTGCCTAATGTAGCTCAAGGATTTAAAAGAGAATAAGATTGGAAGCCCTGGCTTTTAGTATCGTCTCTGCTACTTTAGTGATGACTTAACTGTTGTAATTCCCCCATGATTTTTTTTCTTACCTTTACTTCATTTCTTTAATGTTTATTTATTTTTGAGAGGCAGAGAGAGACAGAGCATGAGCGGGGGGTGAGGGGCCGAGGCAGAGAGAGACATAGAATCTGAAGCAAGCTCCAGCCTCTGATCTCTCAGCACAGAGCTTGATGTGGGGCTCGAACTCTCGGACCACGAGATCATTACCTGAGCTGAAGCTGGATGCTTAACCGACTGAGCCACCCAGGTGCCCCCAACCAGGATTTTTTAAAGATGAACTATGACACATGTAGTGGAATCATGCTAGGAGATAGTATTTTTGCCCTAGATTTCCTGAATGTAAGCTTCTTTTTCTGCTGATTCAAGAACTGATAACATTTTCTGCTGTGGGATATACGTGAGGAGCGTTTCTGCAATGAAGGGAGTTATGTGGTCAGCTATCTCATTCTGCAGAATTCCATAGGCTGCCTCATCATATCCCACTTTAAGATTTTCTAATCATCTTCAGGGAGAAAGGCTGGGAGAGAGCTGACTCTAGTCTAAGATGTGGATTGAGTTCCTGAGATTTATAATAATCAAAATATTAATGAAGTAGTCGATACAAATGCTGTTTGTGTAGAATGCCTAAGTAACCGGTTGTGTAATATATCAGGAAGAGATCCAGAGATGAGCAGAGGCAGAGCATAATAAATCAGGTCATTTGTTTTGCAATAATGGAATGATAATTGTGATAATTTCAGAAGTCACTATCATCCTGCAGCGTGAAAGAATCTTTTTGCTGGCTTCCCATTGTTTAAATATTCATGTGCTGTCTATGAGTGACTTCCTGCTGAGAAAATCTTTGCATACCTCCGCTGGCACAAGAACTGGAAATTGTGCTTTGCTTTAACCTGAGAAGGTTTTGCAGGAGCCTGGTGCTCTCTTGGTTTAGGAGGGAGACTGTTCCTCAAAGAACAATTCTTTCAGCGAAATAAAGGCCCGTGTTACTGAATTATTTTGCAAATGCCTTCTCCCAGCCAGCAGCTGTGTGAATTTATAAGCAATCACTTCTGCCCTTTTGCACAGAGTGATGAAGCAAAGGCAAAAATAACCATGCTAGCTTCTAACACAGTTATGCTATAGAAATACAAACATAGCTAATGACCCAGGAGAAGAAAATCTGCAGTTGTCACCCAAGCTCGCTATCACCCCCTCCCCCAGCTCCCAGCTCTTTCCTTGAAGTGGGTGAATGGGGCTGCTTTAATTGAGTTATCTAAATTTGGCAGGCCATACACCCCACTGTCTCATATCCTAGGACTTAGGTCCACCTGTTGCCATTATCCCCTAACCAGCACAGTAGGAGATAGACGACAAATGCTTTCAAATTCCTTTTCTGTATAAAACACTAAAAGAATTGCAGTGAAGGCTTTGGAATTATTTGGGTACTGCCATGAATGGGGTGCATGTCCTTTCAGCAGGGGTTATTGTGTTTTTAGAAAGAGCGATATTGTGGTATTCTTTGAGCAAACTAGATCATTCTTATGTACCTTAGATTGTATATCAGATATTGTATTTTAGAATGCACTAGTGTTGGTGTTCTGGAGGTACTTAGACTTTTGGTGTTAGGAGCCATTCTCAAGTGACTGAGGGAAAAATAGAAACACTAAAGAGGCAATAGACCTTTTCTAAGCACTCAAGTGCTATAGGCTGATGGTTTTGTTAAGCCTCCTAATTCGTATCCAGCATTAAGAAAGAATCACAATTCTCTTTAAGGAGAAAAAAAAAAAAAGGAACTGAAAGAGGAGTGTAAGCCCGGGGCTCTGCAGATATTGAAGGTGGAGCAAGGATCGCTCTCTCTGATAGAGTTCTGACTGCCAGCTGAGTTTCCTTCCTTCAAGAGTTAATGGCCTCTAATGGTGGTTTGATTTGAAGGTGATTATGCATCTAAACTACCTGATTAAAAAATACGTTTCCAAATGTGGCTGATTACCTATTTACATATTGCTGGGGTTTAGGTGAAATTGTGAAGTTTAGCTGGGTGGTGATTTTTCTGAGAAACTGCAACATGCAGAAGCAAATTCTGTTTTTAGCTTCATGATTAGATTGGACACCAGTTAATGTTTAAATTGATAGTCATTTTTCCACTGAGTTAAAAGGAGCCAGTCCTGCTTATATTCTTTCAATCAAGATAAAAGCAATGACAGCAATTTCTGGGTTAGCCGGAGGGTTGTTGGCTGGGGTACAGACAGGGAGGGCTCTGGTAAAATCACAAATACCAAGGTGAAATCTACAGCATTTGTTTAGCACTGATCAACGAAAATCTACCGATGGCAGGGACAGCAGTGGGCTGTACAATGACATTTGGATCTACTTAATTGACGGCCCTCTGATATTTTAGAGCCTAAGGCCAATCACACCAGGGTGGGATAGCCCTAAAAAGAATAAGGACACTTTTTAAATGGCAAGTAAATTGAATAACAAAGCAGGAATAGAGTAACCTTACATATACAAAGAAGGGTTGCTAGGTAACAAGTGAGGGGGTGTCGTGGCTTCAGATCAGAGAGGGCTGGTTAGAAAATAAAATGTCATCCCTTCTTCTAATTAGTCCTTCCCAATCACATGCATCAAGATAATTTTGCAGTTTAAAGCTTTAGCCTAGTTTGCAAAGCCTGATTCTGTAATCTCCTTCTTTAATAGAATCATTTCACTTTCTGTGTTTTAGACTTGGCCCATCCGCTGCTGTTTCTTCCCAGCATGCTACAGCAAAGCCAGTTAACTATAAGACAGAGGTGTTTGGTGATGATAGTCAACTCTTCAGATTCAGTTTTCTAAGCAAATGTTACTAATTTGATGAAAGACAAAGACAGCATATTTGCCAATATAGATAGAAAAGCAGAGCTAGCATGCAGCGAAGACCTTAGCTAAAAACTCAGTGGAACAGTTCTCTAAATTAGAGTTTTTTCCCTGCACATAATTTTTAAGAAGAAAATATTTCAATATGCAAATTTAGTAAAAACAAACGAATAACACTTCTGTGCTATATTCAAGGAGTTACCCAATCTCCTAAGCAACGAACCTCAGGATCATCAGAGGATTTTTTCTAGACCACACATACACCAGACTCTCAAGTGGGGATGGACATATGTAGTTTGAAAAAGAAAAATCTTCATGGTGATTTTTATACATTTACCCCTACTGGGAACAGCTGTCTTCAATCTTTGCTATATCTATATCACCTCTGTTGATGTGAAATGTTATGTCTTGAAGCCCTGAAAGACCCTGAATTTGAGAGGGATCAATTATGTCCAATAACAGGTATTTACTGCAATAGGAAAATATTAATTCACCTTATTAAATTTATCAAAATTAAAACAAGAACAAAATATGGGGAAACCATTTCATAATGAGGCTTGAAACAATAATGAATATTTGATTCTATTCACACTGACCAGAAAAGTGAATTAACTAGCTTTAAATAAGGCTACATTATGATCTTCTGATAAATTGAAGTTTTATTATTCGAGACTGAAAAGAGGCTAAAATATACCCCCTCTTGATTATCTTATTATTTTATGATCAGTGCATTTGTTGTAGGATTTTACAACCAGAAAGACTATGGTGAAGGTATTGTGCATTTTAGTACACATTTTGATAATTTCAAAAAATCAAATACAGAAAATGGCAATCAGAAACATTTTAAAAATTATTTCTCTTGAGGAAAAGATTGAGAAATAGTAAACAATGTTTGAATAGGTGAAGGCTGAGCTATTTCTTTTCTCTGGTTTTTGGTCCCAAGCTTAATTTTGATTATTGAAATGAAAGGAGATCAATATATGTTAATTTCATGTTTATTCCTTATAACTAACATTATTATATATGCTTGTTTACTAGAGATGTTTTAAGTCTTTAGGTTTTAATAAGATGGAATGGAAAAGACTTTTCTGGGGACAGCTGCTTTTTATGACAAATGAGTTATAGATATAAAAAATAGAAAGAGAAATGATGAAAAAAAGTCCTTTGATTCTTTAATGTAAATAAAGGAAAATGATTTGTTAAGATATAATGCATATGGATTTTACTTTATAATGGAATTATGTGTCACCAGGCTGTCTTAACTTCACAGCCTGTTCAAAGTGGGGTATGCTTACTGATATGGTTTGATGTAGGTCTGGGAAACTTCTATTTAGTTCATCACCCCCAATCCTTCTGGACATAGAAAGAAATGAGCATAATGCTCCCTTCTCTGCTCAGATCTATCTTTGTCCAGTTCTTTTGCTTTTCACAGGCTATTTCTAATCCAGGTTCTCTGTTGTCTACTCATCTGCATTGAAGAATGACAAGATTTCTGTGCTTGGGGTTTCTTCTTGAATTTGTCAGAGATTCAAGTTTAGGAAGGACCTGCAATCATATTACCTGCCAGGATGTCTGTAGAACTTGGGAGATGGAGTGGAGATTGAAATGGCTAAGCCATCCCCCACTCTGTGAAGATACCTCCCTTGTATTTAGTTGTTTACTAGTTGAGAGTGTACAGAAAGGCCATGATTTCCAGACTATGTAAGCCACTGTCATAAATCAGTGACTAGAGATTAGGTTCGGTTTTTGTATTAAAGATGCCAACAGCTGGATGAGGCTTTGTGAAGGAAAGTTTAGGTGACACTTATTTATGTCTACGTTCTCCAATATTTAATTCCTTTAGCTAAAAATGCTCATCTGAAAAATGCTTTCAGATCAATCTAGTTATTTCTACAGATTCAACTTCTCAGGATTATTACATTTATAAACCTGCTTTGAACTGGCTGAATTTTATTTGGTGTTAAAAACCACTGAGTGCTTAGCTGCAGGGTATTGGAGATGATAAAATAATCATGACAACAATAATTTTATTTTTCTAGTGTCTATTTCTGACAAGTTTACAGCTGTTCTATACTCATAAAAATTATTCACTAATAGTTATCCCTGAAAAATGTCTATAATGATGGCAAAAGTATTTCTCTATTTTTTCCAATCAACATTTCCTCTCAGACCTAGTGTGCTATAAATATACAGAAAATTCTGTTTAGATTAAACTGCAACTGGTGAACTCCACACTCAGCAGAAGATCCTGAAAACTTCTTGTGCACAGAAGCCAGTCTTGGAAAAACCTTATTATCTATCTATTTACTTAAATGTTGGAAATGTTTTGTTTTGCAGAATTGTGCTTTAAGCTACAGTAGCTGACAGAAACTAATTGCAACTGGTAATAACAATGAGTTAGTTGGGTTAGGCCAGGTTATGCTACAGTAAGAAGGACCGCCATGTCTTAGTGGCTCAACAAAGTTTTATTCCTTTCCTATAACACATGTCCACTGTGGACAGCTGGGGACTCTGTTCCAGGTTTAATTAATCTGGAGCCAGGCTGATGGACTGTCCAAAGACTGGGGTTTTGCTGGTCACTCTGGTGGGAGGAAGGAAGCCTGCAAAAAATCTTGCTTCTAAGTGGTTTTTTGCCCTAAAGCAATGCACATGATTTTTGCTCACATTCCATTGGCAAGATAAATCGCATGTCTCTACCCAGTTTTAAGGGGGCAGGGAAGTGCAATTTCACCCTGGACTAATAGAAAATCTGGAATATTGGTGAAAAAGCTTAGTAACTATTGCAAACAATAATGCAGAAGCTGAGACACTGTTTACCACTGCCTCGCCCAGAGAAAAGATAGAACACAAAGCAATGTGGATTGCTTTTTAATTATACGTGGATTAAAAAACGAACAAATCCAAAAGTAAAAATAGAATTTAATAGATAAACATAATCTTTCTTCTTTTTTAAAAAAATTTCCAACTTATTTTTTCCAATTTATTTATTTTGAGAGAGACACACAGAGTGTGAGCAAGGGAGACACAAAATCAGAAGCAGGCTCCAGGCTCTGAGCTGTCAGCACAGAGCTGGACGCAGGGCTCGAACTCAGTGAACTGTGAGATCATGACCTTAGCCAAAGTCTGACGGTTAACCAACTGAGACATTCAGGCACCTCCCCCCCCCCCATAATCTAAGCAACAAAATAACCTGCCCCCTCTTCCCAATTTTTCTTTCTTCCCCCTTTATCTCTCTTTATCTCTTTCTCCTCTCTTCCCTTCCTTCTCACCTCAACCCGCCTTTGTCTTTTGAATTTGCAGGGTCCTCTGCCGTGGGAAGAGCTCAGTGATTTGGGAGGTTCAGCTAATGTTAGAGCATGTAGCTTTGCTTAGGCTATAGCACTCTGCCCTAGTCCTAGGGCAGGTATTTCTCAAATACACATCACTGGTCATGGGAGAAGATTGTATCACAAATCCATCAGCACTCTGGGAAGAACACCTAAAATACGCATTTCAGAGGTATTTGTGAATAATACCATCCTTCCACAGAAAGGAGAGCTAGTTCTCTTATGACTGAGGGCCTCTTGAAAACACAATTGGGCTCCACAGTTCAACTAACTAGGCTCCTACTATATATTAGACTGTGTCGAATCTTATTTCTCTGTGAATAATTCCACTCTCTTGATGAAGATCACATGAAAGAGTAATGAAGGAAAAAAGAATGACATCCTGGCACCACATGCATTCATACCCCCTATTTTCCCTTTCTGCTTCCCTCCCTGGCCACATGGTCTGTGGTGTCCTAGTAAGGATTCCCAGAGAAACGCTGAAGGTGGGGAGGGACATACTAGTTTCTGTCCTTAATTTTATGGACAAGGACGCTGAATCTCAGGGAGACTGAGTGTCTTAGAGACACCAGGCCTTGAATTCAGATCCTGCAACATGTTCAATATTCCTTCCACCTCACTGATGAACAAACAGACTCTTAGGACCTTGGTGTTCATGTCATTCTAAGAAATTCATGTAGAAGATAAGTGTCAGGGAATCAAGCATTGGCCAGCTTTTCTCAAAGCAAATAGAACTATTCTGCTAAGCCAAGTCAGTGTGAGTGCTTCCCAAGGAGGGCAGGACACTCTGGGTCTCTTTATTTCCTGAAAATGTCACAATGTGGAGGTTACCCCAACTACCAGGCAGACTGAGTTCAATATTGGGGGAACTCAATGTTGGGAGTTTGGTCCTAACAGATGCCTTAAGGGAGAAATGTATTTTCTCAAATTAGGAACCTATTGTGCATGTTTATTCTCATTAAAGGACCTGCTCTTTCAACACTTTTCTCCTGACCCTGAATTGTTTACTGAAACCATTAGTGAAGAGAAAGGAATAGACGGTTGAATAGTGAGTTTGAAATATTAGTAATTAGTTGTTGGCCACTATGAAAACAGGTCTCAAATTAAATAGCACTCACTATAAACCACCACCAATAATATAGGCAAAATATTGTTTTTCTTAGTAATAAAAGCCAAATCCCATAATCTTCCCTTTCCTCTTTTTCTTTCTTCCTTCCTCTTTCTTTCTTCCTTGTCTTTCTTCCTTTTCTTTCTTTCTTTCTTTTTTTCTTTCTTTCTTTCTTTCTTTCTTTCTTTCTTTCTTTCTTTCTTTCTTTCTTTCTTTCCTTCTTTCTTTCTTTCAGCTTTCCTATTTGTAAAGAAACAAAGGAGCCTCAGTGATACTACCTTCCTTTTTATAAAATGTGGGCAGGCTAAACACCTTGGCAGCAAATGCCATTGCTCTGAAAACCCCACCCTGTTATATAAAAATGCAGATTTCAGAGTATTTAATAGATGGATTCTAGACCAATCAAGCAATCAGTTAATCCACAAGTTTGACCGAGTGCTTTTTGTCATTGGATTCGTTCCTGAAGTAAGTAAGCTATGGGCTGGGAGATGGGCGCTGTGTTGTGTTACCTAGAGAACATGGTCTTAATGGGGTTTGTCATAACTGCTTTTGGCTTATAAGATGTTTTCTGTAGGTAGTGTATATATAGATGCGTTGATGATGGTACTTGAGCAAATGATGCAACTCCTGCCAAGGAGAGCAGAGGGCAGAATAAAGCCATTCCTCTTTGGTATGTATGCCTGTTGGCTCATCAGCCAGAGCCCCTGGGGGAAGATCCCGTGCACAATGGCTAGGCCTCCTCGTTTCCTGGGAGGCCAATGAATACAACAACTGTTGTTTTCCTGACAGGCACAGAAGCAACCCCTCTCTCTCAACACCAGTCAGTGATAGTGCTGAGTGTTAAAATGGATACTCCACAGTGGTTTGTGCCTGGAAGCTGCATTAGGCAGCTGCTTGAGGTAATTAGGAGCTGGAAGGCAACTTTCGAAAGGCGTCCAACAAGAGAATGGAACATCCATAGGAGGGAACGGCTCTCAGGATGACAGAAGAGCAGGCTGAAAGGAAGGCTGGGTTTCCCCAGGGAATTGCTGGTGGTGTGTAAAAATAGACACTTGTAGCTTATGTCTAACTGCTTATGGTTGGTTGAGTTACGAGTTGTCAGATGATTTGAACATCAACACCAGACTTTAGCACATTGACAAGACTTGGTAACGTTGGGGCTAAAGGCTAGGTTGCATTGTGGGGAAGCACTTCCCTATTTCCCTGACTCATTCTTTTCTTCAGCCTCTGCCAATTTAACACCTGAGCTCCCTAAGTTATGCATTTCTTCTGTATTTGCTTTTTAAATATGTGCCGACACTCTGAATTCTGAAAAGTGCCTGAAGGGGCACTGAATATTCTTTTGACTGCAATATTATTCTTTCCTGACAATCCTGATAAGATTATCTCGAATACAGACAAAACAAGACAAAACAAAAGTTCTATTTCTCTTGTATGATCTGTAATTAAAAATGCTGGGGCGGTTTGTACATGGCTCAATAATCATTTTTCACTGCCCTTTAGTTGATAGTGTGCAGGTATTAGGGTGGTAATATGTGAAGAGGAATTTTACGAGAACCTCTTCCCTTGGGGTAAAGGTGGGGGGTCTTCTGTCACAATAAAATACAGCAGGAGATGAGTTTAGGGCCTTTTCTTCTCAGGTAGTGCGAATGAGGGACTCCATGGAAAGCTTCATAATATGGCTTTATTGTGATCTGCCCCCCCACCCCCACCTCCCATACCCCTTGCTGTTCAGGTCCTTGTCTCCCCTGAGTAGATACTGTCCCTGGTAATAAATCCAGCTCCACTTCATGACATGACTAAATTCCCAAAAGAGTCTCGAAACTAATTTCCCTGTGCCTAAAGTCTCATGGGCAACGTGTACTCTGGAGGTCTGGTGCTGGTGGAAAATTAATTGAGCTGCCTCAACCCAGGTGGAGTTGAAGCTGATTTGGCTCCTACATTTATTTAAACAAACTCACCAGAAAAATTGCCAGTTGGAGGGCAACCAAGGGAAACAGGTTCGTGGAGGGATACTGGGTCTTAGGAATCAGAGGGTTTCTGGGAAATGTGAAAAGCGGGAGCACCCCAGTCAACATTTATGGAGCGTCAGGTGCTGGGCTAGCAACCTCCCGAGGTGCTGTTCCATTTCATCCTCACAGTAGCCCCTGCGAGTAGGTGCTATAGTCATTCATCTGCAGAGCTGAAGGCTCGGAGACTCTGTAATAGGTACAAGTGATTGCCTCAGGTTATTCAGATTTGTGGCTGAACAGATCGTGAACCAAGGCCCATCTTTATTTTGATGCAGTCCACTTTGACCCTGCTCTGCACAGACTCCATTTACTTTTAGTACAGCAGCAAAACAGAAGCTGATGTGATTGGATTCCCTCTGGCCTGAGGAGAGCAATCAGCCTGCTGTACTACAGTTGTTGTGTGCCCCCTCTCCCCTCCACCCAGATGGAACTTTCCTTGCAAAAGGGGCTGGATCTCATTTTCTTGTGTCCCTAACACCTGGCCTAGAGCCTGGCAGTAGAAGTACACTCAGTAAGTACATATATTTTTTTTAATGTTTTTAATTTATTTCTAGGAGAGAGAGAGACAACGTGAGCAGGGGAGGGTCAGAGAGAGAGGGAGTCACAGACTGAAACAGGCTTCAGGCTCTGAGCTGGCAGTCAGCACAGAGCCCGACGCGGGGCTCGAACCCACGAACCGCGAGATCATGACCTAAGCGAAAGTCGCGAAGGACGCTTAACCGACTAAGCCACCCAGGCGCCCCGTACATATCTGAAGGCATGAATGAAAGCTGAACATCTGACCAGAATGCTTGGGAGGAAAGGGGAAAAGGGAAAGGGCTTTAAGTCATCTAGAATATCCATGTTCCTGTGTCAGTGAGAATGGCCAGTTAAAACTGTCTTTGTGAACCGGCTTTGACTGGACAATTACTAACAGCAGCCCTGGGACCTTGCGGGAAAGAGAGGCAAGAAGAGCAATCAATAGGTATCTTTCGTGACTGCTGCTGTAAAGGTGCTCTCTGTTAGGCTCCAGAGTAAGATTATAGAGGGCAGCCATCTTGTCATTATCAAAAGCGAAGTGAAATTGGAGCTTAATGACATGAGTGTTCAAAGGGCAGTGGGAAAGGGAACGATGTCATTAGAACAGGTAAGAGGGGGGCCTGTGAAAGGGGCACTTTTAAAAGCTGATGGTGTACTGAGACTAATAGATTTAATGGGCATGGTAAATAGGGTAAGACAAGGCCTATTGTGCAGTGCTCGGCCAACAGTGCCTCACAAAGAATGATGGATTAAGAAGAGAGGGGAAAGGATGAAATCGGAGACCTAGGGAAACAAAGAGGAGAGGAGACGCGGTGGTAAGGAAGAAGTGCAGTTGAAATTGCAGGGAGAGTTCTTCAGCCAAGGCTGTGAAGAAAGGACTTGACTAACCAGCGCAAGAATAATTCATGCTGACAATAATCACTGGTGAGGTGGGGGTGGAATGTGTCCTCAGGATATAGCATATCACAGATTAATAGCACTGGAGAATAATTTGTCTCCATGGCAGGGCCGTATTTAAGTATCACCCTTCATTTTACATGTATGTAAAATCAATCTCCTCCTCTTTCTTTCTCTCAGTCTCCCTCTATGTATATATACGTATGTGCATCTTCATTCTATATTGAGAGTTTGAGGAGAAAACAATGTAAAGTCTCCAGGGAAGATTTTTATAATGTCCTTCCGTAGCGTGTTTCTATTCTCACAAACTGTACTGTGGGGAATTTTGTTCCCAGATATAATCCTGCTGCCTGTCAGTAGTGGAAGGGAACAGCTGCTCATGACAACCATCCAATCGCCCCTGATAAAAGGAAGCTGTTACTGCCAGTCTCTGCTCTTCATTTAGTGGCTCTACAAAGCTCCTGTACGTCACTCTCCATGGCTTTGCCCCCTCAGAAAACAGTTTTCTGTTGCTGATGCTCCACATGGTCAAAGAGACAGCGGTTCACGGGCAGTTTTCTGACCCTTTTCCAATCAGACCGAGTTACTTTCTAGATGGTGCCAGTGCTGTAAAAGCTCAGGGATGCCAGTTGGAGGTGGCACTTGATATTTGTGTATAGGGCGAGAGAAGGCACATTTCAACAAGGGCACAGTTTTCTAGTTTGGAAGTAACATTTCCCAGGATTGTAACAGAATCTGAGGTCCTATTTCAACACTCTGGGGACATCTATAAAGAGACTCAAAATGATCAAATTGATGTGGACTAGGAGCTCGTCAAAAGAAGTGGAATGAGCATGGAAAGGAATAGTCAGTATCTGGACAATGGTCAGATAAAATAGTTCCATTTTTAAAATATTTATTTACTGGGGCGCCTGGGTGGCTTAGTCGGTTAAGCGTCCGACTTTCACTTAGGTCACGATCTCGCAGTTCGTGGGTTTGAGCCCCGTGTCGGGCTCTGTGCTGACTGCCAGCTCAGAGCCTAGAGCCTGTTTCAGAGTCTGTGACTCCCTCTCTCTCTGACCCTCCCCTGCTCACGCTGTCTCTCTCTCTCTCTCCTAGAAATAAATAAAACAGTAAAAAATATTTATTTATTTATTTAAAATTGTTACGGTTTGTTTTTGAGAGAGAGCAAGAGACAGAGCATGAGCTGGGGGCGAGCAGAGACAGAGGGAGACAGAATATGAAGCAGACTCCGGGCTCTGAGCTGTCAGCACAAAGCCCAACGTGGGGCTCAAACCCACAAACTGCGAGATCGTGACCCAAACCGACGTCTGAAATTTAACCAGCCGAGCCACCCAGGCACCCCAGTCCCATTTTTTAAAATACTACTTTGCTGTTTCTCCTTCTCCCTGTAATCAAATGCCTTTGGTAGGAATCAAAATCAAGAATGAATGTTGGACTATCTCTGTTATTTTGGACTTTCTAAGTTTAACCAAGACCCAGTCTTCTGGGTTTGGGTATCATTTAAGATGCATTCAGCTTTGGACAACAGGAAGACCCAACCCGAAATGGTTTAAACAATGAGTAGTTAAAGTAGTTCACCAGAAGACTGGAGGGCTTCTTTAAGGCACATTCAAGGTGTATTGTCTTTAGTGGCTCATTGAGAACTCAGGTTCTCTCTGTCCTTCTGCTCTGAGATCCTCAGTATATGGTCTTCTAACATTGGTTCCCCTAACGATCTCAAGTTAGCCACTGTGGTTGCAATTGTCATATACACATGTAAAGAAGGAAGTTTCTACTTGAATGTTGATTTTCAGAATTGAAATCCTTTTCCCAGAGTGCCCCATTATCCAGCACCCTAGCACAAGTCCATTGTTAAACCGATGACTGGCAAGGTCGGTGGAAATGTCAGCATTAGTTTAGGTGCCTCATGATTTACTACCTCAGGTTGGGAGGGTCTTCACCTCTTTGGAGCCATGACCTTGAATTCTCTGAATAAAATCTGTGCTCTGATAACAAGGACGTAGGAAGGGACAAGGGGCAGGGATGGGGGCTTGGCAATTCCTGTTGAGCAGGTAACAGCAGTGTCTCATATAGGAAAGTTAATCCAATAACCAGCCAAATCACATGCATGAGTGGGCTCATTTTACTAGTGAATAGTATGGTGTTTCAGGATCAGTATAAGGCACTATTTTTGGTTATTTACATGATTAAAAGTTAAGGTCAATTTTCATTGAAAATACTTTTGGCCTTTTTTTTTTTTTAAATACAGTCCCCGACTAAAATCCGGTCTTAATTAGTGCTCTCTTAAGCATTTGACTTTGCTCTCAAAGTACATAGGTAAAAGAAGTTAATGGGAATTGTGATTTTCCTGTTAATGAAAGACTACTACTGATAAGTTTATTCTTATTCATGAAAATGTAGCTATACAACTTAAGAAGTAGCCATTTTATCAGGTGAATCTTAGACATTATAAAAACAAGCATTTATCAAATATAGTAATAATAACTAATGGCTACCTATTTTGGGCCAGGAGCTACACTAAACATTTTACATTATCATTTAATTTTTCCATCAATTCAGCAAGATAGGTAGTATATTCTCCATATTATTATTGTTATTATTATTTTAATATTTATTTATTTTTGAGAGACAGAGAGACAAAGCACCGGGGGGAGGCAGGGGGGACAGAGAGAGAGGGAGACACAGAATCCAAAGCAGGCTCCAGGCTCTGAGTTGTCAGCACAGAGTCCAACACAGGGCTCAAACTCACAAGTCGAACACTTAACCATCTAAGCCACTTAAGTCGCCCTATTCTCCGTATTATTGATGAAGAAACTGAAGCCCAGAGCAGCTAAGTTGCCCAGAGTCTAAATTCAAGAAAAAGAGGTAATGCAAAGCTTAAGAGACATAACCTATGTATAGGACCAAATCCTACCTCTACCACTTACTGTGACCATGGCCAAGTTACTAAACTTTCTATGTCTCAGTATTCTCATCTGTAAAATGGGCACAAGGATAGTAATTACTTCATAGAGTTATTATGACACATAATATAGGTAAAGCAGTTTGCCCAGGTCGAGGACCTTGTAGGAACTCAAGAACTATTAATAATTAATGCTTAAACCTAAGTGACAGAGCCAGGGTTTGACTAAAGGGCTAACTAGCTGCAGATTTCACTTCCATTCCTTTTACTGTGTTGCCTCCAGAACCTAGCAATGCAAACAATGGGCTAAGGGCAATGGGAAATTTTGTGTTATTGAGCAACCGGAAAACATACTTTTCCAAGAAACACATTTTGGTTTAAGGGTGAGAGGAAACACGAAAACGTGCCACACCCAGATCCTCCTTTGTTATTTTTGTTGCTTTGCCTCCTTCTGCTTAGAATATAGTCATTTTGATAAACTGCATAATCCAGAGATACAGTTAGTTTTTGTTAAATAAAAATGAATCATCTATACATGCTGAGCAAGGACTAATCTTTGAACTAATTGAGACTCATGGGGACTGAGCTATCACAATTCCTAGGCATGATATGTTAGCTCTACAATTCATTTCTCTGTTATTGCTAAATCTTCCTTTAAGATCTGACTATGGAAGTAAATATTTCCTTTTTTTTTTGGTAAATACTATTTTAATATAAAATTTGAATTCTGTTCTTATTCCATTTTGAGTAAATGGAATTTATTGGAAAACAATGATTGGAGTTATACATGTTTATATATACTCATACTATTGGTCTCTGTGAGTAGGATCTCTGAGAGTTGACTCTGTTTATCATGTTTATCTTCAGATCACAGAGGGAAATTCCGGGGCACAAGCCATTAGATAATTTACTCCCAAGTCACATTTGTGGTTTGGTGTCAGATTCCTGCACCTCTTTTTCCCCTGGGGAAGGAGATGATGTCTCCCACCATATGGAGGACAAATGCAGATAAAAGGAAGATTTAATGGAGCCCTTGTCTGACACTGTGATGTCTGGTCAGGGAAAGAGCATATCTTCTTCTTCCTTCCTGGTCCCATTTCATTTACATCGTTCTCATCCTTGTTTAACCCTTCTGAATTCCTTAGATAATAGCTCTTAGATAACAAATCATTCCAACCACCATTTATACCCTTCTTAGTCTTAGTTGTCTACTCTGATCTACTTACATCTCTTGTCCCCACAAATGATAATATCTTATTACAAAGCTGTGTTCTACTTCTCTAGGGGTATCCATGTTCTTTCTCACTGTTCTCCTCATGGGACTCCACCTCCTCAAGTTTGCCTATGGCATCCTTGGGAGCCATCCAGGGATCTCATACTTGCCTTTTAACTCGCACGTAATGAGTGGGATTCAGTTACTCCACCATGTATTATATTTCATTTCTCTTTTTATGTGCCTGACACATAGTAGGTGCTCAACTGAAGCTTTAGAATTCAAATTCCTACTCTTTGTGCTATATCCTTCTACTTTCTTCTTCCTTTTTTTTATTATAATGAAAGTAGACCATAAATCTGCCCGAAATAATACAACTTAAGAATCGATTGTAGAAGAGGATTTAAATCCCTGCAAAGGAAAGGCCTCTTATCTATTGTAATTCACTACAATAACCTTCTCTTAATTCCATACTTCTCATTGCTTTACTTTTGTGGCACTCTGGTTATTCTAGCTGTATAATTATTTAACTTTTTGTGTACAAGTCTTGGTTCTCATCAGATTGTCAACCCCTTGAGGGAGGTCTCCAGTTTCCAGTCCAACTCAGTTTCCAGTACATTCCTATGCAGTGAATGTTTGTATTGAAGATGAGCTGAGGGGATACCAGAGGAAGAAGATGAGTGAGGTATTGCGGGAGAGGGAGCCTCTGAATTCTTCCAGGGCACTCCTTAGTCTCCTCAGTGGGTGTCTGGTTTCCTAGAAGAGCTCGTTCATTCTATGGGATTGGGGTGTGCATCATGGACTCTCTAAGCTAAGTTACTTATTTTTAGTAACTCAGCACAGGTCAAGCCCCAGTAGAATAACAGAGAGTGGCTGCTTCACCAACTTCCAGATCTGCTACTAGGATCTATTCTTCATTCCCACAAACTTTGTTCCCTCAGTTCTTAGTTCCCTCTGAATTCAGAGGAACTTGTCTCTAATCGGGTGTGGAGAGAGACACACACTGGCAACTTCCACAGGGCCTCAGGGGAACCACTTTGTCTTCTGATTACCGTATTTGAATGCTATTGACCAAAGTGGGGTGGTTTGGCATCGCACTAAGCCAAGCTTGAATTCACTGCCTATAATTTGGTATAAAGTAAGCTTGCAGTATCTGTCTTGACCAATTCAGCCTTATGTTTAACTTCTATCTTAACTTTTTTAAATCTCAGAAAAAGAAAAAAGAGAGCCAAACACATTTTAAGAAACTGTAAACACCTTGTAAAAGTCAACTTGTGAAATCCCAGCTGTTAAAGTAGTATATTTAGTAACTCTTTATACCTGCAGTAGGTAGAGAGGCACAGGTATGCATGTGTGCACGCACATGTCTTGGACTTATTTCAGTAGGGAAAAAAATTGTTCAAGGACAAGTAGATCCAGGTCTGTCTGTATTGCTTTCTGTTTTTGTGACTATTCCATGGGCGTTGGATAGTCTGAGAAAGCCAATTTACTTTTTCAAGACTTATTCTCTCATCTCTAAAACATGAGGATGTGAACATATGCTTCCCGAGGGTCTCTCTAGCCTTAACCTTCTGATTAATTGTCTAATATTTTTTTAAAAAATTTAATGTTTAATTATTTTTGAGACAGAGATAGAGCACAAGCTGGGGAGGGACAGAGAGAGATGTAGACACAGAATCTGAAACAGGCTCCAGGCTCTGAGCTGTCAGCACAGAGCACGATGTGGGGCTCGAACCCACAGACCATGAGATCATGACCTGAGCCAAAGTCTGACACTTAACCGACTGAGCCATCTAGGTGCCCCTAAT
This sequence comes from Proteles cristata cristata, assembly GCA_017311185.1. Classification (NCBI taxonomy): domain Eukaryota; kingdom Metazoa; phylum Chordata; class Mammalia; order Carnivora; family Hyaenidae; genus Proteles; species Proteles cristata. The sequence goes on along the minus strand of JAESUZ010003861.1, from coordinate 997,541 downwards.
TGTCCATATTATAGAAAAACATGAGCAGCTTCTTTCCAGAAGATGCTGCCTGGGCCAAAAATAAGGTATGATGACTCGTGGCTACATTTTTACCTGATTGGTGCAGGAGAAGAGTAGATTGAGCTTGGTACTATGGATTGAATATTTGTGTCCCCTTGAACATTCCTACATTGAAGTCCTATCCCCTAATGCAATTGTATTAGGAAGTAGGGCCTTTGGGAGGTGGTTAGGTCATGAAGTAAGAGCCCTCATGAGCAGGATTAGTACCCTTACACAAGAGACTCTGAGACACAGCAAGAAGATGCCATCTATGAACTGGAAAGTGGGTTCACATTAGCCACTCAATCTGATGGCACCTTGGTCTTGTACTTCTCAGCCTCCAGAACTGTGAGAAGTACATTTCTATTGTTTATAAGCCGTCTAGTCTAATACACTCTGTTAGAGCAGACCCTCGCCTACCCCTGCCAAAAGACACTTAGCAACAGAGTTCTCTGTATCTCCTTCCTCTGGCCTTATATTGTGCTCTACAAGTACAGGTTTTGTCCTCCTTTGATTTCTGAATTTCTCCTTCTCCCATTCATTCATTCACTCATTCATCTATTTATATATTTCAAATTATTTTGTTTCTTTTAATGTTTATTTACCTATTTTTGAGAGAGAGAAAGAGAACAGGGGAGGGGCAGGGGCAGAGAGAGAGTCCCAAGCAGGCTCTGTGCTGACGGCGCAGAGCCCAACGTGGGGCTCAGTCTCATGAACCATGAGATCATGACCTGAACCAAAATCAAGAATTGGACGTGCAACTGACTGTACCACCCAGGCGCTTCTCTAAATATTTTAATGATAACCTGCAGAAGGAATCCCTTTACCCAGCTTCAGTTTCCTCATGTGTAAAATGATAGATTTGGGGTAGATGGAATTTCACGCCTCTGGCAGCAAGAATGTTCTCTAACTCCACAAAGGCCTTTCCTATGGAACCGCTTCAGGAGGAAGAATTGATCCACGCCTTCACCCTCTGTGCATTTGTTCTTCCTCCAGGTGCACAGTTTTTCCTGGTACACCGTCTCAGATGGCAGCAGAGCAGAGAATGAGGTAATTGCTGAGGATTGGCTGCCAAAACCTTCTGTGGGAAAACAGAGTTTTCCAGAATTGATATTTCTAGGAATGATTGAAGAAAAAAAAAATAGATGCAGCTCAACTTGGCAAGGTTAACAGCGCAGGCAGTAGGCTCTTGGGCTCGGGTGCCAGCATGACCTCGAATAAACCAGTTTCGCCTGACAGGACGCCTGAGAGGAATGCAGGGTGCGGAGTGGCCTGCAGGCTGCAGGCTGACGTGGGGCAAGTAGAAAGCTGGAGAACTTGTAGGTGGACACGTAGAGAATATTTCTAGTGGACTCCAAGTCACCACTAGCCAGCGATGACTGTCCTGGACACCAGACATGAGAAATGTGTGGGGACAGCCCCTCTGAGTGAGCACTGGGGGTATATGACCATTGACTCTTCTCTCAGAATTCTTTCAGATCTCATTCCAGGTGTCTCTGAGAGGAGTGACTCTTCCCCCAGGCTCCTCTGGAGACTGGTTTGTAACAGTGAGTCACCTCTCTGGGAAGTCCTTTGTCTTTCAGGATTTTGTTACTGTTTTCTTGTGTGTCATACACTTTCTGACCTCTAGCTGGGACATCTTAGTTGTAGTTTATGCGAATGGATTAGGCGGAGGATTGGAATGCAGGAGACCTGGTCCTTTTTCTCCTTGGTGGTTGACCTCTAACTGAAGAGAACTCATTCGAAGGCCTCACAGAGAGAGACCAGTAAGTAGAACCGGAGGAAACCTCAGTGATAACCTAGTCTGGTGCTTTAGAGTGAGGCCTTCATCTGAGCAGAGGAGCCAGAACCAGAAGCCAGATCTTGTTTCCAGCTTACGCTCCTCCATCTTCACACCCTCTGTTAAAAACAAGGCAGGTGTGCTGTTCATAACCAGGTAGCATAAGTAGATGACCTTTTGGAGATGTGAGGAAAGGGGTCAACCTAGTGAAACAGATACATTTCAGAGAATTCCCCAAAGTGAGGTTAGAACCAGATTTAGATTTTAAAATTGTTTGTTTTTGAGGGGCGGGGGGTCGGCAGAGAAAGAAAGAGAGAGAGAGAGAGAGAGAGAGAGAGAGACATAGAATCTCTAGCAGGCTCCAGGCTCCAAGCTGTCAGCACAGAGGCTGATGCTGGGGTCTGAACCCACGAACCACGAGATCATGACCTGAGCAAAAGTCTGACACCTAACTGACTGAGCCACTCACATGCCCCCAAGGAAGCTAAATTTTATTTTATTTTATTTTATTTATTTATTTAAAGATTTTTATTTATTTCTAGGAGAGAGAGAGAGAGAGAGACAGCATGAACAGGGGAGGGTCAGAGAGAGAGGGAGACACAGACTGAAACAGGCTCCAGGCTCTGAGTCGGCAGTCAGCACAGAGCCCGACGTGGGGCTCGAACCCACGAACCGCGAGATCATGACCCAAGCGAAAGTCGGATGCTTAACCGACTAAGCCACCCAGGCGCCCCGGAAGCTAAATTTTAACCTGTTTTGAAGCATAGAAATTTGGTGCTAGAAGGAGGCCTTGGCAATCTTGTCACTCATACAATTGAGGAAATTCAGGCCCAAAGACGTGACATGATTTCTGTACTTCCGCGAGAGGCAGCTTTATAAAATAATATTTTAACTTTCCTCACTTTTATTTAAGTTTTGGACCCCATTCTCCCTCCCCCTTCTGCTTTTCTGACTGTGACTTGACAATGTTTTTTAATTTTTTGATTATTTGTCATTTACTGAATTTCTTTTACTCTGTTTTCCTTTCCTTTTTTTTTTTTTTTTTTAATGTAAACCCATAAATAGCACCTCAGTTCTAGTTCTAATCCCACAGACCCTTCCTGGAGAAGGTACATGGAGTCCCTGCCTCATCCCATGAGCTGTTAGACTTGAAGCGACAGCGTTTTGTTACTCTGCCCTGCACACATTCCTGACACATCGGCCCACCCTTCCTGGCCCTCCTGGCTATGGTGCGTTTTAAGAGTGTCTATCACTTCATAATGTTTATTCCCCAGGTGTATTTGTCTCAACTATTTTTTTCATGCCAAATTCCTCTCCTTGTTTTCAAGGTCTTTTGCCTCCAGCTGCTGGAGACAAACAGCATTGTAATCACAATAGCAGGCCTGATTTAACTGATAATTGACAAAACAGCCTGGAGTAATCATCACCTCTCATTCATGACTTCTCTATTCAACATTTCCTCCTCCGAAGTCATGGATGTGGCTCCGGCTTTGGTGTCCAAAACTCTGTCAATATCTGCAGCTGGTGCCAGCATAGACTGTGCGGTTATCTAACGGCATTTCTGGGCCTCCGCCCTGCTTGCCGCGCTTCTGTTACAGTTGCTTCTCAACCGTTCCCTGCCTCTCCTAGTGCATTGATGTGACGGTATGTGTCCCAGCATCTCAGTATTTAAGATTCAAAAGGCTCCCATGGTTTCCACAGGTCTGTCTGGAATAACGTTTGGGCCAGTGAACCTAACAGGTGAAAGGAGGGGATGACTCTAAGTTTTCAGTGGTTCTTGATTAGTATGGGTAGAGAGCCCAATAAAACTAGCTCCTTTTTTTTTTAATTTTTAAAATATTTTTTAAAACACAGCTTCCTTGGGCGTATGCACAAAGCCCCACGGAATCCTCTGCACCTCTTCCGCTTGTGGCCAGCCCTGTGAGATCTGGTGCATCGTCCCCACCGCTGCCAGCTCTGTAGGACCTTTTCCACCCACAGCCACCCTTGCAGAAGGCTCTGCACTTTTCCAACTAAGTCAGCTCTGTCTGTGGGGCTCTCTGCCCCTTTCCCACCATGGCCAGTCATCAGCTCAAGACTGTATCCAGCTGCTTGGAATGACTTTTTGGAATGTAGATTGCCTGAAGTGGCATATGATGATGAATGTGCATTTTTTGTTTATTCTTAGTATTAATTGCTTCCCTCAGGTTGGCAACTTAAAAGTACATTTATCATGGCGTTTCCTCTATTTTAAGCTACAAAAGGACACAGATCAGATAAACAAGGCACCGGTCAACACCGTTTTTCTCCACGCAAAGGCATTATGAGAGTTTTCCAACCGTTTTTCTGAAGTTAGTTGACAAAGGGCAGAGCATATCAGTAGCCGATCCGCACGGGGTGTCAGTCAATTTCACCTCGTTCAAATTACCTTAAAACACAAACTATATTCTCAGCCAGGTTCTCTGTTTCCCAAAGGGCTTTATTTCAGTGATTCTGCTCTCTGGTCCTTTGTTTTCTCCCTCTCTGAAGACTCCATCCTGGGCTGAGTAATTAGGGTGTTCTGTTGGAGAGGATCTCCCCAGCCTGCCCAGGGCCGTTTGTCTAATGAAAATGTTTTCCTAAAATTTATGGTCAAGGCAAACTTGAAAAACAGGAGATATATCTACAAACTAATACTTACAGTCACATTAACTGCCAGATATTCATCTCAGAGTGATCACATTGCTCTTCCCAATTAAGCCATTCTTTAGTTTAACTAAAATCTCATTTTCTTTTATGGTTTCATTTATGACAATATTTCAAGACCCTTTACTAGCTACTTTCTCTTTACTATATGCAGTGCAGTTTGTCTAAATCTACCCTCAGCATCTCCATAAGTTATTTTTAGCTTTATTTTTCTTTAAAAGGGAAATATCGGCTAATAACATTGTTTTAACTTCAACGAGAAATCTCATATTTCTAAACATTTTCATTTATTGTTGCCTAGAGAGCCCTTCTAAGATGTGTTTTTAACAAATTCCTAGAAGATAAATTAGGCCCAGATGTCCATCTGATCTGCTTCAGATCTGATTTTGATAGAACCTGAAATTCTTGCATAAGAAGAAAGGAAGATACAGATAGAAGAGGATGAGAGAAATTTTGAGACCATTGACTTCCTGTCTAACTGGCGCTAGTACATTAGCCCTTATCAAAGTTGGAAGAGCTGGTACAACACAGCCATTGTAGGTATTGGATCAATACCTGGCAAACAGCCTGAAGGTCAGATAAAGTACTTAGGTAGGCAGTTTGCCAGGCTAAAGAGATGTCAAGAAAATCAATTAGACTCTAAAGAAAGAGTAGCAAGCAAACTAAAAATCCCATCTTGAAAAGCTCTCTGTATTTCAAAGGTGTTTTATATACATTCACAATATCTTTATCTCGTTAATAAAATTACATTTGATAAGCAATTAAAACTATCCTTGGGTCACCTGAGGTCATATCACAAAAGATTGTAAACACCTGCACTATTCTAGATTAGCAATAGCCACAAAGGATGGAGATTTAATCAGGTTCTTTTCAGGGTATAAGATTACATAACTTTCGATTAATTTGTTCTTTTCTTTATTGATTACTTTATATGCATTTGGAATGCCAACCATGCCCTTGCTATTTGAGTGGGGTTAGACAACATGAACTTTGAGTTCTCCATGCCAGGTAGTTTACTTAGTAAATTACAGCTACCTCAAGTTAAAAAAAGAAAAAAAAAAAAAGGAGAAAAACAGGACTGATTACTTTGGTAAAATTTTTTATCAGTGAGCAAAAGAAACAAGCATAATGTTTACTGTGTGAAAGGCAGAAATATTCTTGCTATTTGTTTACCAGCGGGATCTTTTTGTTATTTATATAGTCCCTTCTCTGTCCCAAGGATCTTGTGGGCACATTTTGGTATAAATAACATGATGATTCTCTATTTATCTCATGTCTTATGATTTTCCTGGTATTGTTACATAAGACTGACAGATAATTTGTATTTGTAGTACATATTTCTCAGCTTCAGGAGGTTTTTCTTCTTCCTCTGAAGAGAAATAATATTTAGTCATTTCAGTAACATGTCAATAGAGGTTTGGTCATAACGGGTAATTATCAAGGGCAATTTATTGAACTAGGCACCTGGTAGAGATACTGTGATGAACTAAACAGATATGGTCTCTGCCTTCATGGAGATTACAGTCCAGGAAGGGAAACAGGCAACACATAGCGCTCTAAAAATATATGTAATTAAAAAGTGTGATGAGTATGACAAAGCAAAAAATTAAGATAAAATATGGAAAATGTAAGCTCACTGATGAAGGCTGTAAAAGGAGTGGTGACAAGCATTTCAGGGAATGAGAACAGCCTGCACAAAGGGTCTCAGGCTGAGGGACCTCCTGGGGCCGCATCACAGCAAGCTCTTGTAGGCCAATGCCACAGGCCACCCAAGACTACAGTGTCCTTTCTAAATTTTCTTTTATTTTTTAACCTTTCTATTACTTATCTGTGGCATATAACAGGTTAATTGTAGTGACATAAATAGCAGTATGTGTTATTTTGGATTTTAAGAACTATATTTAAGATTTTTATATATGAAGGATTTTCCTGGGTCCCTGTATCTGTAGATCTTTAACTCCAGTAGGTGGACTCGGCTGACCTTGACTTTTAGGATGAGCCCTACCTTTTATCCCAGAGCACAGTGCAGACCTAGGGCAAAGAGCCACCCTTCCTCATACAATGATTCTGCAGCTCAGCTCTGAGTCGGCCCTGCTGCTCACTCAAAGTGGACACAGGAATCTCAAATTTCCCAGGGCTCAGCCCCTGAACCGGTACCCTGGTGTCTTAGCTTCAGGTTCTGACACCAACTGCATGCCCATTTGGATGCCTACTAATTATTTCCTGCCTGGTTCTTTATCTGTCAAACTTGGAATCTCAACTTGTACTTTGGGCTCCTCTGACCTTGATTAATGGGACTCTAGTCTTCACTTTTGCCTTGGAAAGATCACCCTGTCTGGGTTCTGCTTTACACATTTAAGAACCTGTAGAATCTTACATAATGGCACCTTCAGGAGTCTAGATGTTTCAATCCCACTTGCAACAGACTTATTTACAAGTGCTTTTCTTGCAAGGTTAAAAGGATTATTGAAAATTAAATGTTTCTTTTTATGTGCAGATACAATCCAGTAACTTCTCCTCATCAGGTAATTTATTATTGACTTCAACGATATTAACATGGTGGTGAAAAACATGGGTTTTGTAGCTAGATGACCTGGGATATAACACTTCCTTGCTGTGTGTGGAATGGGACAAGTTATGTAACCACTCTTGTCTTCAGTTTCCTTACCTGTAGAATAGGGGAATAGTAGAGCCCACTCTTTCACAGAGTTGTGAGGATTAAATAAGTGAATACATCTAAAACACCTCATGTTTCCTGGTATATTGTAAGGTCTTCATAAATGTTAGCTAGAAAGTGTAGGAATTAGTAGTTAAACTTAGACCAAAGTCCAAAGCATATATTTTTATCACATTTTCCCCCCCAACTTCTTAAGACAAGTGTCTGCAAATTACCATCTTTGGACCAAATCCAGCCAAGGAGTTAAGAATAGTTTTTATGTTTTCAAAGGATTGTAAAAACAAACCAGCCAACAGAGAAACAAAGAAAAATATGTGACAGAGACCTTATGTGACTTACAAAGCCTAAAATATTTGTTGTATCTTCATAGAAAATATTTGCTGATGCCTGGTTTAATAGCTTGCTCTGTATCTTACGTGTTGGGTGGTTTGGGGCAATATATTTAAACCCTCCGCCTCTAGTTTTTCATCTGCAAAAGGGAAATTATAATATCTATGTTACAAGGTTGTATAAGGACTAAAAATAACTTAATGGGAAAATTCCAAGGATAAAGTCCTGCATATAGTAGGTACTTGCTAAATGTCAGATTCGTGCCTTCCTATAAAGTGAGAGTTATTTGGCTTCTCTTAAGATATATTTAAGATATTTTAATATTATAAAATTATCATCATATCATCCTAGACAAGCAGCCTACTGAGGGGCTTCTGAGTGATGATTTCCTGAAGAGAACCAGAGTATGTGAAAAGGGCTAGCAATCTGACACAGTTGTCATTTGGCCATTTGGGGGCCCAGGTGTGCCAGCCCAATCAGCTCTGTAAATGAGCTGCAAGTGGGAGGTGACTCTGTAAGAAACGGGGAAAACAAAAACAAAGCGTTTTCTGCCATCAAGGTCAAGTGGACATTTGGGTGAATTTAACACAGTATGTGTAACAGCTCAGCTTCCTACTTTCAGCTGTCACAGGAGGCAAATCAAAGATGTGACAGAGAGGTCTTTGTGAGGATGATTCCCCAGAGTTCCCTGAAGAGAGAAGAAGGTGACTGCGTGATCAGCGATCAGTGCAGGATATTTAGAGGCCAGGTGAAGAATATTTGAATTTGGAAAGTACCTTGCTTTTAAGGCCCGTCACCGTCAGCCAGGGCATATTCTTGAAGAGTGAGGGCAGCCTCTGAGCAGAGGTGAAATATTCATAATCAGAGAAAGTAGACTGGGGAGATATAGCCCAGATAAAGACTAGCAGCCATGGGCAGGGAGACCTAAGAACCTCAAGACATGTAGGAGCGAGGGACCCAGGTCTGTCTTAGGATAGCCATTTAGGTCTATATTATTTAGCGAATAGATCCTTACTCAAAATTTTTCCTACCCCAGGGGTCACAATTTATTCAATTCATTTTAATCTGTCCAAAAATTAGCTATTTAACATTTCAAGCCTTTGAAGACTTTAAGAACATTTTATTGAATTGTAGTACATATATAGAAAAATAAGGCAATTAATTTTCACAAAACTGCACACACTCAATTAACCAAGACCCCAGTTAAGAAAGAAACTATTACCGGCATCTTAGAAGCCCATCTCATTTTGCCTTGCTGTTAGCACCCCTCCTTAAGGGGAATACTTATCTAAATTTCCAATCGAATAAATTAATTTTGCCTCTTTGTTCTTCACATATACAGAATCACACAGTATGTATTCTTTTACGTCTGGCTTCTTTCACTCATCACTAAGTTTGTGAAGCCCATCCCTATCATTACATGTAGCTGTAGGTATTCATTCGTTTTCATATAAAGTATTCAATTGTATGAATACAGACAAATTATTCTTTCACTGTAGTTGGACATTTGGATAGTTTCCACTTTTGGACACTACAAATCGCACTACTATAAACATTCTGGTGCATGTCTTTGTGTGAACATATGTAAGCATTTCTGTTGCTGGTTCATAGGGTACGTATATGTTAAGCTTTAGTAAATATTGGTTTTTCTAATGTGGTTGCACCGATTTACACTCCATATTGGTAGGTTTTGAGGAGAGAGAGTAGGTGTTTCTAGGAATCTGTCAGAATATGATCTTATCAAGACAATCCAGGGGGCCAGTTATGGTTGTGTTAGTAATAATTGAAACATTCCTGGAGCCAAAGGGAATTAGAGAAATGAGCGGGTGAAGAATGGATGCCCTGTCAGGTACAGAATTGGGACAAGTTATTGCTCTCGGTGACTCTTACTTTGAGGATCTTTCCAGAGTGACCTATTGCAGGAATTAGTTTAAACACTGTATTTACTGAATAAATGACAGTAATAGGAAATGAGCATAGAATTTCAGATATCATCAACAATTCCATGTGCTAGGTTGATTTCCTGGATTGTTTCCTTTTCCTATCTGAATACATATTAAATATCAGCTACCTCCTTATGACAGGAAAGTACTATCACTGAACCATCTAACTAGACACTCAAGCTACTTCTAAAATTGTTGAGTGCTTTTACACTGTTATTAACAGTAGCATATTTTCTGTAAAAGACAAGAATGCCCAAAGATGGCAAAATATGATACCCTTTCCTGAAACTGGAAGAAATAACAGCCCTTTTAGTTATGGATAGATTGTTATATCTCTGGACCCTGAAAACATAACTTGCAAATCATGTAGATGGCACCTGAATTCAGAGTGTCAGAAAATTTCCAGAAAAGTTAGGGACAAGCTATGTCAAATTAGTTTGACGTCATGTCTTAAATAAATATCACATAAAATAGAAACAGTAGATATTATTTGGACTTTTGAAATTTTAGGTTTCTTGGCTGCTCTGTTAATAAATTGGAAACATGGAGAACACTGGAAAGGTAGCATGGTCTCATACATGTACTTTGGAATCATATAGACCTGGATTGAAAATCCTGTTCTGTTACTTATTAGCTGGAGGTGTGTGACCTTTGGATAGGTAGATCTACCCTATTAAATGCTGAGTTTCTCTCTCTGTCAAATTGGGATAATACTTGCCCTGCGTGGTTGTTGTGAGGGTTAAAGGAGCTAATTGATATATTTTTTTGCAAATTTTCAGCCATTAGCCTCTTCTTCTGCATCCTTCTCTTTGGAGTTCGATAGTACTGTAACATGCAGCCACGGCACCTAGATCTGTAATTCTTCCTGTCTCAAAGTCTTCCTTTGTTCTGTTGCTGTCTGCCCTTCATCTCATACCACTTATCAGGGAGAGAGTTGTAGTTTTCTGTTTACTTATCTCCCTCATAGACTGTAATCTGTCAGGAAGCAGGAACCATGTTTGTCTTACCCCCAATACCTAGCAGAGAGCCTTGCTCATAACGGAAAAAGAATTATTGAGCTTCCTCTGATCCTCCTTATCCTTTGATTATTTAAGACTTAGAGAAGAAAGTCATCGTTTTGGTAGTGTTACTGATACATGGAAGTCAGGACAACAATTCAATGGACCCCTGAAAATTGAGAAAAGTGGTCAAGTTAAACAGGATGAGATTAGGGTAAAAAACAATCCAGGCTAACACAAGAAAGGGAATAATTATGTAGGAACGAAGGAAGTAGAAACATGCCCGAATGTGAGTCAGCAGCCTAGTGCTGTTATTAAAAGTGTGAACATGATCCTGGGATGTATTAATAGATGTATGACATGCAGAAGCCATGGAGTAATCTGCCTGTTTTGACTTGGCATTTCCTGGGCACTTATTGAAGACCTGTGTATTTGTTTGGTGCTCCATATTTATTAGAAGTTGCATAGAAATTGAAGATCTGGCTGGTGGACACAATAATAGTCAAAGGAATACCTTCTATGAGGAAAGTTTAAGCTTGTGATGTTTTACTCCAGAGGAGAAATTTGAGAATATTAAGTAAGCACAGTATATATTGTGTTTTATAGGATATTATATAAATACATAACAAATATAAGATAATGTCATTAATTCATAGAACTGGAAATATTCATGAGAAGGAATATGTATTGTCCTTCCTACAGAAAACTGAATGCCTAAACCTTTGAAAACAGTTTTCAGTCCTTCCTGGAAATTTTCATAACCTCCCTCATTAGTCATTTAAATTTATCTCTCACAAAGTCAAATGATCCCTTTTCCTAAGCCCAATCTCTTCCTTTTTGATTTTGACTATATTCTCTGGTTTTGGTTTTTCACTGTTATGGAGAATTTGTGTGCCATTTATATTTATTTCTTTTTTTAAATTTTTTAAAATTTTTATTTATTTCTAGGAAAGAGAGAGAGAGAGAGAGAGAGAGACAGTGTGAGCTGGGGAGGGTCAGAGAGAGAAGGAGACACAGACTCTGAAATAGGCTCCAGGCTCTGAGCTGGCACAGAGCCTGATGCGGGATCCGCGAAGATCATGACCTAAGCAAAAGTCAGATGTTTAACCGACTAAGCCACCCAGGCGCCCCTATATTTATTTCTTAATACATCTAAAATCATATGTATGCTAGATTTTGCTATGATTTTGATATTTCTTTCCAGCCAAAATTCTCTACATTTCCCTTGTGTTAAGTACTCTTTGTAATGCTTCTCTGAAACGTCTCCCTGATTTCCACAGCCATTGACAGTGAGCCTGTTGATTTAAACTGGACATCATAATCTAAAGGCTTCTGACCTGCTAAGACAAATAAAAAAACTCTCATCCTCAACTTTACTTTTTCCTCTTTACTTTAAAAGGTGGTTTCCATCTGTTTCTATATTATTTTGATATTTACAGCTAATTTTTTACTTTTATTTCTTAAGAGTTTACATTTAATTATTTTTCCGTTTTTGTAGGACTATTTCTTTTTTTAAATTTTTTAAAAAGTTTATTTATTTTGTGTGTGTGTGTGGGTTGTGTGTGTGTGTGTGTGTGTGTGTGTGTGTGAGAGAGAGACAGAGAGAGAGAGAGAGAGAGAGAGAATACCAAGCAGTCACTGTCAGCACAGAGTGCTGTCAACATTGGGTCTGATCTCACGAACCCTATGATCATGACCTGAGCTAAAATCCGGGATCAGATGCTCAACCGATTGAGCCACCCAGGCGCCCCAGGACTATTTCTCATCTAGTAAAGGTAATTTTAAATCTTACTTCTTGCAGCATACATTTTGTGAGTAGAGCATTGGCCCCTTGATTCAGATGTCACTTATGTGACATGCTAGGACAAAGGCCAAGACTGATTCTTGCAGATCTTATGGAGACAGCCCTGGAGGTGGTGGTAATGGGTATTTCAGTATTGTCTTTAAACCAAGTGTTCCCTTGCCCAAAAGTGATAGCATAACTTAGAAGATGAATGGGATGGGTTGAAAACTTTTATTATCATTGTAATAAATCATCTTTTTTATTGTTTATGTTGGCTATTAACTTAAGATCTGGCTTGATCTATTCCTGCCAAAGTTGTGTAGGAAGCAGTTTAATATAATAATTATTGCCTTGTAAGATACTGATTGGTTTTAGTTTTCCTTTTATCTGTGTATCTAAAAAACTTAAGTTTACATTTGAGTTTTGTGGCAATAACAAGATTGAGGTGGTATTAAGCCTTTGTAAATATATTTTTAAAGTGTTCTGGAGATTTTAAAATTGCTTCACCATTCATTCAACAAATATTTATTGTTTGCTATATATGCTAGGTGCTTGGGATAGAGATGAATAAGGTGAATAATAGGTATAGAATGCATAATTTTTAAACTAGTAAAGGGAAAAATTATGGAAAAGAAATTTAAACAGAAATATCTAATAATACTTTATTACTAATAATAAATTATATTTTTATTGCCCCAGTGTTGGGGCAAGTGTATTTTACAAAGAATGAACAAAAAGAGCAGAAGTGTCGGGAGACAAAATTGCATAGCATTTGGTGGGCTGCAAGAAGTTCAATGTGGCTGCAATTAAGTTTTTAGTAGCCTGGTTTAGAAAATGAGGCAGGGGCTAGATTGTAAAGGTAAAAACCTGCATACCAGCTCAGGAGCTAGGCCTTTATCTTGTGGGCAGTAATAAAGCTCCCTGAGAGTTCTAGACCTTCCTTACCTTTCACATGAACTGAAATAACAGCAGGGAGGCCAGAGCCAAGGGCATTTGTTGGTGGGATTTCATGGAAATAAAATAGCAGGGCTAAGTGATACATGGATGAGAGTATGAGGAACAGGGAACCAAGTTGACGGCTTGAGAGACTGCATAATAGTTTTACCATTTATTGGAAATGAGAGCATGTAGTAGAATTCAGTTTGAGGAGAAAAACAGTGAGATTAGTTTTATAAGATTAGATTGTAAATGTTCGTGAGGACCCTGAGGTAGAGCTGTCTGGTGGAAAATACAGATACCTTTAAAGTGTGTAATAAATGGCTCTCTACCATGAAATGTTGCTTCTGCTCAGATCCATACTCAAGGCCACTGACTATTGTACATAATAGAGAAATCAGGGTTTTAATACTGAAATGTTCTTAAAGAGGGGCATGACCTTGAAATACAGTTGTTTGATAAAAACAGAACAAATGCAGAGGGCTTTCCTTCATCTGTTTCTTCAAGTGGTTTACAGGTTCCTACAGATGCCTTCTAGCATATCTGCACTATTGCTTGGATCTGCTCTATACGTGGCATATTGACTCTATTCTGCTTCCTCATATCTTTCTGTCTAAGCTTTCACATCATGTTCTTTTGATGCTTATATTTTTATTCTTCTTAATTAAAGGGAAAAGTTACAGGTCTTTTGAAATTAATTCAGGAATTTCTTGAGTTTGTTTAGAAACGCAAAAAAGTTGCAATCAGATACACATGCATGTGGATATACGTGCATCCATACATGTACACACATGCATATCTTGTACCTCTGGTCTGATAAGCTACTTCACCCAGTTCCTTTTTTTTTTTTTTTGACAACAGCCTGAGTGTGGGCTTGTGACTGAGGTCAATGACACTCTTTTTCAAGTAAATTTACAGCCTGGCTTCCCCAAGTCTGTGTATTTTTGTTGTTGTTGTTGTCTGGGTTTTTTGTTTTTGTTTTTGTTTTTTTTGCTTTTTAGAAAAATCTTTTCCCTACCATGCCAGCTTGTTATAATGATTAAAGGAAATAATGCTTGTAAAAGTTCTTTTAAACAATAAAGGACTGTACATACGTAAGAAAGTAAAGAAACATAGAGAGCTATTCATTTCCATTTTCAACACAGAAGTGTACCTGTTTGTAATTTTCTTCATGCTAAGGATGTTTAGTCATAAGTGGGGCTGTGGGAAGACTTTTGATCATGCATAATTTCTCAGGCACATGCTGCTTAAAGATGCATTTATCATTCTCTGACCTCATCCCTCTGTGTATTTCAATTCAGCTGAAGTTTCTCACAGGCTCAGACTGTTTTCACTAAATTTTTGCCATAATACTCTTTATGCACATCCCTACAGTCTGTAATAATGTATCAGATCATTCTGGGACCAAAAAGCCCTGGGAATCTGCTTCAAGGAGAATTATTTTTCATGAATATGCTCTAGTGTCATTTCCCCAAGTGTATTTAACTTAATCTTTATACAGTTTCACGGTTTATTTTGATCAGTTCTCTGAAGTTGCCTTGTAAGATCCCAAAACTCTAAGACTGTTTCTGAGCATATCACATCGTTTCCACCTAATTTCTGAGGGGACGCTGGCAAGTGGTTACAAGCAGGTGTTTGCAGGATCCCTGTGAGAGTGCCTGGCCAGATGGGGTCAGAAAAGCTTATCCAGGAGCCACTTTTATTTATTTATTATTTGTTTGTTTGTTTGTTTTTTTAAATAGCTTATTGTCAAGTTGGTTTCCATATAACACCCAGTGCTCATCCCCACAAGTGCCCTCCTCCATGCTCATCACCCTCCTTCCCCTCACTCCCACCCCCATCAGCCCTCAGTTTGTTCTCAGCTTTCAAGAGTCTCTCCTGGTTTGCCTCCTCCTTCTCCCCCACTATTTTCCCCTTCTTCTCCCCCATGGTCCTCCATTAAATTCCTCCTAATCCTCCTATACATGCAAACATATGGTATCTGTCCTTCTCTGCCTGACTTTTACTCAGCAGAATACCCTCAAATTCCACCCATGTTGCTACACATGGCCAGATTTCATTCTTTCTCATTGCCATGTAGTATTCCATTGTATAGATGAACCACATCTTCTTGACCCATTCATCAATTGATGGACACTTAGGCTCTTTCCAGGATTTGGTTATTGTTGAGAGTGCTGCTTTGAACATTAGGGTACATGTGTCCCTATGCATCAGCACAGGGGTCACTTTTAAAGCCTACAAATTTGGCTTCCTATCCAGGAGTGAGTATGGCAAGATCTGGCTTTGGGGGAATAAACTGAATCAGATTTACGGTTTCTAATAAATAGGCAACAAAGTGGTTATATCTGTAAATCTAGCTTAAAAGGTTGGGACAAATTTTAAATTTTCTAAAATAACTTCATGATGAAAAACCAAAAAGGCTGTCCTTATTATTATACTGTACACCTGTATTTCATCTCAATTAGATAATGAATGCAGATACCATCCACACTGGAACCTTACTCCAAACATCTAAGGAAATATTCATGCTGTTCCAGAGAAGAAACCTTTTTAAGCAATCCTAAGTCAAAATAATTACTATAAGACAGAAAAGAAATGCAAAGGCTTTGCATTTCCATGAGAAAATATGCATTTGAATAAAAATTTCATTGGGCCTTAGGGATGCCTGGCTGGCTCAGCTGATTAAGGTTCCAACTCTGTTTGTTTGTTTATTTTTGAGACAGAGCATGAGTGGGGCAGGGGCAGAGAGGGGGACACATAATCTTAAACAGGCTTCTGCTCCAAGCTGTCAGCACAGAGCCTGATGTGGGGCTCGAACTCATGAACCATGAGATCATGACCTGAGGTAAAGTTGGACACTTAACTGACAGAGCCACACAGGCACCCCCAAGGTTCCAACTCTTGATTTAACTCAGGTCATGATCTCACCTTTGGGAGATGGAGCCCAAAGTCAAACTGTACTGTGCAGAGCCTGCTTGGGCTTCTATCCCTCCTTCCCTCTGCCCCTCCCCTACTCATGCTTTCTCTCTCTCTTTCTCTCTCAAATAAATCAACCTTTTAAAAATTTCACTGGTCCTTAATTTTTATGAGAAAAAATTTATACTAAATATTACCTGGAAAACTGATACATGCTTTTCCATGCATTTATAAATAACCAGAGAATGACATGTAATATGTTCATGTGTGGGGATTACACATTTAATTCATTTAAAACTTTTTGAACTCAGCAAGTCAATTTATGACACTGTTTCTCTGAGAGACTCACCCAACAAATTCAAATTCAGGAATTTAAAAATTAATATAGCTTATGGGGTGTCTGGGTGGCTCAGTCGGTGGAGCATCTGACTTCAGCTCAGGTCATGATCTCAGGGTTTGTGGGTTTGAGCCCCATGTCAAGTTCTCTGCTGTTAGAGCAGAGCCTGCTTTGGATCCTCTGTTCCCATTTCTCACTGTACCTCCCCCACTCACGCTCTCTCTCAAAAATAAACATTTAAAAATAAAATAACAAAATCATTTTTTAAAAAAGAATTGGGGTGCCTGGGTGGCTTAGTCGGTTAAGCGTCCGACTTTCGCTTAGGTCATGATCTCGCGTTTCGTGGGTTCGGGCCCTACGTCGGGCTCTGTGCGGACTGCCAGCTCAGAGCCTGGAGACTGTTTCAGTCTGTGACTCCCTCTCTCTCTGACCCTCCCCTGCTCACGCTGTCTCTCTCTCTCTCCTAGAAATAAATAAAACATTTAAAAAAATAAAAAATAAAAAAGAATTAATTTAGCTTATAAAATCACATCTTAATGAAATAGAATAACTCAGAGGGAAAAAATAATCAGTGGTGGAAGCACCCTTCAGTATGTTTAGCTTAAAATATTCCTAAATGACTCAAAATGTGGTCCTTACATATGATAAATATTTTCTATACTGCATCTATATGTTGACTAATGAACAACGTGTACTGTTGGTGAAGAGACTAGAAGTGTCAAGTACTAATTATCATGATTATGAATTGAACTTGTCAGAACTAACATCTTGAAATCATGAAGAGGGTTTGCAGAAGGGTAGGAGTAGAGCACTTTAAAACTTCTTTTTTATTTGGTTACCATGAAACTATTGAGAATATACAAGTAATGTGACTGATAAAGCCAGTGCGAGGATGTAACTAGCTATACCCGTATTAAAGAGCATTCTATGGAATGTCACACTCTACCTGGTTTCTCTGTTTTTCCCCCACACTCATCTTGAGACTTTTCACATGGCTCTTTTTACATTTCTTACCTGTTTTAAGAGTTGTAATATATTATCAGGAAAGAGGATTCTGATAATCTTTTCTCCTATCCACATGAAACTGGTTTAACATTAGGGAATTCCGGAAGCAGTGAGTACTGGATTGAGCTATCTTTCCAAGTCTAACAACATAATTTGATGAGGTTTTCCTTTATCTTTAAACAGAAGGGAATTCCCCCCTTGTCTAGGCTCTTTGCCTTCTAATCACTTGCCTACCCTAACTTGCATAATCTTTCTGAAATTCAGATTCCTCCATTATTCTCTCCAACTTGAAAGTCCTTGACTCTGTGGCCTCCTTCATAAAATCTTCCTGGAAATATACTTCAGCACACTATAGAACCTTCACTACTTCATTGTGTTGCTTCTCAGATGGCTGTTCTGACACTCATAACACTTTGTGACACTCATTTGTCTGCACATTTACATATCCTCTGCTCCACTGTACATTTCCTGAACACAGGGACTGGGGATGTCATTTCTTTCCTAGCACTCAGCTCAGAATCTGGCCCAGAGTAGCTTCTTAACAAATACTTCTTGACTGCATAAACCAATGTCACTTTCATTGCATTCAAGACTCTTCAAAATCTGGCTTGCTCCACTTTCTCAGCCTCATCTCCTACCCCCTATACTCAGCTCAACTCCCAGATGGCAGCCACCAGGACCATTTGCTGCTCCTTGAATATGCTGAGTACTTCTGAATGTTCAAGTTCTTGCTCTATGCCCATGCTGGTCTCCACATCTTTTCTTGTTGAAATCTCATTTATCTGTTTCAATCTGATTTAAATACTATGTGTATGTCCAGATGTCTGTCTGTGTGAGAAAACTCGGACCCTTCCCTAACCCAAGCTAGAGTTAATTTTGTTTCCCGTGTGCTATCCTGTAATTTGTTTAATCACAGTTGGCTTGCATTATAGTTAGCTGTGCATATTTTGATTTCCCCTACTGGCTAGTGACTTTCTTGAAGACAGGAACTGTATTGATATGCTTGTTCATTTAAAGTACGGATTGAGTACTTCCTCTGTGCCAGGCATTGTGTTACGTTCTGAGCACAATGTGGCGATTATAATAAATAAAATTTCTGTCCTCAAAGAGTTCATATTCTAGTCAAGGTAGAAAGACAGTAAAAACATAAACAAATTACACAAAATATATCTGATGGTGAAAAGTACTCTGATAAGAAATAAAGCAAGAGAGAAAGGGCACATACTGATCATAAAAAGTCTCTTTAAGGAGAGGACCTTTGGGTAGAGATCT
The DNA here is from genome assembly GCA_017311185.1 of Proteles cristata cristata. Lineage (NCBI taxonomy): Eukaryota > Metazoa > Chordata > Mammalia > Carnivora > Hyaenidae > Proteles > Proteles cristata. Next base: position 978,861 of record JAESUZ010003861.1, on the reverse strand, counting down.
GAAGAAGTGAATTCTTGGTGGAGGAGCTTTCTACACAAAGGGACCAGCAAATCCAAGGGCCTCAAGGTGGGAGTGTGCTTGCAGTGTTTGAGGAAGAACATGGAGGGCAGGGTGGGTGGTGTAGGGTGAACTTGTAGAAAGTAAGACTGCAAGACAGTGCCCTAGCAGGAGTCTAGGTTAAGCAAGGCTCTGTATGCCCTGGCACACACTTGGGATTTTACTTCAAATGACATGAGGGAGCCTTTGATGGGTTGTAAATAGAGGAGTAAAATGGTCAGACTTCTGTTTTAAAGGTGTCCCCTGGTTACCGTGTCTGTAGAATTGTCTGTAGGGAGGCGAGTGTGGAATTAGTGATATGGTTAGGAGGCTAATACAACTGTTCAAACAAGAGACTTTGATGACTTGGACCAAGGTGAGGGCATTGGAAGCACTGAGAGGTGGTTGGATTTGGGCCCTAATACAAAGGAAGTGCTGACACTATTGCTGAAGGATTTATTGAAAAGAAGAGAGGAATCAAAGATGATGGCAAGGATTTTAACCTAAGTAAGTGCTGGGATAGAGGCATCAGTTACTGAAATAAGGAAAACTGCAGGACAGGTAAGGTGCAAAGGGAAAGTCAAACAATGAGTTTTGGCTATGGTGAGATTAGAATGCCTATTGGATATCTAAGTGGAGATGTAAAGTAGGTAGGTTTGTAGTTAAGATCTGAGGGCTAGAGATAAAATTAGGGGATTTACTTTTTCTTGTGAGTAGATACTATTTAAGATTCTGGATTGGATAAAGCATCTAATGGAGTTAAGTGTAGATTGTGAAGAGATTTTTTAAGGACTGAATTCTCCACTGCTTAGAGATCAAAAAGATGTGGGGAGCTTGCTAAGGAGACTGAGATGAAGCGCCTAGTGAGAGGTAGTTTCTGGGGAAGGTCTCCCTGATTGATTGGTCACTTCTGGTGTAGGGGAGGTTTTTCTCATTCCACTTTGGATGGTTCATATGACCAGAAAGTCATAGAAGAGAATGGAGTGCTTCTACTCTTTGATCCTAAAGACAAAATTTCATACTCTAGTTTCTCTTCAGATTGAACAAATCTTTCGCCTTTTACTAAAGACAAAATTTCACAGATAGATGTCAGCCTAGAAATGTGGTTCTGGTTCTTTCCCTACCAGATATGCCTTCTTTGGATTCCTGCTCTTCTCCTTCAGCATGTACTTCTGGGTAGAGGTGAAAGTTTTGTGGCTTCTTACCTTTGTGTGATTGCTCCTGATATTTATTTTAATTGATTTCACCTTCACTGGGAACATGTCATGATTTGGCCAGGGGTCAATTCAAAGATGACATGGTTGGATCTGGGGCTACTTTAGGACACTGTCTTTACAGTAGGAACTCCACTTACATTATGTAAGTCATGGCAACAAAGCAAATCCTTCACTCCCTCTGGGGGTCCACATTGGGGTATGTTACTGTCAAGTATTCCAAACTGCAAAAGAATATAAACAGAGAATGACTCATTGTGAACCTGTGAACTTGCCCTAGTCCCTGGAGCAGATGGAATGTGAACAAAGGTCAAAGTAGATTAATCTCAGTAGTGTGCCTGCTGACATTGTGATAGGTGCAACTGCCTTTATTCCCTCCCCACAAGCAGCTATGGAAAGTACCCATGTTCATTTAAAGCAGCTTCTCACTCCATCTCAATTTGATATTTTTTAGCTTCAGGGTGAAGGTTGCCATCTTACTACAACAATGGTCAGTTAAAATTGTCAACATGAAAGCCTGGCAGAGGAAAATGGAACTTCACTTCCCAGAAAACTATCAAGTTATTGCATTAATAAACAGTAACAAAAATTTGTAAAAAAGTGGATCATTTACATGCAAGATGTGGTGCTTTGGAGTACATTTTACAATTTTCTATCATGTATTTGACTTCTTGAGTATCGATTATCCACTATAATAATGAACTCTAATCTATCCTTAGTATCTATCTAAAGTTAAGTGGTTAAAAAAATTTATTGTCAATAATTCACTAAGCATTCAATCCATGGGTATGCATAATTATGCAGAATATACTTTTAATAGCTAATAATAAAAAAGAAGACTCTGTGATGCTTAATTTATCCATACATACACACATATATACATGTATCTCTATATATGTATCCAGCCTGCCTGTGTGTGTTAATATATACTTACATATATGCACACATTACGTATGTAAATATCCAACCTCTGGTAGGCCTTCCCAGTTAACTTTGTTGTAGACATTATTGGGGATAGCATTAAGAAAATATTTTAAAAATCTCATACTGACAAAGTCAAAAATGACCTTTAAAAAATAGTTGCCTCCAGTATAGGATTTAGAAAGGTCAGTGGGCATTTTTAAACTAAAATCTGAAATGCCTGGGTGGCTCAGTCAGTTGAGCATTCAACTCCTGGTTTCAAATTAGGTCATGATCTCACAGTTTGTGTTTGAGCATTCCATCAGGCTCTGCACAACGAGTGCAGAGCCTGCTTGGGATACTCTCTCTCCCTCTTTGCCCCTCCCCTACTCTCTCTCTCTCTCTCTCTTGCTTGTGTGCACGCACAAAATAAATAAATAATTTTAAAAAACAAAAAATTCCATTCAATTAAAAACCAACTATATTTTTTATAACTTGTCCAAGGTGGCAAGTATTTCTTACTCTTATGCTATGTGTACTTCCATTGGAATCTGCTCAGCATAACAGGAATAGTATCTTTTAGTGATAATAGATCAAACTAGAATCAAAATAATTAAATTTGGAAAAAATTTAATTATTAACAATGGTGAATAATTGTATAACATATTTAATCAAAGCCATTTATTCATCATCAAAACCTCTAAGGCAGGCAGCTTTATACTTTAATTGCAGAAAAATAAATGAAGGTTTAGAGAGGGTAAGTGATGTAATAGAGAATCATTAAAAGTTTTCAGTAGAGCTGTGGCTGGAACCTGGATCTGACTCCAAGGCTGTGTTTTTTTCTCTATATACTCTACTATGATCCAGTGAATAGACAAAGATTGTTTTCCATGTACTTATTATAGAAAACTAAAAAAAAATGAAATGTAAATACATGCTGTAATAGATCTGATTTTTCTTTCCTTTAGAACCTGAAATAAAAAGATCACTAAAAGAGGGCATGGTAGTAATTCTTGAAAACACTACTTTATAACTCTTTGAAAAATGAATATATGTGGAAAGGAGCAAAATATGGGAATGCTATAAGCTTATTTCATTGAGCTGTCTAATTCTATGAGGAGATACAATTTCATTGTTCATAAAATCTTTGAGAGAATATATATCCCAGCACAATTTATGATGTTTCATATCAGAGCTTCAAAGTTCAAATAAAAATTAAGGCAGAATTGAAGAAAACAAAAGAGAAACAACAATAAAAAAAACCCCACAATAATCTGGAGGCTTTGCTGGAAATGTTACTTAAAGAGACAACATATATCTACCAAGTGGCTTTTAGTATTGAAATATGGTCTGAAGTTGCCTCCAATGAAGACACTGAAATAGTGAGTTAGCTTCTGGCAAAGTTACAGTCGGCCATAAAGGTGTCCTGGAAATAATGCAGTGAAAATGTTCTCAAATATTTATTTTAGAGAAGGAATTTTAGATGAAGAAGATCCTGGAAATTGAAAATGGGAAACTGTAGATTTTGAAGAAGGTATGTTACAGAAAAAGAATGAAGGCTTATAGGAAACTTGCAGTATGAAGTATGAATGAGTGTGTGCATGTGTATTGGTGGTAGTAGTTAGTAGTGATGCTAGGAATCTATTGAATCACATTGCGACCTACTTTTGGTCACACTCATTGGGATGGACCCTCTACATCTTTAGGCCACTGTTCTTGCTGCCAGCTGTCAGCCACTCTCTTTCTCTCCATAGATTATTGGCAATTGTAACATTTTGGCATATAGCACAGCTTTTTACAAAGTCAAGTTCTCCTTTACATACTCATATCAAGTATTTGATAAGAATTGTTCAACTTGTGCACATTTTTCTCATTAAAAATAATAAGTATTAAAGTTATTTTTGCATGAATACGAGATGTCTCATGCTGAAAAGAGATTATTTCTGCCCAATAAGCATTATTATTAATAATAATGTGCCAGCTGAAGGACAAAGCAGAAACTACAAGGTAAGAACTGTTCTATTTCTCTTTTTAAAAGTGATGTTTATTATTTCTGATTAAAATATTGAAAAGTATGAAGAATAAAGCAAAAAATTGCCCATGATTCCAGCTTCTAGAGAGAACTACCATTAATATTTTGGTATTTTTTTGTATGTATGTGTGTGCATATTAACTTGGTCCATACTAGGCATACAGCTTTGTATTCTGCTTTCTCATTCTAGCAATGCGTGGTGTTTTTCAGGCATTCAATGTTGTTTGAAAATGTTATTCATTTGTTTTGTATTTATTGCATATATAGTTATTACTTAAATATTACTTAGATATCTATATTTATCTATTAATTGTTTTGTACTACAAATAAAGCTATGATAAAAGTCCTTACGCACAAACCTCAGTCTAGCAAAAACAGGTGACATTTTGGTCTATTTTCTGAATTTCATGAAAATGCTTCTAGGGCCTTATTTTCTTCAAGCTATTCTGTAAACTAAAAGAACATTGGTGAGTAGATGTATCACTAATGAGAAGATTACTGTTGTCAAGTAAGTTTGTGAGATGTTGAGTTCAATAAAGTTATAAAGGTATGGAGATTTCTTTTCTATAGGACTTCTCAATCCTTAATACGTAAATGTGCTTTTTTTTTTTTTTTTAAACAGAGTGTGAGCAGGGGAGATGGACAGAGGGAGAGAGAGAATCTTAAAGAAGCTCCATACTCAGCACTGAGCTTGACATTGGCCTTGAACCCATGACCCTGGAATCATGATCTGAGGCACGATCAAGAGTCCAACACTCAACCAACTGAGCCACTCAGATACCCACCAAACATGCACTTTGAATTACTAAGAGAAAGATCTGGGATGTAATGAACCATTTTCCCAAAGATCACAGAGCAATTGTTTTTTGGCATTTTGGTTTTAGAAGCATCAGATACGATGCTGTCTTTCAGTTCAAAATAGATGTTCTTTATCATGGTAATCAAGGACAGTCTAGTTAGTTAGGTGACACAAGGCTCTGCTGCAATAATAATTAACCCTAGAATCTCTTTCGCTAAACACAACAAAGGTTTATCCCTTTATCATTTAGTTTGTGATAGGTCTGGTTCCTATGTATGAATTTTCCAAATAATGTCTCAAGGACCAAGACTGCCTCCAAATTCTAACTACCAGCTCTGTGTTTTTACTTTCCACCATTTAAATGAAACTGAACGTGGATGGGGCGCCTGGATGGCTCAGTTGGTTAAGCTTCCAACTTCAGCTCAGGTCATGACCTCACTGTTCATGAGTTCAAGCCCAGCATCAGGCTCTGAGCTGACAGCTCGGAGCCTGGAGCCTACTTCAGATTCTGTCCCTGTCTCTGCACCCCCCCAGCTCATGTTCTGTCTCTCTCTCAAATAGAAACAAAGCAAAACAAAACAAAACCATTAAAAAAAATTGAGATTGAATGTGGAGAGGCCACAATGGCTCCTATCTTCCTCTTCCATTTAGACTTGTGAGAATTAGTCATATACCTATACCCCGTAGAGTCAAAGTGACTGAAAAAGGTTAAGAAACATATAAATATTTGATGAATAACAAATCTCTGCCATTGTGTATACACAATACTATTGTGTATTTTTTAATAAGTAGTGGATATTGGGTTTTGTTGAATGCTGTATTTGTCTAGGTTGTCTAGAGAAACAGAATCGATAGGATATAGGAATATTTAAAAGGAGATTATAGGATTGGCTTACATGGTTATAGAAGTCCCATGATCTGCCATCTGTGAGTTGGAGAACCAGGAAATCTGGTGGTTTAAGTAATCCTAAGTCTGAAGGTCTGAGAACCTGGGGGCCCTCTGTGGAAGTCCGAGTCCTACAGGCCCAAGAATCGAGATCTCTATTGTCCAAGGACAAGAGAAGATAGATGACCCAGGTCAAGAAGAGAGAGAGGGAATTCACCTTCCTTTGCCTTTTTGTTTCCTTTGGGTCCTCACCAGATTGATGCCCACCTACATTTTACTCTGTCTACTGAATTAAATGCTAATCTTTTCCAGAAATACCCGTACAGACAACACCCAGAAATAATGTTTTACCAGCCATCTGGCCATTCCTTAGCCCAGTCAACTTAACACAAAAAACTAACCATTACAAATGCCTACTTGGAAACTATTGGGATCATGATTTTTTGTAGCCTATCGATGTTATGACCTTGTTTAATAAATATTCTCATAGCAAACTCTTTCTAGTTATCAAATAAATCCTATGCTAAAATGAGAAATTATTACCTTAAAATTCTTTTGAATTATATTTGATATTTTTACCTGATTATGTATCAGTATTCACAAACAAGATTGGTTTATAAGTCTACTATTCAATGTTGGTAGTTAGATGTTGTCATCAGGGGTTTATTATGAAAATTCTTATATATGTATTTTTTAATTAAACTTTTTATTTTGAATAATTGTACATTCACATGCAGTGAGTCCCATGTGCTGGTTATCCAGTTTCCCTAATGTTGACATCTTGTAAAACTATCTACATTATAAAAGCCAGTATTTTGGCTGTTATACAGTCAAAATAAAAAACATTTCCATCAACACCAGGATCCCTTATGTTACTTTTAAAACCATACCCGCTTTCCTCCTGTGCTTACTTACTCCTTAACTTGGGGCAACAACTAATCTGTTCTCCATTTCTGTAACTTCACTGTTTTAAGCATGTTGCGTAAGTGGAATTATACAAATATACATTTTTAGGATCGACTTTTCCCCAGGTAAATCTCTGAAGGTGTTTATGGGTTATCACATTTATGAATCGTATGTCCCTTTTCATTACTTCGTAGCAGTCAAAGGTATGGATGTATTACAGTTTGCTTAACTTTACATCTACTGAAAGGACACTTAGGTTATTTCCAGTTTTTGGCTATAAAAATAAGCTCTGTGAGCATTCACATTACAGGTTTTGTATAAACATAAATTTTCATTTATCTGGGATGAATACCCAAGATTGCAATTCCTTGGTTGTATGAGAGATGTATATTTAATTTTTGAAGAAACTGCCAAATTGTTTTGCAGAGTGTATTACCATTTTACATTCCCACCAATAATGTATGAATGATCCAGTTTTTCATCATCTTTGACAGCATCTACTGCTAATCATTTTTTTAGTGTTAATCATTTTGATAGGTGTGTAGTAATATTTTGTTTTAATTTAATTTTTTCTTTAATGGCTACTTATATTGAACATTATTTCATATGTTTATTTATTGTCTCTTTGGTGATCTTTGAATACATGTGTGCCTGGTTTTTTAACAATTTTATTTATTTATTTGTTTATTTATTTATTTTTATACTATTGAATTTTGAGAGTTTTTTGTATATTCTAGATACAAATCCTTCATAACATGTGTGGTTTACAACTATTTTCTTCCAGTATAGACCTTGTTTTTTCATTTCCTCTAATAAGGTTTTTCTCAGAGCAAGTTTTTCATTCTGATGAAGTTTAATTTATTAAATTTTCTTTATATGGATAATGGTTTGGTGTCATATCTAAGAATTTTTTGCCTAGCTCTGGATCCCAAAGATTGTCTCTCATAATTGTTCTAAAAGTTTTGTAAATTACAATTTATATTTAAGTCTGTGATCCATCTGGAGTTGATTTTTACATAAATTATGAGGTTAAGGTCAAAGATTTGTGTTTCATCTTGTTTGAACCTATGAGTGTCTATTACTTCAGCATATTTAATTGAAAAGTCTTTCCTTCCTCCATTGTATTGTTTTTGCCCCTTTTTCAGAAATCAGTGGGTCATGTTTGTGTTGGTCTCTTTCTGGTTTCTCTACTCTGTTACACTGATTTATGTGTCATTGCTCTACCAGTACCACAGTCTTGACTACCATGGCTATATCAAAAGTCTTGAGACTGGGCATTCATTTTTTACTTTATTCTTCTTTTTCAAAATTTTCACTATTCCAGTTCCTCTGTTTTCTCATATAAAGTTTTGAATAATCTTGTGTGTATCTACAAATAATCTTTTTGGGATTTTGATGGGAATTGCATTACTCCTTTTATCAATTTGGGGGAAATTAATATCTTCACTGTATAAAATATTCCACTGTATATTTCTTCATTTCTTTAGATATTTGCTCTCTTCCATCAGCATTGTGTAGTTTACCACATGGGCGTCCTATACAACTCCTCTTGTAATTATACCTAGGTATCTTATTTTGGATTATTGTAACTTGTATTGTATTTATAGTTTTCTGTTTCCATGTGTGTTTATTGCTAGTATATAGAAATTTATTCCAGGTTTATTAAGATATAATTGACATATGTGTAAGTGTAAGGTGTACAATGTGATCGTTTGATATATGTGTATATTGTGAAATAGTTACCGTAATGTGTTTAGCTACCACATCTATCACCTCACATATTACCACATTTTGTGTGTGTGTGTGCTGAGGACATTATTCCCTTAGCAACTTTCAAGCATACAATACAGTATTATTAACTACAGTCACCAACCTGTACGCTGGGTTCCCAGAATTTATTCATCTTATAAGTGGAAGTGTGTACCCTTTGACCAACATCTCCCCATGTGCCCTACTTGCTAGCCCCTGGCAACCTTCAGTCTACTCTTGTTTCTATGAGTTCAGTTTTTTGAGGTTCCATATATAAGTGAGATCACACAGTATTTTTCTTTGTTTATCTGACTTATTTCACTTAGCATAATGCCTCAAGGCTCACCTTTGTCAGTTCCTTTCTAGTAATTCATTTCATATTGAGTGAGTTGTAAGTAGTTTGTGTTTTTTAAGAACTGGTCTATTTCATCCAATTGTTAAATATTTGTATGTATAGTGTTGTCATAGTATTTTCTCATTATTTTGATGTCAACAGCACCTCTAGTGATATTTCCTATTTAATTTGTGATATTGTGACAATTTGTGACTTCTTTGTTTTTATTTCATCAGTCTTTTTAAAGGCTTGCTGATTCTGTTGATATTTTCAAAACTTCAGTTCTTCATTTCATTGATTTTCTTTATTATTTTTAGTTTTCAATTTCATAGATTTCTGTTTTTAACTTTATTATTTCTTTCCTTATGTTTATTTTAATTTATTTTGGTTTTTGTTTTCTATGTTTCTGAACTGGTAGCTTACATTACTGATTTCAGATCTTTCCTCTTTTCTAACGTATGTATTTAGTACTTATAATTTCTCAACACTGTAATAGCTGAGTTCTACAAATTTTGACAGTATTTTCATTTTCATTCAGTTCAGTTATCTTTTTTTTTTTTTTTTTGCTCTTCAGACTTCTTCTTTAACCCATGAATTATTTAGAGATGTGTTATTTAATTTCAAAGTATTTGGAGATTTACTTTATTTTTCTGTTATTGATTTCTATTTTGATTTCTTGGTGGTCAGAGAACTTACTCTCCACTATTTCCATTTTTTGCTTTTAAATGTCTTGAGGTTCGTTTTATGGGCCAGAATGTGGTCTTTCCTGGTATATGTTCCCTGGAAACTTGAAAGGAATGTGTTCTGCTGTTGTTAGATGGATTATACTATAAGCGTTATTAGGTTGGTTATGGTGTTGCTGAATTCTTCTAGCTCTTTGTTGATTTTCTGTCTGGTTGTTTGGTCCATTGTTGAGAAATGGAACTGGGGGTCTCCAACTATATCAGTGGATTTGTCTATTCTCTTTTTACTTCTAGCAGTTTTTGCTTCACATGTTTTTTAGTTCTCTTATTTGGTGCATATAGATTTTAGATTGTTGTGTCTTCTTGGTGGATCAACTCTTCTGTTATCCCATAATGCCTTTCTCTGTATCTAGCCATTTTATTTGATCTGATGTCTATTTTATATGATATCATATAGCTACTTCTGATTTCCTTTGATTAATGTTTGCATGGTATATGTTTTTCTATCCTTTGGCTTTCAATCTGCCTGTATAATTATTTGAAATGAGTGTTCTACAGACAGCATCAAGTTGGCTTATGGTTTTAAATTCACTGCCAATTGAATAACTGTTTTATTTAATTTAGGTCATCTACATTTAATGTAATTATTGCTATGTTAGGGTTTGAGTTTACCATATTTTCCCTGTTTGTTCTCTTTGTTTTCCTTTCTCTCTTGTCTTTTTCTTTTTTTTTAAATTTTTTTAATGTTTTATTTATTTCTAGGAGAGTGAGAGAGAGAGACAGCGTGAGCAGGGAAGGGTCAGAGAGAGAGGGAGTCACAGACTCTGAAACAGGCTCCAGGCTCTGAGCTGGCAGTCAGCACAGAGCCCGACGTGGGGCTCGAACCCACGGACTGCGAGATCATGGCGTAAGCGAAAGTCGGACGCTTAACCGACTAAGCCACCCAGGTGCCCCTCTCTTGTCTTTTTCTTGGCTTCCTGTGGGTTACTTAAATATTGTTTTAAATTTTTATTTTTATTTACTTATAATATTTTAGTATATCTTTTCTGTGCATTTCTGTTGTATTTTTTTGTGGTTGCTGCAGGTATTATATTATATTATATAACTTATCATTGTCCACTGGTATTATCATTTTACTGGTTCAAATTAAGTATAGAAAACTTACCTCCACTTATGTCGCCTTACACTCTGCTGTTTATAATGATGTTCTAAATATTTTCAGTATGCCCAGTATACTGATAGCAAAGAGGAGTAGGACATACAAGTTGCATGGCGGAGTGGATAGAAACTCAACGGTAGATGACCATGTGAATCAATGTTGGGATTTGGTGCTTTGTTGTAAGGGTGATGGGAATTTTTGAGGAGTTTTAATATGAGGATATGGTTAATTATGCATATTAAATAGATTATTCTGGATATGAAATTTGGTTTCAAAATTCTGTGTATTTTGTTCCTTTGTCTTCTGCAATTTAATTTACAAAATAGAAGTCTGAAGCTAATTTTATTTTGTTCCTTTGAATGTAGTGTATGTTATTTTTCCTTGCTGTTTATGAAAAATTTCTTTTTTCTTGAAAGGTGACCATTTCCTAAGAGTTCCTCTCTCTATATGTATCTTTCCTGGAACATAGTGAAGTGTGTGTGTGTGTGTGTGTGTGTGTGTGTGTTTGTGTGTGAGTATGACATCTTTTCAGGTCTAGAATTTGTTTAGTTATATCTTTACTTACTGCCTCAATTCTGTTTGTTCTGTTTCCTTCCTTGAGAACCTTTATAATTCTGAGACTTAGTTTCTATTTTTTACCTTCTATGCATATCATCATTCTCATTTTGTACACATACAAACACACCACAAACACAGATACTTATGGACATGCATACACATACACATATGTACATATACAGCAGCACACACATATATGTGTATGTATTTATAGATACATAGATGTATAGCTTACTTGTACGTATAATTGTGTGTGTAGAGAGAGGGACTGAGATTAAAAAAGAAGAATTTTATATTTTTCTCTACTTTCTTAGGGTTTTTCATTCAAATTTAGGAAAGGTTCTGTCATAAGTACTAGCAAAATGCCATTTTAGTCTGATTGCCATTCTGTTTTTAAAAACTTCCATCTGAAATTTACAGTAAAGATCTAGTCCACACAAAAGAGGTTTGGATTTTGTTTAGTTGTGTTGAGAATATTCCAAGGGATATCCGGAATGAATAAAGAAACAGTGTGACTTCATTGTTTGCTGAATTGAGTTCTTAATCCCATTTTATTCTAAAGATGGAATTATCTTCATGGGTTATGGAGACCATTAATAAGCCTTTTGTAAGTGATTCACCAAGGCGTTGTAGTCCTATATCATTCTTCTGCATTAAAAAAACAACATCAGCAAGACTAAATACAAAAATAATATCTAAAAGGACAATTTCTGTAAGTCTCTTTAGGAATTTACTTTGGCAGACGGAAAAGCTCCTCTGAAAGTGTAACCCGAATGGACTCTTTTAGAAGCCTATTTCCCTTTTCTCTCTTCAGGAAATGGAGAGAATAGTTTTTTTGAAAAATGTCCAATTTGTCACTGGAGATAAACTTCCTCAGTTGATTTCGAGTCATTTTTGCATTGGGTATTTCTGGACATAAAAAATTTTGGCTTATTAGGTATTCCAACCTCTACTACCCTTTAATATGTTCCTGTTTTGTGTAGATATTATATAAATACCTTGAATCTAAACAGATTATTTATAACTATAAAATTTTGCTTTTAACACTTGGCATATTAGTTTTTTTTTTTCCGCGTGTTATGATCAGTTTGAGAAGTATATAGTGTCCTGATGAAGAACATGGACTATAACACCTGAGGCCTGATTTGGGATATCAATACCATTGCCTTCTAGCTTCATGGCCTTGGACAAGTGACAGTGTTTCTGTGCTTCAGGTTTCCTACCTGAAAAAAATAAAAATGAAAGACCCGCTTCATATAAAGAGCTAATGTATTTGATCACATAATAGAGTCTGTGTTGTGTTATATGTATATTAGCTGTTACGGTTACTTTTTATGTAATCATCAATGCAATGGGTCTATCTTGTAGGTTGGTATGACAATACTTCCTACAGAAAAGAATTAAGTTCTTGCTAAATATCATCTCAAGAACAAGGTAGGGGCACCTGGGTGGCTCAGTCGGCTAAGCAGCCAACTTCAGCTCAGGTCATGATCTTACAGTTCGTGGGTTCGAGCCCCATGTTGGCCTCTGTGCTGACGACTCAGAGCCTGGAGCTTGCTTTAGATTCTGTGTCTCCCTCTCACTCTGACCCTTGCCTGCTCACACCCTGTTTCTCTCTCTCACTCAAAAATAAATAAACATTTAAAAAATTATAAAAAAGAACAAGGTGAAAACTTCCTAAATTTTGAAGTTTATTATTCAAAGAGATCAATTACATCATTACTTTAAAAATGTTGATGAACTTATTTTGAACTTATTTCATTTATGAATACTCTTTAGAAGTCTTAAATTCAGTATAAAGTTATTTTGAGTGATCTTTATTAAATAAGATGACAAACTTCTTGTAGAAGTTTAACCCCTGGTACTCTTGAAAATTAATCTTGTGCTTCAATTAATTATATTCTCAGGGCTTTTTGTTTGTTTGTTTTGTTTTCCCGGTAAACGGCTTCTGAAGCTTTTATTATCTCCTCCAGTGCCCATTGATTCAGAGAAAATACCAACAAGTGGAATTCATTGTTCTGAACTTGAACTGAATCTTGCAGGTGTTTTCGTTGTAATTCAAGGTACTGTTTAATCCCTTGTCTTAGAAACTAGAGTGAAAATGTTCATGTTGCGGAGTACCTTTTGACAATGATGTGTAGGAAGATTATTCTGCAAGAACCAGAATATACGGTACTTGCTGGAAGAAATTCAGCGTTATAACCAGTTGAAATAAAGAACACCCAATCCCATGTGCTAACAAAGTAGGGATTCATTCCCAAAGCTTGGTAGTATGCAAAGGATACTTTTCTAGTGTGCTGAGAAGTTGTCTCTGGGACCGTCACACTTGGAATTCCAGCAGATTACCCTATCATCAAGTCATCAGTATGCTGCTATTTGAATAAACACAGCTGTTGTTTTCCAAGAAATATGGCTAGGAGCAGCAAGGAAAAAAAGGGCAATTAGTGTTATTGAAATAGAGGGGTACTCAGGATGGCATATATGTATTTATGAGAGTGTTCGTTTCCGAATAGCCTATTTACCATGCTGTGACTTAACAGTGGGGGAGTAATGATCCTCTCTCCACATCCTTGGTACTTCACTATATTTTGTTATTTGCCTAATATTAATGATGAATATTTTTCGTAATTAAGTAAATACATACTTTAATTCTTGTAACCTTATGCCATCTTCTATCTAAAACATCTTAAAATTTTCATGGCATCTTCTTCTAAAGACTCATATATGTAAGAATAGATGAACAGGATAACATATTTTTAAAACTCCACTGACAATTTTTTCCCTGCCTTTGAAACACCTGGAGAGCAAAGACGTCATAATGCCAGTGTTGGGGGTATGGCTGCTTTTTAGGGGGTCAAGGGAAACCTACAGCATGTTGCAATAAAAGAGTAGCAGACCAGAAAGATTAGGCCATATAGCAGCTGTGTGTTCACAGCAAGGGGATTCCCTCCCCTGGATCTCAGCTTCTTCATGTATAAACTGTCAAGACTGGTTGATGTGATCTTTCAGGTCCCTTCACAGTTCCTGATGCATTTAATTTAGACTTTTATTAATCAGGTCTAACATTCAGAACTGAGGAACATACTGAGTACAGAGACCCATTGGAACTGGTGGTTGTCATTTTTGCAAGCTTAACTAACAAACATATGAACATTCTAGCTGCTTTTGTGCTTTTAGTAGAAATGAAGACAAGAAATGGGGTGATTAATTAAGATGTTTTCAGTATACCGTTCATCTAAAACAGTTTGTTTTGAAGCTGCATAGTCTTGGGTCTTTAGTCCATGGATAAGAATGCTCATTCAGGAGTACTGCCTTGGCAAGTGGGAAGGAGAAGGAGGAGACTAGAGAAAGGATTTCAAGGTTTCGTTTCTGTGGTAAGACAGCCAGGAAAAAAAATGAAGTTGGAGAGGCAATGCCTTTTTCCCGAGATGGGCCTGTGGCATACTTTAAAGTCCTCTAATGAAAGAAGTGCAGAAGATACCAGCACCCACTTGCCTGATGTCATGTCCAGTAGCTACTATGGCCACCTTATGTATCTTCTACTTTTATTTCTTCTAAATACAGAGTTGACTTCTGACTTAAAAGTCCTCATGTGTTTAAGCCCAATGAAACAGAAGGATTTGAAAGAAATCTCACAGATGAAATGACACATGTCAAGGGTGTGGATAAGTTGTTTTCCAGCATTTTGAGGTAGATGTGAAAGAAAACTCCATCTAACCCTCATTCAGAAGTCAACAGAAGCCTTGCAACAAGAATGACAAAGCAGCATGAGTAATGTTTGGGGTCCAGGCAGGGATAAGGATGACAGAGCGTTTGTTCCATAGTCAACACAGCAACCATCTATGCAATGTCTGAGGTCTGACTCTGTGACCTTGGGACCAGCCACAAAATACTGTCACCCAAACCCAACCCGTCCTCATTAATAATAACAACACACAGTAGTTTAGTGTTTTATGCTTTCAGAGCTCTTTTGCATTTATTATCTCATCTCTGATCCATTTTTAGGACGGTGTTAGTCTTACCTCATGCGCTAGCATTTCATCATTCCTTTGCAGACATTATGGCTTTTAGTTGATAGGTCTGGTTTTTCTACTCATACTACGGGCAACCTGTTGAGGAGGTGAGAGTGACATTTTGGTTAGTGGTTTAACCAAATTACAAGGTTAAGCTGAAGGAGAAAGTTTCTAATGGGGTCAAATAATAAGTTCTAAGGGAAGAAAGTAAGGAAGGCTCATGCAGTCGTGGTTTCTCTCACTTTGATTCTATGCCAGGCAAACCATTTCCCACTCATTTTCTCATTTGATCCTTGTGGAAAGACCTCAGCATAGTAGTTTATTATTAACCCAATGTATAGATGAGGAAACAGATACCTGGGCAGTTTAAATGGCATCCAGAAGTGACAGGCCAGTGGTAGAGTGGGGATAGTAACTAGTTCTCTTGCCTCATTAGTCGGTGATTTTTCTATCACACCGTGTTGCTTCTCTGTGCATCCTGTGCATTAGAGAACTTTCCAAGTTGGGGGCTCTTTTTATGCATCACTTTCCCTCCTAAGATTAACACTACAGGCACAGGAAACCAATTCTGAGTAATGTCAACAATGCAAGGTTTACTGCATGCTTTGCATTATCAGTGCAGCATAGTTCACCCAAGAACTAGAGGCAAATTAGAGAGATAGTAGATGTAAAAGGAGAGCTGGAAGTAAAGCAGCAAAGTCTTCACTCTGTCACTGGGTCTCTTTTTCTATAAAGTGGGGGAAATTCCCACTTCTTTGGTATGCTGAGGTTTAATGTACTCTTTGAATCCTTCAGACAGAAGTCTCAATGCTTAATTATCAATTAAAATTGCTATGGTTTAATACTAATCGATTAAATTGTTATGGATCATATCTTGATGTTTAGAATTATGAAACATGCTGAAATTTGTGTGCTCAAAGGCCGTTACCTATTGTTTCTCTGGGTATGAGCTCCATGGGTTTTAAAAAGATGGTTGAGTGAAGAAAGCAAGAGAGTTGAAGAATGAAAAGGTCTCTCAGGTAAATTTCTATGTTTAGTACTTGTGGAAGCTATGAAGGCTCAGGTCCCACCCTGTAAAAAAGGGAGGGAGGGAGGAAGTGGGGGTCAGGTCCGAACTGGATATACATGATGAGGCAATGGCAGAGTCACTTAAATCCAAAAGCAATGCACTATTGGGAATGGATGCTGCAGTCCCAACCCAGGACATCTTCTAGGGGACCCAGAGTCTTATGGTTGCTCTGTCACTCTGGGTCATTCATAATAATAGATGAAATGTGCTGTGCAAGAGCTAGAGCTTGGAAAAATGTTACTCCTTTTCTTCCCAATATTGGATAAGTTTGTAAGGGATTTGCCTGGTGGGGAAATGGGCAGAAGCTAGGCTCAAAGTCTTTGCAAAGTGGGCATATTACCAAGGTAGGCCTTAAAAAGGATAATATTTGGTAGATGTATGAGCTGACCCAAAAGCTCCAATTGCTGAGAGAAGAGTTCGTATTACATGGTAAATGGACAACAATCAAGGAAATTGCTGTAAAGGGGGATGTGGAGTAAATAAAGCAAGAGAACAGGTAGGTGACATATTCGGCAAGGGGGGGCCCACGGCTGAAGGTAGCATTGTTACCCCTCCCTGTCTCTTTTCACCTTAGTTTGTTCCCTTTCTTGAAAAGTTCCAGTGTGCCATGGGACATAGGACAAAGCAACAGGAGACTAGGACCAGAAGCATATGGTCCACTGTGGACCACAGCTGGGCCATATCCTTTAGAGGCTGAGTCTTGGCCTATGTCTGGAGTTAAAGAAATTGAATCTGGAAAGAATATGTAGACCCCAGCCAGGAGGCCCAGGTCTTAGCTGAGGCATTTGCACATTGGTCTAAGGCTAGAAAACATCTTCTAGTCCTTACTGGCAGGCCGGCTGACCTTGTGGATATAGTCAGTGTTGGCTAAGGAAGCCATGAGTGACTCGGGCAAAAGATATCAGTGAGCAATAGATGAACTTTTGGCAGGAATGACATTATTGGTATTTCAGTGAACTATTGGTGGTATTTATTATCCCCAACCCAAAATACTTTGTTTTATTTTTCATATGTTTTTCAGTTTTCCTCCCCTTGATTCTTTTCTTCTCTTCCACTGTTGTAACTCAATAACATTTGAACTGCGCTATCAAAACAGAGTATTTTTTAAAAATGCATGAGGCCTTTTGTAACACAATAGTTCCCTTTCTAAAGCAAATAATTACTTCCTAATTGTTCTGTAAGATTGTAGTTTATCACATATATTTTTAAAGCAGGCAGCACCTGCAAAGTGATCATCTTATTACCATTTTTTTAATCAGGCAGCACGCCTATAGGACAATTCCAATTAAATTTTTAAAAGATTCAATAATGGAAACAGAGTGAGGAAAATGGGGAAAATATGTTACGCAAAGCAGAATTGTTTTGAAACAAGAACATTTTATGGGGCCTCCCTCAGGTTTCGGTGGCTTTAAAGAGATGGCTCCACGCTTTGATTTACTATCCATCCGACAGTTTAAATCCGAGATTGTTTTTACAATGATGCCTCCATTTCAAAGCATTCTTATTACGAGATGAGAGCACCCAAACAGAGAGGTGAACATTTAAAGTGTAGAGCATATAATGAGGCTGCACTAATATGAAGCAATTGCTCTGCATTAGACTCCAGAGAGTTGAATTATACAATTCATGTCTAAGAGTAAGATGAGCTCCATATTAAGCATGTTTCTCTGTCTCTGAAACCAGGCTGGAAAACTTATAAATGCATCTCAACTATCTTCCTGAAAGAGCATTATTACTGGTCTGCAGCTATGGAGCACTCTGTTCTCTCTTGAATGTCCCTGATTATTAATTCTCAAGCAGTTGAAAGGAGGCTTTGAATTGGAACCTATCCCGCAATGCCCTTTATGTGGTGTGACTTTCAGAGGCCTCCGCCTGCCACACTTCGGCAGAGACTCACTTAAACTTGATACATGCGTGCTACGCTTTCCTTCTTCTTAACAGCAGTGGCTGGAGCTGGATGGAGGTGGTAAAGATTTTGGGTAACAAACCTGAGTACAAAGGCTTTTGGAAGAGTGTTGAGGGGAGGGTAGATTTGGTGGAAGGAAAAATCTTTCCCAATGTGATATGGCCCGATATTTGTTCTAGAGATAATCCTATCCACAAGAGGTACTTCTACTTCATGCACAATTCAAAGGGATTGAATATTCATATGAAACTTTAAATTGAAAATCTGAGCACAGCGTGGGGTTTGCAGAACTAAAGTCATCATAGACTCTTTCTCACCATTACTGCTTTCTCATAATTTAGCAACCTGTGGAACATTTGTAATCCCTTTGTGAAAACAGAACACATGAAAATGCCAATTACTGGCTCATCCTAGGTACGTATTTAATGCCAGAGATTCTTTGCTTTTAACTTCTAGCCAATTTCATGTGAGGCCCCAGAGTCAACCCCTAGCTCACTTGGTGATATGTGGGCACTCTCGTAGATGTGTATATCAACTATAAAGTAGAGGTCATAAGTTGAAGCCCTAGGGCAGCAAGCAGGGCTAAGCAAAGTTGATGTAATTCTTGAGTGACATTGGAAAGTGCCAAGTATTGTCCGGCAAATGGAAAAAAAAAAAAGTTGCAGAGACTATCGCAGAAAGGAAGAAAGGACACAGGAGCAGAGATGGGAGAAAGGAGTAAGTGGTAGGAGTGGTGCCTGCTCCTAATTGTGATGCCATGTTTGTTTATCTTCCAGTAGGCTTACCGAAGCTGTTTATAGGGTTGTGTTTTTGTTTCTGTTTTTAACTGTGTGTTTTCATGTTGATTACTTGTGACCAGCACTAAGAGAGTATCTATACCACAGAAATTGGCAGACCCTAAAAATTATTGCTCCTTTTTCTCTCCCCTCTTACAGAGCCCATTGTTAAAGATCTACTAGCACAACACTGGCCTTCTATGTTTCTTTGTGATACAAGAGACCGAAATTGCCACATATGTCACAGGCAGGAGAGAGTTTAGGAAAGGCTGAACTAGTTTAGGCAGGGCCCAGTTCCAGGACCAGAAATCAACTGGAGTTAATGTTTGAACAGTTGTCTGAAATCAGAAGCAGGTTAAGATGATAAAAGAAGAGGTCAAACTGGTGATAAAAGTATAGATTTCCAGGCATTTTGCAAATAATACGAGCAGGATCTTTTTTAACTCTCTTAATAGGTCAGTAAATTGTGGTTGAGAGACGTTAAATCTACATAGCACACAGGTAAGAATCATTGAGAATTTGTTTTATCCCAAAGTCCTAATTCCTAAGGCCCACCATATAGACTTCCTCTGATGCCCAGACCCAGCTCTCAGCATCTTTTACTTCCTCTCTTTGCTGTTCCACAGAACCCCTGCATCCAATTAGGCAGGTGATGCTCCCCACAGTGTTTGAGGTCACCATCCATATTGTAACCTGTGTAAATGGTGCCTCATGTAACCTACTTGAGTAGTGCACAGCCTGTACAGTTATACACAACAGACCTGACTGTGGGTACCTCCTAACTCTACAAAGGTGAAGAGAGGCCTTAGCCAGACCATTACCTGCTCTACTCCAGAGCAAAAAGCAGTTTACCCACCTCTTCTGGATTTATAACCTTTCTTTATTTCTACAATATATGCGTTCATTTGTTCATTCAATGTAAAATTGTTAAAGACCCATGTGTACTGTGAGAAAAAGTGGAACTACAACCAAGTAATCTGGAGAATGTGGGGGTTACAGGGTACTGTGTGAATATCTAATTTGGGAGCTTCAGAGGAGAAGAGGTGAAGATGTAGGTCTGACGACTGTGGGTGGGGGGCCCACACTTTCTATACCATCATGAACACTCCATAATTTTTTTTGGTAATGTTTTTATTTATTTCTGAGAGAGAGAGAGAGCAAGAGCAAGAGAGAGCACAAGTATGGGAGGGTCAGAGAGAGAGAGAGATACAGAATCTGAAGCAGGCTCCAGGCTCTGAGCTAGCTGTCAGCACAGAGTCCGACACGGGACTCGTGAGATCATGACCTGAGCCGAAGTCAGATGCTCAACCGACTGAGCCACACAGGTGCCCCAGATATGCCATACTTTTGAATATTTCCCTTTACTATGAGCAAAAGCCTTAATCTGGCAACTTTTTCCTCCTGTTTTTCTTCACATGATGTCCCTAGCCCTTACCTAGGAAATTTTCTGAAGACCTTATTGTGGACTAATGTAGCCTAGATATTCTCCTTTCAGACATCCTGACACTTTCTCTCCTCCTATCTCTGAGGTGAAACTATCTTAGATACAGTAACATTAGATGGTATTTGGTTAGCTCGAAGAGCATAATTTAATTCTATTTATTGAAGTGCCAACCAGATATCCTAAGGAGGGGTTGGAGTTTGGAATGTGTGGATAGGGAAGACATACATGCTTAAAGAGAGTTTGAGTCCAAGGTTCTCAGAGTGTGGTCCCTGGACCCATATGAATATCACCTGGGAATTTATTAAAATTTATATTTTTGAGCCCCAGCCCAGATAGACTGAATCAGAAACTCTGGGAGTGGACCCAGCTGTCTGTGCTTTGAGGAATCTCTAGGTGATTCTGATATTAGTTTAAGTATGAGATTCACTGGGTTAAGTAATATCAAGTGAAACTAATAACAATTGAACAAGAAATTTTCAGTGGAGCAATACAGAATTATGTAATTAACTGACTTTGCTCACACCAATACTAGTTTAGATCCTTAGGTATATTTTTCTTTTTGTGCTGAGTTCTTAAAACCCAGAAGTATTTCAGTATCCTCACTACTTTTGCCAACAACCATTAGACAGATTTGTGAAAAGATTGATTGTAAACTTTCATTTCCTCAAGCGGTCATTTATTCATTAAGATAATACTCATGCTCTGGTCAGCAGACAAAAGGCTTGAAGACATATATAGCTGAAGGAAATGAAAAGGCGACAAAGCTAAGAGAACAAAAATGAGGATTGCCACGGTCCAGAGGTCCAAAGGGTGGCTGTGGAGGAAGTATTTTATATGTTCCTGCTTCTATTGGACCTTCAGGAAATGAAAGTGTTTTGTGTCTTCCCTTTACACCTCAAGAAACACGGAATAATGATTTTCTTTTGTGGAGGATCTTAAACTTAGGCAGATGAAAAATTAGCCTCGAGTTTACATATACAGAATCAAAGTCCACAAATTTAATTCTTGTTTTCTCTGATTAGTTGATCTTGTGTCATGATATTACCTCTCTGGTATAGGGGTTAAGGTTTACATCTGCTTTTAAATTCCTTTGGTGTATCAGGAATAGTAATACACAGAGAAAGATTTCATTTATTCGTCAATGGATATTTACTAGGCTCCCCATGTTGTCAAAAGATACAAGGTAGAAGGCAACATGAACCCTGCCTTCATGGCATACAAAGTCTACCAGGAGACAACTGCCGTTGCACAAGCAAGCATACCAAAAATCACAAGAGAATTTTCCATAGGATGGTCAAAATAAAGGGCTATGACAGGTCAGAAGAAGAAAAGTGTTCCTTACAGCTTTGGTCAGATTTGGTCTACAAGCACATCAAATCCTTATTAATTAGGGTCTTGTTCTCTTTTTTACTGTCACTAGCAAACTACATTGCTGTAGAAGTAATCCCCTCCCATTGGAGATCTTACAGAAAGACTCTCATTGCCCCTGCCAAGCTGCCCAGAATTTAGGTCTGAAAAGAATGGCCAAAGAGGTCAAAGAGCCAAGCAAGAGATTTAAAAGTATTTGCTCTTTAAGGGTACAAGTGTGTATGAGGCCAAAGCCTGGGGGTACACAGTTGAGGTCAATCAGTATTAAATGCTAACACCTAGAGGTAATTAGCAGTCATTACCCAAAGGTGTGAAGGGAGCTACCAGATTTAAAGGCAGTGTTTCCAGAAAGAAGCTGCCACCACACGGAAAACCTCATAATTCTTAGGCAAGAGATAATAAATAGGTTTTCTGTAGCAATTTATGCAGTGTTTGAATTGCACTACTGAAGACCCCTGAGGGAAGCTTATGTATATTTTATTAGAACTTGCAGCCCCTCCTCTCCAGACATGGAGTTTATTTGCCAGTCTCTTGAGTCTGAGCTGGTCTGGTGACTTGCTTTAACCAATAGAATGCAGGAAAAGTGAAATTAGGCTACTTATGCTTAGAGGTCTGAAGAGACCTTGCAGCTTCCACCTTCACCTTTCAGGAATGCTGCTCTGAGATCATCTTGGGAAGAAGCTGGTTTAGTTCCTGGACGATGAGCAACATTATGGAAAAGACCCAGGTATGCCAGTGGACAGCACCAACTCCAGACTTAGGAGTGAATGTGTCTTGGGTTTTTCAGCTAATGATGTACCTTGTGTATTAGACAGTCATATGTCTTAACACCTTCTTCCCCTCTATGGCAAACTATTTCAATAATAATGATAATTATAATTTTATTGATATATTTTTGTTTTAAAAAAATTGGTAATTAAAATAATACATATCAGTTTCAAAGTTAGTAGTCCAATGAAGGGAAATATTTTGTTTATGAATTAAAAATTGTGTTTACAAAATGAAAATATTATACCTGGCAATTCTTACCTTGCCTCACCTTTAACAAACTTTTGTATCAATTAAATCTCTAAGAGGTCATTGGACAATAATTGTAAAGACAAAAAAAACAGAACTGGATTTCCTTTTATCTGTTATTCTACCATTGTTAATTTTCAAATCTTAAACAAGAGAATATGTAGTACCACAGGACTGGAGATACAAAGAGCACACAAAGAAAGCTTGAACAATTCCAAATCATTATGAAATATTCTTAAATGTGTGTAACTAACACTATATGGGTTGGGGGACCAACTGTAGTGAATTTTCCAAATTAACTTCCCAGTAGAATGCAATGTTTATTAAAGGATAAGTAATAAAATACACTAATTTGAAGCTTTTGTATATATTATTAAAACTCAAGTACTCTACCATTGTTGAGAAATTAGAGTGAGGCTATAGACTGTCTTGCCAAAATTTATATGTCAAAATTTAACCTCCAAGGTGATGGTATTGGGAAGTGGGACTTCTGGGAGATTATTAGGTCATGAAGGTAGAGCCCTCATTAGTGAGATGAGTGGCCTTCTTAAAGAGACCCAAGAGAGAGCTCCCTTGTCTCTCCTGCCTTGTGAGGATATAGCAAGAGGATGGCTGTCTATGTACCAGGAAACAGGTTCTCATGAGAACCAGACTTCTAACCTCCAGAACTGTTAAAAACCAATTTCTGTTGTTTATAACTTAGTCTATGGTAGTTTGTTAGAGCAGTTAGTAAAGACTAAGACCATCAACAATTATTTTTCTCCCGGAGAGGAGGAGTTTATCACCGACACTATTTAGAAATATTGGCACATGATGATAATCAAAAGTAGGCTGACTTTTAGTAATTTTTATTGTTTTGAAATTCCACAGTGAACTTTATTGCCTGTTCCATGGGTGGACTGCTTATAGACATTTCAGTTCCCATCTGACTACAACGCCATGAATGATCCAGGTAAGAGTGGCAGAATTGCCCAATCAATCCAAAGAACTGTCAGAAATAGTAGTTGATTGTTCTATGCTCCCAAGTTTTGAGGTAATTACATAGCCATAGAAAACTGGTATAGGGAATAATATCTTAAAGTAGTTGGTATAGATTTTTCTTCCTGAAGCAGAAACAAATATAGGATCTCTAAATGTATACTGGTGTTCATCTTTTAAGTTGAAGACAAGGATTTAGAGAATATATGTGTATGTTATGGCTTATTTAAAAAAGGTGATGTTCTCTTAAACAAGCTAGAGAGGGTGTCTAAAAAGGAAACAAGAGAAAAATGATTCTATGGGAATTGGAAATTTAAAATTATCATGAGGATGTTGGTAAGTGGGAGAGTGTTTCAAAACAAAAACAACAGCAACAACAAAAAACAGCAAAACAGTGTACAACCCCCTGAGGATGAATCCTTTGTAACATCCTGAGCATGAAACCAGACTTTCTGGACTGGGATCTGAATATCCCTGAAACTATGAGGAATAGTCCTAAGTACGAGAAAGACATAAAATTCTGTCCTCTAGACCAGGAGGACTAGCACATTGTGGGGATTGATATATTTCTGGTACGAGGTTTTAACGTTGCTTTTACGTACTTGGTAAGTAATTTTATGGAGAAATACCTAAGATAAGGCAAAAATTTGACATAAATATATAAAGCCCCCTAATAACTTTCATGTGGAGCTCAATTACATAATCAAAGACAGATGCTGTTTCCATATACCATACTGAAAACTTTACGAATAGGAAACTGAAGTCAGAAAACTGGAGTTATTTTAAACATTTCTTCCATTAATTTTATGATTTTCATAACTTTGATTTTTTCATAATATCCCAAACATTTCTTTCTCAAATAATGAATTTTTTGGGCCTAATTTGACAAAGATGATGTGCATACTGTGAAAATTGGAAAGAGTGTGGATACTGGATGGTCTGTTAAGGTGAAAATAAGTTGTAAGTGTAGAGGTGAGAAATTCTTGGAAAAAATGAAGAGCAGTATGTTCTAGCTATTATAAAATACAGATAATGTAGGCAGAAGAGCCGGAGTGGAAGATAAGCTTGTGACAAGGAATGATCAGGGCTGGCAGTTATGATCTCAGGTGGCCAATGGTAAACAAAATAAACTTAATTTAATTTTGAATGGTGAATATAAACTCTAATGTATCATTGAGACTTAATTGGTAGAAATTTAGGAATATAATGTTGTCAATGGGAAGTATGTCTTTGTCAAACAACATGGAGTATAAGGGCATAGTAGGATGTGATAATGTGATTTTATAATAATATATATTTGGTCTTTGTACACATTTCTGACAGAGCTCCTAACTCCCTTGGAATTTGCTAAATGAAGGGAGAATAAAGGTGCCTTTTGTTAGGTCAATGAGGTGACTTTTGGACTGCACCTGGATGGGGCAGTGGCTAGCTGCCAGTGAAGCCAACCATGTGATTAGAGAGTTGAAACTTTAAGAACTCCCTCCTTCACTACCTCCAGGGAGGGAAGAGAGGGTTGAGATTGAGTTCAATCCCCAATGGCCAATGACTTAATCAACTATGCTTATGTAATTAAGTATCCATTAAAGGGTTCAGAGACCTTCCCAGTTTGTAAATGCATGGAGATGTGGAGAAATTGTTGTGCTCAGAGATGGCATGGAAGCTCTGTGCCCTTTCTTCATATCTTGCCCTATGCATCTTTTCCATCTCACCGTTCCTGAGTTATGTCCTTTTATAATAAACTGGTAAGTAGTAAGTAAACTGTGTTTCTGAGTTCTATGAGCCACTCTAGCATGTCCATCAAACTCAAAGAAAGGGTCATGGGTACCTCTATTTTATAGCCATTCCATCAGAAAAACCTGGTGTCTGAAGCATGTGTATACTTGTTGGCAGGGGGTCTTAAAGGACTATGCCCTTAAACTCTAAGGGGAGATTTTTGGAAACTACAATGTAGAGCTAATTGGTCAGAAGCACATGTGGAATCAGAGATGGAGGTTGGCATCTGAAGCGGAATGCAGTCTTGTGGGACTGAGCATTTAATTTATGGAATCTGATGTTGTCTCTGGGTAGATAGTGTCAGAGGTGAGTTTTGGGATACACAAAGTGTGCTGGAAAATTGCTTACATGGGGTGGAGAACACCCCCTACCCCACCCCTGCATACACGCAAACACACTGGCATTATGAGATGATCAGAATCCTTTTTGTAGAAGAATCCGTTTTTTAAAATATTTCTTTATTTTCGGGAGAGTGCAAGTGGGGGTGCGGCAGAGAGAGGGGAACAGAAGATCTGAAGCAGGCTCTGTGCTGACAGGCTGACAGCAGCAACCCTGATACGGGGCTCAAACTGCTGAACTGAGAGATCATGACCTGAGCCGAAGTTGGGCAATCAACCAACTGAGCTATGCAGGTGCCCCAATAATCCATTTTTAATACAGCAGAGGTATGATGAATGGTAGAGAAATTTAGCAATGGATATAAACAGAGAAACATAGGCCTGATATTTGCATTTGAATGGTTTAAAGCATGCCTGCTCAAATAGAGAATGAAAATGAAGTTTTCATGATAAAGGTCACAAAACTGATAAAGAAGTAATATACAAAGGCATATAGATTTTTCTTTATTGTCCAGACATTACTAGGAGTGTATGAAACAGGAGTTGGTACATGATTAATTTTCCTGGTGATAATTTTCATAATTATGAAAACATGAAGGGAAACTCTAGTGTAGGCCCATCAATAAGGAACAAAACATAGCTTGATATAAGAATAGTGTCAGGAAACTGGGGTGGAAGTGACTAAGACATGAGAGAAGTTCTTCATGGGTCAAAGAGGGAAAGGTGAACTTGGTCAGACCTCATCCGGGCCTTCTCAAGGGAATACTTCAAAAAGTTGAGAGAAAATCAAGTTGTAATTCCATAGTCAAGGATTCAAAGGGAGCCAACGCTAAAACAAGGTATAAATCTGTAACGACAGAAGTGATAATTGAATTTCTACTATAAGCTAATTACTATTCAAGGCACTTTGAATATGCTACTTCTAGAAAAACATTTTGGTTGCACATTTACCACAGACCCCATGGAGGAGAAAAGACATTGGAAGTGTGTGTGTGTGTGTGTGTGTGTGTGTGTGTGTGTGTGTGAGTGTGTGTGTGTAGGTGGGGGACAAGAGTAACTGCTCATAGATAAGTTCCCATATTTTTAAAGGCCACATGTGAAAAGTAAAGGGGGGCATCCCAAATAAAGGGTAAATGTAAAATTGTGGCTGAAAGCTGTAGGAAAATGTTATGAATATATTGAGCTCAAAATATGCTGAGGCTTGAGAAAGATGCCAACCTAGAATAATTCTCAAAAGAATTAAGGGCCACTTGCGGTGCACACGGGATGGCAGTGACAGACGTGCTGTTCAATACTCTTGTTTGCTTCCTTCTCAGGAAGAAGCTTCAAACTGGAAAGAGAGCAAATACAGCTAAGCAGTATTTAAGTGTATGATGGGGAGATAAATTGCAGAGAAACTTGCTGTTTTGAATGTTTGTCCCTTGATCATGGCCCTGAAGGGACTTTCAAGAGCTATCCTGGGAACATTGTTGGTGATATTTGTGTACTCCTGTTGCTGAGAGAATGAACCAACTGAAACCAGATATTCTAATACTCGAATGGGCTCTAGAAGCTAATAGAATTGTCTTCGTTTCTTCAGGTTTAGTTGTTTCCTTCTCTATGATTCTGTTGAAATTACCTCATCCTCCTATCCCAACAGTTGATGTAGTTCATTGTAACTATTTGCCTTTACCATATCTAGAGTACAATGTCCTTGAAGGTAAGGACTGTCTTGTATTTGTTATTTTCCTAGGGTCTGTCACAGTGCACTGAAACACAGTGAGGAGTTCTGTTTATTAATCTCTTGCTCTCTCACACTCTCTTTATTGTCCTCTCTCCTATTCTTTCCATTCAACATGTTATGGTTAGTCTTAATGCAATTAAAAATAAGCTTCTTGCTTAATTCATGAAACTTTGGCCTTATGTATTTCTTTCCTTCCTTCCTTTCCTTCCTTTCCTCCCCTTTAAAAAAAGAAACTGTGAGGGGTGCCTGGGTGGCTTAGTCAGTTAAGCATCCGACTTTCGCTTAGGTCATGACCTCGCGGTTCGTGGGTTCGAGCCCCGCATCGGGCTCTGTGCTGACTGCCAGCTCAGAGCCTGGAGCCTATTTCAGAGTCTGTGTCTCCTCTCTCTCTGACCCTCCCCTGCTCACGCTGTCTCTCTCTCTCTCTCTCTCTCTCTCTCTCCTAGAAAGAAATAAAAATATATATATATATATAAAAAAAAAAAGAAACTGTGATCATTTAGCTAGTGTTCCATGTAAGAATTCCTTCCAGGAATTTGTTGGGAAAAATCTATATATTTTTATAAATCTTGAATCCTGGGAAAAATTAGTTAACAAAAAAATGGGAAAATGATTAGAATTCTCCTGCAAGAATTAAAGCCTCGCAGTCAACATAAGGAATCCACTGGTGTCAAGATGAAACCAAGAGCAAGAAATGCTGATGTATAAAGTTGAAGACCCTAAGGTTGAGGCCACCATGTCCTAGAACTGGGACAGGTATTGTAGAGGCAGGCAAAAAAGTTTAACAGCTCCAAAAAAAATCCCCTGAAAATATGCCACTTCATCCCTTCTTCCATGCCCCTGGGAATCACTGCTCCTTTACCATCTCCGTAGATTTGCCTTTTCCAAGAATGTCCTATAGTTGGAATCCTACACTACATAGCCTCTGCAGATTAGCTTCTCTCACTTAGTAATACGCATTTAAACTTCCTCTGTTACACAGTTCTCTAACTCTGTCTAGATTATTTATATAATATGCTGGGGGTCTCAACAAATGAGAGGCCTACATATCTTGACCCCTGAAAGGGTCTACTCTTGGGAGATTAATTTTCTTCTCTAAATGTTTATTTTTTCGTTAGCAAAAGCGGGGGATAATAGTACTTACCTTGGAATGCTGTTCTGAGGATTAGAGAGATTATAAAACAAATAACATTCTAATAGTGGAATTGCTATTTTGAGATTACTGTGGAGGAATCCATGAGAGAGTAAGTAATTGGTAAAAAAGAAACTTGAGAGAGTAAAGCAAAGAAATAAAATATTACTGTCAATAAAAGACTTATGTTAAGTTCTTTCCCTTGAGGGACCAGAGTGAGTTCCTATGGCACTTTGCTTCTGTTTGAGAATGATTTAGGAGAACAGACTTCATTTACTACTCCTAAGATCTATCCATGGGAAACAGGATGCTGATTGTTAATAGACCAATATATTCTTCAATATAGTCAGTAATGAGAATTTGACTCAAGATGCACTGTATTTTGAAGGGTTAGGAGAGGCTGGGTGGTAGAATATGAAAATGTGTTTCCAAGGTTTCTGCATTCATACGTGGTGTTTGGCTTGCTCATGTATCACATGGATTCTAAGTGCCTATTGCAATCTTTACACCTGATACTTGGTATATGTATTTACAACATAATTTGTTGTTGTTGGGATTTGTTTTTTGATTTTTGTTTATTTACAGTAGGTTTTGTACATGACTAATGTGCCAGATATTTTCTAATTGAATTCCAGATCCACTTTGTATCTTTCCCCACTCTCTCTCCTTGGAAGTCTCATCTGTGTAGACTACATCAGTAGGTCTCACTCAGGTATAAAGATTGTTTCATACTCTGTCAAGTTCTAAGATACTTCCTGAAGTTTGGAGAGAGGAGGTAGTGAATTGTGTCACATGGCAACGATCCATAAAGTGAATGAATTATGGGAAATTATGAAAGATTGTGTCCCTGTATTTTCAGTTTTATCTAGTAGGTATGCATGAATGATAGGTACGATTATCATTACATGCTCCATTCTGAAAATAAGGTTAAGAGCATTTTGGTTTTCTCCAAAGATTAAGTGTGGCAAAACTGTACAGATTTGCTGTAGTTTTAGAAAGGGACACAAGTGGGCTACAACAGTCATAATTTTTATTCCTTTATTCTTTTTCTGTCCCCCCCTTTCCTTCTTTCCTCCTTTCATCCCTCCATTCTACTCTTCCTTCCTTAGCATTGCTTGAATAATGTAAGATGAGCACTGGTATAAAACTGTGGGTATCTGGAAATCATGGATTTATCAGAAGGGACTGCCACCTAAGCAGAATTTGACACTAGCACTTGGACTCTTACTTCCATTTTAATGATTTTCAGGATATAGTCTTTAGATAACAACAGATAAACAGAAACCTTCAGCTAGCTAATAATGAAAACCTTGCCTATGTGGGTTACATTTTATTGTTAAGCTCAGGTTTACAACATTATGATATGTATGTGATATTTTTCCAAGTTGGAGGTTATTTTATTTCTAATTTCTTCCTCATTCATGTCACTAATTTGGTGTTGTATTTAAGGAATAACAGGTTATTTTGGCCCTTGGGTGGGGAAATCACCAATCAAATTTCATGTCTGTATTGTTTGGCATCTAGAAAACAAGCTGATTCACTCCCAGATTGTATTTAAATGATTTAAAATATTTAAATCAACTTCAATTATTGTTAATAGAAATTTCTAAGAAAAGGTTTCACAAAATGTAGGCCAAGTCATAATATAGTCTAGTGAAATCCCTTGTCTCAATTACTGGAACTTCTACTTCTCTATAATTTTACCTTTTCTCTTGTATGCTACTAGCACAACATGTTCTCATTGTATTTTCTGTTCATTTCTCAAATTTTTGATGAATAATTACATTAATGATTGCAAAGATTCCCATATAAATGGCTAAGTGTTCATCCATCCAGCCATCCTTTGTCATCCATTCATTTATGTACCAGGAAATGTGCTAACAAGTGGAAAAGCAAGAAAGCAAACAGAATTCTTACCCTCAGTGAACTCACAGAACTGAAGAGACAGACAAAAAAATGGACAATGTGATGTGGTTAGGCTGCTAATTTAGATAAGGGTGGTCAGTGAAGAGAAGGGGTGAGAAGTAGGAAGCAGGGGCTTGGGGGGTGTTAAGCTGTAACTGAGCTAAAGTGTAGCTGGGAGTTTCCTGAATGATGGGGGTGGGGGGCTAGTGAGGAGGCTAGAGGCTGAATCTTATGCACAGCATAAAAGTCTGAGAGATGTCATATGTGGGGAGGTATGATATATACCATTGAATATATCAGGAACATACAGGATAGATGAGAGCCATGAAAGATGTCCCCAGACTTGCAAGCAGGCAGGAGGTCATAAAAGCTCTATCAGCTGAGACAATTTGCAATGTTGGAAGGACACCTGGCAAGCCACTGATGGGTGTTGAGTAGAGTACAGTGACCAAATATGTGTTTCCAAAGGGTTATTCTCAGTCTGTGGAGGCCTGAGAATGGCAGTGGAGGCATTAGATTATGAGTGGATGGGAACAAAGACCAGGTCTATTTATTCACCACTGTATCTTCAGGACCTTAATCAGTGTCTGGCACATAATAATTCCTCCATGAATATTTGTTGAGAAAAGGAATAAACGCAGATCATTTGGGGAACTTTTGAGGTAATCCCAGTAAGAAATGATGAAGGCCTGAGTTGTCAATTGAGAAGGATAAAACCTGGGTAATGTGGATCTGTATTTTCCAAACTTTCCTAGTTGACTTGTATTAGGAAATCCACCTACATGACTCAGTGGGCGCACACCCACACTTAAAACTCATGTTTTATTGAACAGTATTTACTCCCACCTGTACATACACTCTGTTTTCTGTTGTATGCCAGGCTACACTATGTTAGGGCTACTCTAACAAATACAGTAGACTCGGTGGCTTAAACCAAAGATACCTGAATTCTCACAATTCTGGAGACTAAAAGTCCGAGATTGAAGTGTCAGCAGATTTGGTTTCTTAGGAGGATAACAAGAGAAGCCTCTTCCCCATCTCTCTCTTTGGCTAGTAGAGAGTGGTCTTCTTCCAGTGTCTTCCCATGGTCTTAGCTTCTTAAATGTCTGTGTCCTAATCTTTTCTTATAAGGACACAGTTATATTGAATTAGGGCCTACCTATGTGACTTCATTTTACCCTAATTATCTCTTTATAGGCCTAATCACCAGATATAGTCACACTATGCAGTACTGGAGGTTAGAACTTCAACATAGGAATTCTGGGGGGACACTGACACTATTTTTTTTTTTAATTGACCAAAGTCAATAGGATACATTGAGGCACATTCTTTATGTTGCACCCTCTGTTTTAAAAGATCTATAATTACACATATCCCCTCTATGTAGACATTATGCAAAATAGTTTCACTATCCCAAATATCCTCTGTACTCTACGTATTTATCTGTCTCTCCCAATCCCTGGCAACTATTGATCTTTTCACTTTATCCAAAGTTTCCCCGTTTTCCTAGTGCCGTACAGTTGGGATCATACTGTGTAGAGCCTTTTCAATTTGGCTGCTTTCATTTAGTAATATTTTCTTTCAAAAATGTTGTTCCTAACCTGTTGCTCTTCTATTTGGGAAGATCTTCTATTTGATTTAAGGTGACAGTAATGAGGTATAACTACCAGGACTTGAGGGCTGTTAAGATATGGGGAGCAGAGGGTACAGGTCTGGAGCCTAGGAGACGGTCTGTGATGAACATTTGGCTGGCACACAGGTGTTAATTGGAGTCATGGATGTGGTTGGACCAGCCCAGAAAGTGAAGAGAGGGTGAGAATTGGAGAGTTGAGGAATAAATCCTAGAGCATGTCAATCTCATCGGTGTGAAACTTTGTCCTCAGTTTGAGTTGAACATCTTTAGCTATATTAGTTTATCATTTTTTTTCTGTGAACTGTTTGCTCAGATCTTGTGTAAACATTTCTGTCGGTTTGTTGATTGTTTTCAACAGTATGAGTGAGATATTTAACATATCTCACATATGTCTGTATTTCATATATTACAGGAACTAGTACGTTACTATATTTTCAAATATTTTTCCCAATTATTTGACTTTCAACTTTATAATACTAGTGACAATGCAAAAATTATAGTCAATTTTACCAATGAGCATCTTTATCTTTTGAATTTTATGGCATTCTTAGCAAGGCTTTCTCTACCCTCCTATAAAGAATAGTCTTCCATGTTTTCTAACAGTAGTTTTATTTATTTGTTTAAGCTTTACATTTGGAAATTGGATGATCTTAAAATAATGTTCATATATGGGCAACATAGGGATCTAGTTTCATTTTTATCTATATGACCTGGAGAATAATCTTAGCACAATTTATGAAATCTCTTTTTTCCTTTCTGATTTTAATTGATATAATTTTACATATCAACATGAAATATGTATTTATTTCAGGAGTTTCCATTATGTTTCATTGCTCTGCCGATCTGCTCCTAACCAGTTCCACATTGATTTAGTGCATTTTTTGATATATATTTGGGATACTGAATAGGGCTAATCTTTCATTACTATTTTTCCCCACTCACATACACTTCCATGGACAGCTTTACTCATGTATTTGCAAGTGATCTTTAAAATAGGTTGTCCTCTTATCCCTCTCTTAAAAATCTACACCACGAAACGAATCTCCAAATACAATACTTTCATAATTTAATTGTGGACTCCATCAAATTTCCATGTAACTTAGAAAGATTGCCTTCATTACAAAGTTTTCATTATCCAAAGTCTTGAATCATTATATTTGAGAAAATTTTATTGGATATCCCTGTAGTTGAAATCCACAGTGGCAGCCATAGGTAACATCTGCCAAAATTTTCCTCCCCAAGCCATAAGAAAATACAAGTGAATTCTATCCAATACCATGCCCATATCTTAATTTGCAGACAGAGACTGTGGAAACTATGAAATAACTGTCTGCAAATAGTGAAAAATGATGAAGTTCCACTGGGCAATTTTTCACACTGCTACCTTATCCCAGGACACACAGGCTTTGTGGTGGGTAAAGGTAGATGGAGAAAAGTTGTGAGGAAAACCAAAAAAAAGGAGGTAAGCAATGAGCTGTAATGATAATTTGGAAGGCCTACCAAAAATATTATATCTATCCTAAATCTGGGAGAAAAGCAAACAAAAACCTGGAAAGGTGTTTGCCAATATCAGACTAAGAGTTTTAGGAAGAGACCCAGAATTTCTGTGATTTAAAAGAGCATGCTCAGTTTAAAAAGATAGATGCAGTTAATAGACAGATTTCCTTTCTTGTCCCTTTCCCTTCCTTTCAGTATAGTTAACATACAGTATTATATTAGTTTCAGGTATAAAGTGCAGTAATCTGACATTGCTTAGTGCTCATCATAAGTGTACTCTTAATCTCCTTCATCTATTTTGCCCATTTCCTTACCCACCTTCCCACTGGTAAACATCTGTTTGTTCTCTATAGTTAAGAGTGGTTTTGGTTTGTCTTACATCTTTGTTTGTTGTTGTTTCTCAAATTCCGTATGTTAGTGAAATCATATGGCATTCTTCTTTCTAGGACTTTTCACTTAGCACTGTACTCTAAATTTATCCACGTTGTTGCAAATGGCAAGATTTTGTTCTTATTATGGCTGAGTAATATTCTATTATATATACATATCATTTCTTCTTTATCCATTCATCAAAAGATAGACCCTTGGGCTATTTCCATAATGTGGCTATTATAAATAATGCTACAACGAACATAGGGGTACATACATCCATTTGAATTAGTATTTTTATATTCTTTGGGTAAGTACCTGGTAGTGAAATTGCTGGGTCCTATGGTAATTCTAGTTTTAACTTTGTGAGGAACCTTCATACCGTTTACCATAGTAGCTGTCCCAGTTTATGTTCCCACCAACCATGCACAAGGATTCCTTTTTCTCCACATCCTTGCTAACACTTTGTTTCTTCTGTTGTTAATTTTAGCCATTCCTAAAGGTGTGAGGTGGTATCTCATTATGGTTTTAATTTTCATTTCCCTGATGAGTGACGTTGATCATCTTTTCATGTGTGTTGGCCGTCTGTATGGCCATCTTTGGAGAAATGCCTGTTTATGTCTCTACCCATTTTTAAACTATTTGCTTTTCAGGTGTTGAGCTGTATAAATTCTTTACATATTTTGAATACTAACCCTTCATCAGAAATACTGTTTGCAAATATCTTCTCTCATTCCATAGGTTGTCCTTTAGTTTTGTTGAATGTCTACTGCACTGTACAGAAGCTTTTAATTAATTTTGATGTGGTTCCAACAGTTTATTTTTGCTTTTGTTTTTCTTGCTTCAGGAGAACTATCTAGGAAAATGTTGCTATGGCCAATGTTAGATATATCACTGCTTGTTTTCTCTTCTAAGAATTTTATGGTCTCAGGTCTTATATTTAGGTCTTTAATCTATTTTGAGTTTATTTTTGGGTATAGTGTGAGAAAGTCGTCCAGTTTCATTCTTTTGCACATAGCTGTCCCCTTTTCCTAGCACCATTGTTGAAAAGACTGTCTTTTTCCCAATGCATATTTTGCCCCTTTTGTTGAGAACTAATTGATCATACAATCATGGGTTTATCTCTGGACTCTCTATTCTGTTCTGTTGCTATGTGTCTGTTTTTGTAACAGAACCATACTGTTTTGATTACTATAACTTTGTAGGATGTCTTGATATTTGGGACTGTGATACCTCAGTTTTATTTATTTTTTTCCCAAGATTGCTTTGGCTCTTCAGGGTCGTTTTGCAGTTCCATACAAATTTTACTCCATTTCTGTGAAAAATGCCATTGGTATTTTGATAGCGATTGCATTAAATCTTAGACTTGATTTAAATGGCACACTTCAAAATGCCTCTTTTTTTTTTTCTTTAAAAAATTTTTTTAACGTTTATTCACGTTTGAGAGACAGAGGCAGAGCATGAGCAGGGACAGAGAGAGAGAGGGAGACACAAAATCCAAAGCAAGCTCCAGACTCTGAGCTGTCAGCACAGAGACCAATTCAGGGATTGAACATACCAGCCGTGAGATCATGACCTGAGCCAAAGTCAGACGCTTAACTGACTGAGCCACCCAGGTGCCCCTTTTCTTTTATTTTGAAAATGAGCAGAGGAGGGGCAGAAAAAAATGAAAAAGAGAGTCCCAGATTGTAGGGTTCAGTGTCACAAACTATGAGATCATAACCTGAGTCAAAATCCAACACTTAACTGACTAAGCCAACCAGTTGCTCCAAAATGCATAACTTGTGTGGGAAGACAAAGTGCAAAGGAATGAAAGGTGCTTTGAAAGAAAAGGAGAACCATAAAGTGAGAGGGCTTGCAACCACCCCGACATCAAAAACAAATAAGAACACCTTGCTAAAAGTATCTTGATGGTACTAAATAATGGAAATACTGGAAACACCCCAATATCATAAAAATGAATGAAAGAAAAGTTAAGTCCATACAGAGATATTGCTGAAAATCAGGAAGTAAAATTTCATACGTGAAAAGTGAAGAAATTACCCATCCTTTCCTTGAAAAATGAACACTAAGCAGATGAAAACTGTAAGCCAATTGTTTTTTCATAGTTTATTGTCAAGTTGGTTTCCATATAACACCCAGTGCTCATCTCTACAAGTGCCTTCCTCCATGTCCACCACCCCTCTTCTGCACACCCATCAGTCCTCAGTTTGTTCTCAGCATTCAAGAGTTTCTCATGATTTGCCTCCCTCCCTCTCCCCCACTATTTCCCCCCTTCTTCTCCCCCATGGTCCTCCGTTAAGTTCCTCCTAATCCTCCTATACGTGAAAGCATATGGTAGCTGTCCTTCTCTGCCTGACTTTTTTCGCTCAGCAGAACACCCTCAAGTTCCATCCATGTTGCTACACATGGGTGGATTTCATTCATTCTTTCTCATTGCCATGTAGTATTCCATCGTATAGATAAACCACATCTTCTTGATCCATTCGTCCGTTGATGGACACTTAGGCTCTTTCCATGTTTTGGCTATTGTTGATAGTGCTGCAATGAACATTGGGGTACATGTGCTCCTATGCATCAGCACTCTTAAATCCTTTGGGTAAATTCCTAGCAGTGCTATTGCTGGGTCATAGGGGAGTTTTACTGTTAATTTTTTTGAGGAACCTCCACACTGTTTTCCAGAGGGGCTGCACCAGTTTACATTCCCACCAACAGTGTAGGAGGGTGCCCGTTTCTCCACTTCCTCTCCAGCATCTATAGTCTCCTAATTTTTTCATTTTAGCCCCTCTGACTGATATGAGGTGGTATCTCAGTGTGGGTTTTTTGTTTTTTATGTTTTTATTTTTATTTCTAGGAGAGAGAGAGAGACAGCGTGAGCAGGGGAGGGTCAGAGAGAGAGGGAGTCACAGACTGAAACAGGCTCCAGGCTCTGAGCTGACAGTGAGCACAGAGCCTGACGCGGGGCCGAACCCACGAACCGCGAGATCATGACCTAAGCGAAAGTTGGAGGCTTAACCGACTAAGCCACCCAGGCGCCCTGTCAGTGTGGTTTTAATTTGTATTTCCCTGATGAGTGACGCTGAGCATCGTTTCATGTGTCTATTGAGTAAACCAATTTTCTAAACAAAATTAAATCTTCCTGAACAAGCATTTGAGGAATTGGGGAACCATCTTTAATGGGTAATTTGAAAATTCAAATGAAAATGGACAAGAACAGAGAATTAAAGAGATTAAATCAGAAAATAGGAAAAAAACTCCTAGTATCTCATAAATGAAGAATAAATTACAGTAATAAACTCAATAAATAATTACAAGAATGAATTTAAAGGAAAATTAAGGCCCATTAAAAAATTAGGCAAGGGGTGCCTGCGTGGCTCAGTCGTTAAGCATCTGACTTTGGCTCAGGTCATAATCTCACAGATTGTGGTTTAGAGCCCCGCGTTGGGCTCTGTACTGACAGCTAGCTCAGAGCCTGGAGCCTGCTTCGGATTCTGTGTCTCCCTCTCTGTCTGGGCCTCCCGTACTCACACTTTCTCTTTCTCCCTTTCTCTGAGAAATAAATAAAACTTTAAAAAAATTAAAAATTAGGTAAATAACTAAAGAAAATGATAAAAGCAAAAGAAGGAAAAAATAGAAAGTAGTAACATTAAAAACAAGAAAAAAGTAGTAACCTACAGATTTGCAGAGTCCATGAAGAAGATAAAATTGAAGTAGCAGCGAGCTAATATTTAAAACCATAACCCAAGAAAACCTTTCAGAAATAGAAGACTCCATTACATTGAATGGACTCATAATACACCTTAGAAAGTTAACTAAGAATAATAAATGCTGAGACCTACTTAGCCTAGTAAAACAATTATATTTCAAGGTTATAGATGAAATCCTGCAGGCCTTAGGAAAACAAGAATTTCATGAGGCAAAGAACTAGACTGGAATCAAACTTTTCAAAACCAAGGTACAAAGAAAGGCAAAAATGGAGGAGCAGTAAAAAAAAAAAAAAGTAAATAAAAATAAAGAATATGCAAGCTAAATGTATGTATATCCAGCCACTGTCCTTCAGATAGCAAGGTTATTAAATAGTCAGTTTCAACAGATAAGAACATTGGGACTTGTATAGTCATCAGCCTTTCTTGAGGAACTTACTAGAAGCAGAGCATCTTTCAACTAAGTAATAACTGGGGAATACTTTAGCAAAAGTACTATCTTGTATATTTTAAAATGTATAAATTTTCGTCTTCAGTTAGAACTAAGGTAAAGACGAGGATTCAGGATTAATGTACAAATACTGTAAATGGCAACAATATAGAATGCCAATGATGGAACTAAGTAACAAAAATGAAGGTAGCTGGAGAAGTAAATGGGAGAGAGGAACACAGAGAAAGCTTACTGATGTTTAGGTAGACAGTATGTGTTAAAGGATACTGTACAAAAACTGATAAATTGGAGTAAAAAGTTAAATGAGAAAAAAGGAACTAAGGTCATTAAATAATGTATAGAAAAGTAATCTGTGGATTAAAAATTAACATTTCTGAATAGTCACCTTGAAGAGAAAAAATCAGCAAATATAAGTACATATAACTGCAAAAAATAAGACTACATTGAGATGCAGTGTAGGAATCATATCAATAAATGTGAATGGGCCTAATTTACCCATTAAAAGGAAAAGGTTTTTTTTTTTCCTGGCCTTCCAAATCAGACCCAAATATATGCTGTATAGAAGAAAAACATCTAAAATGAAATGATTTAAAAAGGCTAAAAAAAATGGGTGGTAGTGGATGATAAAGTAGGATTTTGTGGGAATCCTAGAAAGGAATATAGCTGTGATAAACTGATATAATGACATTACAAATGTATGACATGACCTCACTAAAGGGAGGTCTTTGATGGGAAACTATAAGGTTAAAATTAAAACATATTGTATTAATTTGTTTCTCATGGGACTATGGGCTCACAGTTCTGTACCTGCCTTACCTGTACACTGGAGATGAACGAACAAGTTAATGGACGGTGGATGGTTTTGTTTTGTTTTGTTTTTTCATGTATTTTGTAGGTCTTATTTATAAACTAATCTTGAGTAGATAATTTTCTCTTTCCTTCTACTTAACATTTCCTGTTTTGGGGTTTTAATTTCAACTCTTTGTTCCAACACTGACAGTCTATAGCAAGTCTTAGATTGTTGGATCAAGCTTTCAACTCACAATGATACTAGAAGACATTCCAGATACAGTCACCAAGGTTAAAGACCATTTGATAAGAAGATGGCTACAAATCTGGTCTGTTTCTTTCAACTCTGGTTGGTGGTCATCTTCTTATAAGACCTAGACCAAGATAAAAGCATTAGTTTCTTTTAATGTCCATTCATATGTGGGTGAATCTTGTTTCAGCTCCTCTTCTCAGAAAGTGAGCCTGGGTCTAATCCTCTGCCTGATATGGAGAACTGTTATTCCTTAGTATGCTGGAAGAAATGAGTTGCTAGTTGTCTCTGCTTGCTTCTGGAATCGGAGCTCAGCAGACCAGGGCCTTCATCCTTGCATTACATTGGCTTTCTGTTTAGTTTCTGCTCCGTGGAGATGGTTACCTCTCGTGTGTGTGTGTGTGTGTGTGTGTGTGTGTGTGTGTGTGTGTGTGTGTGTGTTGATCTGTATGTCTATATGTGGCTATTTAGTGGGGGGAAGTCTGAAAATACGAACTGCCACTTGATTGGAAATTCCTCATTCCCTCTGGAGAATTTTAAACTTTGATTTTTATATGTGCTCTTTATTAATTTTTGACACTACTCCTAAATTTTTAATCTTTTAAAAATATTAGTGTGAGATCTCATCCATTATAATTTCAAATTGGCCATTTGTGTATGTGCAAAGAAAAAACTGTTGTTTTATGTATATATTTATACATGTATATGTATGTATATATATTTTGCAATCAGATACCTTAAGAAATTATATTTTTCTAATAGTATTTTAGTATATTTGCTAGTGTTTCTATAAATGTAATTTATAGAAAAGGACAGTGTTACCTATTTTCTAATGTCTATATTTTTTGTGTAAATGTATTAACTGTAACTTCAATGATATTGCTGTCTTATTACTAACTTTAATGGAAATAATGTTTTATCTTACTATATGATTCGTTATCATTTTGTTTTTAGATCCATCAGATTACAAATTAATGTAAAAAGTAGTTTAAAGTTTATAATCATTAAAAATGCTTTATGCCTTAATATTTATATTATTAACTTAAACATAAGCACTCATTTATGTTGCTTTTATTTTACAGTCAAGAGGTTTTATTTAAATATGGATTGCTAATTGGAGATTAGTATTTGTGAAGCAATATGATTATATAATACTCATAAATTGTAGAATCCTACCCCAAGTCATCATAGTTAATCTGAAGTGCTTTTTAATGGTTCATACTTATTGAGTCATTCCAAAGAATTTAACTTCATTTTCTTAGAAACAAGTTTTTTTTGGCACTTAAATTTTATTGATTGTTGTATCTAATTGACTTCTATTTTATAGCACACTATGACTGATATAAACAGGTTTTGGAATATGGAACTTTGTAAGCAGACATTTAACAAGTTGAAACAAAAGTGGATGAATGCATTGGATAGTATTCTATATGCCAACATCATAAATCCATAATCAATAACTTATTTTTATTTTTTAAAGTTTATTTATCTTGAGAAAAGAGAGAGAAAGAGTACAAATGGGGACAGAGGTAGAGAGAGAGGGAAAGGAAAGAGAGCAATCCAAGCAGGCTCCATGCTGTCAGTGCAGAGCCTGATGCAGGATTTGATCCCATGAACTGTGAGATCATGACTTGGGCCAAGATCAAGAGTCAGACCCTTAATTGACTGAGCCACCAAGGTGCTCCAATAATTTCTTTTTTTAGAGAGAAAGCTGAGAAGTTATTTTTCTTAAAAGTTGATGAACTAGATGTCAATTATATCTGTCTTGAAAAATATATATATTTGTCACCTCAAAGTCCTCACATTGACTGAGTTTTTTTAATTATAAAGGTTTATTTAATTTCAATATTCATTATTTTAATTTTTACAATGACAATTTTTTTCTTCTAAGTGTTATTGGACTTTTAATATTAAGCCATCCTTGCATTCTGGGGATATTACTAGTTAAATTTTATTGTTATAATACAGTTATTAACAGTTTAATAATTTATCATTTTAACATATGCCAGAATTACTGGCTAACAATTTACCTAGGATTCTCACTTAGAATTAGGAGGAACTTAACAGAGGACCAAGGGGGAGAAGAAGGGCAGAAATGGTGGGGGAAAGGGGGAGAGGCAAACCATGAGAGACTCTTGAATGCTGACAAAAACTGAGGACTGGTGGATGTGGGGGGGAGGAGGAGTGGGCATGGAGGAGGGCACTTGTGGGGATGAGCACTGGGTGTTATGTGGAAACTAATTTGACAATAAACTATTTGTAAAAAAAAAAAAAAAAAGAAATTCATACGTGAAAAGAGTCTACTTCTGTTGCAAACTGTCCCCATCATATTTTACAATCTTTTGAGATTATAAAAGTCTTTGAATATTGTCATAGATGGAGGTTTTAAATACTGGCATACCTTGTTTTATTGTGCTTGGCTTTATCATGCTTTGCAGATAATGTTTTTTGAAGGTTTGTGGCAACCCTGGAACAGGCAAGTCTATCAGCGCTAGTTTTCCAACAGCATGTTCTCGCTTCATGTCTATGTCATATTTTGGTAATTCTTACAATATTTCATTTCCTCATTATTTGTTGTGGTAATCTGAGACTAGCAATTATGACTCACTGAAAGCTCAGATGATGGTTAGCATTCTTTAGCAAGGAAGTATTTTTAAAATTAAGATATGTACATTAAAAACGATGCCATCGCACATTTATTAGACGATACCATAGTGTAAACACCCCAAAACTTGATTTAACTCCCATTATTGCTGTGGTCTGGAACTGAACCTGAAATGTCTCCAAGGCATGCCTGTAGATGTTTCCTACATTGACAAGTTTTTTATTAATAACAGCAATAACATTGGGATCAATCATCGCCATCACCTATTTCCACTTAGGCTTCCTGACATTTCTCCAATCTCTAGTGGGGATCTTTTGTCATTTTTTTCTTGAGTAAACTAATGATGAATAAAATGAAATCTTATATTGTGTATCATCTACTGAGCAAATGGTAGGGCTGGGAATATTTTTTCTTATTCAACACACATTTTCTTTTATACCACAGCAGAAGAGTAATACCAACTGAAATGATTACTGATTACTTGTATCAGATACAAGATTTCTTTAGACACTAATGGGACTTGACCGGGTTTATCTCAGAAAATGGATGGATCCCAAGGATGGCAAACTTTAGGTTTTTCAAAATTATTTTACTTCAGATTTTTTTCACATGGGGGTAGATTAAAATAAATATGAAAAAGGCAAAAGATCAAGCTTGTGAACACTTAGCAGTGGGTCTTGATCATTTTCTTTCTCTGAAATGAACATTCTATTAAATTTATTTTCCTATTCATTAAACTGTACTTCCTTTGTGGTGGTAATCCATTCTTAGGTAATTATTAAGTATTTATAATCTGTTTTTAAATTTACTCATCTTGTTTGGAGAGGGAGGCTGGGGCAGAAGAAGGTATATAGGTGTATTGAAGTTATTAGCAATATTTTAGACGAGAGAAATGCTTTTGAAAAAGACAAGTGGGTATACATTTTTTTTTAAATGTTTTATTTATTTCTAGGAGAGAGAGAGAGAGACAGCGTGAGCAGGGGGAGGGCCAGAGAGAGGGAGTCACAGACCGAAACAGGCTCCAGGCTCTGAGCTGGCAGTCAGCACAGAGCCCAATGCGGGGCTCGAAACCCACGAACCGCGAGATCAGGACCTAAGCAAAAGTCAGACGCTTAACCGACTAAGCCACCCAGGCG
The DNA here is from genome assembly GCA_017311185.1 of Proteles cristata cristata. Taxonomy (NCBI): domain Eukaryota; kingdom Metazoa; phylum Chordata; class Mammalia; order Carnivora; family Hyaenidae; genus Proteles; species Proteles cristata. The sequence continues at coordinate 935,729 of JAESUZ010003861.1, read as the reverse complement.
CCCCAAGTGGGTATACATTTAATTATTACATTTCTGTTTTTCAAATCAAATATTCTATTATTGGCAGATAATTTTCTGACTGATGTAGGTGTGTAATTTCCCATTATTGAGGTTGGTAAACATGCTTCAAAGTGATCTCTTTATCTAACCAATGCCCATATTAATACCTGTATTTGTCTTAGAATCAAGCATAGGATATTACCATGCAGAGTTCATTTTACATTTTTGTTAGGAGACATTATTAAACATTTCATGTGTTGTGAATTATTTAAAATGCAACACTCAGCAGCATCTTAAACTACTTGCTGATGTATCTAGAAATTCCATCCCGGATCATAGTCTGTATATTCAAGAAAGAGAAATAAGCCCTATTGTGGTCTTGAAAAAACATTATAACTGAATTTACAAAATAGAAAATAATCCAATTATAATACATGAGATGTGATGATAGTGTAATATAGATAGGTACTGTAACTTAAAGTGATAACAGAACCAAATATAGAAGACACACAGGGCTACCTTGTTTGGCAAGAAACACATCTTGCCAAAGATTAGCCTTTAGTTGTTAACAAAGCTGTGAAAAGAAAACATTTGGCACCTTGTGATTTTTAACAGAAAAAAATAGTCGAACCAACAGTAGAAATATTAAACATATTTTATTAATTATTTAAACATTAGAAAGAACATTGAATAATAAAATTATCTTTCATTATTTAGCTTCTTTGTCTCTGGGTTTATTGACCTTTTCATATTTGCACAATTTTCCTAAGGAAATTGCCAAGCATTCTCTTTAGCTGGGCTAACTTGGCTTTAATTGATTTGTTTTCTGGTTTCCCCAATTTATAATTAATAGCATGAAAAGAAAAACCCATTTGTCCTGCCCATCCCTGAGTAGCCATGGCTCTATAATGCAGAATAGTAGATAAATATATCTTTACATTTCCATCCAGCAGTCCAGCAATAATGCCTTAAGTCTGTTGCCTGGCAGAACTCCCAAGTGCTTATAAAGAGACTAAGATCTCCGAAGATGATAGATCCATTCCAGCACACTGTGCTGAAAATCTTGTCAATTGTAAAATAATTGTTACCCATTGTGGGGTTTGAGGCAACAGGGATTTACATGACTATAGAGATCTTTTTTTTTTTTTTTTTTTTTTTTTTTAAGAACTGTGTAGAGTCTAGCCAACAGTTCTTGGCAGCATTTTAAACGGCGTTAAGTTTCCTGGCAATGCCAAGGATCAGGTCCAGGGGAAACTGACTTCGTCACTGTAATTATTTCCAAGCTTACTCTGTTCCAAAACAAAGCAACTTGAGGACAGGTCTGTTGTAAATTTTCTAAGGGTGCTTCACATGCAAGGTCTTGAGTTTTTCTTCCAGACACATGTGTTTGGACCAATTCAGATATGGTTTCTTTAATTTTTGCCAATTGGCACTATTGTCACACTCTTGGTCAAAGTCTGGAATTTTAAGATTTAATAGTCATGAGGGAACCATGGCCTTAAATTCACTGTTCCATTGTGTGAGAGATGTCAATACATGAGCCTGCCCAAAGAATGGGTAGCAACATCAAGGACAAGAATTGCTTCATATCAGCCCCAAACAGTCATAAATAGTTTAATTTTTATGTGTGTCCATGGGTGGAGAGGAGGAAGTTCAGTCTCCACTGATCTTAACATGTATGGGAAGAGTGACTTTTCAAGAACTTTTACAATATGCTTAACAACTTAATGAGTTTTAGAATGAAAGGGAGTATATAAATCATTGCAATCTCCCTGTTTTAAGCTTGGTGTTCTTATCAAATATAGGTGCTGTGACCCTGAAACCAGTGACTGTAGAGACTACATACATCATCTCACTTTTTATAGCGTGAACTGTAAACTAATCACATCTGCGGAGTACACTGCCCCTCCACTACCCCAGCCCAGGAAGGGGTTTGAAAAAGAACCCAGACATTTAACAATGCTTATTAGGTGAAGACCTGTTCTCAAAACATGTTCTGAGAGATTTCCAAGTTTCATACAAGAGTAGATGTGACTCAGCTTTTATATATCAGGTCAGGCAAACTTTGTGCTTACATCTATTACAATAACGGCAGTTTGGTTTGTAGAAACTGGGTTAGGCATAAATGTGTTTTTTTTTTTTTTTAAATATCCACCTTTTTTTTTTTTCTATTTTTTTTTTTACAAATAGGCATAAATCTCTTAAGAACAGGGGAGTCATTTATTGGAGACCTAGAGTATTAGAGCCAGAATCAACTTTACACATTATTTGGCTGGCCTTTTTTCATAGGCACATGACTTGTGACAAAAATTGTGATTTGGGTTGGGTCATGGAGTTAGTCAGAGCTGGATCTGGAATACAAATCTCCTAACTCTTGACATTTCATTAGATTGGGGAAACAAATCAACAGGATTAGAAACAGCATGAAAATAAAGACCAATGCTTTTTGCACTTAAGGCATCTCTATAGAAAGCTTTCTTCCTCTGAAGGGAGGAAGCGGAGGTCAACTTTCTATAGTTACTCAGGATTAGTTTCCTATTCAGTCTTTGTCTCAGTAATTTGGGAAGTATGCAAGGTTTTGGGGGAACTTTTTTCCTACATATCAATGGCTTCATTTTGTTTCTTTTTAGTACTTTATTACCCAAGGTTATATTTCAAAATTTTTATTTTTTTAATACTAGTAGAAGTAACTCTGTTATTTATTATATATTATAAATAACTTCATATTTATCATTACATCATTATATTTTACATATATAATTATAGTAATTTACATCACATCGTTTATTTAATTTTAATAATTTTATACTTTTTAGCTCTATCTTAAATGATATAGTGGATTCAATCTCTAAGGCATTTATTTCAAAGGGGTTGATTTAGAATAGACTTTATACTGTCCTATGTATAGAATGTGTCTGATTTCTTTTTTCAAAAGGTCAAGGTCATCTTGTATCTTTCTGTTAAGATTAGTTACACATCTGGCCTTGATGATTGTTTCTGAGGGTATGTATATTTTGAAGCATGCAGTCTAGTCCACATACATCTGATAAGCCACCAAGTGTTGAACTTTTTAATAATGTTGTCATAATTTTCTTAATGATGCTCAAATGCTTTAGGAAAGCACGAATACAGCAGCCACTAGCTATATGTGGCTATTTAAATTAAACAGTTAATCAAATTTGAATAAAACTTAAAAATCAGTTGCACAGTCACACTAGCCACATTTCAAGTGCTTAATAGCTACATGTGACTATCACTACTGCATGGGTATGGGAAATTTTCATTTTTACAGGAAATTTTATTGGACTACTCAACTCTAGAAGAATTAAAGCTCTGTCCCAAGATCCTTGTATTCAAACTGCCTACGATACCTGAAGATTCATGTTAATCAGTAAATATATGAAGCATGTGATTTTCTTAAATATTTCTGAGAGGCACAAATAATTTTAACATTTTTGTACTGTTTTGTTGACCTTGTCACTTTCTAACTGTATACTTTTGAAAAATGTGTTCCCTTTACTTTAACTTCTAACTTCTATCTTTCTAAAATAGAGATCATAATATTTGATGGAATTGTTTTGAGGATAGAATGATCACGTATGTGGAATACACTGGTAACTGGGTTTTGATTGGGATTAACACATTCAGGTAAAGTGTTCAGCACACTATCTGTTGTATATTAGGTACTTGAATCAGCAGGTCCTCAATTACTGCCCTTTCTCAATACACACAAATTTTTAGTAATTGTTAATCAAAATAGTTACAATACAACAGCTTTTCTTAGCCTCCAGAATCATAGGAGATAAATATATGCAGTTTAAACTACACAGTCTATGGTATTTTGTTATAGCACCTAAATGAACTAAAACTTTACAATTATCTATCTATCTATCTATCTATCTATCTATCTATCTATCTATCTATGGGGGGGAGGGGAGGGAGGGAGAGGAAAGAAAGGAAAGGGTAGAGAGGAAAGAAAGGAAAGGGTAGAGAGGAAAGAAAGGAAAGGGTAGAGAGGAAAGAAAGGAAAGGGGGAGAGAGAAAGAAAGGAAAGGGGAGAGGAGGAAAGAAAGGAAAGGGGAGAGAGGAAAGGAAAGGAGAGGAAAGGGGAGAGAGGGAAAGGAAAGGGGAGAGAGAGGAAAGGAAAGGAAAGGGGAGAGAGGAAAGGAAAAAGGAAAGTGAGAGAGGAAAGGAAAGGAAAGGAAAGGGGAGAGAGGAAAGGAAAGGAAAGGAAAGGGGAGAGAGGAAAGGAAAGGAAAGGGGAGAGAGGAAAGGAAAGGAAAGGAAAGGGGAGAGAGGAAAGGAAAGGAAAGGAAAGGAAAGGGGAGAGAGGAAAGGAAAGGAAAGGGGAGAGACCCAAGCAGACTCCATGCTGTCAGCATAGAGCCTGATGAGGGGCTTGAGTCCACAACCCTGGGATGGTGGCCTGAACTGTAATCAAGAGTTCAACATTCAACTGATTGCGCCTCCCAGGCACCCCAGTAGTGTAGGATTTTTGATAATTTATTTACATTTTCTTTCTCAAATAGTTCCTTTTATTTGTTAAGGTACCACTCTGTAGGAAAGCCAGTTCACAGAAAGGTTCTAATCTGCAATTACCTAAGAGAACAAGTTATCCAGTCAGCCTAGAAGATATTGAGCTTAGAACTGTCAACTACAATCATATTTTCCTAAATGAAGACTTTAGAAGTCCTCATCTAATTGCTCTCCTCTCCTTTTTTTTTTTTTCCCTACAGTGCTTTGGTATTCATTAAAAACTTTGATATTCTGCATTTTATTTACCTGCACTTTTGACATCCCTTTCTAGATTGTCTGGTTCCCTGTCTACCTTCCCACCCTAGCACTTTAAATTTGCCTTAATGTTCTTGCGTTTTAGTTGTTTTTATTAAGAAGTTATCTCCCAGTAGTAGTTCTTCCTTTGAGGATGATGTATATTTCCCCCTTTGGCTGCTTTAAGGTCTTGTTCTTGGTTAAAGTGATAGGACTGTGATGTGCTAAGGTGTGGTTTCATGTGTGTTGGTCCTTCTTGGAGGTTCTTGAATTTCTGGCTTGGTGGTGGTCAGTTTTGGAAATTTTTGGCTATTATCTTGTTTAGTATTGCTTTTGTTACATTCTCTTTCCTCTTCTAAATCCCAAATGTATTTCTTATATGTGCTATATCTTCTTTTCTGTATTTTATACCCTTTATTTTCTCCCTGTACTTTAACCTTGATATGCTCCAGTAACTTATTTTTTTAAAGACTTTGTTTTGAGAACAGTTTTAGGCTTCCATTAAAACTGAGAGGAAAGTACAGAGATTTCCCATTCCATTTGTCCCCCACCTCCACTGTTATCAGTATCACTCACCTGCCTATTTGTCCTTCTGCCTCCTACCCCAACCCTGGAAACCCCTGATGTTTTTACTGTCACCATAGTTTTACCTTTTTCAGAATGGCATGTATTTAGAATTATACTATATTTAGCTCTCTCAGACTGGCTTCTTTCACTTAGTATTACTCATTTAAGTTTCCTCTGTATCTTTTGATGGCTTGATAGTACATTTCTTTTTAGTTCTGAATAATATTCCATTGTTTGGATGTGCCACAATTTATCCATTTACTTACTGAAGGACATTTTGGTTGCTTCCAAGTTTTGGCAGTTATAAATAAAGCCGCTACAAATCTCCACATGCAGGGTTTTGTGTGGACATAACTTTTCAGCTCCTTTGGGTAAATACCAAGGAGCACAATTGCTGAATTGTGTGGTACGAATATGTTTATTTTTGTAGAAACTGCTAAGGTGGCTGTACCATTCTGCATTTCCACCAGCAACGAATGTGAGTTCCTGTTCTTCACATCCTTAACAGCATTGGATATTGTCATTGTCTGGATTTTAGCCATTGTAATAGGTGTATGGTAGTATCCCATTGTTTTACAACCTGCAATTCTCTGATAATGTATAATACGGAGCACTGTTTGTATGCTTACTTGCCATTCATATATCATCTTTGGTGAGGTTTCTGTTAAGGTCGTTGGCCCATTTTAAAATCAGGTTATTTGTTTTCTTGTTGAATTTTAAGAGTTCTTTGTATATTTTGGGTTACAGTCTTTTGCCAGATGTATATTTTTCTTTTTTTTTTTTAATATTTTGTTTATTTATTTCTAGGAGAGAGAGAGAGAGAGACAGCGTGAGCAGGGGGGTCAGAGAGAGAGGGAGTCACAGACTGAAACAGGCTCCAGGCTCTGAGCTGGCAGTCAGCACAGAGCCCGACGCGGGGCTCGAACCCACGAACCGCGAGATCATGACCTAAGCGAAAGTCGGACGCTTAACCGACTAAGCCACCCAGGCGCCCCAGCCAGATGTATATTTTTCAAATCTTTCCTCCCAGTCTGACTTGTCTTCTCATCTTCTTGATAATGTTTTCTGCATAGCAGAAGTTTTTCATTTTAACCAACTCCAACTTATCAGTCATCTCTTTCATGGATTATGTCTTGGGTGTTTTATCTAAAGTCATTGCCAGACCCAAGTTCACCTGGATTGTCTCCTCTCTTATCTTCGAGGAGTTTTATAGTTTCGTGTTTTATATTTCATTTTGAGTTAATTTTTGTAAAAGGGGTAAGTAAGGTCTGTGTCTCGATTGAATTTTTTTTTTTTTTTGCATGCGGATGTCCAGTTGTTGAAAAGACTATCTTTACTGCATTTTTCTGAACTCCAACCTCAGTGTTCCCAACCCGTTGAAATTGTTGCAAGCTCCAGGCCATTGCATTCCACTGAGCCTCCACTCCTGGTATACAGAGAATTGGCAAATTCCTGATTAGACTCCAGACAAATGAGCAACTCACCTCCGTGTGTTTCTTCTCTCTCTAGAAAGATGGTCCCTCAAGTCCTGGCTGACTTGATTGCTTACTAATGCCTTCACAGGGTTGTGGTTTTCATCTTACTTGGAGTGTGTAAATGTTCCTCTCAGGCATTCTGGTAGAAGTTATTGCATCATGGTGGGAAGCAAAAGTCCAAGGTCTTGAATTTCATTTGATCTTCCACAAACTTGTGAAAAGATCTTGACGTGAAATTGAGTCTTAGGAAGGTTGGGTAGCTTGCTATGGCACAAGCCAAAAGGATAAATAGGTGGTCCTAGAGTACAGGTCAAGTATAGAAGGCAACAGAAGAGTTCAACTTTGTGAATTCCACAACCTTGCACCATGTGGGTTAGTATAATGGTATAAACCCATGACCTCTATGGGGTGGGGTAATGATAATTCTATGTTGTCAAACTTTAAAGGATTGTTTCACTGATGGATTTTATTAGCATACTTCTCCTTAGGTAATATTTGTTAATCCCTTAATGTTTTCAAAACACTTGTACACTCATTATCCCACTGAATTCCCCCTAAGTACCCTGACGTGTGAGCAGAACAAATCTTACTCTCTATTTTACAGATGAGGCCAGAGACCGTTTCACTTTCCAATGTAATGATGCTAACGAACCAAGTAGAACTGGGACTTGAACACAGGTCTTCTGACTTTTTTTTCCAGACTTTTCTATTAGACCCGGTCTGTGATACATATGGAAACTGAAAAGGGGCTCCGTAGAAGCTGTACTTTGGTCTAAGTTCTAAAAGATCAACAGGAGAGATGATTTTGGCCATGGGAATTTTTCCATGTAGTGCACACCTGATGTTTTGCATCTCCCCTACTTCCATTCCCTATGTTATTAATGGGAGCTCCTGGAAAAATGCCTGCGTAGCCAATATGCTAGTAAGTCTCCCTCTGACTTTTTATTTCAACAAGGCTTTCCCTGAGGGAAATTCACAACAATCATCTGCCCTTTTAGAGCAAGTAGCAGTAAGATTCTTAAAAATTCTTGTTTTTCTCTGAGACAAAACCCTTCAACTACCTTACAGAAACCCAGTTTTCTGTGGGAGAATAATATTGAACAGGACGAGGGAAGTACAGCTTGTGAGTCATAAATATTTACATTTCGTGGAGGCTTTGGGTAAGATTAAGAGGGCTGAACAGCACGACTTTCTGTGAGGAGGTGGCAGCACATTCTCTGAAATAGCTGAGGTGATACTGCTCAGGCCTCCAGCAATAATATAAATACAGCTTTTGAAAGGTATTTTTCCAGTTGTTCAAGGCTCTGTGAGTTCATTTAAATCTCTACTTTTTCAACTTGATTCTGCTTTTGTCACTTAATGGCCATGGCTTGATCCACTCTCATCATCTAGGGACTTTTTAACAGAGAATGCATACACTAAACACATGAAAATTAGAAATAGCAAGCAGAATTCATCTCATTCCCTTCTGCTGAATTGCTTAAAAACTGATAGCAAACACAAAATATGTATGCATTGCAACATAGAATCATTTAAGAATGCTTTTTGGGGGGCTCCTTTGTTTTGTTAGGGTTCAACTAGACTTTTAATTTCTTTGTTTTATTTGCATAACAAGGTTATGAATGATGAGGCAGCTAGAGCCAGACGTGTTGGCTCCAAGGTTTGCAATTTAAGTAGGGAGTATTTTGCAAGAGAGGAAGGGAGGGAGAGGGAATTCACTCTTATAATATGCATAGCTTGCTGAAACCTGAGTTTCCCAGATTGTCTTCCTTGAGCTCCCATATCTGTAAGAATAAAGGAAAAGCAGGAGGTGGCACGGCAGACTTGGAGAGTGGATTAGCTTTCTTAAGTGGGGTGAATACATCCCAAAGCAGGAGCAGTCCCATGATGCCCAGCTGCTGGCTGGTATTTCCCAGTGCTGCACGCTTTCTGCAAGAAAACTACATACTGATGCAGAAGAACCCCATAGGCAAAAATTTTCTAGCATCCTCTTTATTCAAAAATGGATAATAGTTGGAAATTGTTCTCTGTTACTATGACTATTGCCTCAAAGATAAAGATAAGTTTGTATAAAGTAGGGGCAGTTTCTCCTTAGAAATCTTTTATTTCCATTTGAATCTCCTAGCCACATTGTAATAAAAGGTCTCTGACCCAATTGTGGCATCCTCTTGGCCGTCTTCCCAGATCTGTGGAGGCAGAATATCTGGGCTTGGATGTTGGGCATGTATATTTCAAAAACCTTGTAAGTGATTTTGATATGGTCCTCATTGCTTTACTTTTGTCCAAATTTACCTGTCCAAATCCCCTGGTTCTAAGTGACTAAATGTCTAATCCCAATATTTAACTTGGGGACCCTGCTGTACACTCACCCTGGCTTAATGGGCTGCCCTCTTGGATCAGTAGTTTCTCTTTATCAGTGATCTTCATACTTTGTTGCCAAAGGAGTGGCCAGCAGTTTCAAGAACATCGGGGACCATGAGGGGAGATAAATTTGGGATGAGAGATTGTTTTGGGGGTATTCTAAAATCCCATTACAAGGTGACCGCCTGTTCTAACTATGCGTAAGATTGTCTTTGTACATAAATTTTGTGAGGCCTACTGTGTTGATAAAATTATTGAAAGAACAGACTGAAATGTGATTACCTTGTTTTAGCCCCGCTTACGACCAGGGACCTAGCTGGAAATTGCCATTCAGCTTACCAATCCATTAAATACCTCCAGATTTGCCCTGCACTGCCAGTTTCACTTTCAATTTCATCTTGACACTCGTGTTAATTTTGTTTAGGAAACCCAGTTACCAAGCTGCAGATGAGATGGAGTTGGAAGTAGATATGCCCAAGCCATATTGAACCTTAGGAAAGGAAAAGCTGATGGTCACCAGGGAGTCTCTGGAGAGTAACTGGCCTGACTTTTTCTGCTTTTTCCCAATCAACAGCCACAGTGAAGAGTCAGGGTGGGTCTGACTTGTGCTCTCACACAGTCCCTTTCCCCTGTGGCTGAGAGAGGCCTCTTACAAAGCATCTCAGATACCATCCCGCGATAGCTCAGGTATCAGCAGGAAAGGAAAAGGGGAACAATTCCTCTGGGCTATCAGAGTACTGTTTTCTTTTTCACCTTGGTGAGCATCTGAAAGACATGCCTAAGCTTTCACTCTTGGGAAAAGTGATCCTTTATGCTGATCTCACTTGAGATAAGGGAAGATACTCTCTCTTGTCCATCTGTGTCCTCCTGTTTGCTGGGGAGAGTCCTGGGGGAACGAGGAGAAGCACAGTTGAAGATCCAACTTACTGAAAATGACACACAAGCAACTGGTGGCATGCAAGCTGACTTTAGATGTTACAAAAACAATCTTATGTATTATTTTTATTTATTTTTTTATGTATTATTTTTAAAGCGGGCATTTATTTTTATAGCAACCTCCAATTTCTGGCAAATTAATTTGTCGTTATAATTGCAACAGAAAATTTTTTTTAAAAGCATACTTAGTTTAAAAAGGGAATCACTTTAAAGAAAAGGTTTAAAGGAATTATAGTGTAGTTGGTATGCAGATAGTGCAACATTCATAGTTTGGTATGGAAATGACTGAAGTTTAAGAAGTGTTGGCTCACACAGTCCATGGTAGAGTGGACACAGAGAAAAGAGTTGGGAACTTCTTAATTAAAACTTTTAAAAACTCTGTAGGCCATAAATTTTATGTGGAGGTTAGCAATTTGAACCTTCCTGATCTCTCAAAATTTTAGCTCTTAAAAGATGCCATTATTAGAAATAGTGTTATGAACTTAAAACCCACAGTGTGAATTAAAAAAACAAAAAAGAGGTCATGCCTGACTCTGAGCTTTTAATGCTGGTTCTTGATTTGTTTGTTGGGTACTTAAAGCTAATTCTATAAACACTGAGCTGTGAGAGCCTATTTGGTTTCCTCATTTAGTGCCTCTAAATCCATTCATCTCAATGCCTAGAGCTAATACTGTTTTCCTACCTTCAATTCAACTAATACCTTGGGAGTCTTCCTGAAATTACAAATAATAAAAGACAAGTGCTATTATTCATTGATTAGAAAAGAAGATTTATAGAGAAGAAAACAGAAGTTCAGTTTCTGTATTTATTCATTTAACAATAGTTCTAAAAGTTTTACTGATTTCAGAGATACTCAGGTTGAGGAAAACATTAGGAATGGTGCTCTGCAGACCTCATTTCCACTGTGGAGAGTGTATTACTAACAGGATCCAGAATACAATATGGTTTGGTGGGAAGAGCTTTGGAGGAAGGTGTAGGTATGATTCTTCGTTTTCTGCTGGTTCTAGTTATAATCTTATATATATCCCCTCTAAACCACAATTCCCTAAACTATAAAATGTGGAAAAACAATATTTGTTTCATGAAGATGTTGTAGGATTAATTTAGAAGAGTATGAAAAGTGTCTGGCATGGGAGCAGTGTGCCTTTATCTTTCCCTCTAAGTGAAATTCACCCTATTTGGCACTTTATTTTATACTGATCTAGCTTTTATTTAATTGCTTCTTAGTTCCATAAATCTATTAATCCATTACTATAGGGACAGTGTCTTCCCATTTGTATTATCTTCAGTGTTGAGGTCCAAGACCCATGCTTAGTATTCTCAGATTAAAGGAGGATGAGATGACCAGGATAGGAAGCAACATGCCAACAGCTTTGTGAGCTGGAAGAGATCTCTGAGATCTCTTAGAGTGGTCTCTGGTATGCATCAAGGTGGCAGCAGTGAAACTTTTCAGGGAGGTGACCTTGCAAGGCTAAGCGATTCACCCATATTTCTTACCATGTTCAATGGTTTAGTGTCCCGGGCTACTGGCAATTTCTTTTAGGTATCTAACTTCAGCCACATCTGTTGCGATTTGAAGCCTTCTCTCATTATTCCATGGAGATAGGGAGCATTTAATCACTGTCCTTTGCAAAGTGTTTAATCTTCTTTTTTAAAAATGTTTTTAAATGTTTTATTTGTGTGTGTGTGTGTGTGTGTGTGTGTGTGAGAGAGAGAGAGAGAGAGAGAGAGAGCACGCAGGGGATGGTCAGAGAAAGAGGGAGACACAGAATCTGAAGACAGGGTCCAGGCTCTGAGCTGTCAGCACAGAGCCTGACACAGGGCTCGAACCCACGAACCGTGAGATCATGACCTGAGCCGAAGTTGGTTGCTCAATCGACTGAGCCACCCAGGCGCCCCATGTTTCATCTTCTTGAAACCAGTTATTGTTACCTCACCTTCTCCCTTTTATTTTCTGTGTACTGAAACCATATAGTTTTCCAGAAACTCCGTATCTTATTCAGGATTTGGTTCTTATTGGATAAGGCTGCAATAAAATCAGCGATTCAATAGAAGCAAATCATCAAAACTGTGCATCTTTTGAGCATTACTTGAGTGGGGGAGGTAATATCACTAGGCAGTTGGAATACTTGATGTTTGTTATAAACCTGAACTTCTAAAGTCATCTTGTAATTAAACCTCAACTCACTGAGATTTTAAAAAGATAAAACATGGGGGTGCCTGGGTGACTGAGTCGGTTCAACAGCTGACTCTTGATTTCAACTCATGTGTGACCTCATGATTTGTGAGTTCGAGCTCCTCATTGAACTCCCTGCTGTCAGTGCAGAGCCTCTTTGGATCATCTGTCCAACCTCTCTCCCTGTCCCTCCCCAACTCATGCTTTCTCTCTCAAAAATAAACATTAACAGAATAAAGATATGAAATATTTACTGAAGTGGATTTCCTAGATTTGCTGATTTCACATGAACTTGAAGTCCTATAACCGAACCTAGTAGTTCTGAGTAGTCATGTAACTTGTTCTAACATTAGCATAGTCTCTTTTAGAAGCATTTAGATGCATTTAGACAAATCATTTTCTCTTCACTAGAGTAGATCATCTACCAAATGTACCTGGAACAGGTATAGCCATCATAATTTCACAAATAATTTATCTTAGAATTTCTCTTGCATCCTGAAAATTGATATAAATTATAAAAATTGTAAAATAAAGTTCCAGATTCACAGAAATGGCCATCTCTCCTAGTAGACCACACTCTCCACAAGGGTAAGAACAGTGGCTACTGTTTTATTTTTTTTCTTACAAATAGCTTACTGTCAAGTTGGTTTCCGTATAACACCCAGTGCTCATCGCCACAAGTATCCTCCTCCATGCCCATCACCTCCCTCCCTCCCCCCCCCACATCATCAGTCCTCAGTTTGTTCTCAGCATTCAAGAGTCTCTCGTGGTCTGTCTCTCTCCCTCTCCCCCACTATTTCCCCCCTTCTCCTCCATGGTCCTCCGTTAAGTTTCTCCGAATCCTCCTATACGTGCAAACATGTGGTATTTGTCCTTCTCTGCCTGACTTATTTCACTCAGCATAACACCCTCGAGGTCCATCCATGTTGCTACACATGGCCAGATTTCATTGTTTCTCATTGTCATGTAGTATGCCATCGTATAGGTGAACCACATCTTCTTGATCCATTCGTCCCTTGATGGACACTTAGGCTCTTTCCATGTTTTAGCTATTGTGGAGAGTGCTGCTACGAACATTGGGGTACATGTGCTCCTATGCCTCAGCATTTCTGTATCCCTTGGGTAAATTCCTAGCCGTGCTATTGCTGGGTCGTAGGGGAGTTCTATTGTTAGTTTCCTGAGGAACCTCCACACTGTTTTCCAGAGGGGCTGTACCAGTTTACATTCCCACCAACAGTGTAGGAGGGTGCCCGTTTCTCCACATCCTTGCCAGCATCTAGAGTTCTCTGATTTGCTCATTTTCAGTGGCTACTGTTTTAATTCAGTGTCTTACATAATACTTCACTCTAGACGTCACTGAATATTATCAAATGAATAAATGAATGAAAGAGATGCTGAAGCATCTGAAGTGAGTGGCTCCTGGTAGATAGATTCCTCTGAGTATTGGCTGGTTATGTATGTGTACAGAGTTTGGAGATGCTTATATCTTAGGGATAGGAGTTGATTCTGAGTCAAGGTGGATATTTAAGGGAAGTACCAAAACTTGAAGATTAATCCATTATCTTTGATCCAAGAAATTTTTATGAATGGTTAGAACTATGGGAGAAATTATGAATTGATTAGACTCCTCAAATCACCAGATCCAATAAGGCATATAGTGTATCTAAGAGTGGGCCAGATATTAGCACAATTGGTGATATGGACTGCATGTGAGTATCCAAGTCACAGGTAATCTGAAGGCCATAGATGAGGTGTATTTCTTGTGGTCCAGCTATTCTGACATAAGCAACTTCTGATTCAAGTGGATCATGCCTTCAGTAGCATGATCCATTCTTCTAGATGGAAGAATCTCGAACTGCCTGAGTTCACATTTTGGCTCTACCACTCTTCAGATAAGTAATCCTGGTCAATTTAGTATATTTTTGGTGTTTTCATGTACTCTATATTGAAAAATTGTGACAAATTTCAAGTTTTAAAATTTCCCTCAGGAGTTTTAATTTTTTTTTTTTAATTTATTTCTGAGAGAGAAGGAGACAGTGTGAGCAGTGTGAGCGGGGGGGGGGTGGGGTCAGAGAGAGAGGGATACACAGAATCTGAAGTAAGCTCCAGGCTCTGAGCTAGCTGTCAGCACAGAGCCTGACGCGGGGCTCGAACCCGCAAATCATGAGATCATGACCTGAGCAGAAGTTGGATGCCCAACGGACTGAGCCACCCAGGTGTCCCAGGAGTTTTAATTTTTTAAATATCTGTTTATTTTTGAGAGAGAGCAGAGAGCAGAGAGAGAGAGAGAGAGAGAGAGAGCTAGAAAGAGAGAGAAGCAGGCAGGTGGGGAGGGGCAGAAAGAGAGGGACAAACAGAATCCGAAGCAGGCTCCAGGCTCTGAGCTGTCAGCACAGAGCCGGAAGTGGGGCTTGAACTCCCGAACCATGAGATCATGACCTGAGCTGAAGTCACACACTCAACTGACTAAGCCACCAAGGCACCCCATCCCTCAAGAGTTTTTAAAGATAAAATTAGGGACACCTCGTGGCTTAGTTGGTTGAGCATCCGACTTAGGCTACGGTTTGTGAATTTGATCCCCGATGACAGCACAGAAACTGCTGTCCCCGCTCCCCCCCCCACCCCCCTGTCCTTGCCCTGCTCGTGCATTTTCTCTCTCACAAAGATAAACATTTAAAAAAAGAAAAATTAAATTAAATAATACATAGAAAACATTTATTAGACTCTATGGCACTATGTGATACTTCAGTAAATGTTAGAAGCTATGGTGACTATTATAACTGTATCACTGAGTTATGAAAATAACGAAGTTGTTATTCAGCAGAAAATGAAGTTTCAACTCACTTTGAAGATCAACATATCTCACACTATTCCATAATCAGTGAGTTAGTGGTCAATCTCTTTCATTAGAATATGTTTCTGGGGGCACCTGGGTGGCTTAGTCGGTTAAGCGTCTGACTTTTGCTTAGGTCCTGATCTCGCGGTTCGTGGGTTCGAGCCTCGCGTCGGGCTCTGTGCTGACTGCCAGCTCGGAGCCTGGAGCCTGTTTCAGTCTGTGACTCCCTCTCTCTCTGACCCTCCCCTGCTCACGCTGTCTCTCTCTCTCCTAGAAATAAATAAAACATTAAAAATTAAAAAAAAAAAAAAGAATATATGTTTCTGAGAGACCTGCCGGTTTTAACTTCCTTTGACTTCTCATTTGATATAGCGATGGTCATATGATAGATTTTCAACAAATACTTGGTTAATAGAGATTAATTAAAACGTACAGAGCTGTAGATGGCTAATGCACCATCAAAAATATCCATGGTCCTATTTAGTATTGGGTTTTGCTCTATAAGATGTCAGAACTTTTAAAGAACGTTTTTAAATGTTTTTGTTTAAAAGTAAGACAAAGAAAAATAATTTCTCCCTAAATATAATTGGCCATGTTTATTTTTAGCTAAGAGACTACTACTGTGTTTGGACAGGGGACAATCTGTACTTTTCCATAAATATGTCACATTTTTTAACTATTAAGGAAAAAAGCAAGAGAATGAAAAATTGAGTCTCCTATTATTTCAAACTTCCTCAAGTCTAAAGGTTTTTATGTTGTTTATTTGCTCGATGGTTTTTTTTGTTTTGTTTTGTTTTGTTTTGTTTTTACTACTCCTGACAAGTGTCATTTGGGACTGTGGTGCTCGGTTGGTAGCTGAAGGGTGGGATTAGATTCAGGCATCCAATACCTGGTAGTGTCCAACACCCAGCAAGTGCTTAGCGCACTTTTCTCTCCATCCTTCCCCATTCCACTTGTGCCTGGCGGGTTAAATGTGAGAAACTCTACCAAACATATCAATTCCCTTGGGCTATCTACTTTTAATAGCAAGTTCACATATAGCTGCACATAGTTTCTCTAAATCCTCAGGGATAATAATTTCAGACACTCCTTCAACATATCTTTCTTAAGTTTCCCTCACATTCTGTCACAAGTAGAAGCACCTGATTCCAGACCTCTTTCAAGTTTTGGATAGATTTTTATCTCCTCTGTCCCATCCAATTGCCCTCCCTGCTGTTCAGTGTCTCCTTCTCTTTTCTGTGTTCCTATAGCTGACATTTTTGGAGTCACTTTCTCTACTTGTGCTCTTGCTCAACCTTAACTTCAGAGTTGGGGAAGTTGTCACAGTGAAATCCCTAGATACTTCTGATTGGCATTTGAGATTATTTTCCAACCCCTGTAATATAATAGGAAAATCACAAAGAAAATTCTCCTAAGCTGATAAAAGTTAAAAGGAGTACAGGAGAAATAGGACATTACATGCAAATAAACAGATAAAAGAGAAAAGAGGGGGAAAAAAGAGCAGCTTTATGGTTTCTGCTTCTCCTGAGTATGCAGGTTGTCCAGACATCACAGCCTGTGGACATAAACACATTTGAACAAAAGCTTTCATTCACTGGTAGGGTATCAGTTAGGAATTGTGTGACTGTATGCAGTTAGGTTAATGCTAGCTCCCATGTTGTTAGTGTTGAGGAAACACTAGTCTCAGGATAAACACCAAGATTTCAGTGGCTAAATTAATAGAAATTTATTTCTCATTTATTATCAGTCCAATGTAGGTGTTACTGGTCCACAGAGTTTAAAGGCTAAGGATTTACTGAAAGATGCCAAGCATCAAACCCTGGCATAGGCACTGCCATCTTCTATGTGTGTTTTCTGGTAACTAACTAAAAGCTTGGAGGAAACTGCATGTGTGATTTTCCTGATCTAGTTTGAAAGTTGTGAGTATCAATCATTTCTACGTGCATTAATTGGCTGGAACTCACTAAAACAGAAACACATATATGGGAATAACAATAAACAAATACCTGATTGGTTTCAAGTTCCATGTATCAATAACTATTCCCAAATTTCCTTTAAATTTTTTAAAATATTATTTTTGAGAGAGAAAGCGAGAGAGAGCGAGCGAGAGTGAGAGAGCAAGAGAGAGCCAACAAGCACAAGCAAAGGCGGGACAGAGAAAGAGGGAGGCACAGAATCTGAAGCAGGCTCCAGGCTCTGAGCTGTCAGCACAGAGCCTGATGTGGGACTCAAATTCAAAACCACGAGATCATGACCTGAGGTGAAGCCTGATGCCTAAACAAATGAGCCACCCAGGTACAAACCACCCCAGCCCCAGCCCTGCAAAGGTCCTTTTTAAACATACATCTTGAATATGATTTATTTCTTTATCATCTTAATGGCAAACTAAGACGTGTAGGGAGAAGAGGAAACATTTGATAAATAGCATTTTGATTCTGTTTTCTACACAAAGATCATGTTTTGCATGTTTCCAAAGGAGAAAATTAATAAGACTATTTAGTTAGTGTCTCTAGATCGAAGTCCATAATTTCTGAATGCCAAGAAGCTCCTTTATTCAGGTGCAGATAAAACTCTATGAATTGCAGCCATTGCTAACTTAGAGAAAAGAAGAAAAACAATCTCCCCACTACCAGCAAATATGCAATACTAGATCAGGAAGCTCTACGTTGTTCTAACAATACCCTAGTTCAGATTGCTTTTGATATTGACTTTGAGCTAATAGAAGTAGGAAGAGCATGTAGGCATACACAAAGGAAAGTTCTGTGGACCAAGTTTATAGTAGTGCTTGTCCTCTCACAGTTAACTGTGAGGGAGGCTGAGCAAAGTAATCTGGCTGTGTGTTCAAGAAGAAGAGAAAATGATTTTGAAGAATGACACTAGCAATCTCTGCTGTAGAGTTTTGAACAAATAGGAATTAGTTTTTCTTGTGAAAGAGAAGTCGCAAGGTAGGTTGTCCAAAACTGGAGCACTGACCTTACAGAGGTAATCGAGACTGTTTTTCTCCCCTGCTCCCCTAGTTTCAAGGAAAATCTGCCTTCACTAGAGGTTTCTTTTTTTTTCTTTTTTTTTTATTTATTTTTTATTTATTTCTAGGAGAGAGAGAGAAAGACAGCGTGAGCAAGGGAGGGTCAGAGAGAGGGAGTCACAGACTGAAACAGGCTCCAGGCTCTGAGCTGGCAGTCAGCACAGAGCCCGACGCGGGGCTTGAACCCATGAACCGCAAGATCATGACCTAAGCGAAAGTCGGACGCTTAACCGACTAAGCCACCCAGGCGCCCCTTGTGTAGAGGTTTCTGACAATAATATATTGGCCAGACTTAAGTGACCATTGTTAGTAGCAAGGAAGGCTGGGAAATAGGGTATTTTAACTACGTTTCTACTGTTTTAAATCAGTTTAATTAGTAAGGAAGAAGAAGAGAATGGACATCAGGTATGTCAGGAGCAATGTCTGCCTCAAAGGACAACATGATTTCCATATTCTAGGGGAAATCCCTTCCCTGATACATACCTCTTTTTCTCTTAGAAAGTAGCATATACAGCACTCCTATATTCTAGAAACATTCAGAACCAGCTATGTGAAATAAGTCCTTCAATACTTTGACCATGCCTGTAACATAGTGATAATTTTTTATTTAAATAATTAAATGAATGAACAAATACATCAGTATGCCTGTGTATCTTAGAGGAGTCAAACGAGGTATTCTTTGACAACTGTAACTAACAAATATGCAAGTTTAGTTATATAATGAATAGAGTGAGATAGTGACTGTCAATGTACAAATCACATTCCCTAGATACTTCTTCTTTCTGAGGTAGTTTATGGCTTCGAAGTCCTTAACAATTCTTCTCTTTTGCACTCCTAAAGAAAACATAAGAAAAAATTCAAACCCAGAAGAAGCCCATAAAAAAGTCACCCCAAAGAGTGAAAAATATATCTCATAAAGGATTCTAAACTTGAATGTAGGAACTACATCTTTTTTAGGGAGAGAGGGATGTTACTGTTTAGAAACCAGTTGGATGAAAAGCTGACTTTTTTTTTTTTTTTTTGCCTTAAATAGATTGGTTGTGCAAACATTGATTATTACTATGTCTGGAAAAATTAGTCTAGTCAAAAATAGCAGATGCCACGGTGACATATCCACGAGTCCCTCTCTTTGTAACTTGCTCTGTCTGATGGTTAAAACGGACGCCTAGACACGTGAAAGGTACATGCTGCATTGCCGCCGAGGCTGCCACTGTGAAATAATGGGGTCAAAGCCCCTTCATAGTTTGGCTTTAGAAAGCCACAAAACGCTTCCTGTGATGTCAGTGCAGCCTGCAATAACTCAAAAGGTGGCCCAGAAATGCACATTTGACGTAAGCTGCCTTTATCAAGCAATAATTATTTCTTCTTTTGAAGAGTCAGCTTGCCAATCACTCTGACATGCTTTCAGTTTGTTTCAATAGTACAGGTTTTTCTTCTGCTTTTCCACGAAGAGTCTTTGACAGACTTAGTTACTTTCAGTGCCAGTCACTGCCTTGCTGGAAATCTGTCTGGATGTCCCTTACTGTAAAGCAACTACGTCCCTGCAGAATCAAAGTGAAAATAAAAATATCTTGACAAGCTCATCTCTCTTTTTGAATCCCTTGGACACTTGGGCACTGGTGTGCTCTGAATCCAGGATCATGCTGGGAAAGCAGTAAACTGATGGCTATGGAATGTGCCCTTGGAAATGGGATGGCCTGGAGGTGGGGAATTTCAGCCAGGTGCTGGCATCAAAGCAGATTTAAGCAAATTATGCTCGGATATGTGCATAGAGATATGTTTTTCCTAAAGTTACAAACTTGCATTGTGAAAATTTTTGTACAAAAACGGGAAAACATTTTGACTTAGCTTGTCAGGAAACATAGAACTTATTTCAGGTTATTTCGTTTTGAAGACGCGTATTTTAAAAACATAACAGTCAAGGCTAATCTTACCACTTGCTGAATAGGGGAGTGAGAATGTTGTTTTGAGAATGGACTTAGCTAGGGGTTCTTAGGTTTCTCTTGGTTTCACAGCCCTGGCTCCACAGTCTAATCCAGAGCAACACATATATTAAAAACTTTGTTCTGCTTGGTAGGACCTGGCCATTCTTTGTTATGGTTTGTGTTTTCGAGGTGTCCTATATATCCTCCATGGACATAGTTTCTGATTCTTTGGTTCCTTTTAAAGATCACTATTATCACTGACCTGGCCTACCTTCATTCTCTCGGGGATTCTGTAGATCTCCTATTTCTTTTTTTTTTTTTTTTTTTGACCCAGGCTGCTGAGATTTTGGAAAAAAAATTTAAAAGTTGGTGATGTATATTTCAATATATTTCATATCACTCAGGACTTTGTTCAAAATACCTATATTTGCCTGCTTTGTGCGGTCTATTACTAACAGGGCACCATGATGCCATGGGTCTGCTATTTTGACCCTTTTCTGCAGCTTATTGAGAAAATTACCTGTATGAATAAATTGTACTCCAATCATACCACGGACAACAGCACCTGACAACTGGGAGGAACACCAGTTGTCCTTCTCGCTCATTCTCCATACCCATTCCGTTATCAAGACCTATATGGATTCTTATTCCCCAAATGTCTTTCTCCTGTTTCTTTCCTTCCATTCCTGCTACCATATTCTTGGTCCAGTCTGACATCTCTCAGCTAGACCACAGCAATAACCTTATTTTCAACTCAAGTTCATGCTTGCCACCTTCAGTGCATTCTTTGCATTCCAGCCAGAGAGGTCTTCTCCAAATGGAAATTGAGAATGTAGTTCCCATGCGTGAAATCTCTCAGTGGCTCTGTCTACAGACATAGAGCAAAATCCTTAACGTGGTCTAACAGTCCTGTGGGACCTTACCTTCTCCTTCTGATCTTCTGTGTCTTTCTGAAAGACACGCTGCTCCATTACCCCTGATTTCTTGCTTGCTACTCAAGGTTTTTGTTTTTGTGTTTTTGAGGGATTGTTGGCATCTTTCTTGTCCCTTTGCTCCACTGAGCTGATGCAAGCTTGAGCCATTGTAATATTGACCTTAAAAAATTAATGCGACTTGTCTAATAGTCATAGAGTCCTAGCACTCTGAGTCTTTGGGATACAAATCTCTCGGGACTTGTTTTGCTTTTTGTCTGTTGGTTTCCTGCAACAAAATGACAATCCAGTCCCTTGGATGAGTCAATGCGAGTTATTTCGATGTCTTTCTTTAAATTTTGCACGTTGCACAAGCCCATCTGCCCTGGCCTGAGAAACCAGAGCACTTCACTCCAGCTGATGATTCCTAATTGGAACACTCCAGCAAACGAGTCTCTGGAAGTGTCATTTTGGGGACTGCGTAACGTGTCTGCTGGAGCCGAGTTTGTTTACACTTTGCCAGTGTCATCATTTACAAACTTCAAAAAACACATTGACAAATTCCCTAGCTGTTTTGGCAGCGCTTCCATCAATCACCCAACTAATAGCACCAACATTTCTCCTGGGCTATTATAGTCACTTCAATCGCTGCTGCTGCAGCTTTGGGAGAAGATAAATCAGAAGGGGTTCTTTTAGATGGTCTCAAGTACAACACCATTTTTTATCAAGCAGTGCTTCTCTCCTCACTCTTCCCTTACTGCCCTTCTTCCACCCTCCCATAAACAATCCTTTCTGCTTTGTATCGCCTTAGACAAAGTAATTTTTATCTATGGCTTTCCTTGAGGGGCCCCCTTACAACGTCACTGGGTAATGGGTCCATTTATTATTTTGGATTTTTGTATGTCCTCTTTAGTTACTCTGTGCAGCCCTCTCAAATCAATAAGTGTATTGTGTTTCTGCCGGCAACAGGTGCCCAGCTTCCCAGGCCCAACACACCCTCAGAAAGCGGCTCACATGTCTAATGACCACAGCGTGAAAACCTGAAACCATTTTGCCTTTCAAGCAGGTTCTTTGTGAAGCAGCGTCAGGCAGCAGCTGTATCTCTAAGATGGAGCAGCTAGAGTATCTCTGCTCTTGGACTTCTGTGGTTCCCCCTCTATCACTGAAGCCTCACATGCCTTTTAACAAGGAGGAAGTAATTGCAAATGCTCTGGTGCTCTATCACCTATGCAGATTTGTTTTTCCTGGGGCTGCAGTCTCTCCCAGTTTTCTGTATTCAGAGCTTGACTTTTTCTCTCAGAAACTGACCTATCTTAAACAAGAGTGTATTAGAAAAACAACCACCAACCTCTTCCAGCTCGCTCACCATTAAGAAGCACGGCTTCTCCCTTCACTGCACACACATTCAGAATCTGGACAGGGAAAGGGGAACGCCTGCCAACCTTGGCAGATCAGGTGAGAAGGGCTGGCCGGGGGTCTGCTGCCCAGCTGGAGCATTCGCTGGCTGCGGTGCGAACCGCAGGGCCAAACAAACCCTAAGTCTGCATTGCAAGCTGCTGCCTGAGAGATGCTGTTAACTCCGTTACTGAGGGCTCTATTCACCCTAAATGATCCATGGTCCTGGACAAAGCGTCAACCGCAGCCCGTTGCAAATCTTGGCTCTACCTGACCAATCTATTAATCAGAATTGTAACTGGGCCTTGAAGCGCTTTTCTTTCATGTGTAAGTCAGAGAGCTGATCACGGTGGAGACTTCATGTAAATGATGCCATCAACTTGATGCATGGGGCCTTCAATGTATGAATCTGTGGTCACAGGAAGTATTACTTACCCTAAAAAAGCAATCCTTCTCCTGGATGCCATAACTGCTGGAAGCTGTCTTCACCATTAGCGGTATCTTTGATTGCCGGCTCTATCTTGGTGCCAAAATGACCAAATGGCAGTTATCATTTTTATGTTGGTTAGGACTTTTCTCTTCAGTTGAAAGAGAAATACCATTTATGTTCAGATTTTTTAAATCATTTTTTTTCAAGGTGGAGTCTTTAAGTGGTAGCCTCGAGGCACTTTTCTTTGACAAACAATAATTAACTTCTTATATAAGTGAAAGTATTCATAAAGACAACTGGCTGATTAAAATTCACTGACCTCATAAGATAGGAATATTTTTGAATTCCCTTTTAGCCTCAGTAACATGAGAAATCCTTAGTACAGAGAAAGAATCAGCATTTGTTCCTTCTGTATATTGATGATTTTATTTATATCAGATCTAAAACTAGGTTAACAAATGTAAATATTCTAATGCTTTTACAGTAGGTTCTTATAAGTTGATTTTTAATTAGCACAGTGTTGGTCAAATGAGTATTGTCCAGATTCGATTTTTCATTGAAATATAGTTTATCTACAGTGTTGTATTAGTTTCAGGTGTACAGCATAGTGATTTAACAATTCTATACATTATACTGTGCTCACCATGATATGTGTAATTACCATCTGTCACTATCATGTTAAAATCTTATTGATTATAGTTCCTATGTTATACTTCTTATTCCTATGATTATTTATGTTATCACTGGAAGTTTGTACCTAATCTCTACCTGTTTTGCTTAAGTCCCCCAAACCTCCTCCTCTCTGGCCACCACCAGTTTGCTCACTGTGTTTATGATTTTATTTGGTTTTATTTGCTTATTTTGCTTTTTAGATTTCATATATAAGTAAACTCATATAGTATTTGTCTTTCTCTGACTTCCTTCACTTAGTATAATACTCTCTAGGTCCATTCATGTTGTCACCAAGGGCAAGATCTCCTTCTTTTTTATGGCTAAATAATATTCATGTGTGTGTGTGTGTGTGTGTGTGTGTGTGTGTGTGTGTGTATGTGTAATCACATCTTCTTTATCCATTCATCCAGCAATGAACACTATAGTGGCTTCCATAACTTGACTATTGTAAACAATGTAATGAACATAAAGGTCCATGCAGCTTTTTGAATGAATGTTTTTGTTATCTTCAGGTAAATAGTAGTAGAATTACTGGATCATATGGTATTTCAATTTTTAACTTTTTAAGATACCTCCACAAAATTTTCTATAGTGGTTGTACCAGTTTACATCCCAACAACAGCACACAAAAGGCCCCTTTTCTCCACATCCTTAAAATCACTTGTATTTTTTACTGTTAATACCAGCCAATCTAACTGGTGTGAGTTGAGAACTTATGATTTTGATTTGCATTTCCCTGATGATAAGTGATGTTGAACATGTTGTCATGTGTCTGTTGGTCATGTGTATGTCCTGTTGGAAAAAATGCCTTTTTATGTCCTCTGCCCATTTTTAAATCAGATTGGTTTTTTTTTTTTTGGTGCTGAGTTGTATAAATTCTTTACATAGTTTGGATATTAACCCCTTATCAGATATATTACTTGCAAATATTTTTTTCCCATTAGGTACATGGCCTTTTCATTTTGTTGATGGTTTTCTTTGCTATGCAAAACCTTTTTATTTTCTTGTACTCCCAAGGGCTTATTTTTGCTTTTGTTTCCCTTGCCTGAGGAGACATGTCTATAAATATGTCGCTAAGGCAAATGTCCAAGAGATTACTGGCTATGTTTTCTTTTAGAAGTTTTATAGTTTCAGATCGCATATTTAGGTCTTTAATCCATTTTGAGTTTATTTTTGGGTGTGGTCTAAGAAAGCGGTCCAGTTTCATTCTTTTGCATGTAGCTTTCCAGTCTTCCCAAGACCACTTGTTGAAGAACAGTCTTCCTCATCGTATATTCTTGCCTACTTTGTTTTTGATTAATGGCCATATAAGTTGTGGGTATATTTCTGGGGTCTCTGGCCTGTTCCATTGATCTCTGTATCTATTTTTACTCAAACACCATGCTGTTTGGATTACTATAACTTCAGAATATCATGAAATGTGGGATTGTGATATCTCCAGATTTGTTCCTGCTTGATAGTATTGATTGCACAGAGTCCATTTAAGAAACAATTTGTGTAACCCTCCAATGTTGACTTAATCTGTTAAACCGGCAATAGCCTTTTTACATATGTAGCTTTTTCTATCTATAAACCTATACAAATTAACAAAATTAGAATCATAAAAGCAAGTGTAAACTAACAACATTAATTAATATAAAAGAAAATTTTGATTGCTAAGAATAAATAGGTCACTCACAGTAAAACCATGGTACTAAACCATGTGCTAGTTAGTAGAGTGTGGCGTGCCAGTGCTAGCGTGTGTTTTGATTACTAGTGCATTATGATGCCTTCCCCGGGTCTTCTCTGGTATGAATACAACCTTTATGCCATTTGGTTGTTCTTGTCCCATTGGCTCATGACAATTAATGAGGAACTGGTTGCCCTCATTTTGATCATAAGATACATGTAAAAGCTGATTCTCAAATTGATGGGCAAATATCAGTATCAGTCTACCAGAAAATTCAGACTATATTCACATAACTTATAAAATCTTGAAAATGAAGACACGGAATTTTAAAAGTCTCATAAATAACTTGTTGAATTCTGAAAATATATCCTGTAACTGTAATTTTAGAAATACTAGTTTAAAAGAGAGCATAGCATGTATGAGAGTGTTCCAGTCTTCACTATGATCCACTAGTCAAAATCCACTAAGATTTTCACTTAACTTTCTCAGACTTTAGTTGTTACTTTTTGTAGCATGAAACCAACCAAAAATGACACAAATTTAGCTCCCTGGTATATATTAGGTGTCTATTGTTGGCCATTCATGGGGTAAAAGGTAGAATAGATCAGAGAAGGAAGAATGAAGATCTGTTACAGAAGATTATGTTGATTCCATTATGAACCATCCTAGTCAAATCTCCTTGAAAATTTTAATAGTTAATGTTAAACTTAGTTAAAGTTTAACTTGGCCCTATATAAACAGACTTTGAGAACTTTAGAATTTTTATTTTATTTACAAGGATAAGACTTGTAAATAAAATAGCAAGTAACTTCCTAGAAATTTCTTTTAAATAATTTGAAAAAATGTATTTAAAAGTAATAAACGTCTTTTTCTAGAATTAGACAATAATTTCAAATTTTTATCAAGTTACAAACAATCTATTCAAATTAGTCCTAATTATGGAAGACTGTTTCAGCATTTCTTTAGGATGTACCATGCTCTTTTCTTTGTTCAGTGTAACAGGCAAGAGTTGACTACGTATAATATGTATATATTATATCTATCTTTTCAAGCATTTGAAGTTGTAAATATCATGATCAAAAGTTTAATTGCTAGCTTCCACCAACATGGTCAAATTAGCTAACATTGTAAGGCTTTCCTCCCACAATATAAAGCATCAGGGTGCTAATAGCCAGGACACTTGAATGCATTCTTCAATTTAAAGTAAATACTGATCAGGATTTTTTAATAATCTGGGAAAGAAAGGGATCCCACAGAGTGGTGAACCATAATGAAGATAACCTAATACAGTGATATTAACCAGCTTAATCTGGCTCACATTGCATGTCCAGCTAGGGTTGGCAGAGAACTTTGTCCTAATAGTCTTCTAGCACTCAAAGGGACCCAGGATGACTGAGGATCCAACTTGGCACACATGATGAGGGAAGGTCTACTTTAAAAATTCTTTAAGTAAACAAGGTGAACTAATTCTATTGACATCTTATGGTGTAAAGAAAGTCTTTTGAACACAATTAAGTTCGATGCATGCAGGGAAGTATAATCCACGTAGCCGAAAAAGAGCAGAACTGGATATTTATGGACAGCCCTAGTAAATGGAGGATTGAAAAAAAAAATTATAAGCCCCACAAAGGAGTTGATCTATGGCCAAAAAGTTGTATCAAGTATGAAAGAAACCATAGGAAAATTAGTATTTAGTCACAATCCACAGTATATAAATATGTAAGGAAAAAATTAAAATGTCCTTACTATTATTAAAAAGAGAAAGAGTAAACTGAAACCCTGAGAAAATAAGAAAAAGCAAAAAAAAAAAAAAAAAAAAAGAAAAAAAAGAACAAACAACCAAATCAAACTGGAAAACAGATCTGAGGAAACTAACTAGAATGTATCATAGAATGAGAAACAGAGGGAATATATGAGATAAATAGATGGGAGATAACAAGGGAGGTGATAATAATAACAACAACAATAATAATAAAAGAAACATGGAGGCTTTAATGAGATGATCCAACAGAAGGTTAACAGGAATTAGAAAAAGAAGAGAGAGAATCAGGGACAGACAGAATATTGGAATAATATGTTATATATATATATATATATATATAACAAGAACATCTCAACAGGATAAATAAAACAAATCCTCCTCTAATTCTGTCGCAGAAAAACTGTGGAATATGAAATATAAAGAGAAAATAATAAATACAAACAGCCATTGGAGGACAGTACAATGACAGCAGAGATTTTATCAGCTCTTCTATATGCCCCAAATATAATCTCAGGCTTCAGAAACCATTCTGGGTTATGGGGCACCTGGGTGGCTCAGTCGGTTAAGCATCGACTTCAGCTCAGGTGGTGATCTTACAGTTGGTGGGTTCAAGCCCTTCCGGGCTCTGTGCTGACAGTTAGCTCAGAGCCTGGAGCCTGTCTTTCGATTCTGTATCTCCCTCTCTCTCTCTGATACTCCCTTGCTCGCTCTGTCTTTCTCTGTCTTTCAAAAAGTAAATAAAAAATAAAAAATAAAAAGAACCAAACCATTCTGGGCTAGCAATGAAAATACTGTGACAAGTTCATTCACTGGAACTGTGTACTCCAGGAAACTGGTAACAGAAGAGCAAAAAATATTCATGGATTATAGCCTGTCTTTAAGAAACATTATGCTGTCTTAAATATCTTACATATTTTGAGATATTTATAATTTTTAAAATTCTATATAAATCTTTTGATGCTATATTCATTGTAATTGCCTCCCATAGACAAGGCAATAATTATTTAATTTGAAGATGAAAACTCTGAGGATCTTGCAGGTTAAGCAACATTTACCAGTCATAAAGCTGGTAGGTATAAGGAAGGGGTTGTTTGAGAAAAATCAGGGGCCCTGATCCTTGATTTATTTTTTAAGTTAGGGTTTATAGAAGGCAAATATTTGGTTATTGTATTTGCAAACTATGCCATATTGAAATGGGGCATTATTAAAGCTGAGATTCTGTCAGTTACAAACACAGTTGCCTCAGAGAGTAACACGAGAATTGTTAGTCTTTTTACAGGAATCATATTTGAGTACAGATACTCTTTTAAGAATGCAATATGTTTCTCTAAATATTGTGCAGATACTTTTTTTAAAGATGGTTTTTGCTAAGAATATGTTTGGCCCAGACTTGCTCATATTACTAGGGACTTCTTAAATGTAAGTTCTAGAGTTAACTTAGGATAGAAGCAGGTAAATAGTCTGGATTGTTTTGTGAATAATGAAATAAGCCAAGACCGTAAATAGGATGTATTGGAGGTCCTTGCCACAGATGACATGACTGTCTACACAGAAAATTGAAAAGAATTGATTATTGGAAATAAAAATAATTTATGAAGATAAACCAAGAAACAGACTCTCAACTATAGAGAACAAACTACTGGTTACCAGAGGGGAGGTGGGGTTGGGGCAACATGAAATAGGTGATGGGGATTAAGGAGTGCTCTTGTCATGATAAACATTGGGTGTTGTAAGAAATTGTTGAATCTATATTACACATAAACTAATATAACGCTATGTTAACTGTACTGGAATTAGAATAAAACTTAAAAAAAAATTCTGAAGGTAGAGTATTGATACAGGAAGTCAAGAAGGATTGATAGAAGACCTTCAGAGATTCTTATTTCTAATATTTTTTCTGATATAAGAATCAAAAAAATCTATTTTTTTAAAGAATCTGATTCTTTAAAGAATCGGAAAACCTTAATAGTGTTAGTTTCCAAATGTGGTCACTATCAAGATGCCTGCTCCTCCTAATAGTAAGAGATAGGATCTACTTCTTTCTATTCCTGTGAATCTTGTGTTAGAATGTGGTAGGAAGTGATGCTATGCCACTCCCAGGCTCAGCATTTAAGAAGGCTGGCAGCTTGTTCTCTTTCTCTCATAAGCCAGTCATTCATGTAAGAAGTCAAACTATGCTTGAGAAAGCACAATGTAGCCACATGGAGATAGAAAGATATGTCTAGCCAACTCCCAGCTGTTCCATGCATCCCATCCGAGGAACAAACAGGAGATGAGGAGTTATCTTGAATATTCTAGACTTGGAGGACATCACATAAGGCAGAGAAACTGCCCAGCTGGGTCCAATCCAGATGAGAGAATCATATTTTTTTTTTTTTTTTTTTTTACAAAAGGGGGTGTGAGGAATACAAAAACACATTTGTGTTTTTAGCCACTAAGTTTTGTAGTTTGTTATGCAGCGGTAGATAACTGTAACATAATGTGGTATCTAGATGTGTGGGGTACTTCCAAAACAAAAACCTGTACTTTGAAATTGGCTTTATGACTAAGCTCTAAATGGAAGGGAGACTAAAAGGCATGAGGAAACTGTTGTTGGAAGATGACAAAAAAGGCAAGCTGTGTTAGGTAGTGGTGGAATGGTTGGCAGCACCATTGTATGCTAGTACATGAAAGAAAATGTACCTAATAAACTTGTGGATTTGGCTGTGGAGATTTCTAGGCAGAGTTTTGCAAGCTATCTATGAAAAAGTATATAAAATGAGAGATAAAATAGAAAGGCAACTACTCTGTTTACACCAGAATTGAGGGGGAAAAAATCCAATCCCTAGCATGCTGAAATTATGCTCTTTATTACCAGTTTCTCCAGCTGGCGAATATTCTCAGAATTAAAAAATGGCCTCAAAGAAAAGATCAAACATAGGGTGATGTCAGTAAAACCTGTACCTTAGGGTTCAGATCAAATCAAATGTACGGTTGTGAGATGTTTCTGGAAACATCCAGAAGATTGGTAATTAGTGTCTTAAACACTTGCTAAGTCAGACAAGAAGGTTTCTAAGAACTTGAAGTGTGTTGTCCCACGGCATTCTGCCATGCAGAGAACATTCTGTCTATACAGTTTCTGTGGGTGCAACTCTAAATCCTAGAAAATCCACTAAGCTTTGAAGAAAACTGATGGGAGAGAGCACTGCTAGTCTGAACAACAAAAAACGAGTAAGACAGAACAAAAATAAAAAGAGGTCTTAGGCTCCTCATCCTTACATAGGCAATGACATGGTGAGAAAGACCCTGAGCACACAAACAGGGAATGTTTCTTATGGAAAAGCAAGGGTGATTCAGGACTGAGCCATGAACCACAGAGAGCTAATCCAAGACAGCAGAATTGCGACCATAAGGAGAAATATTTTTTGCTCTTGGAGCAGAGGAAACTGGAAATACATAACCAACAATATTTCAGAATTGCTATGGGATAGGTAAATTTCTATATTCATTTCCTTTTCTACTTTTTTGAATAATGGGGTCTAATGAGGTTATTCTGTTCTTGCTCCATTATCTGTTAGGCATTTTTGAGGCCAATAATGTAATTTTTAATTC
Source organism: Proteles cristata cristata (assembly GCA_017311185.1). Lineage (NCBI taxonomy): Eukaryota > Metazoa > Chordata > Mammalia > Carnivora > Hyaenidae > Proteles > Proteles cristata. The sequence goes on along the minus strand of JAESUZ010003861.1, from coordinate 905,228 downwards.
ACCTCTTGACCTGAAAGACTCCATCTGAGGAGCCTCATCTGGTCCTGGGTAAAGACCATATTTAGATGAAAATACCCTATATTAAAAAGTTGAGTCCGATGCCAGAGGGGAATGAAATGTTGGGGTCCTGGGTGACGGTGGGCATACCTAACATGTGGAAATGATAGGAACTATGGTCTCAAACCCACATTAACTCCCTTCTCCTAATATGTACATACCACTCTTCATATCAAGAAGATGAGTCTATGGTTTTTTTTTTTTTTCCCTTGGAATTAGGCTAAATTTATGATGGGGTTTGTCCAATACAGTGGGACAGTATTTATGCTGTGCTAAATCCAGTATCTTTTAAGAGGTCTGAGGACTTCTACTTCCTTTCATTTGGGAGCCAGCCATCATGTAAGAAGCCCAACCACCCTGAAGCTATCTTGCCAAGCAAAACTAAAGCATGCTAGACATAGAGTTAGACATGCTTGTCCAACCCCATAGTTCCATACATCCCAGTGACAATAGTCACATGGGTGAGAGAGCAATCTGGATTTTCTAGACCTAGTTCTCATAGACACCATGTAGAGCAAGGAAATTACCCAGCCGGGTTCAGACGAGAAGGTAGAATCATGAGAAATAATATGTTGTTTCTAAACAACTATGTTTTGGGGTGGTTTGTTTCATAATAACAACTAAAATATTAAAAATACATTACTTACATTAGTCATAAGGTTTTAAATAACTTTTATATATAAAGTAATAATAAAATGTTACTGAAATTAAAGAAGACTTGAGTAAATGGAGAAAAGTAACAGGTTCATAAGTAGAAAGACAGTATCTTCATAATGTTAACTTCACAAATTAACATATAAATTCAATGTAATGCCAATAAAAATCACAACAGGGGGCAGCTGGATGGCTCAGTCAGTTGAATGTCTGACTGTTGACTTTGGCTTGGTCATGATCCCAGAGTCATGGGATTGAGCCCCATGTTGGGCTCCATGCTTTTCTTTTCTCTCTCTTTTCTTTTCTCTCTCCTCTTTCTTTTCTCTCTTCTCTTTCTTTTGTTTCCTTCTCTCTCTTTCCCCTTCTCACACATTCTCTCCCTCTTTCTCCTCTCTTTCCCCTGCTCACACACTTTCTCTCTCTCAAATAAAAAAAAAGCACACCAGATTTTTTTTAATAAAGAAACGTTCCCAGCCTAAATTTATTTGAAAGTAAAAGTTAAATTTCTGAAAAAGAATCTGTAGGAGTTTGTATTTTGGATATCTAGAATAAGAATATAGAATTGAAGACCATTTAGTATCTGTATAGAGATAAACAAATTGAGTGGCAAAAGTTACAACCTTTGAAGCAGACTCACAAATACTCGGGAGCTTAATTTATACAAAGCTGACATTGAATGCAAGTAGGGAAATTAAATGATGCCTTGAAAATGGATTATTTTGGAAAAATATATTTAAATGGATCTGTACCTCACTTCACACACACAAATTCTGCACAGATTAAACTTTTGAGGATCACAAAACTTTGCAACTTTCATTGATCTGTAAGAGTCTCTTCATGACTCAATTTCTTAATTGAGACTCAAAGTACAAGATAAAATGAATAAAGGTATCCAGATTAAAATTAAGAATGTGTGTTTATCAAAAACTACACACAATAGTGAAAAGGCAAGGGATAAAGAAGATCTCTAAATGCACGTAGGTAACATGGAATCCTGAATACACACAAAGTGGTTATCAATCGTTTAGAAAATTGGCTTAGCAAAGGTACCTGAATTGCTATTTCACAGAAAAGATGATGGGCAATAGACAGGTGAAAATACTCTTAAACTTATATGTTATAAAGGAAATAGGAATTAAAATAAAAAGATATCATTTCAGTCCTTCTGGAATGGTAACAGTGTACGACAATACCAAGTGCTGATGAGAATGTGGAGCAGTAGGAGCGCTCCCATATTGCCGGGTTTAGAGACGACAATGACTATGCCCCAGTAACTCGCTAAATCACTGTAACAAACTACATACACTACATACTGCATAGAAACTCCTTTCCACCAGAGATTCATATACGCACAAATCCTGCAGCTAGCCGCAATTAGATGGATACATGATTTGTGCTGTCTTTCCACAGTGGAATTCTTTAAGTGGAAATTAACAAACTATAGATATACACATTATTGTGAATGAATCTCAATATAGAATGATTACATTATGAATCCAAACCAGCCAAAATGAAATAATGTATTAAGAAAGGATGTATGTCTGTGTGTATATATGTGTACACACATATTTGTATATATGTGTCAAAACTACAGAAAAGGCAAAGAATAAAATCAGGTTTGGGTGTGAACTGGGTAATACATGGATTTTTTTCATCATTATTAAAACATGTCTTAGAATCATTTGTTATATATATAGGATATATTGTACAGCTTAAAAAATGTTGGGAAAGCCTCACTGAAAAATTCAAGGTATGAGAGAAAATGTGCTATATATCAAATATCTTAAAAACTGTTACAGTGATGTCCAGTTAAATTTTGCAGTCGTTACCAAGATGAAGGCAATTGTTTTATTCTAAAAGTAAAACTGTAGTATAAAACAACATTTTGATAATCATGTTCTAGCATGAAAATTCTAGAAGGAGCTAAGAGAAGGTAGAAAGGCAATTAATATTTCAGGTTTCAAATTACAAAGTGTCAAAGAAAATGTTTTTTATGGACTAAAACAAATAACAAACCAAAATGAAAAAACAATAACCACATAACCGCTCACATTAAAACAGAAAAACAGATGAATTACAAATGTCAAATGGCACAAGTAAATCCAAAATTATCTGTTAAAATTACAGTGACAATTTGACAATGAACAAATATCCCTAGTTCATAAAGAATCAAAAGGGAGAGTAGACTACCAGACTTGTTTGAAAAGGAAACAGAACTGGGGTGCCTAGGTGGCTCAGTCAGATGAGCATCCAACTCTTGGTCTCAGCTCAAGTCTTGATCTCAGGGTCATTAGGTTTTTAAAAAATATTTTAATGTTTATTTACTTTTGAGAGACAGAGAGAGTGCGAGTAGGGAAGGGACAGAGAGAGAGGGAGACACAGAATCTGAAGCAGCTCCAGGCTCTGAGCTGCCAGCACAGAGCCCGATGCAGGGCCTGAACTCATGAACCATGAGATCATGACCTGAGCCGAAGCTGGACGCTTAACCAACTGACCCCCCCAGGCACCCCAGAGTCATGAGTTTTTAAGCATTGGGCATGGAGCCTACTTAGACTCGTAAAGGTTCTTAATTTTTTTTTTTCCTAAGCGGTCTACTTTAAAAAGTGACTATAAGGGGCACCTGGGTGACTCAGTAGGCTCATGAGCTCATGGCTCTTGAGTTGGAGCCCAGTGTCAGGCTCCGTGCTGACAGCTCAGAGCCTAGAACCAGCTTTGGATTCTGTCTCCTCTCTCTGCCCCCTCTCCACTTCTCCACTTATTTAAAGTAAATAAACATTAAAAAATTTAAAAAGTGACTATAGTAAAAGGTGATACAAAAGATGAGAAAGTACACTCAAAGGAAACAAAAATTGAAGGGTTAGCAAAATTCATATCCTACAAAATTCAGTGCAAAGGATACATTCTAAGGAAGAGGTTTTTTTAACATAATGATTTGACAATTCTGTACTTTACAGTACGCTCACCATGATATGTGTAGTTGCCATCTGTCACCATACAGTGTTACTCCAGTATTATTGACTGTATTCCCTGTGCTGTATTTTTTATCCCCATGACTTATGTATTTTATAACTGAAAGTTTGTACCTCTTAATTTCCTTCATCTATTTCAGTCATCTTCTCAACCCTTTCTCCTCTGGTACCTACCTATATGTTCTCTATATTTATGATTTGTTTGCCTTTTTTAAGCTTCTACCTGTAAGTGAAATCATAAAATCTGTTTTTGTCTGACTTATTTAGCATAGTGCCTTTAGGTCCATTCATATTGTTGCAAATGGCAGCATTTTATTTTTTTATAGCTGAATAACATTCATTGTATTCATATATTACATCTTCATCCAGTCATCTATTGGTGGACACTTTGGTTGCTTCCAGAATTTGACTATTATAAATACTGCAATACACATAGGGGTGCATGTATGTACTTGAATTAGTGTTTTTATTTTCTTTGGGTAAATACCCAGTAGTGGAATCACTGGATCATATGGTATTTTTGTTTTTGCATTTTTGAGAAATCTTCATACTGTTTTCTGTAGTGGTTGTACCAGTTTACTTTCCAACAAACAGCGCATGAGGGTTCCATATTCTCCACATCCTCACCAACGCTTGTTTCTTATCCTTTTTGTCCTTTTGATACTAACCATTCTGACCCGTGAGGTAGTATCTCACTGTGATTTTGATTTGCGTACCATTGATGATTAGAGATTGTGAGCATCTTTTCATGTGTCTGTTGGCTTTCTCTATGTCTTCTTTGGAAAAAGTGTCTAGGTTCTCTGCTATTTTAAAATCAATTTTTTTTGGTGTTGAGTCATGGAAATTCTTTATATTTTTTGGAATTTAACCCCTTATCAGACGCACCATTTACAAATCTATTCTTCCATTCGGTAGGCTACCTGGAAGGAAGAATCTTTAAGGGGAATGAACACAGTGAAGATATAACTATAATGGCCTTTTATTTATTTATTTATTTAAAAAGAATTTTTAATGTTTATTTTTGAGAGGGCGAGCATGAGTTGGAGAGGGACAGAGAGGGAGACAGAATCCAAAGAAGGCTCCGTGTTGTCAACCAAAGTCCAATAAGCAGTTCAAACCCATGAACGTGAGATCATACTTACACCGAAGTCAGATTCTCAACCAACTGAGCCACCCAAGTGCTTCTGTCATGAGCTTTTAGTATAAACAGTGGCATAATGTAATTTCTTGTGTATGGATATGGGAAAATCAACATATTAATGTATTCTCTCATATGTAGAATCTTAAAAAATTAACTAATGGTTTGCTTTATAAATTGTCTCATTTGGAGGCCTTATACAAAGGTGACTTTTCCTATCTCAGTTCTTAGTCAACTTAAAGATTTCAAATCTAGAAACAACAAAAATGTCTCACTTTGCGACCTGGAAATTAAGGGAGTATCTTTCATATTGCTGCCATTTTGATTTTATTCCTTTCCTTACCAAGCATATACTATGTTGTGAATTATCGTGTGTGTGTGTGTGTGTGTGTGTGTGTGTGTGTGTGTGTGTGTGTGTGTGATAAATTTTCATTGTTTCTATCATTTGCAATAAGAGGAGTCCTAATTAACACATATGGCATCTGGATGTCATTAATCAACTGGACATGAAATTGCTGGGGAAAATACCCCAGGGCACTGAAGTATGTACAACAGTTTTCACCAAAGACTAAAAATGTGAAATACAGCTAACAAGTAAATTCAAGTAATAGTGTATTGATAAAGACATAGCTGCAGTATAGTATTTTGATTTAAGGATTTTTGCCAGATTTGTTGAAGCCACTAGCAATGATTAGCCAGCTAATGTTTCAGGAACTGAATTGTGAATAATTTTGTCACCAAGTGAGTCCCTTTGATAAAAAGTCAAGCAAATAATTCATGGAAGACAGTTGCTTTAGAAAAAGAACTTGAACCCTATCTTGGGATTTATACTGTTGGAATAGCCAGTCTTCAAAATCTTGCCCAAGAGTTATCAAAATGGTCACCAAGGAAGCAGGAATTAATGAAGGAAAAGATAACATGACTGCATTTGGACTTGGAAATTTCAATATTAACTTGTCAAGAAAAATTGTATGTGGAAAAAGTGATGATTATCTTGGACATTTAATCACCTGAGCTATTTTTTATATAATCACTTAACAGCTGGATATACCCACTATAAAGTATGCATAGGTATATGTACATATCCTAATTGTGCATAAACTCATCTTTAATAGTAGAATAAGATATGGAATGTTTATGAGATACTTCTGCAGAGTCAATGATAGAAATCTAAAGTCACTTCTCACCTTGCCGATGATAAAACTTGACTGTGTTAATTGTAATAATAGCATATTACCCACAAATCCTGAGGATGCTCAAGCTATCATTTACTGAAGAAAATTCTTAGTTAACTGTCTTTATTCAGAATAGCAGTTGCCATCTATTTCATAATGGCAAGTAACATTTATGAAGTTATTCTCTCTGCACTCTCAGCTCCATGAGTTATCTCAGAAGACTTTAACCAAGTATTGCAATCTATTTGGTGCCAGAGGGTGGGATCTACATTTAGTTTTGCTATCCTAAAACCATCATCATTTTATTCCTGATCATCACTGTGCTTAGTAATCTAAGTACTTTATCCTCTAATCCTGTAATTTACCTATTTCCAATCGTTGTTTCTTCAGGAATGCTACAGAGTCACTTGGCTTGGAGCCCTGTCTATCTGCCTTGCCCTTCCCCCCCTCACCCCCCCCCCCCCCCCCCGCAGGAATGGTGACCAGGTCCTCATAGCTCCTGCTAATTTTGCATTCCTATTTCAACAGGAATGAACTGACTGTTTTCTTCCGGCAACAAGATATCCTTCCCCCCTGAATATGAATTACCTTTGTTGGAGCTTACTGCCATGGGCTAGCCTATCATCTTGGATTCTAGATATTTATGCCAGTCAAGTTCAGACTTGGGGAGTAGGTTAGATTGTTTGGTATTTGTGATTTGGGAGGCTGGGTACTTAAATACAGTCATTCATCAATTTGAACTGGCTTTTCTTCCTACTGTTCTCTCCTGTAGACCTGTTATTTAAATACAGACATGTTTTGAGGCCAATGGGTTATGACATTTGATTTCTGCTGTTCTAATTCCAAGTCTATACCATGTATCCATGATATCCTAACTATGAAATTAATAGAAAAATAAGCTTGGGGGAACATTTAAGATACTTGTTAGTCTTGTGACATGTTAATAATTTATTTAGAAACAACTTAGAATTTGCAGTATTACCTTTTAAGAAAATTAAATGAGAGCAGCTGACTCTAAGCTTCCTCAAGGTATAGGGGTGCCTGGGTGGCTCAGTTGGTTGAGCATCCAACTTCAGCTCAGGTCATGATCCCACAGTTGATGGGTTTGAGCCCCACATCAGGCTCTGTGCTGAGAGCTAGCTCAGAGCCTGGAGACTGCTTCAGATTCTGTAGCTCCCTCTCTCTCTCTGACCCTCCCCTGCTCACACTGTCTCTCTCTCTGTCTCAGAAATTTAAAAAAAAAAAAAAAACCATTAAAATTTAAAAAAAATATAATTTATGCAATCTATAAAACATTAAGAAATAAGAGATTATGTCTATTGAAACTATACAATTTCTCTCCTTTTTTGCTTCCAAAAATGAAAATGTTGATTAGTTTCATCGCCTTTTGAAGAAAATCTTCCTCTGGTTTTGGAAGATAAATAGTGCTTGCCTTTGAATTTAGGAATGTTTTCAGGACTCTCAAAGTCCATGTTCATGTTGTAGTGAAGATAGATCATTGTATCCCTTAAGTTTGTCAGGGAGATTTGGCTTTGACACAACCAAAAAGGCATGAAGACTCTGATTTCGTGTGACTTACAAATAATTGATCATAAGAACACAGTCAGGCACAAGCTGATTAAGGGATTGTGGTGCTATCAGGGGACTCAAGAATTCTATGGCTTAGCAGTTACAATTGGTACTAATTACAAACTTCTTTTGACATTTAAAAAAGAAATCTACTTTTAATTATGATTCTACATACTAGAGCCCTAGAATTCCTTGCTCAATTGCTATTAAATACTTATGTACAGGCTTAGAGGAGTTATTGAAAGCTCTGAGTTTTCTTATTTTTATTTAGTATCAATTCCCTGTAAAATTTTTGACATTGAAAGACTTTTATGATTTACTGCTGCATAATGAAAAAATTATACAGGTGAAAGTAAGATTTGTATTACCTAAGGTCTTAAATTGTGTGTTGTACCAATGAGAAATTTATCAAGCTGTAAGTAATAACCACTCAGTTTACAGTGCCTTAAAAGAATTGGAGCACCTGGGTGGCTCAGTTGGGTAAGCACCAATTTTGGCTCAGGTCATGATCTCAGAGTTCATGAGATAGAGCCCAGTGTCAGGGGCTCTATCTGGAAACTGTTTTGGTTTCTGTGTCTCCCACTTTCTCTTTGCTGCTTCCCCACTTGTGCACCCTCCCCCACCCCTCCCCCTGCCCTCCCCCTCCCCCTCTGTCTCTCAAAAATACAATAAACTTTTTAAAAATTTAAAAAAGAAGAACTGGAACTTATTACATATCAAAAGTCCTGGAAGTAGATGGCAGCTAGGTTTGATTTAATGATTTGATGGTGAAAGGGCCAGAATCCCTTGGCTTTTCTCTTATACTTGTCACTTCTTGATCACAAGAAAGAAACTAGCGACCCCAAACACCACATATATGTTGAGCTCAGAAAGAAAGTAGAAAGGGAGGTATGAACTCTTTCTGACCTCTATTCCCAGGGTAGGAAGAGTTTCCCAGGAACATCTCCATATATCTCATTTGGTGGTAATTGGTCATATGTCCAACACTGACTGCAGAGGAATCTGGGAAACTGTCAACAGATGGTCATGATTGGCTTAGTCCAGTCATGATCTATCACCTTGGATGAGTAAGGCAAAAGTGGAGTATATTTCATAGGATGGGCTAATGACTGACACCATAAAGAAGTTATCTGAAGAATTTCATCTGCTAACAATTGAAATAAAAATTATACCCTTTATAAAAATAATCACCATTATTAAGGGTCATCATTATAGGGGTGACCATCATCTAATCTTCACTATGACATATATTTGAAATATAATATATTTCATGTCATATATTTGAAAATTTCTTACATGAGAGCATGTGTATCAACTTGAAACAGGGTTTGAGAGAAAAATAAATGGTAAAGATAAAAAATAAAACATAATCTCTCAAAAGAATCCATTTTCCTGTGAGAAGAGACCAAAACTATCATGGTTGATAATGCATATTTGCTTTGTAAGATAATTTCAGGGACTACATCTCAGGATGATCCAAATACTTTTAGTTGAGATGTTGTTTCAAACATCTGCTACATTTACAAGTATGTTACACATTGGACACAGGCTTCCCATTTCAGTATATATTCTAATGGGTGTGCTTTTGTTTTAGTTTCATGAATCCTGAAAAGAAACTATCTTTCCCTACACAGATACAGTCTTTCCTTCCTAAACTTTTACACACTGTATAATAATAATAGCTATTATTTATTAAATACCCTATGCTGGGAATGGTATTAACTCATTTTATAATCATAATACATGTAATCTACTCTTTTGATGCCCATTTTGTTAGGTAACAAAGTAACTAAGGTGCCAGTTAGTTAACTGAATCACAGAGAGATTGAATAACTTTTCTTTTTTATACAGATATTGAAAGGTGAAGCTGGAATTCAAATCTCTGGCTATAGAGCCCAAAAATCTTAACTACCACCTAAAAAGAGATTGCTTCTTCTGCTTCCTTGAAATCAGTATACATTGTTTGTTTATGTTAGGGTCATCATTTTTATTTTTATTTATTTTTAAATTGAAATAAAACTAACATATAGTGCTATATTGGTTTCCAATGCACAAAATAATGATTAACAATTTTATACCTTTTTCAGTGCTCATTAAAATAAGTGTACTCTTAATCTCCTTATTTCACCCAATTCCGTTCCCCTCTGGTAACCAACAGTTTGTTCTCCATATTGTTCTTTATTCTTCATTGTTTTTTAAATTCCATATATTTGTCTTTCTCAGATTTATTTCACTTAGCATTATATCTATTATATGATAGATATTGTTGCAAATGGCAAGATTTCATTCTTTTTTATGGTAACAGAGTGAGATTCTGTTGTATATGTATACCACATCATCTTTAATCATTCATCTATTGATAGACTCTGGGTTGTTTCTATGTCTTGGCTATTATAAATAATGCTGCAATAAACATAGGGATTCATGTATCTTTTCGAATAAGCATTTTCATTTTCTTTGGGTAAATACCCAGTAGTAGAATTACTGGATCATATGTAATTCTATATGAATTACTTAGCAAGCCAAGAGTCAATACACAGATAAATGAATAAATATATGGTGTGCATGTGTTTGGATGTATATTACATATATAGAGGAGTATTAGCCATAAACAAGAATGAAATTTCCGCTTTTGCAACAATATGGACAGACCCAGAGGGTATAATTGTAAGAGAAATAAGTCAGTGAGAGAAAAACAAATTAATCCATTTTGCATTTACTTTTATGATGGAAGAAGGTGGTCCAGTTTCATTCTTTTGCATATAGCTGTCCAGTTTTCCCAGCGCCAATGAAGAAATTGTCTTTTCCCCTTTGTATAGTCTTCCTTTGTTGGAGATTGGCCATATAAGCATGGGTTTATTTCTGGGCTTTCTTTCCTGTTTCATTTATATATGTGTCTAGTTTTGTGCCAGTACTATACTGTTTTGATTACTAAAGCTTTGTTGCATAGCTTGAAATCTGGGATTGTGAAACCTCCAGCTTGATTCTTTTTTAAGACTGGTTTGGCTATTTGGGGTCTTTTGTGGTTCCAACTATTTTAGGATTGTTTGTTCTAGTTCTGTGAAAAATGCCATTGGTATTTTGATAGAGATTGCATTAAATCTGTAGATTGCTTGTGTAGTATGGACATTGTAACAATATTGGTTCTCTCAATCCATGAGCATGCCTCAAGTATCTTCCCATTTGTGTTCTCTTCAATGTCTTTCCTCAATGTTTTGTGGTTTTCAGAGTACAGGTCTTTCATATCTGTGGATAAGTTTATACCTGGATATTTAATTCTTTTTGGTGAAATTGTAAATGGGATTGTTTCCTTAATTTCTCTTTCTGTTACTTCATTATTGCTATAAATAAATGCAACAGATTTCTGTATATTAATTTTTTATCCCGTGACTTTACTGAATTCATTTATCAGTTCTAATAGTTTTTTGATGAAGTTTTTAGGGGTCTTGGTACATAGTATGTTGTCCGAAAAGAGTGAAAACTTTACATCTTTCTTTCCAAGATGGATATATCTTATTCCTTGTCTGACTGCTGTGACTAGACTTTTATTTTTTTAGTGTTTATTTTTTGAGAGAGAGAGAGTGTGAGCAGGGGGAGGTACAGAGAGAGGGAGACACAGAATCTGAAGTAGGCTCCAGGCTCCAAGCTGTCAGCACAGAGCCCAATGTGGGGCTTGAACCCACAAGCTGTGAGATCGTGACCTGAGCTGAAGTCGGATGCTTAACCGATTGAGCCACCCAGGCACTCCTGACTAGACTGTTAGTACTATGTTGAATAAAAGTAGTAAGAGTGGACATCCTTGTGTTGTGCCTGAGCTTACATAAAAAGCTTTCCGTTTTTCACAATTAAGTATGTTAGCTGTGGATTTTTCCTTACATGGTCTTCATTATAATTGAGGTACATTCCCCTTAAACCTACTTTGTTGAGAATTTTTATCATAAATGGGTGTTGTACTTTGTCAAATGCTTTTTCCCTATCTATTGAGGTGATCATATGGTTTTTAACCTTTCTTTTATTAATGTGATGTATTGTGTTGATTTACTTGAGAATACTGAATAAATCCTTGGGAAAAAAAATCCCACTTGATTGTGGTGAATGATTTTTTAAATGTATTTTTAAATTTGGTTTGCTAATACTTTGAGGATTTTTCACCTATGTTCATCAAAGACATTGGCCTGTAGACTTTTGTGGTATTATTTTTGTTTGTTTGTTTGTTTGTCTTTCTTTTTTTTTGTTTTGTTGTTTTTTGTTCTGTTTTTGTTTTTGCTTTTGTTTTGGTCTCATTTTGGCATCGGGGTAACACTGGACTTGGAGAATAAACTTGTAAGCTTTCATTCATCTTCTAATTTTTGGAATAGTTTGAGAAGAATAGGTATTAGCTTTTTTGGAAATATTTGGTAGAATTCACCTGTGAAGCCATTTGGTCCTGGACTTTAGTTTGTTGGGAGATTTTTTTTTTTTTTATTGTGAATTCTATATCATTGTTAGTAACCAGTGTGTTCAGATTTCTTTATTTTTTCCTGATTCAATTTTGGATGTTTATATGTTTCTAGTAATTTGTTTATTATTTTTAGGTCATCTAATTTGTTGGCATATAATTTTTCATAGTATTCTCATAATTGTATTTGTGTGGTGTCCTTTGTTATTTCTCCTCTTTCCTTAGATTTTTTTTGAGTCTTATCTTTTCTTAATTTTTTGTTTTTGTTCATGATGAAAGTAGGTAAAAGTTTATCAATTTTGTTTGCCTTTTCTTATTTTTTCTTTTTTTTTTATTTCTAGGAGAGAGAGAGAGAGACAGCGTGAGCAGGGGAGAGTCAGAGGGAGAGGGAGATACAGACGCTGAAATAGGCTCCAGGCTCTGAGCTGGCAGTCAGCACAGAGCCCGACGCAGGGCTCGAACCCACGAACAGCGAGATCATGACCTAAGCAAAAGTCGGACGCTTAACCGACTAAGCCACCCAGGAGTCCCTTGTTTGCCTTTTCAAGGAATGGGCTCCTGGTTTAACTGATCTATTATATTGCTTTTATGTTTCTACTTCATTAATTTCTGCTCTACTACTCATTAAGTCCTTCCTTTTACTGAATTTGGGCTTTGTTTTCCTGTTTCTAGCTCCTTTGGGTATAAATATAGGTTATCGACTTGAGAATTTTGTTTCTTGAGGTAAGCCTATATTGCTATAATCTTCCCTCTTGAAACAATTTTTGCTGTACCAAATATTTTGGACCATTGTGTTTTCATTTGCATTTGTCCAATGTATTTTTTGATTTCCTCTTCAATTTCTTGATTGACCAATTCATTATTTAGTAGCATGTTATTTAGCTGCCATGTGTTTTGTTCTTTTCAGGTGTTGTTTTTTTTTTTTTCCGAGGGGGATTTCTAATTTCATAATGTTGCAGTCATAAAAAAAAAAAAATGCACGATGGGGCACCTGAGTGGCTCAGTCAGTTGAGGGTCTGACTTTGGCTCATGTCAGGATCTCGCAGTCCGTGGGTTTGAGCCCTGAGTTGGGCTCTGTGCTGACAGCTCAGAGCCTGGATTTTGCTTCAGATTCTAACCCTTCCCCACGCATGCTCTGTTTCTCTCTCAAAAATAAACCTTACAAATTTTTTTAAAAAGGAAAAGAAAAAATGCATGATATGATTTCAATCTTCTGAAAGTTATTGAGACATTTTTTGATGGCCTTATATGTGATCTATTCTTGAGAATGATCCATGTCCACTTGGGAAAAAATATGTATTCTGCTGGTTTTGGATGGAATGTTCTAAATATCTTAGATCTATCTGGTCCAGTGTGTCTTTCAGAGAGCTGGCCCTCTTATGATTTTTCTGTCTGAATGATATAAGTTGCATGTTAATGTCCCCTACTATTATTGTATTACTGTCAATTTCTTCCATTATGTCTGTTAATAGTTGCTTATGTATTTAGGTGCTTCTATGTTGGGTGCATAAATATTTACAGTTGTTGTATCATGTTGGATGGTTCTCTTTATCATTATGAGGTGTTCTTTTTTGTCTCTTGATACAATCTTTATTTAAAAGTCTATTTTGTATAAGTATTGCTACTCCAGTTTTCTTTTTGTTTCCATTTGCATAGTAACTATTTTTCCATCCTTCAGTCTGCATGTGTCTTTAGGTCTGAAGTGAATCCCTTATTAGGCAGAATATAGACAAATCTTGACTTTTTTTTAATCCATTCTTTGCCACTCTATGTCTTTTTTTGGAGCATTTATTCCCTTTGAATTTTTGTTCATTCTTGATAGTTTGCACTGCCATTTTGCTGCTTATTTTATGGTGGTTTTTGTACCTCTCTGTTCCTTCTTTTGCTGTTGCTCTCTTCCCTTGTGGTTTGATTGCTTTCTTCACAATATTCTTGGTTTCCTTTATCTTTATTTTTTTATATCTATTACAGGTATTTGATTTGTGGTTACCATCAGCTTATACCATTATGGCATTAGGTATAACATATTATGCATATGGCAGTGTATATTAAGTTGATGGTCACTTAGCCCATTCTAAAGCACTGAAATTTTATACCTTCCCCTCTGTTTTATGTATAGATGTCATACTTTAGAATATCCTTTTGTTTTGTTTATTCCTTGACTGATTTTTATAGATATAATTGATTTTACTAATTCTGTGCTTTAGCCTCCATATTGGTTTTGTAAGTACATAATCTATTATTAAATATGTTTACATTACCTGTGAAATTTTTCCTTTTATAATTTTCTTCTAACTATGGCATCTTCTTTCCATTCATATAATTCTTTTTATGTTTCCTTGTAAGTCCAGTTTAGTGTTGGTAAACATTAACTTTTGTTTGTCTGGGAAAGTCTATCTCTCCTATTTTGAATCATAATTTTGTTGGGTAGAGTATTCTTGGTTGCACATTGTATTTTTTCAGTGCTTTGTGGACCAGAAGAGACTGGCATAATATATTCAAAGTTTCTTTAGAAATATCAGCTGATATCCTTCTGCTGTTTCCTTTGTGTGAACCGTTTGCTTTTCTCTTGCTGCTTTTAAAATTCTCTTTAGCAGTGTACTTTTGCCATGTTAAGTATTATGTGTCTTAATATGGACCTTCTGGGATTAATTTTGTTGAGAGCTTTCTGTGCTTCCTGGATCTACATGTCTGTTACCTTCCCCAGATTAGGGAAGTTTTCAGCTATTATTTCTTCAAATAAATTTTCTGACCCCCTTTCCTCTCTTCCTCTTCTGGGATTCCTATAATGCAAATGTTATTACACTTGAAGATATCATGGAGTTTCCTTAACCTTCATATTTCATTCTTATTTCTTTTTGCTGTTCACCTTGCTAGCTTTCTATTATCCTGTGTTTCAGGTTGCTAATTCATGCTTCTGCCTCCTCTAGTTGACTTTTTTTTTTACCTCTAGTATATATTTTATTTCAGTTGTTGATTTATCTCTGATAGGTTTTTTCCTTTTTTCCTTTTTTAAAGTTTCTTTATTTTGAGATTGAGAACACGAGCAGGGGAGGGGCCGAGAGACAGGGAGTGAGAGAATCTGAGCAGGCTCTACACTGTCAGTGCAGAGCCCAATGTAGGGCTAAAAATCAGGAACTGTGAACTCATGACCTCAGACAAAGTCAAGAGTCTGATGGTTAACTAACTGAGCCACCCAGGCATCCTGGTTCTTTTTAATATTTTTTATCTCTGGCTCACTGGGATTCTCCACTCTTAAGTCCATTGTGTATCTTTATGACCACTCCTTAAAATTCTTTATCAGGTATATTGCTTATTTCTGGTTCATTTAACTCTTTCGCTGTGATTTTGTCCTCTTCTTTCATTTGAGACATACTCTTCTGTCTCTTCATTTGATCTAACTCTCAGTGTTTGTTTCTGTGTATTAGGAAAATCAGTTACATCTCCTGATTTTTAAAGCAGTGGCCTTATGAAGAAGAGGTCCTGTGGTACAGGGTCATCATTTCCAACAATGTTATCTCATACCTAACTTTTAGAAGCGACTGACTTATAATTAGAATGTTTATTTTTTACTTGATAAACATTTTCTTCTAAAACTTTAGACTTTTAAAATTATAAAAGAATAGCACAAAGAATTCTCATATACTCCTCACCCAGATTCCTAAAATAGTAACAATTTATTACAGTTCTTTCTTTCTCCCTTCCTTCCTTTTCCTTCCTTCTTTTCTTCCATCTATCCATCCACCCAACTGTCATTTATGTCTCTATTTCCCTACCTGCCCATTCATGTATCCCATTGGCTTGGACTTTGTCTCATAACCGACCTAATAAAACTGAGACATCTAGTCTCCTTTCTGGGTTACCATGTGCTCTGCTAAACTTTGGGTGCTCTATTACTGGCAGAAAGAGAAGGAGAGAGAAGCTTGTTTAGTCATAGAAATAATATCTATATCGTAGCTTTGTCCTTTGTATTAGAGGAGTAATATGTTCCATGCACTGTGGTAATAGTACATATACAGATATATTTCCAGTACATATTATGTATTAACTTCATCTTAATAAAGCACTGGTTTATTGTATGTTCTTTTGTTCTGTGTTATCTTATTACTGATCACCACCTATCATTTTGCGTCATGGCATGGATGTTTACAGGCCAGAGCAATGTACTATGTATGTTATACACTATGACAGTTCCTACCAACCTTAACATGACCCATAATTGAAAACACTGAAATTTTGGGTGTCACTGAGCTTCATAAAGAGGTAGTTTTTAAGGCATATTGGAACAATCAGATGGTAAGTATATGTTACAAATTCCCTGTCCATTTTATTCATATATCAGATTCCACTTTGCAGAAGAAGAGCCTTTTATTTAACTTGTGCATTTCATTTATAATACAAATTGGCCTGAGGTAGACTTTCCCTTCTAAAAGTAGGACTTATAGATTGTACAATGCATTTGGAGTATTGACCTCCAAATACAAGAATGACGGAATTTTTTAAATATGATAAACTGATAGATGACACAATTTTAACCTTGTGAGTTTTATCTTTATGGAAGTCAGCTTAATAGATGAGGATCAAGATGTTTGACTATTTCAAAGAAGGGGCTTATGGCTCATAAATGTGAATAATTCATCAATCTTCTGGGAAACCTGTTGATATCTAGTCTCTAAGCTTGAACTAAATAGATTTTGGCAGTGTTTTCTAATAAAATATTTCCAATTGACATGTGTCCATTGGTGTTATTGCATATAAAATATGAGACTGTAGAATAAGATTTGTGTTTTTACATATGTGTATAACATATACTTTCTAACTTTAAATATTAGCAAAAATGACTGAAACATGAGTGTGTTTTATCTAATTAAGGGCTTAAATTCCTGGGGAATGTCTTGTACTTTTGGGAGCTTTTGATGTGTTGAGAATCTTTTACTGATAATTGCCCAAGGGCATAGCTGTTTGTGAACATAGAAGAGATGAGGCCATTATTTTTTTTTTTAAAAGAAAACTGTGACTTTTATCATTGAATACATATTTTCATGAAATAGTTGGGTTTCCTTTCTTTGGAAATTTTAAGAATACAAAGGTTATAAGAAGGCTTTTTGTTTAGTTTTGTATTGTATTTTCTAAAGAATCAAGGAGAAGGTAGTGATGGAGAAAAAAATATAAATTTGCCCTTAAATTGATAAGGCTTATATTTTAGTTTAGGAATTTCTGAAGTAGAAGGTCTTGAGCACTTTTCTGTCTCACTGAACCTTGGTTTCCCTCCTCTCTCTCTCTCTCTCTCTCTCTCACACACACACACACACACATCTATTTTTATTACCTACTGTTGTATAAGAAAAAATTCTAAAACTTAGTAGCCTCAAGGAACAGCAACATTCATATTGCTTATGAATTTAAATTTGAGAAAGACTCAGTGGGGTCTCTACTCCACTAGGCATCAGAGGCATGGAATAGAATTATCTGAATACTCACTTGACTCATCTATCTGAAAGTGGATATTGGCTGTCAACTAGGACTTCAGCTGTGCTGTGGTTGGAACACCTATATGTGGCCTCTCCATGTGGACTCAGCATTTTTTTTTATTTTGCAAATAGTGACTTTGTTTCAGTATGAGAATTGCCAAAGTAAGGCAGAAACTGAGTTGCTTTGAGAGCCACACATTTTAACTTTTGCCTTATTTCATTTGTTAGAATGATAATCACTAAGACCAACCCATTATCTTTCTTTCTTTTTTTTTTTTAGTGCTAAGGTGTGTATATTTGATTTCATTCATCAGTTCAGATCTCAATATGGTATTGCTCTGTAAGAATCTTCCATTGCTTGCTTGCTTGCTTGCTTGCTTTCTTTTTCTTTCTTTCTTTCTTTCTTTCTTTCTTTCTTTCTTTCTTTCTTTCTTTCTTTCTTTCTTTCTTCTTTCTTTCTTTCCTTCCTTCCTTCCTTCCTTCCTTCCCTTCCTTCTTCTCTTCCTTCCTTCCTTCCTTCCTTCCTTCCTTCCTTCCTTCCCCTTTCTTTCCAAATAGTTTATTGTCAAGTTGGTTTCCATATAACACCCAGTGCTCATCCCCACAAGTGTCCTCCTCCATGGCCATTCCGCCCCCCACCCATCAGTCCTCAGTTTATTCTCAGCTTTCAAGAGTCTCTCATAGTTTGCTTCTCTCCATTTCCCCCACCATTTCTCCCCTTCTTATCCCCCATGGTCCTCCGTCAAGTTCCTCCTAATCCTCCTATACGTGCAAACATATGATATTTGTCCTTCTCTGCCTGACTTATTTCGCTCAGCATAACACCCTCAAGGCCCATCCACGTGGCTACACAAAGCCAGATTTCATTGTTTCTCATTGCCATGTAGTATTCCATGGTATAGACAAACCACATCTTCTTGATCCATTCGTCTGTTGATGGACACTTAGGCTCTTTCCATGTTTTGGCTATTGTGGAGAGTGCTGCTATGAACATTGGGGTCCATGTGCTCCTATGCCTCAGCATTTCTATATCCCTTGGGTAAATTCCTAGCAGTGCTATTGCTGGGTCATAGGGGAGTTCTATTGTTAATTTTTTGAGACCAACCCATTTTCAAGAGGAGAAAATAGATTCTACTTTTTGATAGGATTCTCAAAAACTTTTAGATTTGTTTTAAAACCACCTCAATGGCACGTTGCAAATGCTTAAGTAAAAATATTCATGGCTCCTTTCTTTCCCTTCATATATCCTTACCTATCTGTTTTAGCTTAGGATAAGTCATTCAAACTATTAAGTATCTTGAATTATAAGATATTGGGTATTTACTGATGAAAAGATAGCTCTATTCTCTCATGGAGTTTATAGTCAAGTGCACATCTGAATACATACATTTGTTCAGGTACTTCTAAAAAGTTATTAAACGTGTACTATAGGAAAGGCTCTATGGTATGTGCTTTGAAAGATGCAGTTGTGGGGCCCTGTCCTCATCTCTTTGAGTCTAGCAGAGAGAATAGAACATGTAGAGTAACAACTGTAGTAACAGACACTGTGATAGGTATTCTAAATTAAGATTAGATAAGGAAACATCAGAGTTAAAAAAAATTTATTAGTGACTGGATGGTTCAGAGAAGGCTTCATAGAATAGATAACATTAGAGCTGTTATTAGAGGTGTTTGTGCAGTTTTATGTGAAAACCTCTTCTAAACCTGGTTAACGGAATTCTTTATGCTTGTAAATTGCTCTATAATTTATAAAAAGATTAATCATCTCAATTTTACCAGTAACAATATAATTTTGCATAATATATTATCAGTAGAATTTTATGTATTATCTTTTCTACTTAAGATTACATATACATACATATATATACACACACACACACATATATATATACATATATGTATGTATGCATATATATGTGTGTATATATATATAATTAGCAGGTGAAATTGGGACTGAAATAACTTAGTTAAGATTGTGTAGATAGTAAAGAACACGCAAAGAGGAATAGTTAATAGTTTACTTGATGATTTGAATGTGCTAAATCATAAAAAGTCTTAAATGCCCAGCCAGAGGTTGTGGAGACATCATTAGGTAACTAAATCAGGCTTACTGGCAACAGTGAGATATACACAGGCTATACATTGGGAAACATTTCTGCCAATCAGTGTCAAATATAAGTTAGAATCCGATATCTTAAAAGCATGGAGTCTTATTATTACAGCAGTTTGTGTCAAAGGAAATGGGCCACTGATGTGGTGGTTTTCATGAGGATGGAAAAGAAAGGTGCATTTACAAACATGGTGGAGGTAGAATTGTCCACGTTTAGGGAAACAATGAGTAATGTCAAACCTGAACACATGACTTTAAGCCTAAATAATTATGATGTTGACACTAATATTGGCTGTTATAGCACCATAGCCAAAAATGTTTCTTTTTTGTTTCTGTGGTTTTTCTTCTTTTGTTTGTTTTGGTTTTAAGGAATCAGGGTGATGTAGCTGCTTCATTTTTATTTATTTATTTTGTGTTGTCAAGTTTATTAATTTTTTTCTCTATGATTATCATAAAAGAACATCTTTTGATCTTAACATGCATTTCTCTTAGCATAAGTGCAGTTAAGATGCTTTCATATACCTATTAAATGATCTGGCTTTCCTCTTTTGAAATTGCCCACACATCTACATTCCCCATTTTTCAATTTTTTTCTTTTTTTTTTAATTTAAACCCAAGTTAGTAAACATATATTGTAATAATGATTTTAGGAGTAGAATTTAGTGATTCATCACTTATGTATAATACCCAGTGTTCATCCCAACAAGTGTCCTTAATGAGATCACCCATTTAGCCCGTCCCTCCACCAACACTCCCCCCCCCATCAACCCTCAGTTTTTTCTCTGTATTTAAGAGTCTCTTATGTTTTGCCTCCCTCTCTGTTTTTATCTTATTTTTTGCTATATAGTTGAGTTAAGGGCTCTTTTCCAGGTCACAGACTTCTTGTTGTGTCTTCTCATAAGGAAGGAGTGAACTAACTCTCTGGAGTCTTTTTTATAAGAGCACTAATCCTCCTCATGAGTGTTCTGCCCTCACGTCCTTATCAATTCCCACCGACCCCACCTCCAAATACCGTCACCTGAGGCATCAGGTTTTCAACATGAAGCTTGGAGGCACACAAATATTTAGCCTATAGCACTGCATAAGGTGACATGAAGATAAAAAACTTATTTATTTGCTAATTTATCATAGTCTTGTATACATGTACCCCTCCCTCCATTTTTCTGCTAAAATTTGTGAAAGATGAACAAATAAATGAAGATGTTTTGGTATGTTTGGGGATGAGGGTAAAGGAGGATGAGACCATGAGTAAGAAGTTCATCTCCATATAGGGACAGAAGGAAAAATATTTCTCACTATACAATCTTAAGAGGTATAAGATACTATTGGTGATGTTTGGAAGAATAGCCTTAGCCCATATGTTTTTGGCAGTAGGAAAATGTGAAAGTGTATAACTTCTTTAAGTTCACTGTTTTGTCTCTCAGTTTGAAGGACAAGGAAACTGTCCTTGAGGAAAGCATTATGAGGAAGTCAAGATTGGAATCTTGAAATTTGAAATTTGAGGAAAGCATTATGAAGAAAGCATTACTCTGAAGTCAAGATTGGAATTTAAATCCAGCTCTGTCTTATTTGAGCTAAATTAATTTGGACAAGTTACCTTAATGTTGAGCTTTGGGTTCCTCATATACAAAATGAGGTTGCTAATATCTCCCATGATAAAATGAGAGAAGGAAGATAATATATGCAGAGCACAATGTAGAATGCCAGCACAGTATATGGCAGTAAATTGTAATTTAATGATTACATTGATAACATCAGTGTAGGTTGAAAATCTTTATTGTAATATTGTCTCGAAGCCTAAGAATTAGAAGATTCAAGCTATGTAGAGAATTATGAAATTGAATCCACTCTTTAAAGGAACCTGGCATCTGGAAACTGAAAACCCCCAGAAGTTGTGACTATTTGATGACTGTGTACCAGCAATGCTACCAAGAAACTCAGCAGGAATAAAAATTGTTACCGAATTTTATCAACACCGTTATTTAAGTAGCATTATGTAATAATTATTTACTTTTTTCTTCTTGTATATGTGTATATGTATGTATAGGTATATGTGTGCCCATATGTGATTATAGTAAAAATAACAAAAGCATAAGATTTATCAGCAGAGTTTCAAGTTCATGTCCTAGCTATTCCACTTATGAGCTGCATGACTTTATCTCTGAATTTCTTCATTTGTTAAATAAAGCTAAAACCCATTCCTGGCATTATTATGAATTATGATGTAACGTATATGAAAGCCCTTTGTACACTCTAAACTACATTATATATATATGTATACATATACATATATATACATACATACATACATATGTATATACATATACATATATATATGTATATATATATATATATATATATATATATATATATATATATATATATATAGGGTGTGGCTGTTTAATCATAAAAGAAATTTGCATGTATGTCATGATGTCACATAGGATTTAGAGTGCCCATAACATAC
Source organism: Proteles cristata cristata (assembly GCA_017311185.1). Lineage (NCBI taxonomy): Eukaryota > Metazoa > Chordata > Mammalia > Carnivora > Hyaenidae > Proteles > Proteles cristata. The sequence goes on along the minus strand of JAESUZ010003861.1, from coordinate 883,180 downwards.
AGTCTGAAATTCTGCTTACAGAAGAAATCTGAGGCTGTCTTTACTTAATGGAAAAAGTATCATGATTCCTTATTAATGTTTGAAGTTGTGTGGGAAGAAGCAATACCACATATTTTCTACTCTTAAATTGTAAGTTGGCATGTTCAGATTTTTTTTTCTTTTGATTCTCACCAAGTAAAACCTAAGGACCCACCCAGAGTGTTTTACATATTCCTCTTACCTGGGTATGAGGTTATAAGACTCACATATTGAAGTTCCATTCTGTGAACAGGACTGTTTGGCCAAAGGACAATACGACCTCTTTGAGGCAAAAGGCTATGAAGTTTTATAAGACAGATAATGAAATGTTTGGTCATAAACTGCTCTTTACCTGTGCCTTATGTATACAAGATGTTGCAGAAGATACTAAAAATGAAGCCCATGTTTCCTTTCATCTATGAACTTGTTTGCAGTAATTAACTTAGGTCTGGAAAACATTGTTAAAAAACCTAAATTGACCATTTTGACCAGAATTTAGTTTCAGTTTGATTGCTAAGATCATTAAAACTATCATTGCAAACCCAATCACATCTAACATCAACTCTCCCCTTACCCTTCTTCTATATGTCTCTTTCCTTATCTTCATATCTTGAGCACTAGTGAGCTCTGTCTATGCCTATGATAAGTTCTTCATTAGGTGGCTTCTGATCAGGTTCCTTACATTCTGTGTCACTTGTCATTCATGTCATATCTATGAGGCTCCTGTGGATTGTTTTCAGACTATGCCTCTTTCGTGTATTTTAGAAACCATTATATAGACCTGGGTCTGTATTGGGATCAGAATCTGTACTATTTTCTTTCTGGCCATCATTCCATTGATTTCCCTGCCTATCTAAGTGGATGATAATAAATGTGCAGAGTTTTTCTGATAGGGTTTCCTCACTTCTTTCTACCTAGTCCAATACCAATCCAGATCCCTCCTCCTACCTTTTATAATTTTCAGACTCTTTAATATCAATAGAAGCCAGGACATGGGAAACATGTGATGCCAATATAAGTAATTCGAGCAGGTTTTTAAATGTAAATTCCACCCACATTTTACAACCTTTGAGGCACAGCTGTTAATTCAAAGGTTATAATACTATTAATAATAGGTGGTCAAATAGGTTCTGATTATTTATAGAAACTTTTTATATTAGCCAATATTTTGCCATGAGTCAAACTTTTAAAGATGTTTAACAAAATTTAAGTAATCATTATTGTTTAAGACTGGTGTAATATTTAAATTATTACAAAGGGAGGTAGAACAGCTGCTTTTTAAAATTTATCTTAACTGGAGCCTCAACTCAATTGAAGCATATTGAAAATCTGGCCTTTCAGGCATGGAATGGAAGTAAAGTTTTCTCAGATAAATCCATAATCAGTAGTTCACACTTTTTAACAGTATAATCAGGTCTATGAACTAAATGTATGTGTCTTCCTTTCCATTCCATTTTGATTAAAATGACTGGAAAGGATATGTAAGAGTCTATAAAATAATCCATCTATATGTATCTGCCTATGTATTTTAAATTTAATGAAAAATAAGAAAAGATGCAGTAGTTTGGTCAAAGACTATGAGGAATTGCTTAGAAGATAGAAAACAGGTACGATCAGATTGATAGACGATTTGTGAAAACACATCTCAAAACAGTCACAAGAGAAGACTGTAGAAATAAGTATTTCCAGTGATGTTGAAAGGTCAGATAATAAACTAAAGAGTGGACAGTCTAAATATTAGACTGGTACAGTTATACCAGTTTTTATGAAAATGCATTCTATGAACTGATAAATAGGTCCTGCCATGAGCCTGGATCACCTGGGGCACTTTCTCAGAACCTCCCTTAATCTCCTATTGACTCAGCATCCAAGGGATTAATGCTTGGCACACAGGGGACTTCGGAACCCTGCACTGTTCCAATTATTAGGTGCCCAGCCGCCTGTGCTAAATATTTTATTTTCTTACTTTATTTTTCTTAAAGTATAGTGAAGTATACCTGACATACAATGTTATATTAGCTTTGGTTGCACAGCATAGTGATTGGACAAGTGTACATTACTCAATGCTCATCAGGGTAAGTGTAGTTGCCATGCATCTTAAGAAAAGTTATTACGATATTACTGACTACATCCCCTATGCTGTACTTTTTATCTCTGTGACTTATTTGATAACTGTAAGTTTATGCCTCTTAATCCCTTTCACGTATTTCACTCATCCCCTCCCACACTCATCCCCTCTGACCACCATCAGTTTGTTCTTTGTAGTTATTAGGTTGTTTCTGACTTTTATGTGTTCATTTGTTTGATTGTTTTAGAGTCTGCATATAAGTGAATCATGATATTGTCTTTGACTTCACTTAGCATAGTACCCTCTATGCCCATTCATGTTGCTACAAATGTCTAGATCTAATTATTTTTTTAGAGCTAAGTAATATCCCAATAAATATAGATATATACACCACTTCTTCCTTCTCCATTTGTTAATGGACACACAGGTTGCTTTCATATCTTTGCTATTGTAAAAAATGATGTGAAAAACCTAGGGGTGCATATATCTTTTCAAATTAGAGTTGTATTTTCTTTGGATAAATACCACGTAGTGGAATTACTGGATCATATTGTGTTTCTATTTTAATTTTGAGGAATCCCCATACTGTTTTCCACAATGGTTGTACCAGTTTACATTCCCACAAACAGTTAAAAGGGTTCTCTTTTCTACAAATTCTCATCACTTCTCATTTCGTATGTTTTTGGCACTAGCCATTCTGACTGGTGTAAGGTGATAGCTCATTGTGATATTGGTTTGCATTTCCTTAAGGAATAATTATGTTGAGCATGTTCTCAAATGTCTGTTGGCCATTTAGATGTCTTCTTTGATATCTTTACATGTTTGCTCAGATCCTCTGCCCATTTTTAATCAGATTATTTTTTTTTCTTTTGGTGTTGAGTTGTGTAAGCTTTTATATATTTTAGATGTTAATCCCTTATTAGATACATAATTTGTGAATATCCCTCCCCTTCAGTAGATTGCGTGTTTGTTTTGTATATGATTTCCTTCACTGTGCAAAAGCTTTTTATTTTGGTGTAGTCTTACTAGTTTATTTTTGCTTTTGTTTCCCTTTGCAGTGGATATGTGTTCATAAATAAGTTGTTAAGACAAGACGTCCAAGAGATTACTGTTTGTTTTCTTTAAGAGTGTATGATTTCAGGTCTCACATTTAGATCTTTATTTTGTCTTTAATTTTGTATAAGGTACAAGAAAGTAGTCTCATTTAATTCTTTTGTATATAGTTTCCAGTTTTCCCAATACCATTGAAGAAACTGTCTTTACCTTTGTATATTCCTGTCTTCTTTGTTGGAGATTAACTGACCACATAAGCATCATTTATTTCTTGGCTTGCTTTCCTTTTCCATTGGTCTCTGTGTCTATTTTTGTGCCAGTACCACACTGTTTTGATTACTACAGTGTTGCAGTGTAGCTTGAAATCTGGGATTGTGCTACATCTTGGTTTCTTGTTCCTTGTCAAGATTGCTTTGGCTATTTGGGGTCTTTTGTGGTTCCGTACCAATTTTAGAATTCTTTTTTTTTTAATTTTATGAAAAATACTGTTGTTATTTTGGTAAGAATTGCATTGAATATGTAGGTTGTCTTAGGTATTACAATTTCATGACATTAATACTTCAAATCCATGAATATGATATACCTTTCCATTTGTATTTCCTTCAGTTTCTTTCATCAATGTATTCTAGTTTTCAGAGTAAAGGTCTTTCACCTCTTTGGTTAAATTTATTTAGAGATATTTCATTCTTTTTGGTGAAGTTATAAGTAAGATTGTGTTCTTAATTTCTCTTTCTGGTACTTTGTTATTAGTGTATAGAAATGAAACTGTTTCTATGTATAAACTTTGTATCCTGCAACTTTACAGAATTCATGGATGAGTCACAAGAGTTTTTTGGTGGAGTCCTTAGGATTTGGATTTGATTTTTCTTTCCTGATTGCTATGGCCAGGATTTTTAATTCTATGTAGAATGAAAGTGGTGAGAGTAGGTATCCTTGTCTTGTTCGTGATCTTAGAGAAAAAACTTCTAGTTTTTCACTCTTGAGTATAACAGTTGTGGGGTTTTCATATATGGATTTCATTATGTTGAAGTAGATTTCCTCTAAACTCCCTTTGTTGAGAGGTTTTATCATTAATCTATGTTGTATTTTATGAAATACTTTTTTCCTCATATATTGAGATAATCATATGGTTTTTATTCTTTTTTTCTTAATGTGATGTATCACATCGTTTGATTTGGAAATTTTGAAATATCCTTGCATCCATGGAATAAACCCACTTGATCATGGTGAATGATCCTTTTAATGTGTTATTGAATTTGATTCACTAATACTTTGTTAGTGATTTTTTCATCTATGTTTGTTATAGACAGTAGCCTGTAATTTGTTTTCTTTCTTTTTCTTTTCTCTCCCCTTCCTTCCTCCTTTTCCTTTCTTTCTCTTCCTTCTTTGCTTCCTTTTCTTTCTCTCCCCCCTACCCCCTCTCCCCCTTCTCCCCCTCTCTCCCCTCCCTCCCCTTCTCTCTCCTCCCTCTTTCCCTCTCTCCCCTCTCTCTCTCTCCCTCTCTCTCCCCTCTGTCTCCCTTCTCTCTCCTCTCCCCCTCTCCCCCTCTCCCGCTCTCTCCCCCTCTCTTCCCCTTCTCTCCCCCTTCTCTCCTCCCTCTCTCCTCTCTCTCTCCCTCTGTCTCCCCCTCTGTCTCCCCCTGTCTCCCCCTCTCCCCATCTCTGTCCCCCTCCCCCTCTGTCTCCCTCTGTCTCCCCTCTCTCACCATCTCCCTCCCTCCCTTCCTCCCTCCCTCCCTCCCTTCCTCCCTTCCTCCTTCCTTCCTTCCTTCCTTCCTTCCCTTCCTTCCTTCCTTCCCTTCCTTCCTTTCCTTCCTTCCTTCCTTCCTCCTTCCCTCCCTCCCTCCCTCCCTCCCTGTGTACTATTGGTAGTGCCTTAGTGTGCTTTTGGTATCAGGATAATACTGCCCTTGAAGAATTAATTTGGAGGTTTTCATTCCTTTTCTATTTGGGGAATAGTTTGAAAATAAGTATTAACTCTAATTTAAATCCTTTTTAGATTTCACCTGTGAGGAAAACTGATCTTGAATGTTTGTTTGTTTGGAGTTTTTTGATTACCAATTCAGTTTTTTTTTTAACTAGTAATCAGTCTGTAATCAGTTCAAAATTGCAATTTCTTCCCTGAATCTGTTTTGAAGATTTAATGTTTTTGTCCATTTATTCTATGCTGCCCAATGTATTGGCATATAATTTTTCACATTATGATTTTATAATCCATTTTATTCTGTGGTGTTGATTTCATGTATCATTCTTTTCTGCTTTTATTTGAGTTCTCTTTTTGAGGAGTCTGGCTAAGCATTTATTAATTTTCTTTACCTTTTCAAGGAAATAGCTCTTGGTTTTATTGAACTTTTTGGTTTTTTACACTTGATTTTATTTGTGCTCTAATCTTTGGTGTTTTTTTTCCTGTACTAACACTGGGCTTGCTTTGTTCTTCCTTTTCTATTTCCTTTAGATGTGAGGTTAGATTGTTTGTTTGAGATTTTTGTTGTTTGAGGTAGACCTGTATCTCTATAAACCTCTTGCTTAGAACTTCTTTTGCTGTGTCCCAAATATTTTTTCAGTTTTAGGTCTCTGTATTCATTTGTCTCCATAAATATATATGTATATTTATATTCATCAATAGATGAATGTATAGAGATAAATATAGATGTACAGATATATGTATATGTATATATGTATATATATATATACATATGTATATGTATATATATATATACATATATACATATATATACACACATATAATTAAATTTCTTCTTTGGTTTCTTCATCAATGCATTGGTTGTCTAGTGGCATGTTGTTTAGCCTCCATAGGCTCTTTTTTTTTTTTTTTCAGTTCTTTTTTCTTGAATTTGATTTCTACTTTCAGATCATTGTGGTTGGGAAAAAATGCTTGATATGATTTCAGTCATCTCAAGTTTTTGAGATTTATTTTGTGACCTAACATGTGATCTATCCTGGAGAATGTTCCTTGTTCACTTGAAATGAATGTGTATTCTGCCGTTTGGGGATGGAATGTTATCTCTCTCTATATCTATATCTATATCTATATCTATATATCTTTATCTATATAATGTATCTGTTAAGTCTATCTGCTCTAATGTGTCATTCAAAGCCTCTGCTTCCTTATGATCTTCTTTCTAGATGAACTAAACATTGACGTAAGTGGGGTGTTAATGTCCCCTACTATTATTATATTATGATAAATTTCTCCCTTTAACTTTTGTTTTAGGTACTTAAGTGGTCCTATGTTAGGTGCATAGATATTTAAAATTGTTATACCCCCTTGTTGAATTGATCCTTTTATCATTATGTAATGACTTTCTATGTCTCTTGCTATATACAGTCTTTATTTTAAAGTCTACTTTGTCTGATCTGACTATTGCTATCCTAGCTTTCTTCTCACTTCTGTGTCATGGAATATCTTGTTTTTCCCAACACTTCATTTTTCTGTCTGTGTCTTTAGGTCTCTCGGTAGTGAGTTTTATTATATAAGCATATAAACTGATCTTGTTTTTTAAAGTAATTAGTGATAGATATGGACTTATTGCCATTTTTAACTGTTTTATGGATGTTTTTGTAGTTTTTGTCTGTTCCTTTCCTCTTCTCTTGTTTTCTTCTTTGTGGTTTGATTACTTTCTTTAGTGTTATGCTGAAATTACTTCCTCTTTTGTGTATGTATTTTAGGTTTTTGATTTGTGGTTACTATGGGGTTCATATATAACATCCTCTGTGTATAAGAGTCCTCTGTGTATTGACTTAAGGTTGGAAACACTCTAAAAGCACTAGATATTTACTCCCTCTTTCACAGTTGATGATGTCATATTTTACATCTTTATATCTGTGTGTCTCTTGACTAATTTTTGCAGATGCAGTTGATTTTACTTTATTGTGTTTTTACCTCCATATTGACTTTATAAGTGATTAGTCTACTTCCATTACTATATGTTTGCTTTTATCTCTAAAATTTTTTCCTTTCATAATATCTTCTAGTTATCACCTTTTCTTTCCAATTAAAGAATTCCCTTTAGCCAATATTTTAAGGCTGGTTAAGTGGTGATGGACTCCTTTAACTTTTGTTGTTCTGGGAAACTTTTCTCTCTCCTTCAATCTTGAATAATAACCCAACCAGGTACAGTATTCTTAGTTGTAGGGGGTTTTTTCCTCACTTTAAATATATCGTGGGATTCTTATCTGTCCCATGACAGATATCCTTAAGGGATTCTTGTGTATATACCTGATTGCTTTTCTTTTGCTGCTTTTAAGTCTCTCCTTATACTTACTTATTTTTAATTCCAGTATTTAACTATAGTGTTATATTAGTTTCAGATGTACAATGTAGTGTTTAAACAATTCTATATATTACTCAGTGCTCATCAAGATAAGTGTACTCTCAATACCCATAACCTGTTTCACCCATGTTCCCTCTGGTAACCATCTGGTTTTTTCTATAGTTAAAAGCCTGTTTTTTGGTTTGCCTTCCTCCCCCCACCCCCCTGCCCAGTTCTTTTTGTTTCTTATTTTCTAAATATGAGTGAAATCATATGGTATTTGTCTTTCTCTGACTGGCTTATTTCACTTAGCATCGTATTCTGGAGACCCACCCATGTTGATACAACAGGCAGGATTCCATTCTTTTCTTTATGGCTGAATAATATTCCTGTGTGTGTGTGTTTTCAATTTCTTAGATATAATTATATAATTTCTTCTCTATACATTCATCTATTGATGGACATGTGGGCTGCAACCATAATGTAGCTATAGGAAGTAGTGCTGCAATAAAGGGGTGCATATATCCTTTCAAATTAGTGTTTTTGTGTTTTAAGGTAAATACCTGGTAGTGAGATTACTGGATTGTAGGGTAATTCCATTTTCAGTTTTTGAGTAACATTCACACTGTTTTCCACAGTGGCTTCCCCACTTTGCATTCCAACCAACAGTGCATATAGGTTCCCTTTTCTCCATATTCTCACCAGCAGTTGTTTGTGTGTGTGTGTGTGTGTGTGTGTGTGTGTGTGTGTGTGTGTTTGATTTTAGCCATTCTGACAGGTATGAGGTCTATTGCTATAATTTTGTCCTCTTCTTTCATTTGGGATATATTCCTCTGTTTCCTAATTTTATCTAATTCTTTGTTTGTTTTTCTCTGGTTAGGAAAGTCAGTTATAGCCTTTGCTTTTGAAAGTAGTGTTCTTACAAAGAAGAGGTCCTGCAGTGCAGTGTCTCCTGTTCACCCAAACCTGGTGCTTCAGGGTATCTTCTGTGTGTATTGCATGTGCCCTGCTATTGTGGTTGAATCACTTTTTCCTTCAGTCCAGTCATCTGCAGAGGTTCTTTCTGCCTGTTGTGGGAAGAGTTTGGTGCCTCTGTTGTTAATCATAGTCTGGGCCCACCTTGGGCTTGAGTTTAGTCAAAACAGACATTTGCCAGAGATGCAGCAACACCAAGCTTCAGGACACTTTCCCCATGTTGTGCCCTGAGAAGCTGTCATTTGTGGACAGACCCTGCAGCTGGACCAGTTGTCTGCCCCCAGACACTGCTGGAGCACCGTATGAGTGCTGTGTGTGGTTATTTTTTCCTATCCCAGCACAGGAATCACTTGGGAGTGGTGCTACCCCCTATTATGGCTGTCTATACGTTGCCAGGCTGTGGCATTATTTTGGCGTGGCTCCAACCAAGAGTGTATTGGAAAGGCAGACTCACATGGTGTGGGTGTGAGAGGCATGATGTTAGCAAGTTTGCACAGACCCTCTATGAAAGGGGATCTACAGCAGTGGGTATTGAGCCAGGCCTGGAGGGGACCAATCTGCATTGAGTGTCAGGAGGTGAGGTGTTACCAAGTTAGGTAGGGAGTATTGAAGCTACACTAGTTCCTGCAGGTGGCTATGTGTTTTCACTGGGGTGGTGGGGGAGAGAATTGGTACCTGCCAGCTCTTTTGTCTCCCCAGAATCTCCCAAGGATCTCTGCCCCTCCAGCAGGTACTCTGAGATTAGTAAACAAATTTACCACCTATATACCCACAACAGTTTTCAAACTGCTGCTTTTATGTTGTATCTCTGTGGGGCTGATTGTTGTATTGTCTCTTTAAGGGCAGAGACTCAGTTTCCTCTCACCTTCCTGACTCTCTCATGAGCCCACTGGTTTGTATATTTTCACTAATTTTTAATGTTTATTTTTGAGAGAGAGACAGTGTGCACGCAGGGGAGGGGCAGAGAGATCGGGAGACGCAGAATCTGAAGCAGGCTCCAGGCTCTGAAATGTCAGCCTGATGCAGAGCTCGAACTTATACATGGTGAAAACATGACCTAAGCCACAGTCGATGCCTAACTGTCTGAACCACCCAGGTGCCCCAAGCCCACTGGTTTTTAAAGCCCAAGTTTTAAGTCCCACTGATTACAATAACTCATAAAATTCAGCCCCTCTGTTTTCCAAAGCCAAACATTATGGAATTATGTCTTCTCTTTGTAGGCTTCCTGATGGGATAGTCTTTCTCTCCCCTCTCTATCCTTGAGATCTCTATCCCACGGACAATCACTCATGTCCATTTAGTGTCTCTACTCTTCCTGCCTTTTCTGATATGGTCTCTTCTCTCCATTTAGTTGTGGAGTTCTTTTTTCTGCCTGTCTTCAGGTCATTTTCTTGGTTATTTACACTGATATGAGTGTTCTCTAGTTGTATTGATGAGATGAGGTGAGCTTATGATCCTCCCACTCTGCCACCTTCCTTGGAAGTCCAATTAATTTTTTTTTCATTTTAATCACTATATGTCTTAATGTGGACCTCTGTGGGTTTCTCTAGTCTGCTGCTTTCTGTACTTCCTGGCAAATCTGTTTCCTTCTCCAGATAAGTGAGGTTTTCAGTTATTATCTCCTTAAATAAATTTTCTGCCCCTTGTCTTTCTTCTTCTGGCAAATGCAAATGTTATTTTGCTTGTTGCTGTTTCAGAAATTCCTTAACGATTTGTCATGTTTTGTTATTTCTTCTTTTTGCTGTTTAGTGTGGGTTGCTTTCCATTACCCTGTTTCCAGATCTGTGATCTGTTATTTTGCATCCTCTAATCTGCTGTTGGTTCCTTCTAATATATTGCTCACTTTAGTATCATATTCTTCAACTCTGGTAACTTTATGTTTTCTGTCTCTTTGTTGAAATTCTCACTGACTTCGTCTACTTTTATCTTAATTTTGATATCTTTTTTTAAAGTTCATTCATTTTTTGAGAGAGGATGGGCAAGCAGGGGAAGGAGCAGAGAGAAAGGGAGCATCGGCATGTCATGCTGTCGGCATGGAGTCTGACATAAGGCTAGACTCACAAACCATGAGATCATGACCTGAACTGAAATCAAGAGTCAGATGCTTAACTGAGTGAGACACCCAGGTGCTCCATTACTTTTTATTTCTTCATTTATGACCATTTCTTTCAACTCTTTATTAGGCATATTGTTTATCTCCTTTTCATTTAGCTCTTTTTAAATTATATCTTGTTCTTTTATTTGGAGCTTTCCTCCATCTCCTTATTTTGTCTAGCTCTCCGTATTTGTTCTTTGTATTAGGAGATTCAGCTACATTTCCTGGTCTTGAAAATAGTGTCTTCTGTAGATGGGGTCCTGTGGTGTCCTGTAGCACAATCCCCATGGTCTTCAAAACCAGGCACTCCAAGGGTATCCTTTGTGTGGGCTGCATATGCTCTCCTGTTGTGATTGAACCTTGATTTCTATGTGAATGCTGGTGGATGGCTGAAGTGACCTACTCACCTGCTGAGCATGCAGGGAAGTGCTTGTTCCCCCATTCTGTTGAGAGGCCTGATTGTAGCTCTCTAGGGTGGGCTCTAAGGGCAGCTCTCAGCCAGGCTGTCTACAATTAGTTGCAAAGACAGCTGTAGGTGCACCAAAGGGCAAGAATTTGTTCCCTGCACAGCCCAGCTTCTGGAACTGTCTGGGACAGGAGTCACTTTTTAGAGATGCCTCCCAAGGTGGGGAAGTGGGTGGGACAGGATCACAGGGGAATGTTGGCGTGTGTTATACTGTCTTAGCAAGGTAGATGGAGACTTTTAGAATTGCCGTCACCCAAGCATCATGCTATCTAAGCTAGGGCAGGACAGACAGACAGACAGACACACACACAAATAGCACCCACCGGCATTTTTTCCCCCTGGCGAAATCTAAGATCTCTACCTCTCTGACACTGGTCCTAAAACTCGTCAATAAATTTCCTTCACATAAAGCCCAACATTTTAAAAAATACTACTCTTGTGCTGTGTCTTGAATTGAGCTAGTGTGCTGAATCTTCAAGGACAGGGAATGGGTTTCCTATAGCCCTCCCAGTTCACTCAGACTAAGGCTCCACTGATTTTCTTTTTCTTTTTTTTTTTTTTTTCAGGATTTTTTTTTTTTTTTACAAATAGTTTATTGTCAAGTTGGTTTCCATATAACACACAGTGCTCATCCCCGCAAGTGCCCCTCTCAGTGCCCATCTCCCCTCCCCCCCACATCCATCAGTCCTCAGTTTTTGCCAGCATTTAAGAGTCTCTCATGGTTTGCCTCTCCCCCTTTCCCCCACCATTTCCCCCCTTCTTCTCCCCCATGGTCCTCCGTTAAGTTCCTCCTAATCCTCCTATATGTGCAAACATGTGGTATTTGTCCTTCTCTGCCTGACTTGTTTTGCTCAGCATAACACCCACAAGGTCCATCCATGTTGCTGCACATGGCCAGATTTCATTGTTTCTCATTGCCATGTAGTATTCCATCGTATAGATAAACCACATCTTCTTGATCCATTCGTCCGTGGATGGACACTTAGGCTCTTTCCAGGTTTTGGCTATTGCGGAGAGTGCTGCTATGAACATTGGGGTACATGTGCTCCTATGCATTGGCACTCCTGTATCTCTTGGGTAAATTCCTAGCAGTGCTATTGCTGGGTCATTGGGGAGTTCTATTGTTAATTTTTTGAGGAACCTCCACACTGTTTTCCAGAGGGGCTGTACCAGTTTACATTCCCACCAACAGTGTAGGAGGGTGCCCGTTTCTCCACATCCTCACCAGCATCTCGTGTTCTCTGATTTGCTCATTTTAGCCACTCTGATTGGTATGAGGTGGTATCTCAGTGTGGTTTTGATTTGTATTTCCCTGATGAGTAGGGATGCTGAGCATCGTTTCGTGTGTTTGTTGGCCATCTGGATGTCCTCTTTGGAGAAGTGTCTGTTCATATCTTCTGTCCATTTCTTTACTGGGTTGTTTGTTTTTTGGGAGTGGGGTTTAGTGAGTTCCTTATAGATTCTGGATATCAACCCTTTATCTGATATGTCATTTGCAACTATCTTTTCCCATTCCATTGGTTGCCTATTAGTTTCGTGGGTTGTTTCCTTTGCCATGCATAGGCTCCACTGATTTTCAAAGCCAGATATTATGGGAACCTGTCTTCTCAATGTGAGCTCTCATTGCTGGAGGTACCTGTCTAAGGGGTCTGACCATTTTACTCTTGTAAACAAGAGAGACATCACAAGCATGGAAGAGTAAAAGAGGATTTTATTTCCAACCATGCTTCTGTTCTTCCTACCCTTTCCATGTATCCTTCTTATGACTAGCTGTGGACATCTGTTCTGTGAGTCTTCGGGTTGTTTTCAGAGTGAGTTGCAATACATGTAGTTTTTGTCTCGGTGTATCTGTTGGAGAGACAAGCTCAGGATCTTCATTTTCCGTCATCTCATGTGTACTCCTTGTGTTAAATATTTTCAGTGTCAATGTGGTACGACATCCAGGAACATTAAGGATGACATTTGGAGTAGCTGGCCACCATTTCTGACCTCATCTCTTCTCTGGCCCATGTTTTCAAACTACATCCTGGAAACTTCTGTTTTCAGAAGGCAAAAAAAGTTCATGGGAGGGGGAGGGAGATGAGCTTGGCTATTGAGCCTGAGAAGGGAGCAGTGAATAGCTTGATTTAATTCTGGAGGCTTCTTAGCAAATATGGAGGAAAATAGAAAAAAAAGTGTTTCAAGAGGATATAACAATCTTATAAGACTTAAATGCACATTCTTATCTTTTTATTCCAAATAATTTATGAGGAAAATTATGATTATTTCTGCCTTTTATGAACGAGGAAACTAAGACTCAGAGAGGTGTAGTGACCTGCCTAGGGTCACAGCAGTAGACAGTGGTAAGGCTAGGGTTTGCACTTCGGCTCTCTAGCCTCACTCTTCTTATCTGCTGTACAGTCTTATTTCTCTAGTATGTTGAATTGCTGAACTCCCAGATGAAAGATAGACACATTTCAGCAATTAGCACTCCTTGTTCACTTGCTTCCTAAAATCCAGTCGTATCTTTTTAGTAAATTTCCTGTTGGTGAAGATAGACATAATTGGTTTCTGTTAACTTTTACCTTTAACTACATCTACTATATAATAAGAGAAATTGAAAATAAATGAACTAAGGTTTCAAAGCAGTGATCTAGAGTAAGAAATGAAACTGAAAGAAATGACCAAGCAGAAGAAATTAATTAGGCAGGAGTTAATTAAAAATTAATAAATTGACAACATGCAGGTATTGATGAACCAAAAGCATACCTTCATAGACATAATCAATAAAAGCATAAGATGGTTCTCTGAATACACCATATAAAACAAAAGGTCCTACTAAAAATAAGCAACTATCCATATACTGTGTACAAGTGGAAAAAAACATAGTTATTGTAATGGAGGTGATTTTGAAAATGTATAAAAAACAAGTACATTACCTGGCTATATGGAATGTATTTTACAATCTGTGACTATTACTTATTTTATGAAATATGTAAATGGCAAAGACTGACTTAAGATACAGACAAAAGAACATACAAACATAGACAAAATGGAAAAGATAGTGATCTATATTCAGAAAGTGATCTATATTCAGAACAGTATTAGGCACACATAATTGTAAAAGTGATTTTGACAAAACCATCAAAGAAAAAAATCCTTAAGTAATATTGTTTCAGAGTATTGACAAAACAGCATCTCAAAGCATTCCGTAAGTCTAGTTTATTTCTGTTAAAGAATAATAAACATGAAAACCATAAGTTTATTTTACATATGAATAAATTAAAAAAACTAAAATATAACCCAGGCAAATCCAATCACATTTTAAAGAAATAATAGATCATGCTATAGTAGACTTCATCCCAGGAATGCAAGAACAGTTCAACATTAGAAAAGCAATTAATGGAGGTACCTAGGTGGCTCAGTTAGTTAGGTGTCTGACTTCAGCTCAGGTCATGATCTCGCGGTTCATGAATTGGTACCTGGCATTGGGCTCTGTGCTGATAGCTCAGAGCCTGGAGCCTACCTAAAAGTCTGTCTGTCTCTCTGTCTGTCTGTCTCTCTCAAGAATAAATATTTAAAATTTTTAAGAAAATCAATTAATGTAATTTATTGAATTAAATAATTAGATGCCATTCCCACAGCAGCCAAATTACATGGTAAAGTTTAATACTCTTTTCTAACCAAAGCTCTTAAAATAGAAATTTAATAATAGGTGTATCCATCAGGGCTCTATCTAGAAAACAAAAGCTGTTTATTCTAGGTATTTCAAACAGGAATTCATATATATATGGTTTGACTCCAGGGAGAATTCTAGGGGTTGCTGTATGATCTGCCAAAGCTCAGTATTGCTGGAGGAGAAATCCTTGCTTTGGCTTTCCTCTTACCTTCCAATGTGTTTCTCAGTGGTTGAATCTAAACTGGAAACTTGTAAGCAAAGAATTTTAGACAGTGTGTTCTCATGCTTCTAGCCATATACTATGGAGAGAGCGTCAATGGGAGCTGGAGTTGTATTGGTAGAAATAGAAAATCTGTCACAATGAGGATCTGCAATATTGATAACTAATGAAATATTAAAAATTTACCCAGTGAAGTTAATAACAAAAGGAAGATGTCAGTTAACACTGCTACCATTAAAACTGAATTCCTAAGAAATGAAATGAGGCAAGAAAAAGAGATGTCAGTAGAAAGGGAGAGAGAAACTGTCACACTGCGCTCAGAGGAAGAGTCTATCTGGAAAATACAGGAATTTGTGGTCAGCATGTTTCAAGGGTTTCTACTAATCAGAAACAAAAATCCTAAAGAAGAAGATGAACATAATATATGTTAATAATGGACAAATAAAAGGAATGAATAGACATCATTAGTTATTAGGGAATTAAGAGTTGAAACAAAAATGATACCAGTCTCTGCTTTCAAGATTGACAACTATTAAACATATTGATGATATGCAGGATGTATTACGTGTGGGCAACCACGTATTCTTATCCAGTGTGATGACATTATAAGTAGCATGCTCTTTCTTTTGAGAGAAATTTGTCTATGAACACCTAGGTATGTAGTTAGCAGTTTTGTTCCATATCTAACATATTCCTAAGTTGTAGGAAATTCATACTCGTACAGAAATAAACATGTAAAAGGATGGTAATTAAAGCAATATTTTAAAACCCATTGAATGGAAATTCCACAAGTTTCTATCAGTCAGGTGGTACTTAAATGAATAGTGGTTTATGTATATTGTAAAATAGTTTTCAATCATTAGAAAGAAAAGAGCTATAACTTCATAAACTGACTTGGAAAGATAGCAATATATAATTGTTAAATGAAAGTGGTAAGATGCAGAGCAGACCATGTAATACGGATTCCTTTATATTAAAAAGCATGCATTTGCTTTTGTCCATACATTAGGGGAATGCCTTGAAAATACTTGTTGAATGAGGTATTTAAATATTAAAATTGATTGCCTTTAGGAAAGAGTGAGATGAGAAGGAGGGTACGTATGGGGGGAGGAGAGAGAAATAAAATGCGATTTACTCTTTGTTTTTATTTGTTTGAAATTTTTGTAAATGAGAATGTATTACTCAGGTAATTGTTAAAAATAGGAAAAATGAGTCAAATCCTCCAGTTCTTGCCATTCTATTCCATTCTGCCTGTGACTTTTTAAATGACACAACCTAACCCAAACCTCCAAAACATGGAACATAAAAGCCAGGGGCAGAGGACTTTTTCTGTCTGCCACAAACTAGTCTTGCCTAGGGGCGCCTGGGTGGCTCAGTTTGTTAAGTGTCCAACTCTGGCTCAGGTCACGATCTCTTGGTTCACGGTTTCAAACCCTGCATTAGGCTCCCTGCTGACAGCTCAGAGCCTGGAGCCTGCTTCAGATTCTGCGTCTCCGTCTCCCTCTGCCCCTCCGCTGCTCATGCTCTGTCTCTTTCTGTCTTTCAAAAATAAAGGTTAAAAAAATATCTACTCTTGTCTTCTTGGATCCAACCTGGGTTTCATCATCTGTTCTGGAAGTTTTGGTTCTGGCTCTTTCTGAAGATTTTTTTGTACTGGAATTTGGGACTCAGTTTCCTGTTCACTCCTAGGATTGAGGTTGAGAGGGAGCAGTTCTTTCACTGTAATATCTCTGATTACATTTTTTATACAATATAATAGAATAGCAATTTTTCAAAACTGACTTGTCACTTTCTTAGAATCTCCCTACAAAGAGAGAAACAGTTTCAGATCTTGAGTGGCAAGTTCACACAGCCTTGTATAGTTTCTGTATTCTTGGAGACTCTGTTTACTCATCTGTGAAATGAATAATTTATAATTAATGATACACATGGTCTTTCTTATTTTATCACTTCATGGTATGTCATTGAAGATAAAATCTGTTTTAAATGGTAGACATACCATTTAAATGATAGATGTAGGTAGGTATGTTTTGGTTAATTTTTGCTATGTGTTAATTAATCACATATCAGTCAAAGTCACAGTTTGTGCAGGCTATGGCAACACAAGGGCCCAACTAAGCCAGCCTCTGGGGTCTTCAGAAAGAACTTAGTATTTTCTCAGTAGGAATGAAAATGCACACACACACACAAACAACATTGTTTAATAAACCAAACAAAAATGTAAAAGTAGTAAAATCAATATTAGAAATTAGAATACATTTCTTATGGTTTTGAGAACAAATCAGTAATTATATTCTCAAATGATAACCTATGCATCAGTAAAATGAACACTTTAAGTACTAAATGTTGTATTTATGTTTATGACAAACTGTATGAGAAGGAGAAAAGGGATATACCAAAAAAGAAAAGATACAAGCTAAATAATACATAATAAATCCTGGATATCATCAATATATTTAATAGTTGTCAATCTTAAAAGCAGAGACTAGTATCTTATTATTGTTTCAATTTTTAACTCCCTGGTAACTAATGATGTTCATTCATTCCTTTTATTTGTTCTTTATATTATTAACTTATATTATTTGAATTTTCTTCTTTGGGTTTGGATTTTTTTATTGATTAGTAGGAACTCTTGAAACATGTTGACCACAAATTCCTGGATTTTCCAAATGGACTCTTCCGCTGTGCACGGTGTGACTGTGCTAGTTAGCGGAGTGACTACTATAGCCTACAGTCCTCTAAAGAAGTGTTTTTCCCACTAAAATGACATTATTGGAATCTCCCTTGAAGTACAGGATTTATGCTAGATCACAAGATTTTCCAGGTTAGAGACCTAAATTTACCTAAATTTCATCTTCCATCTCCTACCACCACACTTGACAATGAGAAACCAATTTTGGTTGAATTGGAAGCCACTTACCAGGTCAGGTCAACATAAATATACTTTGATTTCACCAATTAGGGGAAGAGTCCATAGAGACAGTATACTTTTTTTTTTCTTTCAGGCTGATAAGCCTGATGATATAATATAATTTATATTATCTGGCCCTTCTACCTTATTCATAAATTTAATCAAACTCCAGTTGTGTGTGTGTGTGTATATGTGTGTGTGTGTGTGTGTGTGTGTGTGTGTTAGGGAGATCTTAATACTTTTAAATTTATTTAGAAAAATAGGAAGAAAAAATACCTAGAGACTTTTAAAAATAAGGAGGAAGTACTTATACTGCCAGATTCTGAAGCCAATTATAAAGCTAAAATAATTGTAGTACATTTGCACTAGCTCCAAAATAGATGGAAATTTTTTAAAGAACATAATTGAAAGCCAAGAAATAGACCTAATGCATAATATGCATGTTCCATCAAATCAGTGGCAAAAGATGAAATAGTTGGTTGATGGGTGCTGAAATATTTAGTGAGATATTTTAAAAGTTACTCAATAAAAGTGTCCACAGAATTATGTTGTTAAATATAAAACATTAATTTAAAGCAACTAGGTAAAACCTATATGATGCTGGACTATCAAAGGGTTTGTTAAAACATGACATCAAAAGGAGAAACCATAACTGGAAGAGAAAACTTTGACTCCTAAAAGACTCTCTATAGCAAACCTCAACATAAACATTGAAAAGGCAGGTGGTATCTGGAAAAATGTATTTCTATCACAAGATAAATTATTATCCTTAATAAAAATGTGTTATTTCTCATAAGTTTAAAAAAACAACAAATATATGACCACTCAGTAGGTATCGGGCAAAGGACATGAACAGTAAAATCTTAAATGAAATAAAAATGGCTAAGAAACATTAAAAATGATTTTTTTACTATTGAATGAAAAAATTATTTTACTAAAAAACTCACATGGCAAATTCTTTAATTTTCACATCATTTAAGAAGTATCAACATATTGACAGAAATGCTTTAATATAAAAGATAAAAAGCTGCAAAATTGTAGCAGTTTGCAAAAGTAAGTAACAACAACAAAAGAGATAGGAATATAAGACAAAATAATAGATAAGATTACTTTCCTATATATCACTATCTAGGAAGTCTACCTAGACTTACAATATGACTATGGAGTTTTCATTGTTCAGAGAAAATATTAAAGATAACATGTTCACAAGTCATATCCGTAATATGAGGAAAAAGTCATGGACATGGACAGCTATCCTATTACTGGAATTATGTATTATAACATTGGTCCTTAAAAGTAAATTCACTAGATGCAACAAGTAAATCCTAGAAGCTTTCTGAGTACATCTATTACATTTTCTAGTATGATATTCATAAACTCAGATATTTCTTGGTTTTTTTTGTTAAGATGAGGTGCATCTCCAACATATTTGCCTGCATTTCTGAAAACAATACTATGTTTGCTTCATGCTCAAATTCTTTTTGATGATGATTAGTGGAATGCTCAAAACTTGAGCATTACTGTCCTTCTATTTACAAAATTAGTTTCAGTATGTTGATTGCAATAGCTGTGATGTCATTAAAACTCTATTAATGAATCTTTTAATCGATGTTTTAATATTTATGATATGTCTGCATTTGGACAAAAATCACAAATTGCTTTTTGAAAAAAATGCAAGGAAGGCAAATGTGTAGTTCTAATAACTGTAAAATGATGGTTAACCTTAGCAATTTGATATAGAGTTCCACCATTGTAATCACAGCGGATGCGAGTCCTCCATCTGTCTCCTCAGGAGGATCTGAAGAAGTGTAGCACCTTTAGTTGTGTTCTAATCTTTCCAACAGCCTCCTCATCTTAGAGAATGGATTTTTTTTTTAATGTTTTTTTTTAATTTATTTCTAGGAGAGAGAGAGAGAGACAGCATGAGCAGGGGAGGGTCAGAGAGAGAGGGAGTCATAGACTGAAACCGGCTCCAGGCTCTGAGCTGGCAGTCAGCACAGAGCCCGACGCGGGTCTTGAACCCACGAACCGCGAGATCATGACCCGAGCGAAAGTCGGACGCTTAACCGACTAAGCCACCCAGGGGCCCCAAGAATGGATTATTTTTGATGTATAGCTCATAGAATTGAGAAAAGACTGTCAGGGACTCTGGTGAGTCTTTAATTTAGGATATCCCTTCCATGTCCATGTGTTAGGAGCACTGGCAATTACTTGGTTCATGAAATCACTGTTAGAAAGCACTTGGGACCCTGAATGACCAGCATGGTTGTCTACATTTGTTTAGCTTACAAGATTTAGTCACTTTTATATCACTTTTATACGTTTATTACACTACATTAGAGCTCTTGGTCCAGAAAGCAGCCATGGTGTTCATAAGAACCCACAGTTTGATCCAAAACTTGAGTGGGTTTCTAGCGTATAAATAGAAGAGTCACCTGCATCAGCAACATTCAAAATTATACTAATATCTGAGGAAGACAGAGTCTAATTTCTCTAAACTTCAACCTTTAAAATGTTTACTTTTTTGATATGTAGCCATTCTCTCAAATATCCAAACCCTCTTTTGGAAATGAATTACTCCATTACTTTCCTACTGATGGTTCCAACATGAGTTGTGAATATTTCCTGTAATTACATAAAGAACTGGACATATGAAAATATGTGCTGGTAAACTGATTATCTGAAAGAAAGGGAAGAAAAGGAGGGGGGCCTGATCTGTAGTGTGTACTGATTTCTGTCATGTAAATATTTCCCCCATGGCTAATTTCAGTTACCAACAGTTTATCAACCAGTTTAGAAATTCCTGAATATTTAACATTTGGCTGTGAATGAGAACTCACTGGCTTGCACACACCACTGTGTGTGTGCACATGCATGTAAATGGCAGTCCCTTTGGAGATAGTATTGAATATGTTTAGGATTCTGAGAGCTAAGAAGAAAAGATAAAGGTAGACTTAGAATCATCTAGGGATTTGTTGCAAATTTACTTGCAGATTGTTAAAATTCATCCCTACTAATCACCTATGTCTTTTAAGAAATATTTGAAAGCTTTCCCATGAGGCGTTAGCTTTTAAAATATCATTTGAATTCTTTTGGCCTCTGTAAAACCTATCCATTTAAATATATCACTGGCTGCTCCTCCTCCCTGTATTGGCAGGCAGTTTCTTTTAGTCTAAGAGCATTGCAGATAGCATTGCCTTCATGCAGGATCAGGTTGAATGGTGGGTGACTTGAGGTGAATATTTTTCATAGCTGCAGCTAGGAAATGAGCTGAGAGAAGAGAGTATAGAACTCTTAATTTCCTTGCTGCTTGAAGGTTGTTCTGTGCCTGGATAACAGAGGGTAGTGTAATGGATGAGAAGTTAACTCATCAACTGTTGCTAAATACCCATGAACTTAGGGATGCTGCTGAGATGAGGGGCTTACAAGGATAGGTACAAAGACCTTGGTTTTTCACTTATAGGAATTATACCATCAGTACTTCTTCAAGACAGAAGCATATGTCTCTGGGTGTTAACTGGTGGTTGATGTTTCCAACGTTAGGCCTTCATGTTGGGCTTTGCTAGAAATAAGATTAGAGCAAATGTTGACTGGTGTTCATTCTTAACCTCCATGGGCAAAATGGAGGGATGTTTAAATTCTATATCAGAATAGTGTGAGGGGCTAGGAACAGAATAGATAGTTGTCAATACTTATTGGAAGCTGTCACTTTTCAGTAATAGCCATAATAACGGGTAACAATGGGTAGTTATGATGTTAGGCTTTCTGCTATATACTCTACGTTATTTCATGTAATTCCCACAACTCTTTGAAAGAAGTATATTAGTACTGATTTATAATTAGGAGAACTAGGGCTTACACAAGTTGAGGATTGGATTCAATTTAAAATTATCCTCATGTTTTCAAACCTATATGTCAATTTATAAATGTATGTGTGATTAATTTGCATATCATGGGGATAAGTGATAAATTAATAGTACCTAACAGATATGTGTATTAAGTTTGGAATGACACAGTTTAAACTGCCTGCCAAATTTGGAATGGAAAGAGTTCTCTGGGGGGCAGTTCAGTTAGGACATTGCTTAATCCCCAAGCCAGCAGTATGTGACATTACTCTCATCATAATGCAGTGATTTCTTGTCCAGTAACCATAATCCTTCCCAGTTACTATGTGTGCCCTCAAGTATTCTGGGATTATTTCCAATGGACTCTTATGTCCCTAACTCAAGTGAAATCATGACTGAAAAATGCAGTGTGAACCAGGAGTTCTACAGAGGAAGAAATAAAAAAGTCTGACACCAATGAAGTAAAAATCCAACTTCTCTTAGGTGCATTTAAACATGAATTGATAAACATTATTGGCTTCATGCTTCACCTTGGTAAGCAGCACTTTGTATGCAAGAATTCCTAATGGTTTCATGCCTTATGTATATTATACATCTATTGGACATTTTCAGGAACTGTTTTTGTTCATGAATAAACATTTTTAATGTTAATATATTTACCTAAGATATTTACAGTTCATTTTGATGTGATATAGAAAAAATGGGGCATAACTCGCCTTATTTTTAACCTATCAAAGTATTTTTCCTTTTTTTCTTATGCAAAATTTTACTCTGATTTAAGTATTTTTGAATCACTTACCACTTTCCAGGAACTTACTCAACATGTAAATTGAGAGATGTTAATATACATGTTATTGAGTTGTTTTTTAAAACCCATAGCCCTGAAAAAGAAAAATCAAGCATAATAAATAGGAGAGATTACCACTGAGAATCTGGAGAATCCAGTAAAAATGTAATTAGATAATTTTTATTTTCTTTTGAAACAAAGTATTCTGGGGTTGCCTTTTTTTTTCTTTTAAGAAAAGTGACCGTTTCTCAGGTTATGCATTCTCATAAGAATTTATAATAATTCTGACCATATCCAAAGAGCATTAAACAATATAATATTTTCATCTTTAGCTTTATAATAAGGTGGCCAACAAGCTTTATATACAGGTGTTCTTATGATTGTTTTTTTGTTTGTCTGTTTCATTTTTAATGTCCTTTCTCAATGATGGTCAAAAGACATAAATAACTGTTGAGAGTAGGTATAGCTAATATGGCTAAGGGATGTATGAAATAACATATGAAAACTTAACAGTACAAGGCAGCATGTAATCACACTTGCCTGTAAGAAATAAGTTCTAAACTTTGGTTAGAGAAAAAAGAGCTGATGCAACGAGTAAGTCTTCAGGGAAAAAATAAGGCAGGATACTTGATCTAGATTTTGAAGACAAAGAATAAATGAGTGGATACTGGTAGATAGTTTACTAGGAACATATAAGTTAAGAGAGTTAAGGGTATTATGCCATAAAGATGAAAGGTAAAGAATGATGGGCAACTTTATCCGAGTAGAACATACCATTTGTAGTTCTAGAAAAAAAATACTGGAAGATCTAGTTTCTAGATTATAAGGCCCATGAGGGCACAGCTTGTGTCTGGTCTGTTTCCTCAGTACCTAGGATAGTGCTTGTACTTAACATATAATAGGAGTTTTATACATATTTTCTGCCTGGCTTTTGATAGTTGAGTTAAGGATTCTTAAGTAAAGTGGGTCTACATAAGTAATTTTAGCTCAATACAGTGGAAATATCATTAAAGTCAGAATCAAATTTCCTGACTTGAAATTCTGACTCTTTGTATACTTTTTAGCTGTATAACTTTGACCAATTTTTATTAACTTTCTGAACTTTAGTTTCATCATTTCGAAAATGGGGATAAAAATGCAAGCAAGTCAGATTTGTTCAGAAGATGAAAAAAGGCAATATTTGAAGAAGAACATTGTAAGCTGTTTTGTATTCTCTCATTTAAGATGCTATTAATGAAAAGAAGAGTCCATGTCCAGTTGCTCTGCTTAGGCTTCATCCGGATAGCCAAAATTGTTATGTGTTCATCCTTACCCTATCTCCCTTTTCTAGGAATACAGCTAGACTACATTTCCCAGTTTCCTTCCTTTGCAGTTAGGTAGAGCCGTATAACTGAGTTTCAGCCAATGGGATGTAGGTGAAGTTAGTGCATGCCAATTCCAAGCATGTCCCATAAAAATGTCTGACACAACCTTCCACATTTTTTTATTTGCACAAGAAAGAAGACTCTAAGATCTAGAAGGTGGAGGCAAAAGACAGAAAGAGCTTAGGTCCCTAAGTCATCACTTGATAGAAAGCCACCTGGAGGAAGAAACTGGGAAAGGAATATCCACATTGGATAGCTGCATGAACTAGATGTCTGTTGTGCTGGGCAAGATAGAATTTCAGGATTTCTTTTACAGAGGCAATCCGATGTAACTTAAAAAATATAGCAGAAGGTCACTGAAGGTCTTGATCGGGTAGTATCATGTGAAAAGTCATATCTGGATGAACAGATATTTAGTAGTACACAGCAGGCATTGAAAGGGGGTCACAGCAGATACTATTAAAGGAGAATCTCGTGAGGATTAAATGTCAAATGCCTCAATTTGTACAGGTGGAAATGTACAGAAAGAGGTTTACTCAGTAGATGCTCTGAGGTAAGAGTCAAGCTGTATACTAGCTTGACTAGGCAGGTGCCTAGAAGAATTAATGACAGAAACTACAACTGGGGGGGAGGGGAATAACTTGGTTTTATACGGTGGTTGCTTTTGTCCAGCTAGTGGCGCTGACTTGGGCTAGGAGCTGAGAAATACTGTCCTCAGGAGAGACCAATAGCCCTTTCTCACATTTCAATTTTTTATCTGGTCTTTATCTATAATCATAAGGAATCAATATACCAAAAAAAAAAAAAAAAAGAAAAGGAATCCATAGGCTTATCCTCATCCTGTGAGGTAGGAACCAGCATGCTTTCACATACTCTGGTTATCTTTCTATATGGACATACTTTCTTCTTTTTTTGACATTGTAATTAATTTTGTTGGTTTTGATAGAAATTTAGGCAAACTCCTACTTACACAAACTCAAGCTTTAGCTGACAATAGGAGAGAGTTCTAGGCAAACTATTTATACATAAGCATTGGAAGATGCACTAAGTTGATGCTCTTCTTTTTTTATTGATGCTACTGTGCACTATGTCTGAAGAGCAAAGTCTAGGGAGTTTTCTTGATCACTAGAAAATCATTCAGTTCTTATTGGGAGATGCAGACATGCAAACAAATAATTTAAATGTAGCATAAAAATGATAAAGAATTTGAAAGTCCCAAAAATTCTGTCAAATGGTGACTATTGAATTCTGTTTGGGAAGTTGAGGAGAACTTCATAGGGGAAAATACATGAAAATACTAACAATGATGGTGATTACAGTGGTTACACAGTTTTCTAAATGGGAGCCAACAACACACCTATGAAATAGTTGCTACTATCGGAAACCGATTCAGAGATGAGGAAGAGTTTGGTAACTATCACAAAGCTCACAGAAAGTGAAACTGAGGTTTGGGCTCCCTTGCATCCCATTCCATATATTAGTCTAATTCCAAAAATAAGCCACATATTTGAAAAATAGGTAACAATATCAGACAGTACATAAGAGCAGATGAATACTCTGAATTGTGAGCACAGAGATTTAAAGGAGACAGAGTTTGTACTGTGAAGGTTAGGCAAAGCTTCCCTGGAGGGCAGCAAAAAAACTGTTCATGTTCTTTTATTCAGTCAAAACCTTATGTAATGTGAGCTTTTCACAATTCGTATGGCCAACATGAAGTTCTTACTGAATGTTCTCACCCAGCTGACAAGAGAAAATGAGGGTTGTTTTTTTTTTTTTTTTTAGCTCTCTTGTTTACTTTATTTTTTTTTTATTTTTATTTTTTTTTATTATTTTTATTTTTTACAAATAGTTTATTGTCAAATTAGTTTCCACATAACACCCAGTGCTCATCCCCACAAGTGTCCTCCTCCATGCCCATCCCTCCTCCCCACCACATCCATCAGTCCTCAGTTTTGTCAGCATTCAAGAGTCTCTCATGGTTTGCCTCTCTCCCTTTCCCCCACCATTTCCGCCCTTCTTCTCCCCCTTGGTCCTCTGTTAAGTTCCTCCTAATCCTCCTATACGTGCACACATATGATATTTGTCCTTCTCTGCCTGACTTATTTCGCTCAGCATAACACCCTCAAGGTCCATCCATGTTGCTACACATGGCCAGATTTCATTGTTTCTCATTGCCATGTAGTATTCCATGGTATAGATAAACCACATCTTCTTGATCCATTCATCTGTTGATGGACACTTAGGCTCTTTCCAGGTTTTAGCTATTGTGGAGAGTGCTGCTATGAACATTGGGGTACATGTGCTCCTATGCATCAGCATTTCTGTATCCCTTGGGTAAATTCCTAGCAGTGCTATTGCTGGGTCATAGGGGAGTTCTATTGTTAGTTTCCTTAGGAACCTCCACACTGTTTTCCAGAGGGGCTGTACCAGTTTACATTCCCACCAACAGTGTAGGAGGGTGCCCGTTTCTCCACATCCTCGCCAGCATCTAGAGTTCTCTGATTGGCTCATTTTAGCCACTCTGACTGGCGTGAGGTGGTATCTCAGTGTGGTTTTGATTTGTATTTCCCTGATGAGGAGGGATGCTGAGCATCGTTTCATGTGTCTGTTGGCCATCTGGATGTCCTCTTTGGAGAAGTGTCTGTTCATATCTTCTGCCCATTTCTTCACTGGGTTGTTTGTTTTTCGGGCGTGTAGTTTGGTGAGTTCCTTGTAGATTCTGGATATAACCCTTTATCTGATATGTCATTTGCAACTATCTTTTCCCATTCCGTTGGTTGCCTATTAATTTTCTGGGTTGTTTCCTTGGCTGTGCAGAAGCTGAAAATGAGGGTTTTTAATTTAAATATATTGTCAGCCATGTTTCTACTAGCTTTTGTGAAAACAAAACCCATCTCTATTGAGAACAAGTTATAGTCCCTCTGCTATGATTTCTATAATCTTATTTCCTATTCACTAATGCAAGGCTTTTTCTCATGAAAGATCAGCTCATTACTGAGTCATCTACAGTCTAAGGTGCTATATGTGCACACTCACTGGAACGGATCAATTTATTTCAGGAGCAAGAATGTGGAAACCAAAGGTCACAGGCAGTTGGCTTCATTTATTTTCTGGACTTAAAATCTATTAATTACATATCTTATATTCAAGCAACTGCAGGGGAGGATGCTTTATACCTTTAAGATTTTTAAAATGTATTTTAGTAGATTATCTCAATTTCTGTTGAGGGAACATGTGTTTTAGAGTTGTAATTATGTATAATTGTGTCAATTTCCATGTTTTATGCAGTATTAAGCCCTAAATATCTAATACAAGTGTAATATGAAAATTTAATTAATCATTTTATACTGGCATAAGACAGCACCTAGCCTGCTTTTTGCAATGATAGTAGATAGACCTTTATTAGGGATTTTTAACAGGGGTCTCAAGCTACAGCCTTCAGGCCTCATCGGGTCCCCTGTCTGATTTTTATAAAGTTCCCAAAGTGCCATTGGAACTCAGCCATGCTCATTGCATCACATATTTTCTATGGCCACTTTCACATTATAATGGCAGATTTGAGTAGACCATATGGTCCACAAAGCCTAAAATATTTACTATCTGGTCCTTTACAGCAAGTTTGCCAAGCTCTGGCGTGGTTCAGGAAATGCTATATTTTAATCTTCTTTGCCTATTCCCAAAACCAGGAAGAACTTGAAGTTTTTATAAGTAGAGTTGATAAAACTCTAACAGTTGCTGCAAAATAGTGAGAAAAGCATGGTGTCTGAAGACAAAAAGGCTTGGCTTAAGCCTTAATTTAACTGTTTGTTATCTGCACTACCATAGGCAAGTTATTTATCTTTTCTAAACCTCAGCTCTACTATTGGTGATACATAAATAATCCCTGTCTCATATGTATATGTTGAAAATAACATATTTAAAGGCAGTTCTGTTGCAAGTATGAAAATAGCTTATTTTAGAGTAACCTTGGTTCACCTTAGTAGTTTCCTTTTTCTTTTTCTTTTTTTTTTTTGATGTTTTTGTTTTATTTAAATTCAAGTTAGTTAACATATACTGTAATATTGGTTTCAGGAGTAGAATTTAGTGATTCATCACTTACATATAACACCCAGTGCTCATCCCAACAAGTGCCCTCCTTAATACACATCACCCATTTAGCCCATCCCCCCAACCCACCTCCCTCCAGCGACTTTCAGTTTGTTCTCTTAATGGTTTGCCTCCCTCTCTATTTTTATCTTATTTTTCCTCCCTTTGCCCATGTTCATCTATTTTGCACATTAGTAGTTTTCAATCATGGTTTGGTGACATCCTAAGAACTCTTCAGTCATCTCAAGACTAGCTGTGTAGGTTTCTCTATTGATAATTACAATTAATTTTTATAGTATTCTGTGTTACTATGGGGGGGGGGGCGGGTTAAAGGAAGTATTTCCAAGTCAAATTAAGAACTCATTGAAAACAATTAAAGTGTTTGGAAGTCATTAGATTAAACCCTGGTCATGTAAATGTAAGTTGGACCTTGATCATAAGAAGTTAAAAACTGGGAAGCAGAACATAGATTTTATATTTGAACATAGATAAATAATTAACAGATGAGGAATTGAATCATTGTTACAAGGAAGCAACTAACAAAATTCTCAGAATGGGATGAACTCAGAATAAAGCACGAATCAGATAAACTTTGGAGAGACAAAGATTTTATAGACATGGAGAAATTTGGGATGGACCAAAAAGACAAGGGAAAATAGAATATTCCATGCAAATGGGCTATTAGGAAAAAGAGCAGAGAAGTAGAAAAGCATGGCAGTATTCTGATAATAGTGTGTTGTGACTGGAACAGATGTACACAAATAATAGTAGTGAAAAGTAATACTGGAATAGAATAGTGGAGCAATGTACTTGGGAACCACACAGATAGAAAAGACTGTAATAGCCTAGGTAAGTAATAAGGGCTTACATTTTGTGAAAATGTTGGAAATAAAAAAAGGGACCACTTTAATATAATATTTTTTGGTGTTTACTGACACTTATGTGTTATATCTTTTAGTCTTCACAACTACCTTTGGTAGGTTTTATCTCCAAGGAAGAGATGAGGAGAGAGAGGCTTGGAGAGGCAGAAGACAAATAGTGAGAGGAAGTACTGAGAGTCACATACAGACATTTGAGCTCTACATCTGTTGTTCTACGTTACATCACCTTGCTACTTGGATGAAGAAAGCAGAGGGGGGCGGGGGGCAGAGAGGGAGAGGGAGAGGATTTAGAGGTAGTTGTGTGGTTTCTGACCTGAGTGGGAATTTATACTGAAATTTTTACAAAGAAGAATTGCCTTAGGAGGGGAAGAAGATAACTTTGA
This sequence comes from Proteles cristata cristata, assembly GCA_017311185.1. NCBI lineage: Eukaryota > Metazoa > Chordata > Mammalia > Carnivora > Hyaenidae > Proteles > Proteles cristata. The sequence goes on along the minus strand of JAESUZ010003861.1, from coordinate 854,097 downwards.
TATAGATCCTGTGGCACGTGAAAGGGTGATGATGAGCCAACAGGTGTATTTGGAAGAGAGCTGGAAATATAGTCCAGGGGTGCAGATGACCAATGGTGAAGGCTTTCTACTGATTCGCAAGTGTAGTAACCTTGTCCTCAGGTTTCCTCCATGTCCTTCTGGGCTGTTTTAACTGTCTTGATATTCCTATTGCTTACTCGAAAGTCTTAGAACTTTAAGAAGAAGGGTGAGAAATAGGAAGAGAGAGTATCAATATGCACATTTTAGGTCCGTGTGCTCCTCTCTTCATCTACCCTTTGAAGTTGGGGGTGGGTGTCCTAGATATGATGCCAACCTGTCTATACTTTTCTTGGGCAGCTTTGATAATGGGATTGATGGGCAGGAACCAAACATAGAATTCTATTTTCTTGATTCTATCAGAGATCTGTTATCTTTCTGGTTTTAAGACATACTTGAAGGACCTGGGGATACCTGTGGAAATACTTGGGAGAAGATTTTAAACTGCAAATATATGGCAAATATAGACAAGTTTCCTTTAAAAATAAAAATATCTTGTCCACGAGGTAGAAAGTTTCCTGACTTACTATATAGCCAAAGTGTGGACAACTAATAGCCTGGGAGTCTCAATATTTCACTAAGCAAATCTTCTTGGACAAAGTTCTTACTCTGTGGAATGGAACATAATCAGACTAAGAATTGAGAAATCTGGGTGTCAGACTTGGCTGTAAAGTAAACTAGATGAGTGATTATTCTTAAGTTCATTATCTTTAAAATAAGGATGATGTGGCCAAATTCCCTGAGTTGCTAAAAAAGGAAATGTTACAATAAAAATTCAAGTACACTCACTCTCAAGAAGGTCTACAAAGAAAGAGCTCTTCTTTCCTTTGTTTCTGCATTCTTTTACTATCCTAATCGCTTTGGTTTCTTCTTTTGTCTCTCATACCTATGCTAGCTCTTCCAATCCTGAGCCAAGGGTGAAGTTAGCAAAATGTCCTTTCATAATCACTGCATCTCAACTGCCTGAATGGGTCAAAACTGATATAACAACAACTTACTTTTGAACCTGTGTATTTCTTTAAGTAAAAGGCAAAACCCTAATATAATCCTACAGCATTGACATAGAATAAAATTACTGTAATTATGCAAATTAAAGTAAGTCAACAAGTTTCAGAACACAATGCACGATAAGTAATGTTTTTAAAAATAACAGTCACTGAGCCTGGTCATTTGCACTTAATAATAGGCTCAGGAGGGAGCCTAGTGTCTGGGGAGAAACAGCTGTGGTAATAGATGTATTATGGCTTTGATAGGTTCTCTCTAGTAGTTTTATTTCTGTATTTGCTTTATATTATAGAATGCTCCTAGAGTGCCCTGCTATTGAAATTCCCATCATACCCAGGGCTTTAATTAAGTGATTGGAGTTGACAGAACTTGAATTGAGGAGGCCCACCACTATGTCAGTTTATGCCAGGATGATATCATCAGGGCTCTGGCAAGTACATGCTTAGGCCTTAATTTATGTCTTGAGCTATGTCACTGTGAAACATAAGGAACACACGCCTCATGTGATTTTAAAAGGCACTGAATCTGGATTATCACACTTATGCGGTCTTCGTAAAGTCCGAAAGACAGGATGTTACAAAGTGGGTGTTTCAGCATCATGAGTAATGGAAAGCATAGAAATTTTGAAACTGGAATTCCCAGGTTTAAATCTCAGATCTACCACTCACTCCTGGATCATCTGGGATAAATGACTTGCATTTTTCAGAGCCTCACGTATCTCTTTTTTAAAATGTTACTCTAGTTACCCTAGGCCTAATGTGAAAGTTTAATGTTAGAATGTAAATAAACTCTGAGCCTAGCAGGTGTGTGGTAGGCCATGAATAAAGATTATTTCCTTTCCCCACTCCTCATTTGAAATTAGTTATTGCTTATAGGAATATTTTTCCATTTCTTTTCATCTGTGAATCTTTGAGATATAGGTGCTATCTCCTGGTTTTAGGACAGATTTGGCCATGAGGGCCCAAGGTTGGCAGGAGTTGTGACCACTTTAATTCACTTTGGGAAAAAATAAAACAATACCAATTGCAGCAGTTTGGCCTTGTGGCTTTCCTCTCACAGTCAGTCCATCATACATAGACCTACTCAAATAACGTGTCAATGCTGTATCCCAGTGGAGCTTGAAGCAGCTGCACTATGCTAGTAGAATGTCAAATACCGATCACATACACTGATTTGTGGTTTTCCTATCTCCATATGAAGGATCTGGATGCAGACTAGCTCCTACTTCCTGGGTAACAGGAAATATACCCATTTAATAATGAGTCACAGAACTTGCGTTAGTCCAAACCAAACCTAAGTCCAAAGTTTGGACATACAGGATTGGTCGATTTAGCATATGTTGCTCATAGCACAAGCATACAGGGATCAAAAGTTTCATTTCTATCTATTTATTACTTTTTGCTCTGTAAGTGCAAAGCTCTGTCATGGGTTTCATGATCAATAAAGGAACAAATATATAATGTTAACATAGTGGATCAATTAAAATATTCCTCTTCTAAAGAGAGAAATAAGAAGGTAGAGACTAGTCAGGTCTAGTTTGGCTACACACCCTTTACAAAGCAGGCAGACAAATGTTGCTGCATATCAGCACATGGGAAGAGAGTCCAGGTTTGGTAGACATGATGCTTCTAATATTTGTTAATATGGATAGAGTTGCAAAAATCCTACAGATTAGAGTCATTCTTGGGAAAGACATGTAGTAAGAAAGCTTAATCCTGTCTGAATATTTTCCTTAAATTGTACTTCCTTTCCCTTTTCTTGGGTACCTGTAGCTTCAATCTGGTCTTGGGATTCTCTCCTATTCCTTCTCTATCTCTCTCCCCTTGCAAAAGTCTGATCTCCATCATCATTAATGTTAATAACTGCTAATCTGGTAGAAGGAACTCTATGTTAACAGAGAGAATGCCTCAAACATCTTTCTTATGGTGGGATTTTGAGATACGGGTATATGTGACTAAAACACTTTGAAGCAGGCATCTCCTTTCTATGATATGCAAACCACATCAGCTGACATAATAAGATGCTGCAGAAACATAGGAGTAGGAGATAAAAACCTCCTTTACAAACTTGCATTTAAGTTGCGTTCTTTTAAACTATGATGAATGTTCAGATTAAAAGCTCATCAAAAAAGATCCCCAAATGCATGATGCATTAGTTTATAGCAGAAAAATACTCCTACTGGGAATGACAGAAAAGTTGGACAAAATATAAAATGATTTGTTTGAAGAATTTGGAGGGCTGCTGAGACAACGGAGGAGCCAGGGTACTAGTAATCACTGAGAGACGAGCTTCTATTTTGTGAGCTGCTTTCCTCCTAGGGATATTTACCAAGTCTTGGCCTACGCAGGGAGGTTAAGAATCCCGCAGAGGGCTGCAGCAATGAGTCAGAGAACCCAGCAGAACTTCCGATAATGTCACAGTGTGAGAGTGATAAAAATTGAAGTAGAGGGTAATGAAGGTGGCTGGGACTTGAGGGACTGAGTTGCTGCGGAGAGGGGAGGTACAGAGAAATAAATCCAACCTTTTCAGATTCTTCCTTGAGTTTTTTGTGAAATCTTAAGCTGGGCAGAGCCAAGCCAGAGACAGACTAGAAAGTCTCTGAAAAGCAGTGTGAGGTTTTGGCAACCTCTTGGTGCTAAAGAGGCCAAACATTGGAGTCATGACCTGTCAAACAAGAGTTCATCCTCTCAGTAGGGACCTCTGGAAGGTATACAGTGAGAATGGTGAACCAGAGTTACATAAATGAAGGTACAAAATCTATAATCCAGCATCAACTTAGCTCCCTGCTTGGCTTCTAGTCATCCACACTCAATTCTTAATTGGCATCTCCAAATGCATACAGTTTTTCTGTGTGAAGTGTCACCAGTTGCTTTTGATTTTTAATTAAACAAGAGAGTTTGAATTAAATGGTAAGAAACTATTTTAGGCATATAGATGCACCTCTAGATATACATGGTATTAAAGCTTAACATATACCTTTCATGAGCTTCACCCCCCCCCCCAATTCAGCCAATCATCAGAAAGTATTAAGTGCCACCACTCTGTTCCAGGTATTAGTCATGTACAGGGGGTGGTATAGCAGACCAGTTCCCTGTCTTTGAAGAGTTCACAGTCTGTTGGGGAAGTAGTATACATTACACATAGAGTTTAAACAAGAGTAGTATGTACATGGCTAACACTTTCCTAACATCCTAGAGAGTCCAGGATTAATACAAGCTCTGAAGATAGGGAGTTGTAGGGGGCATACCTTCATGGGCTTATTAATGTTGGATGATGATGACATACTAGTTCGATGGCAGTAGGATAAAATTGTTCATATTTGAGTGTCCCTACTGGAGTTTTGGGTTTGATTGTAAATTACCTCTTTGTCTACATCTAAGTTAAAACATTCTTTCTTCCTCAACCCCATTCTCAGTGCAGTGTGAAACATTGTATTCAATATGGAGTCTAGAGACCCCAACAATTAACACCATCCTATTGGGGGTGTTCCTCCTCTCGTGCTGTGGGTTGTGACAAGCCATCCCTTTTCACCATGTGTAGGGAGAATTGCATAAATAGGTGAGGTCTCACAAGAAGAGGGTTTTATAAGATGACAGGAAGTTAGTAAAGAGTAAGAGCTTCTGTCATTTCGTAGCTGATTTGTTTAAGGACTACAGCGCACTCTGGCCTGTTCTGCATACAATTTATGGCAGCAGAGTGAACAGACAATTATCAAGTTTAGGTTTTAAGGTAGATTAGGTTAAAAGGAGCCAGGGATTTGCAACAAAGGAAAAGCGTTGCAAAAGGTGGCCATTGGATTAACTATGACAAACTGGAAACCTACTACTTGAAAGATAGGATCTAAATAGAGTAGTGGTACCTACAGGCATCAGATAGAAGTGAGATCTGGGTGGGATTATTGTGTACTTTATCTAGACAACAAGACTTCCAGGAACCTGCATTTTAAACACCTATGTGATTGTAATGTTTTAAATAAAATTTAAATTTAAATTTAATTAATGTACTTAATACACAATGTGTAAACAGCTTTAGGAAAGACCCTAGGAACAGAATTTTCTTGAGAAGTTTGGAACCTAATACATTAACCTGCACTAAATCTGATTCTCATGATTCTTCAGAAGCAGTTCAGTCTGTGGCAGGCTGTTTTTGTCTGTAAGTCATTTAAAAGTATGGATATGTTGCTTATAAATGGCAACATTTAAGGATCAGACAAGTGTTTTGCATTAGCTTGGATGTCAGGATGTTGTAATAAGAGCTAGAAATTGTGTGGCATATAATAACACTAAATACAGGCCTTGAGATAGACTGTTTATTCTCAACTCTTTTAATTTAGTCCCTTCACATTATGAAAATGATATAAGCAAGTGTTAATGATATTTTTAATAGAATTCATTCAGAAACATTATAAGCCAAATGGGATACTTTAGGAATGAGTCACAGCAATTTAATAGGCCCAGGTACTGGTCATTAATTTTCCAGAACTGCGCTGTCCATTCCAATAGGAATGGCATCAGAATAACAATCTATAAGCCCTTTTTAAAAATTATCTTCTCCGAGAGAGAGAGAGAGAGAGAGAGAGAGAGAGAGAAGAGTAACACTTGTGACCTTTTTCCTGAAGATTATCAGTCCTGTCAGTTTCAATCCCAGAGGTTTGTAAGAAGAGCTTCCACATCTTTATCCTGTGTTTAGAATGGTGTGTGTGTGGCATGACCAACTTCAACTCAGGTCATGATGTCACGTTTCATGGGTTCGAGCCCTGTGTCAGGCTCTGTGCTGACAGCTAGCTCAGAGCCTGGAGCCTGTTTCATTCTGTGTCTCCCTCTCTGACCCTCCCCTGTTCACAATGTCTCTCTCTCTCTCTCAGAAATAAACAAAACATTCAAAAAATTAAAAAAAAAAACAAAACAGAACACATTCAAGTTTTAGGGTGCTTGGGTGGTTCAGTTGGTTAATCCTGTAACACTTGATTTCAGCTCAGGTCATGATCTTGAGGCTTGTGGAATCATGCCCCACATTGGTCTCTAAGGCACATAGGCTGCTTCGGGTTCTCTCTCTGCCCTTCTTCCAATTATATGTGCGCTCTCTCTCTCTCTCTCTCTGTGTGTGTGTAAAAATAAACAAATGAACTTAAAATTTAAAAAAAAATTCCCAGTAATATATTTTCTTTAGCAAAAACATCTAATCCCCAATCACATCTTGTATTTAGGTGTCATGGCACTTCAGTCCACTTTAATCTGAAGCAGTTACTTTATCTTCCCTTGACTTTCATGACCTTGACGCTTTTGAAGATTAAAGGGCACTTATTTTGTGGAAGGTCCCTCAATTTGAGTTTGATTTTTCCTCATAAATGGATTCAAGTTATGCATGTTGTATTATATCAGTCTTTCTTCAAATGATATATTTTAACAAGATTGAAATCCTCTTTGTTGATTCGATATTCTGCACCTTGGGTATTGCCTGGTTCACATTCTTCCAGAAATAGACCCTAAGACAAGTATGTGATTACTAATACTTTGAGAGGTCATCTCAAGAAATACTGACAGTGAAGCACATAGTAGATAGAGGGAATAAAGTCAATAAAAGGTGCATTTCAAGAAAGTTACCATTGTAGGTACCTAGAACTGAATCCTGGTTGGGAATCTCTGGAAATAATATATAGAACATACTTCGTCATCACCCGTAACCTAGCAGTGAAGAAGCTGGCATGTTTATGTACCTCACCCATCATTGGTTGAAAACTGCTTGGGGACATTACCTCTCTGGTATTTTCAGTTTGCCACCATGTAGGCTAACCTCATTTCTGTGTCAAGAAAAATAGTCCCTGGGCAGAGATGTGAATATTACCCAGTAATCAGCTCTTAGCATGTGGGGATGAGTGACGAGGATGTGGGCAGAACACTACCATCTTTGCCCCATTCTCGGCCCTACTAACTTCAGTTTTGATTATTGAGTTCTTATTTTACAGTACTTTATATGTCTTGCTCTTTTTCAATAACCACCACTTCTTCCTATTGATTGATTCCTATCAGCACAGAAACTTTTCCAAATATTTCCCACCTTAAGAAAAAAAAAGTTCCTACATTTCCCTCCAGTTCTGCCTTATTTAGTTTCTTTGTTTCACATCAAAACTTTTTGAAAGAGTTATATGTAGTTGCATATGATTTCACTCTCACTTTTTCCCAACAAAATCCAGTAGGGTTTCTGTTTTCCTTACCACCTGAAACTGCTCTTCTGAAATTCATCAATCATCTCTGTGATGCCAAGGCCAAATGATCACTTCTTGACCTTCATCTTAGTCAGTTTTCAGCCTAATTCAATAAATATGTTCCTCCTCTTAAAGAATTTTTTTCTTCTCTTGATTTCCGTAATACCTTATCTTCCTACCTCATTGGCTACTCCTTCTCTGGTGCCACCTGTGATTATATCAGAGTTTGATCCATCTATGTACTCTTCAACTTGTCATTCAGTTCCCTTTATTACTTCATTGATCTCCAGACCAATATAGACATTGCCTACTTGGTATTTCTATTTGAATATTTAGTAGGCATCTCAAAATGTATAAAACAGAACTCTTGTTCTTTCACCAAAACCTCTTTATTCACTAATGTTTTCCATCTCAAAAATGTCAATCATTTCCCTAGTTGCCAAAAATCTATGAGGCATTCTTGATTTCTTCCCCTAGCCCTCTCACATCTGACTTTATTAATTAAGTTCCCTTGTCTTCATCTCAAAAATAAATCCTGAATACACAAGTTTCCCCATATCCATCTCTGCCACCCTAGTACAATACAAGGCATTATCATATTTCCCAATCTATTTCATTGACTTTCTAACTGACCTGTAAATTCCTCCACTCCTATAACTTTATTATCCATTCTATACATGGTAAGCTGAATGATCTTTTAAAATAATATATTAAATCATGTTGCTTCATTCTCAAAATCTTCTATTGGTTTCCCACACTTAAAAACAATAACAGTAATGTAATTTTGCCCCTTCCTACCACTCTGACTCATTTCCTACTACTTTCTTCTGCTTTCTGTACACGAACCACACTTGCCTTCCTTTCTTAGTATTTTTTTAACAGGGAAATACCACTTTCTGGGACATTTTTTTTTTAAGTCTGTGGGTGCTTGATGTGATGTTTGATGGCATTACTAACAGTGTGTGTGTGTGAGTCAGTGATTTAAGATGTCCTGAAATGTGCAGTACAGTCCTTGAAATGAAGCACAGTTCTGAATCCTACATGATTTTTAAATATTTTTCTAGACGTTCATGTAGGTGAAAAAGATCAGCTTATAATTATTTGGACCTAAAACCTAATTCCATTTTATGTATAAACAGTGTTATGTGTGTGTGTGTGTGTGTGTGTGTGTGTGTGTGTGTGTGTGTGTGTGTATGACTTTAATATATGCTGAATTTTCTAGGAATGCAGCTACATTGTAAACTGAGAGAAGATTATAATTTGTTTTGTTGGAACTCTATCAGGAGTTGCTCGCCATTTCAGAAAATCACATCACCAATGGCAACGCCATTTGTGGTATTTGAGTTGCCGATGCAACACACCTGCACCTGACTCCATTTGTAGTTGTCACATTCGTACTGATTCTAAGTATAGACACAAACATCTGACTACTTCATATGGCTTCTTTTTATTATACCTGAGCATTTTCACTTAAAAATACTTATCATTTTATTACAAATTACCTTTCTATTCTTTTTACTTCATAGTACAGTTAAGGCATGATACTAATATTTTTGAGGAGTATTTGTGTGAATACTTTATATCATATATAAATTTAATTTCAGGGCAGTAATGGAGATTCTACAAACTATTTGCAATAAGAAAGTAGCTCGGGACTTAAGCGGATTTGGAACACTGTTCTAATACTTGAAGTTGAGACTATGCCAGGTGGTCAGAATGCTAGTTCCATTTGCTGCAGTCTTGAACAGTAGAGAAATTCCTTTCATAGGGCTATAACAAGAGGGTAGGGCAATGTGCCAGGTCCTGAGCAAATTCTACTATCTGTCTAGAATTAATCTGGTAGAGCTGTATATGAGGCAAAGACTGTTTACCAAACCTTTTATTTTCTTCGTTATATATATCACATTCCCCAGAAGTCTTTGTGACTAGGTGTGGAGGTAATTGAAAATTTTCACTTTAAGCATGTACTTTGTTCAGAGTTCTTTTTGTGTATAACACTTGGAATCAGACCTTCTAAGGTACAATGTGCATTCACATTTTCTTCCTTCCTTCCCAATTATTTCCTGTGAACTGCTCTCATGAAAAAGATTTAGAAAGGTTGTCGGGCATAAGGGCGTGTTATAGAAGCAGCATTCTCATCATTGAAGACAGTGGTATAAAGAGAGGTGGTAGCCCCACTTGTTTGTTTTATTGTTTTGTTTTTAAACAAAAGATAAAATAATAGTATAAAAATTGAGGTATGGTATACTTTTTTTCCTTTTTACAGATAGTCTTTTTAATAAGATAAACTTTGAATAGGGTTTCTCCATTCAGATTTATCACCTTATAGTTATTTTTTTTTAATTTTTAAATTTTATTTCTAGGAGAGAGAGAGAGAGACAGCGTGAGCAGGGGAGGGTCAGAGAGAGAGGGAGATACAGACTCTGAAATTGGCTCCAGGCTCTGAGCTGGCAGTCAGCACAGAGCCCGACGCCAGGCTCGAACCCACGAACCGCGAGATCATGACCTAAGCGAAAGTTGGACGCTTAACCGACTAAGCCACCCAGGCGCCCCTATAGTTATTTTGTATTTGTCTAAGATTTTGGCATTGAGTTGATGGTAAATATTGTTTTCAGAGTTGAAGATACCTTTGGGAGGGAGTGTCTTCATATATATTAGAGAATTGGAGAGTGGCTGCATTAGAAGTTAATGGTGTAGAACACTTTAAATCAAGATCAACTATATTTATTTAACACACAAGATAATAGCCTATGCAGTTGTCACAGGCTGATGGTGATCCATGGAGAAATGCTAACGGACACAAGAAACAAATATAAGTCCTTTGTTGTAGGTAAAGTATACAATTTGTGATACATAGACATAGGAGATGAAGAAGCATATTGCCCTTTGATCGGGCAAGCTTCTGTGGACTTCAGGTTCCACAATCATGACCCAATGCCGGTGGGAAAACCTAAGTAGGGTGAGGATACTATCAGGTATTGATGGGAAGCTCACTTCACCATTCTTACTAGAATTTTTCTTTCCTCCTTGTCCATTCCCCAGTGCTAAGGACACTTGGAGTAACTGCCTACTGGCCAGATGCAAGTAACTTTTTCTCCTATTTGAAAAATCAAATAAGAGTAAGACCAATTTCCAGGGTTAATTTGTCTAAAGAAACTAGGTCTATAATAGGCCTAAAGCTTAGAATTGCCCAGTGTATTCCTCCAAAGTTAAATTCTGCATTGTTTTTCAATGTTAGTGCTCAATTTTGGAGCTAAATTGCCATGATTATGTGTTGCGTCTTAGGGTTAAGACTAAATTTTCTGTTCCAAACACTAATGTATACTATAATTGTTTCATTAGAAGAAGAGCTATAACAATGATCTACCAGTTTTGTTAATGGAGGGACTGTTGTTTAGACCTTCATGTCCCTTACTTTCAGAGAAGTATCATCTATCAGAAAATATCATTGACATTTGAGGTACCACAACATACTACATTGTAGATCTGATTTGGTTAAATATATGCAGAACCTACTTGCAGCAAAGAAAAAGCTCAACCAATGACATTTGTGGCTTTCTTATTATGAAGTAAAAATTAGAATGTCTAAAAACATGCTTCACAATAGGTTAGTCAGATTAAGAATATATTATTACTAGTGGGTTGCTTAGGTCAAAGAAAATGTAGAAGTAGACTACTAACAAACACAATGCCTCAGAATAATGGGAGCTACACATCTCGCAAGATCCTGTTTTTAAGGCAAATTATATTTTAGGACAAAATTCCATGCCTTTTTTGAGGAGTAGATCAAATACCTTCTAGAAATCTTGATCAGTATACTTTGGCAGAAATGGTTAATCCTTCCTCCAAAAAGTAATTTGTTTATATTTTATATCACAGATAGTGAATTATTACTATCATTATTTATAGTAGTAGTAATAGTAGTAGTTTAGTAGTTATTTAGCACAGACTATGCTTTATTATCTTATGTATTTCATGGCTCAGTTCAGTGGCAGGCATATAGTAATTGTTCATCAAATAGTTGCTAAAATGAGTTTCTGCATATAGACATGAATAATGAATTATGAATAAATGAATAAAACAATTTCAGTAAAGACTGAAGTATGGTTTCAGAGGAACCTGGGTGGCTCAGGTGGTTAAGCTTCTGACTCTTGATTTTTGGCTCAGTCATGAGCTCAGGGTTTGTGAATTTGAGCCCCACTTGGGCCTCTATGCTAACAACATTGAATATAATTTCTTCCACATCATAGATGTGGAATCCTATAGAAATGGTAGGATTGTGACCTTATTACAGCAATGCGTTTTGATTTGTTGGTGGAGAGAAAGTAGCCTAATGATATTTCACTAGTGTCAAACTTTGTGCAAAAAGGACATGTACTCAAAATTGGATCCTAAAATACTAATAAAAAAGTGCTAAGGAAAAATCATGGAATAACTTATAAAATGTTAAATGATTATGAGAACAAAAACTTGGATCTCATTTTAGACTTGGTTAGTTCTGAAGAATAATAGCTGTTTTTGTTGTGTTTTTTTCCCCCTCTCCTTGGGGGACTGCTGCTTTTTCTTGGCAAAAGAGACTCTGCATGGGGAAACTAGACTCCAAGAATCAAGAGTGCAGGGCCAGAGTGTGTATTTGCTTGCCTTTGTATTCCCAATGCCTAACACAGATGTAAGAACATATTAGGTTCTTGATAATATTTGTTAAATAAATGAATCAATAAATGAAGTCTGATTATACTTTTCTTATTAGTGGATTTATAGGCAAAGACCCAGTTTCTACTGAAAGTTACTAATAATAATTTTATAGTTTCACTCACAACCTTGGTTGTCCAATCTTATTTTTTCCTCAAAGATTTATTATTTGGAAATGTGAGTTCTCCTGGCACAGGTTTCTACTACAAATTCCTCTTGACTTCAGCCGCCTGGTGTTGAAGTTTCAAAGTCATTTCAAGTGCTTCTCAAGCAGTTTGTCCACAGAACTACTGTAGCATTTTCACTCATAATTTCATTTATGAAAAGCTCTTACCAAAAGCAATTTCCATTTCATGAAATTGTACATATGTGGCTTGTTTTTGCACACTTTTCCCCAATCAGGAGCATCTTACTTTGATTAGATGCACACCTGTTGGGGATAGTATGATAAAGAAGGAGTAAGGAGTTGGGAATTTGAAAAAGAGACAAAAGAGGTAAAGCAGGTGGCAGAGCAGGAGAGAGATTTTTAAAACGCAGTCTTGGGAGAAATTAAGGTGGCTGAGGTAAAGTTAGAACCGCATCCCATTGGCTGGAAGAAGGAGGCCCGCATGTGTTCTAGTATGGAATTGTCATGAGCAGACCCAAAGTTCCGTTAGTGGGAAGGATGAAGATCAGAGAGGTGCCTATTGGGTATGCCTAGTTTCTTGAATAAAAGTTGACTAGGGCTTTTTCAGTCAAGTTACATATTTGAGGTGGCCATGTGACCTAAGAGGCAAGGGTCAACAAATTATTCATCTACCCAGAAAGGCATGTAACATTATGTAGATTATGTAGATATATACAGGTATGTTGTGGAAAAACCTGGAAAAAGATTTTAGTATGTTGTCTTCATTGTTCGGCTTTTAAGAGCGAAAAGGCCTATTTATAACAACTTCCGTAGCTTCCTTCAACCTTGGTGGCCCAAACTTACTTTTCCTTTAAAGGCTTATTTTTTTTGGAAATGTGAATTCTGCTGGCACAGGGAGTTTTGGAGCCTAGTCCTTTTATTGGAAAGGAAAAATATATGTTTGTATAGCAATGTAAAAATTGCGTGAGCCACAGAGATGCAAAAATATTACTTTGTCTTTCCATTACTAAACTTAGTTTTAATCTTGAGCCCCCTTTTCAGTCTGAAGCAGAAAACTTCATTTAGTTACTTATAGTTTTAGTGGTTGATCAGTGATTTCAAATTTAAATCCAGTCAAATTTAACATTTGCCCCCTCTGGTTCTCCCTGGAGCTGGTGTTAATCATAAGTGTGTGCCAGGATTCAGCATTTTTGGAAAGAGGGCATTCATCCCTCCATGCTGATTTGCCCTGAGCTGACTTCAATTCAGATGAACTATAATCCCGTCACAGGCATTAGTTGTCTGCACATCTAGAACTTGGGGACCCTCTAAACTGTTGTTTATGGAGGGAGTACCCGCCCCTTTCAGACTGACATTGTAGGATCCACATTGCAGCAACTTACTCTCCCAATGACCACCAGAATCCTTCCTGTCTTGTTGGTTTTATATTACACCTAGGAAGCTCTTTATTCACCACATGACAGAATATTTAGTAGCCCCTGATTCTTACGATACCCTTGAGGACTTCTATGGGATTGCAGAAAATCCATTGTGAATTTCTCCTCTCTCCCTTCTTTCCTTCTAACATTTAATTCAGTGTCAGGTATTTGCTAGGCAATGCTAGTAAAAGGTTCCTTCCCTGAAGAATATTACTTGTAGTAGAATGTGAGAATTTCACTTTCCCATAGATGTGAGAATCACACACACACACACACACACACACACACACACACAAAACTTGGACACTGAAAATTAAAATTACTTTGCCCCACAGCATACCCTTTATATTAACACGACCTCATTGTTTTAGAAAACTCTTGCCAGACTAATGGCTTTGACTCTTCAATGGAAAGCTTCAACAGTTTGCACTCTCAAATTCTTTGAATTCCTTGCCTCAGAAGTTCTTGCCTTGCTGTTTTATGATCCTTAACAAATTGTAACCAGCCCCCCACCTCCAACCCCACCCCCTAAATTAAAGGACTACCTTAAACCAAACTTTTAATTCTCAATAAATTCTGATCTCGCCTTTCTGAGACACTGCCAAAGCACTGTCAGTGTGGTATCTTACATGGTAAGCAACAAACTGAGCTTTGCCTCAACAAATCAATAGGCTATGTTGGTGGTATTCAGGGAGCTAGCACTTGACAATGGTATCATCATAACTCAATAGCAAGCCCTCCTTCTAAGAGAAGGTATATTTAGTATATATAATTAGCTCTAATTGCTGTGAAAGATTACTTTAAATGTATGTTTATGCATGATCAGAGTCAGGCCTTTCATTGCTGCTTCATATGAATACCCAAACAAAATACCATTGACTGTTTCTCAATGGATATTAAAAATGTGATCCTTGTTTTGTTTTGTTTTGTTTTTTATTAAATGGGATCTTTGTTAATCACTATGTTAAGATTTAAGGTAGCTTCTTCTTATGCTTCAGGTATTGAGTTCAGGCCCTCCTAATGATGACAGATGCTGAGGTTTCTCACCTGTCCTGAACTCATGCTACATTCAATTCCTTGCTACTGTGATTAGGTTCCTAGAACATCTGACACAAGAGACATTTTTAATACATTTTTAATTGTTGATTAAGTTCTATCTGCTGACCTGCCCAGGTCTTATGGTCTGAATGTATCCCGCCAAAATGTATATGTTAAAACCCCAGCTCCTGAGGTGATGGTATTGGGAGGTAGGACCTTGGGCCTTTATTACAGGAGCTCAGATTGCTATTTGCTCTTTCTGCCACAGAGGATAATGAGAAGTCTGACCTGGAAGAGGGCCCTCACCAGACTATCCTAGCAGTCTGATCTTCGAGTTCTAACCTCCAGAGCTATGAGAAATATATTCTGCTGCTCAAGGGTCACCTAGTCTTGGTATTCATTTTTATTGCAGCCTGAATGGACCAAGAGGTGAACTGGAATAAACTATAAATGCAGCCCCTAAAATTCCTTTGTTAAGTGTATGTAAGATCTCCTTTGGCTGGGGTTTTTAGTTGTAGGCAACAGAATCTGACCTAGCAAGTTTATTTGGAAAGGGATTTATGACAGTTCACAGATTATTGGGAGAGCTAAAAGTACAGACTCTAGGCTGAGCTTCTGGGAACAATGCCCAGAACCACACTGAAAACTGGCTCGCTAAAGAAGCTGCTGTTGCCATTGGCCTTGGAACCCAATGTCTCTGCCATGATCAGGAAGATGTTGCATTGGGCAAGTGCTCACGCTGCTGCTAGTCTCAGAAGAATCAAACACTTCTGCCACTATGCTGTCTGAGATTAGTTTTCAAAGTGTGGTTCCTGGCAGCAGCATGGGCATCACCTGGTAAATTGTTAGAAATGCAAACTCTCAAACTCTACCCCAGACCCACTGACTCAAAAACTGTGGGTGTAAGGCCTGACAATCTATGTTTCTGATGCAAATGTTAAAGTTTGAAATCTGCTGCATAATATTGTTTACTTTATTACTCTATAAACCTTATGCACACACAGGTATATCTGCTTGACAGAATGAAGAGACTCTAGCTACTAAGGAGAGTAAAGGAGTCTATGGCAGTATTTCTCAACCCAAAGTGTATATGAATCACCTGTAGACCTTGTTTAAAATGCAGATTTGAACTTAGTAGGTCTGAGTCATTGTCAACAAGATCACAGGTGATGTCATTACTGCTTCACTGACCACAATTTGAGTAGAAAAAGTTTATAGTACAGAAACACATGATGAAAAGGAGGTCAAGGGGACTGTGGGTAGTTCGATACACAGTGTATTTTACTCACCTTCTCTTTAATAAAAAAATCATAATCTCCAAAGTTTGCAAGAGAAAAAGGTCCTCCTCATGAGGAGGAGTCTGAAGAATCTTCATACAGTTTAGATTACTGCCTTTACTTGAATAAGGAGTCCACCATCTCCTTTCTTGGAAAACTTTGGAGTATATAGGTATTATAGTTTAGGAGCAAAGTTGGAATTTTTTTAAAGCTTAAGTTAAGCCAGATTCAGTAAGCGACTCCTTAACTTTTTCTCTGAATCTCTTTTGTCTTGGAAGACTACCTCTCAACCAGAAAATAAACTCTATAAACTCAACTGCACGCCCTCACCAAGACTCTTATTGCTGTTGGCACTGTTGAGTGCCCCCCTATCAACAGAGGCTAAAGTTGAATCCTGATATGATGAAAATTTCTGGAGGATTCCTCTGGCTTACTGGTAGCCATTTGAATACATTTAATCCTTTCCCTCATTACTAAATCAGTACTTTGTTTTCAAAAGAATATTATCAAACTTCAGGAACAGTTTTGCCTTTCCTGCCTGGAGAGCTTTGACGAGTACTATTACCATTTGTTGATTTACATTTATGCCTTATCATGATATTCTACCCAATATATCTCCAACCAGAGAACGTATTTTACAGAAAAGAAGCATGACTGGTCTTATGATGTGACCATCATCCAAAACGATGGCTGTATATTCTCTCCTGGAAACTATGTCTGCCACCCTGCTCTACATGTTTCTGAAGCAGAACACAGAGAAAAAGGAGTCCTTATTCTGGCCTGGTTGACGTAGATATACCAATTATTAGGGGTATATGGGGTTACTGCTACACAATTAGGGTAAATAAAACTATATTTGGAACCCAGATGACTCACTATGGTATCTTTTAATATTTTTTCTTCCTCAGTAGTCCTAGTCAATGGAAAGCCATGAAAACCCAATAAAGATCCTACTAAGGATTCATATTCTGCTAGTAATAATGATTTGGGTCATCTCACTATCTAAAGAACCACATCTAACTGAGGTTTTAACAGGGTACAAATGCATAATGGTAGCTATGGTTACTAACACAGACTAGTGACCAGCTTTGGAAACAGAGACTGTAGCTACTCATTTTATGTTAATTAATAAACATAGCTCTTCTTTTCTCCTTCCATCATAGCTTTTATGGAAAAAGAATTGGCTATAACTTACGATTTAGGTTTCAGGTAAGAACATGGCCATGATGCTAATGGGACTTAGTTGGGGAGACAAACCTCTTCTTTGGACAAAGGATTGAAATAATATGGCCTATGTTACTAAACAGGTTTATGATACCAATTATGTGATTGGTGTTTAGACTACCTATACTATTATTCACCACAAATGCAGTATTACTAGTAATATAGTATTTGTTTTTCTCTTGGGTGCCACAATTAAAATTAAAAGAATTTATTTTTTAATTGAGGTTAAAATTATTTCTATGTAAGTTTACAGATTTATATTTACCTTCTTTAAAGTGAATAAGTAATGAGTAAATGAAAATGGATAAACAGGTATTGGCACTTTGATGAGAACATATAGGAAAAATAAGTTGTATTGTGGCCTGGGCAATGTGAAGGAATGAAAATATCAAATTTGTCAGTGACAGTCTTTGAAGGTGAACCCCACAGAGGATATTTCACTCAGCTCACTTATCCACTCACTTTTATTTATTGTTATGGTTAGCAAATGTTGTTTATGAGCCCCTGTGTGCAAGGCATTGTTTCTGGTACTGGACATACATCAGTCAAGAGAAGAGCCTGAGTTCTCCTTTCACTTAGTGTCCAGTCAGGAGAGATTCTTTTTGGTTTAAAACAATGCTTCCTATGCTACCCCTATTTTGTCTGAACTTCAGTTTGATTGATCATGGCTTATGCTGAGACTTACAGAAGCAGAGGCTAACAATTCTTTGGTTGTCATGAGAAAGAAAAGGGAAATAGGAATTTTAGTTTAAGAGTAAAGTTTGATTCTAACAAGAAACTGTATACAATTGATTTTAAAAGCATTGGTGAGCAAATGGAAAAACTGGGATGATAGGATGTTGTGTTTATTAGTAAATGGAAGAACTAGTATTATTTTGGTCTAGTTGATAGAGGCTAATTGAAGAGGAATTATATCAGACATAAAGAAATCATAATAGAAAGATGTATTCAAAAAATGAATGAGATTTTTATCCTGCAGTTACATATGAATTTTGAACAGGAGATTTTAAAGAAAAGATATGACATTGATTGAGATATAGAATATAATGACATGGAGGAGTCAAGTACACTTAAATGTCATTTATTCTTTACTATTACTGCTATTCCTCCCTTTGAACAGAAAAGCCTAATTTCCCTCCCGTTTAGTGTATATTGGATTTAGTGACTCATTCAATAAACAAAGTGGAGGTGATGATGTATGACTTGTGAAACTTGGTCATAAAAGGTATTGAGGCTTTCTCCTTGCCGTTTTCTTGATCTTCTCCTCTGGCCGGGGGCGGGAGGGGGAGCGGAGGGTGGAGGGGTTGCTAGCTGCTGTGTGATGAGAATACTTGAGCAGCTTTTTAAGAGATTCATGTATCACGTTATAGAGGCTCTTATGAACAATCTACATTAAGCTGAGGCCTCCAGACAATAACCATGCAAATAAGCCATTTTGGAAATGGATCCTTTAGCCCCAGTCAAGCCTTCAGATGATTGCAGCCCCAGTTGATATCTGGATGCAATCTCATGAGAGCCCTGAGCCAGAACCAATTAGCTAAGATGTTCCTGGATTTCTGGCTCACCGAAACGGTGACAATGCATATCTGTTTTTTAAGCTACTAAATTTGGGGGCAATTTATAACACAGTAATAGGTCATCAAACAGAAATACAAATCTGTGGGCTTATAGTTGCACAGTATAAGTGTCTACATACATGTCAGATACATGTACAAGTTTCAAGATATAATCTGCAAGACTTGGAGTATCAATCTTGGGATAAAGGCAAAGCAGTGGGGGTGATAATTGCAGTGTATGTGGCAAGGTAGAAAGACAAAAATGTGAGACAGTTCAGTTACCATAAGAGAACAAGAAGGGAAATATCTTGGTGAAAGCTAAAGGAAAAAATCTCTGTCCTAGTAAAACGAATGACAATTGAGAATTTATATACCAAAAAAATGTGAATCTAGGGCTAAATCTGGTTATCCTGTAGTTTCAAATGTGGGTCTTTGCAAGAGTCAGTTTTATTGTGCTTGACCAGGAAGGGAAAAGAGAAAAAAAAGAATAAACAGGAGTGAATTGATTTGCTATTAGAGGAATAGCTGCCTGCTTTATTAGTATATTTCTTGCCTGGATGGCCATCCTAATATCCTGAAGAAATAGCTGGAGCTAGACTCGTCCTCTCATCACCAGTTCTTACACGTTGTCTTGCCCTGAAAAGGCACTAATACATAGTTATTGGGAAAGTAAATGAATAAACAAAGGAGGATGGAGGAATAAAGGAGGATGGGGAAATAGGAATTGGTGTAAAAAATTTAAAGGGGAAGGAAAATGAATGAAAGAAACATAGGAAGAGGAAAAGAGGAAGAAAGAGGAAGTGGGAAGGAGAAAAGGAGAAGAAAGAGAAAACAAAGAAAACGAAGGGGGGAAAGATGGGAGAGATGGAGAGGAAGAAAAGGAAGGAAGGAAGTAGTTAGCTGTGCCACTGCATCTAAAGCATGAGTGTTGAGGGACAGGCAGAGAGCTGGTGTTCAAAGAACCCAGAATGCCTGTGAGATGCAACTTAGTGAGACTCCCACTTTGTCATCCTCAGGGCAGCTGCCATAACCCCCTCACCTCATGGTTGAGGACATTATATTTTTTACAAAGTGTCTGATGCTTTCTGTGACTTTGCCTTTAAACAAAGAATCACTCAAACACAAATTTAACATCTGTGTGATTTCGAATTTTGAGACGTCTTTTATGGTTCTAACAAAGAAGTCAACACAGAGACAGCACTATGGCTTCTTTTGAAGTGTTTGCTAATCTATACAATCCTAAAAGTCACCCAAAGATTTTTTAAAAAATACATGTTTCTCATCCTAAGACTTACCAAATCAGGATCATTCCTTCATAAGGTTTCCAAAATATGTCAGTTTTGTTCTCTGCTGTCCATTGGAATGTCCCTGAAAAATAGCTTGTTCCAGCATCTCAACCAGTTATCTCGGTCAAAACCAAGTGCCCCCCAATCACAATTACTAAACCAAAAGATACTCCGAAGCCAACATTTCTCGAGCTATCTGTGGGGAAGGACCAATTTTTTTTTTAACTTCCAAACTCTCACAATTTTTTAAAATATAAAATGCTGTAATTGAATTAATTGAAAAATAAAATGAAAAGACACACAAAATAATACCTCTAAACTTTGGAGGTGCCCGGGGTCTCAGTCATTTGAGCATCCAACTCCTTATGATTCCAGGGCTGTGGGATCAAGCCCCATGACAGGCTCTGCACTGATCCAGTAGCCTGCTTAAGATTTTCTCTTTCTTTTTCTCTTTCCCCCTCTTCTGCCTCGCCCATTCACACATGCTCTCTCTAAGCAAAATAAATACAATTAAAAAACCTCTAAATTCTTAATTGTTAAGCTCAACAGACACAAGATATTCTTTCAAATTGCTACATATTTGTTTAGAGTACACATGGAACATTCTCCAAAATAGATCACATAGTGGGTCACAAATCAGGCCTCCTCAACAAGTACAAAAGGTTGAGATCATACCATGCATATTTTCAGACCACAACACAATGACACTTAAAGTCAACCACTAGAAAAATTTGGGCAAGACCACAAATACATGGAGGTTTTTATTTTATTTATTTTATTGTATTTTTAAGTTTTTAATGTTTATTTTAGAGAGATAGAGTGTGATAGGAGCAGAGAGAGAGGGAAACACAAAATACAAAGCAGGCTCCAGGCTCTGAGCTGTCAGTACAGAGCCCAATGCAGGACTCAAACCCATGAACCCCGGTGAGATCATAACCTGAGCCAAAGTTGGAGGCTTAATCAACTGAGTCACCCAGGAGTCCTTATGTGGAGGTTTTTAAAGAACATCCTACTAAAGAATGAATGGGTTAACCAGGAAATTAAAGAAGAAATAAAAAAGTACATGGAAGCAAATGAAAATGAAAACACAACAGTTCAAAACCTCTGGGATGCAGCAAAGGTGGTCATATGAGGGAAGTATATAGCAATACAGGCCTACCTCAAGAAGCAATACAGGCCTACCTCAAGAAGCAAGGGAAGTCTTTTTTTTTTTAATGTTTTATTTATTTCTAGGAGAGAGAGAGAGACAGCGTGAGCAGGGGAGGGTCAGAGAGAGAGGGAGTCACAGACTGAAACAGGCTCCAGGCTCTGAGCTGGCAGTCAGCACAGAGCCTGATGCGGGGCTCGAACCCACGAACCGCGAGATCATGACCTAAGCGAAAGTCAGATGCTTAACCGACTAAGCCACCCAGGCGCCCCTCAAGAAGTAAGAGAAGTCTTAAATATACAACTTAACCTTACATCTAAAGGAGAAGAAAATAAAGCCTAAATCCAGCAGAAGGGAAATAATAAAGAAGTCACAACAGCGACAGCACTGTGGCTTCTTCTGAAGTGTTTCCAAAACTATATAATCCTATAAAGTTAGAGAAGAAATAAATTATGTAGGGAAAAATGCAGAACAGATCAGTGAAACTGAGAGCTGGTTACTTGAAGGATAAATAAAATTGATAAACTCATAGCTAGACTTATCAAAGAGCAAAGAGAAAGAATCTAGACAAATAAAATCACCAATGAAAGAGGAGCAGTCACAACCAATACCAGAGAAATACAAATAATTATGAGATAATATTATAAAAAATTACATGCTAACAAACTGGGCAATCTGGAAGAAATGGACAAATTCCTAGAAACATACAAACTACCAAAACTGAAACAAGAAGAAATACAAAATTTGAACACACTCATAACCGGCAAAGAAATGGAATCAGTAATAACAAGTTTCCCAACAAGCAATAGGCCAGGACCAGAGGGATTCTATCAGACATGTAAAGAAATTTTAATACCTATTCCTCTCAAACTGTTCCTAAAAAAAAAAAAAAAAAGAAATGGAAGTTGGAAAACTTCCGAATTCACTCTATGAGGCTAGCATTAACTTGATTCCAAAACCAAAGACTCCCCTAAGAAGGAGAGCTAGAGGTCAATATCCCTGATGAACATGAAAAAATTCTCAACAAGATACTAGGAAATTGAATTCAACAGTACATTAAAAAAAGTATTCACCACAATCAAGTGGAACTTATTCCTGGGCTTCAGTCTATTTCAATATTCACAAATCAATCTACTTGATAGAACACAAGAAAGAATAAGAACCATATGATCCTCTCAATAGATGTAGAAAAAACATTTGAAAAACTACGTTGTCCACTCTTGACAAAAACCTTCAACAAAGTAGGCATAGAGGGAACATACTTCAACATCATAAAGGCCATATATTAAAGACCCACAGCTAATATCATCCTCAATGGGGAAAAACTGAGAGTCTTTCCCCTAAGATAAGAAAGAGGATACGGGTGTCTACTCTCACCACTGTTGTTCAACATAGTACTGAAAGTCCCAGCCTTTGCAATCTGAAAGCAAAAAGAAATAAATGGCATTCAAATCAGCAAGGAAGAAGTCAAACTTTCATTATTCTCAGATTACATGATACTCTATATAGAAAACCCAAAAGACCCCACCAGAAAATAACTAGAACTGATGTATGAATTCAGCAAAGTCAAAAGATATAAAATCAACATACAGAAATCTGCTGCATTTATATACATAATGAAGCATTAGAAAAAAAAATCAAATATTTGATTCCATTTACAATTGCACCAAAAACCGTTAGACACCTACGAGTAAACCTAACTAAAGAGGTAAAAGATCTGTTTTCTGAAAACTATAGGATACTTATTAAAGAAATTGAAGAGGACACAAATAAATGGAAAAACATTCCATGCTCATGGATTGGAAGAAAAAATATTGTTAAAAAGTTTATACTATCCAAAGCAATCTACACATTTCATGCAGTCCCTATCAAAAAACAATCCTAAAATTTGTACGGAACCACAAAAGGCCCTGAATAGTTAAAGCAGGTCCTCGGGGGAGGAGGGTGGGAAGCAAAGCTGGAGGCACCTCAATTCCAGACTTCAAGCTCCATTACAAAGCTGTAGTAATCAAGACAGTATGATACTGGCACAAAACAGACACATAGATCAATGTAACAGAATAGAGGGCCAGAAATGGACCCACAACTAAATGGTCACCTAATCTTCAACAAAGCAGAAAGAATATCCAGTGGAAAAACAAGACAGACTTTTAAACAAATAGTGTTGGGAAAACTGGACCACTTTCTTACACCACACAGACAAATAAATTCAAAATGGGTGAAAGACCTAAATACAGACCTTTAAAAGAAATCATTAAAATTCTAGAGGAGAACACAGCCAACAACCTCTTTGACCTCAGACAGAGCAAATTCTTACTAGATATGTCACCAGAGGCAAAGGAAACAAAAGCAAAAATTGATCTGTTGAGGCTTCATCAAGTGAAAAGCTACTGCACAATGAAGGAAATAATCAACAAAACTAAAAGGCAGCCTATAGAATGGGAATAGGTATTTGCAAATGAAATATCTGATAAAGAGTTCGTATCCCAAATCTGTAAAGAATTTATCAAACAACACCCAAAAAGTAAATAATGAGGTTAAGAAATGGGCAGAAGGCCTAAACAGACATTTTTCCAAAAAAGGCGTCCAGATGTCCAACAGACACATGAAAAGATGTTCAGCATCACTCATCAGGGAAATACAAATCAAAACCACATAGAGATATACTACCTCATGTCTATTAGAAAGACTAAAATTAACAACATGGGCAAAACCAGATTTTGGCAAGGATGTGGAGAAAAGGCAACTCTCTTGCTCTGTTGGTGGGAATGCAAACTGGTGCAGTCACTCTGGAAAAGAATATGGAATTTCCTCAAAAAGTTAAAAATAGAACTACCCTACAACCCAGGAATTGCACTACTAGGTATTTACCCAAAGGATACAAAAATAGATATTTGAATGTTCGTGGCAGCATTATCATGTTTAAAGCAGCATTATCAACAATAGCCAAACTATGGAAAGAGCCCAAATGTCCATTGGCTGATAAATGGATAAAGAAGATGTGCAATGTACACAATGTAAACAATGGTATGTTACTTATCCATCAAAAAGAGTGAAATCTTGTCCTTTGTAACACCGTGGGTGGAGCTACAGTGTATTATACTAAGTGAAAGAAGTTAATCAGAGAAACGCAAATTCCTTATGATTTCACTCATGTGGAATTTAAGAAACAAAACATGAACATATGGGAAAGAAAAGGAGAGGGAAGCAAATGATAAGAGACTCTTAACTGTAGAGAACAAACAAGGTTGATGGAGGGGAGGAGGGTGACGGATGAGTTAAATGGGTGATGGGTATTAAGGAGGACATTCGTTGTGAGGAGGATTGGCTGTTGTATGTAGGTGATGAATCACTAAATTCTACACCTGAAACCGATTTTACCTTATGTTAACGATCTAGAATTTAAACAAAAACTTGAAGAAAATAATCTTTCAAATTGCTATGAAGTTTTCTAACTGTCTTACTCTGAATTTCTGTGTTAATCCTTTTGGGGATGGGGTCAAACAGCTCATTGGGGCTCTAGTGCAGGACCTTGTTTAGGATTCCTATTTCTAGCTGAATAATTCTATTTCTCTTCCACCTAGCAATAGTTACTACCTTAGTACAAATTTTGCAAAGTTTAAATGATCCAAATATCCTGAATACAATTCTGAGGGACATGCACAGGAAGACCAAATGACCGTCCCATGCTTATTAGCTGTCTGCCACCAAGTTCCCTCCCTCTGGCTGACACTGATTTCTTGTCCTCAAGCCAATCTGTAATCCATTCCAAGAGTTCTTCCCCTAAGCTACGTTTTTGATCTTGTAAATCAATCCATGTGTCATGTAGTTGCATCACATGCTTCTCTGATATCCAGCTGTCCACTCTTTCACCCTGATCTATTCATTAGACAGTATGCTCAAAGGATTGAAGTCATTTAATATGGAAGGGCGTATTGTTTCTGTAGTGTTCCTCACTTGTGGATTGGTGCTGGGACTTGTACAAATTATCAATTAGCACGCTTTCTCTTATTGCCTTGAGACATGATTTTCAATATGTTTTCATAAACTTTGAAGTTCATAAGACTAGGTCCTATTTGTTTTCTTTTCTAAATATTGGAACTGTAGAATGGGTTTGTGTTTTATCATCATGGACTATGTTTTATAAACATGGACTGTGTATTTCCTTCTTTTTTGTATTAGCATTAGTGAAAGCTTACTAACAAACCTCACATTACTTTTTGGAACATACTCAATACACAATAATTTAGAAATAAGATGAAGAAAGGAAAGGCATGCTGGTATAAGTCACCATTTAATGCATTCCCTGGGTTTCAGTGATTATCTCTCCTCTGATCACTTTCACATTCCTTTTTCTCAAATCACTGACCACTTACTAATGATTCAATTCCAACGACTGGCCAGATAGTACTGAGCATCTGGTTGGCATCTTAAATTCAACACATATTGAATAAATTTAATATTTTCTTCACTAACTAAATATTTTATTTGCCAGTTATTCAGGGCAAAATCTTGCTATTTTCTTTGAATTGACTTTCCCTCTGTAGCTAGCTGTATAGAATTTGTTTCTGCAAGGTGTCATCCTTCCTTTAATTCCTCTGCTGCAAACCAGACTCTCATTATTTTTATTTAGAGAGTTGGATTACATGATTTTTCTCTCTTTCAGCCACTCCTAGCATTTAACTTAACACTACTGCCAGATCAATTGTTTTATTTTAAATCACATTAATTTTAAAGCACAGTTTGATTTAGTCTATGTTACCAGTGGAATACAGTTCACATTCCAGAGCATGTGCTTAGGACTTCTCTATTCCTATAAGTACTTTAAACTCCTGCAAACAGAACCAGGGACTCTCAAAATACATATTTCACAGTGTTCCATCTGTGTGTATTCACGTTCATTTTTCTAGAATGCCCCAATTCCCAAATGTCATAGTTTTACCTATTACTAACCCTTATATTTTCCACCTCTCTCAAGAAATCTTCCCTGATTCATCCATTCAAAAATAATCCCTCTGACTCCCATAGTACTTTTTATTTATTTTTTTAGATAAATATGTAGTCCTTATACCATCTGGTAGATTATAAACAGTTCAGTTAAATATTTAAATTGAAGATTATTATGGTATAGTATTAGAAGCTATCACAATACTGTTTTTTATTATTATATTGACATATAGGGTTTTGGAGTTGATAGACCTGGAATCTAATCCTGCATCCCATAATTTTGCTTTACATTTGTTTATTCTCAGTTTCCTCACCTGTAAAAAGGGCACAATAATAACCATTCCAAAGGGCTTTCTTTCTTTGTGTGAGACTCAAATGAGAATCTTTATCAAGCACTTAGAGTTTTTCATATGTACTAAGTGCTCAATGCTACTATACTGCAACTGAGATAAAAGCAGGTTAATAATTAAATAATTTGTATCTCAAACACGTTTCTCTTGTTTTCTACTCCTTTAATTACCTGGGATTCCTAGAAGTTAAAGTGGAATAAAAAACACTACAGAGGGGTCCCTGGGGGGCTCACTGATTAAGGATCCTGGTTAATTTCACCTCCGGTCATGATTGCATGGCAGTGAGGTCTGAGGTCAAGCCCTGCATCAGGCTCCCACTGGGCCTGGAGCCTGCTTGGGATTCTCTCTCTCTCCTTCTCCTCTCCCCTCCTGTACTTGCACTCTCTGTCTCCCTGTCTCACTCTGTCACTCTAAAAAAAAGAAAAGAAAAATACAGAATAGCAGAAGCTATCTAATTGGGATAATGATTTAAGGAAGATCCAGCAAACAAAAATATGACTCTTCCTTGAGCACAAAGTGCTTGTTCTCTTCTGTGACATTCTAAGATTCCCTCACAAAATTCGTACAACTCCCAAAGATGACTAAGATATGTTCAGTGCTATAAAGATTTATAATCTAGTTGGAGGAGATAGTTTTATGCACACATAACTATCATACAAAGTAGATTGCAATTTCAAAGAGGAATGGCCTTGAAGGATGTGAGTGATTTTAATGAGTCAAAAAAGAAAAAAAGAATTGGAAAAGTTCATCCCTAATGAAAACAATTAAGAACATGGCAAGGCAAAGTGATGGGAAATTCCCCTCTGTTTGGGGATTATTGCTTGAGTATTTTATTTTTTTCTACTCCTTAGAAGAACTTAAAACTTCTAAGGTGAGGAAAGTGAGGGAATAAGCAAGCCAGGAAAAGAGCCCCTCTTGGGAATTGTCTATGTAGTCAGAGTATAATTTCCACAATCACAGAACTGAAAGAAGATGTATTTTCCAATCATTTGTTCTGTAAGTTTTGCTGTGTGGAGCAGTTATAGTAATGCTAAGAATGGATAGTAGAAATAGATAAAACGTAATAATATATGGTCATCATCAAAAATTATGCTCATTACCATTCATGAAAAGAAAATGAGTCACTCATAGTGAAGTATCAATATCTTTTCCAATAATTAGCAAAACACATTATAAACACATCTATAACAAAATTTAGGTAAGGTTAAATCTCTTTCAGTTATATTTATATAAGGTTTGTACATTTACTGTAACCAATAATAGATATAATAAAATGATTATGACATTAATTTGTATAGCTCTACTCCCTTTCCTCTTAAAGTGCTTTTAATATTTCATTCTCCTTCATTGACCCAATTTCTTAGAGAAAGAAGTCTAAGGAGGCCATTTTTATAAAGCTTATAGAGAAAGTAGGCACTTTTCTCTTTAAAATCATAAAAAATAGGACAAAGTGCTTTGCCAGCATGGGATATTAACATAAAACACGTGGAAAGTGCTGCTGTCGCAAAATAGCTTAGACTTTCTTCCTTAGATCCAATTTATCACGGCGTTCTGAATTTGAGTATAACTTTTTTGGTAAAAATGACTCTTCACTCATCTATGTGAACAAATGGGACTTTAGGCATAGCATCATAAGAGGATTTCCTATGCTATGTTAAGACCCCGATATAGGGACATTCCATTGTGAATAAAAATAACCCCAGTCCCTCTAAACTTGCTTCTCCATATGGTTTTGCTTAACAATGCAGCAGATGCCCTGGATAGAAACCACCTATTTAGCTATAGGCAGGCCGGCAAGCTTCTGTCACTGTGTTCTCACTGGTAGGTCACTGGACGTGAATGCCAACCAGGGCAATTCCCTTGGCAGTCAAACTTGCAGGCGACTTGAAGGCATAAGAATATTTTAAGGCTGCTCTACCTTAGAAGCCTGCCAGGTTTGTTGTTTAGTGTGTGAGGCCATGTCAATTTTTTTCCAAGGTCTGATGTTTCAGAGAAATCTATTGGGATTAAAGCCAAAGAAGAAAGGGCTAGATGAAAACACATAGTCAACATTGACATTGATAATTTTTCCCCCTAAAATTTTTTTTAAATCAAATCAGCATTAAGAATCTCTGAACCTATGTTTTCAAAGAAAGTCTCCCCAATTAACCCCGCTCATCATGTGTTCACAGAGGCTATGGAAATTGTTTCCTAAATGCAAGGAATTTATTATAAAAATTCTTAGGAGACTGAGAGATTTCTGGATTAAAAAAAATTAAAACTGGGGCTCCTGGGTGGCTCAGTCAGTCAAGTGTTTGACTCTTGATTTCAGCACATGATTTCAGCACATTTCAGATCATGATCTCATGGTTTGTAACTTTGAGCCCCCAGAGCAGGCTCCACACTATAAGCACGGAGCCTGCTTGGGCTTCTCTCTCTCCTTCCCTCTCCCCCTCGCCTTCTCCTGCTCTCTCTCTCTCTCTCTCTCTCTCAAAATAAATAAAACTTGAAAAATTAAAAAAGAATTAGAACTAAAATTTTGGGGAGATTCTTGATGCCAGAAGCTGTTACTGAGGTATAAGTGATGCTTACCTACGATAACTTGGGCTATGAAAAAAGGATGTTGCCTAAGCCCATTTCTTTTACTCAAAGTTCTTATGTAGCCATGTTGTCCCACGGATTATTTTTGATGATTGATTCCTGCCTTTTAACATGCTGCCAAACCCTCTCTCCTTACATTCTAATAAAGACTTGAGAGGATGGTTTTCAGGAACTGTATTTATTTATTTTACTAAAAATAGAATTTGCTAGTGTTCCAAAGTCTGTTGGTTTATTTTTGTAACTATGTCTTCAATTTATTTACCAACTTTAAATGTTATTTTTTTAGATGTTTACTTATTTTTGAGAGAGTGCAAGTGAGGGAGGGGCAAGAGAGAGAGAGAGAGGACAGAGGATCTGAAACTATCTCTGTGCTGAGAGCCTGATATGGGGCTTCAACGAATAAATCGTAGGATCATGAGCTGAGCTTAAGTGGGGTGCTCAACTAACCAAGCCACCCAGACACCTCTGTTTACCAAGTCTTGATGAAAATTTTCAGTTTCTTTCTCTATAGCACTTTTCAGCTAATAATATTTGGTGTTGCCCATGCATTCAGGACTGCGCTAGACGCTTTGTGTATATCATCTTTAATTTCTGCAATAAACTGTAGGATACAGAAGAAGAAACTCAAGTCTAGTGACCTAATTTGGGTCAAGCCCAAGCAAACAACTAAATTGGGTTAAGAATATAATTTTATTTTTCTGTACATTTTACCTTCACTTCACGATACCTTCTATCTGTAGATTGCATGTGAGACTAGTTTACTGTCCAGTTCTCTCTACTGGATTTTATATTTTTTGGAAATGGAGAGCACTTTTTTTTACTCTGAAATTAACAAGACATATTGTCTTACCCTTGTATCAATCAACTTATCAAGTCATCCATACCAACCTTCTTCCTTCCATAGCCTGTGTTTATAGAATTGAGCTTCCTGGTTTCTTTCCATTCCCAGAAATTGGGATAATGATGAAAATATTCAAAGTCCACCTTGATCACTTGGAGGAGAGAATCCTGTCATTCTTTGAGGGCTTTCCAAGGGATCAAAGAAGTGAGGGATCAAAGTATTATTAAGTGCAGCTATGACATAATTAGAGATAACTGTATTTTCAAGAGAACTATTTTTGCAGGTTAATGGCCTAAAATGTTTGTTGTCCTTCAACTCAATCCAGAATCTCTGGACTTGTGTATTTATTAAGTAAACAAGGCTCAAATCTTTTGCCTTCATTTAGCTAAACAGAATATTGATGCTCTAGGAATTTTCCAGAGTTTACCTTGAACTGACATTTTTACAGCTTTTTTTTTTTTTTTTTTTTTTTTTTCTAGAGAGAGAGAGACAGCGTGAGCAGGGGAGGGTCAGAGAGAGGGAGACACAGACTGAAACAGGCTCCAGGCTCTGAGCTGGCAGTCAGCACAGAGCCCGACACGGGGCTCGAGCCCACGAACCGCGAGATCATGACCTAAGCGAAAGTCGGATGTTTAACCGACTAAGCCACCCAGGCGCCCCATTTTTACAGCTTTTTAAAGAAAGAAATGATATTCAAGAAAAGTCAAAATGACCTTCTATCCATCTATCTCAATATATTCCACATTTCATCCTTCATTGAGCTTTTACCAGAAAGTTTTTAGAAAGTTTTTATTTTTTAGCAGGCAAAGGACTAGATGCTTTATGACTTATTTATTCAAAATTCAGGCATTATGTTCACATTATAGATATAATCGTCACATTTTACAAATGGTGAACAGAAAAGTTAGAGACATTTTTTCCATGTCGTTCGCTAACTATTCAGGGACACAGACTTTGAACATGTATATTCTTAATACCCAAGTTTTGGTTTGGTCTATTGTGTTAGGTTGACATAAACAATGAATTAGGATTGTTATCTTATTTGTTTCATTGAGGCTCAATGTAAGAAGTGATAATAGAATATTTATTTCTTGATTTGTTGTAAAGTCGTCATTGAAAGTTTTTCTATTTGATGATTGTACCTTATATGGGAACTAATAAATTACTTCTAAATTTGGTTTGAAGAAAAAGCTTTATTTCTTAAAGAACTAATAGTTTATCATAATAAATAGAAGCATGTAGATGTTTTGTTTTTGTTTTCTTGTTGGCTTGTGTTCTTGCTTTGCTTGCTTTGCTTTTCTTCCAGGAAACTCTAGACTAAACTTTAAAGCTCAATCATGGAAATTACTGTAGTAGGTTAGGAGGTTGATGTATTTTTCTTCTTCACTTAAAAATCTTCAGCTTGACAGTCTCCTTTTACTCTATATCTGAAATTCAGTTTTGAAGAAGAGATTTAAATTATAAATAATTGATACAGATTCAGAAGCAAAAGCCATATTTTTAAAATAAGGGTTCTCAAATCTCTCTCATCTACCTATGTTATTCTTACCCCATACTGTTTTTCTTTTCAAAATTTGAAAGCTTAACTTCTTGTCATAGCAAGTCTTTAGCATTACTCTTTCAAAGCTCAAATTGAATATTTATTTAAGAAAAAAGCTTGCAACATTCTTTTAAAGGACAGAACTTACAAATTAGATTTTGGTTTAAAAATGATGAAATGCCAAGTCTTAGTTCACAGTTTATTTTAAATTTTATGAGAGTTTGCACTTGTCTTCTTCTCTCCTCCTGTCCTTCCTGAAACATTCCAGTCATTATCACATCATATTTATAGCAGTCTTTCCTCTGAAAATGTGTTCATGGAACACTGACCATGTTTCATATATAAAAATGAATCCAAAGTAAATTGATTGAAAATATACATATTGTGTTTGAGTTAAGATGATGTCAAAGCAACTGGGCAACTAGTTACCTTGGGCACCTCAGGTGTTCAGTGCATATCATTTGGGCAAGACTATGCTAAAATGGGTCTAGGTAGTTACTTGGCATTGTGGCAAACAAGTTGACTAAATTTTTCATTTTTTAAGTAGTTCTAGTGATGCCTCCTAGGGTAATTAGTTTCAGGTGTTGTCAAAACACTTTATTGTCTGTCTGGCTTGACACAATTTGCTTTTCTGACTACACAGGGTAGAGGGTAGCTCATGCCCTGAATCCGGAAGATGAGAACTAACCATTACTAACTTCTACAGCTCTTCTCTTCTAATTAACCTGCATGCATTTTAAAATATGCATATCTTTGCTCCCTAATATTTAAACATACTCTATTTGTATATTTAATTTGCAATCCATATGTGAAATATCATTTATTCATACTGACTTTCTTGTTGAATTTCAGAAAACTTTTTCTGCATTAGCAGAGGTCTTAGAATAGATGCAGGAGAAAACATTATTAGGCCTGTAACAAGATAACCTAATTTGTCAAATCTGAGACTATTGGAGCTGACAGATCGAATGTTACCTTTCAGGGAAAGTGTTGAAAATAGCCCTGGAACAAAACCTTTGGAGAGAAGTTGTTAGTAATTTACCAAAATACTTGAATTGTAATGAAACAGAAAGAAATAATATCATTTTTCCCTGTTTATGATTAAGTAGCTGATACATTTTATAAAGAAGGGCAAAGAATAACTTATACATTCTAATTACAGCTAAGTTCCAGGCTTGCTGGTGCTTGTTCTGGATTTCAGTTTTCCACAATATATCACTAGTAGCTGAATCAAGATAATTTCCTAACATAATGCTTATGGCTAAGTATATGTATCTTTAGTATTTTGATGCTGGAAGTGGCAATATAAAATAATTACACTCAGAACTGTGAAGTATACTGGCTATGCTGCCACTGTTATATTTATTAACAGGTTATATTTATTAGCATAGATTTTTAATGTGGAGTGTGGATTTGGCAATTTTATGGTCTATTGACCAAGGTAGATAGCATAGAAAAATAATTTAGGCCTTAAAGTTAACAGATTAGTTGGACTGTTACAACTGATCAGTTATTCAGATAAACAAGAGTCCACACTTCACTCCCTATCTACATAATCCCTGCACATATATGATGGAGACACATAAAACAATGGCCAGTCATCGGGTATTATTTTTATATGGCACAAATTAATTTCATCTGACTTTTCCCCCTTTTTAAGATCTGAATTATAGGACATGATGAAACATTTTCCCCTGTGCCGCCATGTTGTCTATATAAGCATCTTTAGTTATGACCTCATGGACTATAAGAGTGGGGACGACCCTTTGACCAGCTGCAGGATGGCCAACTCAGTCAAGTTCTTCATTGAGGGGAAGGACTGAACTCTTTTGTTTCACGTTCTTGAAGGCTTTTCCTGGCCAGTGTTGATTTGGCAGGAGTGTGCACTTGGGCTGCTGGGATGCTGCCAGTCACTTGGTCCTGAAACTGGAGTGAGTAGGATCCTGCCAAAGATTAGACTGAGAAATCTGGATGCAGGCTGGCAATCCAAGCGACAGC
Organism: Proteles cristata cristata; assembly: GCA_017311185.1. Classification (NCBI taxonomy): domain Eukaryota; kingdom Metazoa; phylum Chordata; class Mammalia; order Carnivora; family Hyaenidae; genus Proteles; species Proteles cristata. The sequence goes on along the minus strand of JAESUZ010003861.1, from coordinate 820,809 downwards.
TCCAGCCAAATTGGCACAGTTGGGAAAACCTTAGAGAATCACAATTATTTTAAACAAAATACAAAGTTTGTGAGCTTTCTAAACATTATGGAAATCAGACTTGATTTCTGATTCACAGAAGCACAGAGGTCCATAACTTGTGGTACATCTGTAAATGTATTAGTGCCCTAATTCATGTCAAATTAACCTTGGTTTGCAAAGACAACATTAAATGGTGCTGCTCTGGCCATGCTTCAGCACCTACAGCAGCAGACAGAAGCCCCAGGTATCTTAACATACCTTTCTCAGAATTCTGGTTCTCATCCCTATTGTTGCTCTGGAACTGCCAGTCTGTGAGTGTGTTTGTGCATTGAGGAAGCTGATGTAGAGTATTAACAGTACTATTTATGGAGAACCGACTCTTTTTTTTTAGTATAGTTTATCGTCAAGTTGGTTTCCATATAACACACAGTGCTCATCCCAACAAGTGCCCGTCACCCGTTTCCCCCTCTCTCCCATCCCCATTCAACCCTCAGTTTGGAGAACCTACTCTTCATGCCTCGCAGACATTATCTCATGAAGTTAATCCTCACAATAGTTCTGTGAAGCAAACGTTATTTTTATTCCCATTTTTATCTCAAAGAGCTGAAGTTTAAACCAGGTTTCCCAAATCTGAAGCTTACGACAACAACAAAATCCAGCTTGATTGAGGCCGAATTCATATATAAAACTGTAAGAATTTAAAATGTACATTGTGATGATTCAACACACATATACATTTTGAAAGGACTCCCCCATCTAGTTAATTAACACCCATTACCTCCATTTTTTTTGAGTATGTGTGAGAACATTTAAGTTCCATTCATGCAGCAAATTTTAATTATGTAATATATGGTTATTAACCATAGTTTCCATGTGTTACATTAGATCCTAGCTGAAATTTTGTACCCTATTACAACCTCTTCCACAGTCCCTAGCCATTACTTTTCTACTCTCCGTTTCTTTGAGTCTGAATTTATTTTTTGGATTCTACAAATAAGTGATACTATGTAGCATTTGTCTGTGTGTCTCTTTCTGGGCATTTCACTTAGTGTAATGCCCTTCAGGCTCAACCATGTTGTGGCAAATGGCAGGATATCTCTTTTTCTCATGGCTAAATAATATTCCATTGTATATATGCCACATTTTTCTTATTTATCATTCATTTATGGGCACTTAGGTTGTTTCCACATCTTAGCTATTGCAAATAATGCAGCAATAAACAAGAGAGTGCAGATATATCTTTGATATCCTGTTTTCATTTCCTTTGGATATATACCAGAAGTGGGATCATATGGTAGTCATATTTTTAATTTTTAGAGGGACCTCCATGTTTTCTTCCATAGTGGTTGCACCAAATTGTATTTTCACCAATAGTGCACAAGTATTCTCTTTTCTCTAAATCCTCACCAATACTTACCTCTTGTATTTTTGTTGATATGCATTCTAACACGTGTGAAGTGATACTGTAGTTGTGATTTACATCCCCTTGGTGCTTCTCCAAGTTTGATTTCCTTGGAAATCCCCAAGGGAGCTTTTGAATATGCTGATTCCTGGATTCTGTGCAAAGAAAACCTGGTTTCATAGGTCTGGGACAAGAGACTTGGATGATTCTAATTCAGGTGGTTGGAGATCCAGGCTTAGAATTACTGTTCTATATTGTCTGTTGATTGTACTCATCTGTGTAAATACATGTGTTAGAGTTGGGCATCTTTTTCCCCCCTCCCAAACTGCTTATAATGAGATCCAGAAGCATTAGCTGTAGTCTATTCTGTGGTGTGTACTGACTTTCCTTAACACAACCCCCAACCTGTACCCACCCCTCTTTTTTCTACAGACTTCTTGCTTACCCTGGAGTCCTTAGCTTGCCATGTTTTGAGTATCCCTGAGACATGTTCATGATCTTGAAATCCCCCAGTGATCTGAAACATACTTAAAGTATTTAGGTAGGGGCGCCTGGGTGGCTTAGTCGGTTGGGCATCCAACTTTCGCTTACGTCATGATCTCGCGGTTCCTGGGTTCCAGCCCTGCGTCGGGCTCTGTGCTGACTGCCAGCTCCGAGCCTGGAGCCTGTTTTGGAGTCTGTCACTCCCTCTCTCTCTGACCCTCCCCTGCTCACTCTGTTTCTCTCTCTCTCCTAGAAATAAATAAAACATTAAAAAAAATTTTTTTTAAGTATTTAGGCAAAAGCTTTATACCCTAGACTTGTTTAGAGGTATTGTGGCAAACAGCTAAACTCTACTCTTTAAAGAGTTATTTCAATATTCTAGGTTAATCCTACTTTTTCCTGCCTATAGAGAGAAGACATCTTACTACACCATAGAAAGTCTACAGAAGTAATTTGAAATCTTGAAAAAAAAGTTAAATAATTAATTGCATAGTTTAATCTACTGATCTGAAAAATAGAGGTGAGATATTTTGACAAATAATTTGGGGAGCCCTTAATATATTATTAAATGCATTTGTGTCTTTTATTGTATTTTTTTAATTTTTTAATGTTTTATTTATTTCTGAGGGGGGGGGGGAGGGAGGCAGCGTGAGCAGTGGAGGGTCAGAGAGAGAGTGAGAGAGAGAGATACAGAATCCGAAGCAGGCTCCAGGCTCTGAGCTAGCTGTCAGCACAGAGTCCAATGCGGAGCTCGAACTCAAGAACCGTGAGATCATGACCTGAGCCGAAATCGGACGTTTAACAGGTTAAGCCACCTAGGCACCCCACATTTGTGTCTTTTAAAAATAATAATATTTTACTGAATATTTCTTATTTCTTGGCAGAGAAAAACCCAAGAAGAATCCAGTGCTCTGGTTCCAAAGCCTGGGCAGATTTTGGCCTAAAAGTTAGATTTAAAAGTCTCTACAGAAGGGGCACCTGGGGCACCTGGGTGGCTCAGTTGGTTAAGCGCCCGACTTTGGCTCAGGTCATGATCTCATGGTTCTTGGGTTCGAGCCCCACATCAGGCTGTGTGCTGTGTGCTGACAGCTAGCTCAGAGGCTTCTCGGATTCTGTATCTCTCTCTCTGACCCTCCCTTGTTTACACTGTGTGTCTCTCTCTCAAAAATAAATAAAAATACTAAAATAATGTCTACAGAAAATAAATTTAAAAAGACATTTTATGATCTTTAAGAAAAGTGTTCTTAAGGCAAGAAAATTTTCATGATTATTTTGTGTTTTACTTGATCTAGATATGCATTTATGTAATGTTATACCTTAAAAACAGAATCCAAGTTTTAAAAATTTGTTATTAAAAATCCCTGAATGCCCTGTGTATCAAATTGTGAATTTAAGATAGTTGTCTCTTCTAAGTAAAACTTCCTATAAAAGTTAAACATGCTCAAATTAATCAACGTAACTTACAGTTTTTCCATTTATATTTACTCTGAAATTATGGTGATTTCAAAAAATATTATATTTTATTTGATTTAGCATCTAGACTGAGAGGCCATATTTCTTGTGGCAAGTAGCAAGGCAGACTTTAGCAATTTTAATGATGACTTACGATTTGAACAATAGAACAATCCAAATGAAATGTCATCACTTAATTTTAATTTTGCCTTGGTAATATTTAGAAATTTTTTTCTCTTAAGGTGTTTTCACTATCTTGCTAAGGGAAGATAGTCTCAGAGATGCAAGGTGCAAGAAGCACTAAAACAATGTTTTGATATCTCTGTGACACTTTTGGCTGTGAGTTTAAAAATTGTGAGCTGTATGTTAAAGCAGAGAGAGAGTCAGCTTTTGCTGGGTCACTGTTATTTGGGGTGACAGTGCATTATGGATGACCTTCACGTCACATAAAAATGTGATATATATCACAGATAAAGGAAGGTTCTGACTAGATTTGTGGCATTACTGAACAAACAGCAGGTTGTAATAGAGCTTTGCTGTGCTTATTCCAGTAGATTTTCTTTATATAACAATATTAATGATGTTTCATACCAAGTCAGAGGATGGAGGTGGCCTTTTGGTAGTTTTAGATAGTGGGTTTTCAAGGGAATGCAACTTTAGACTTGAGCGAAAGGAACAGGACTTTTGGAACATCTTGGGGGAAAGTGACAAAAGAATGGGTAGTAAGAGGAATAACAACACAAGAGGAAAGTAGGGAAGAAGTGAAGACCTGGATGAGTGGACCAGAAGGGAACAGAGAGCTCATTTCAGCTGGAAAAAACTGATTCAAGTAAAGTGATAAGATAGAAATCAGCAAGTCATGCCTACAATCAGAAAGAAGGTGTATTTGAAAAAAGAAAGAAATACAAATTAGAGAGTAAAAATAAGTGAGGTCAGAAATTATGTGAGAGCCACATGATGGGGGGACTTTGAATTCTAGACTTTAAAAATTCGGATCTTTGAATATGTGATGTAGTCTCCATAAATTGCTATTGGAAGAATCTCTGTATATAACTACACAAAAGAAATAGTAATATGGGCAGCATTAAGCACATATTCCTGCAACATAACAACTAATGGGAGCTGAGTGTTACCAGCCCATATGGTAGTATATGAGCTCTCTGGGTAGCCAAGGTCATTTACATTTAGCCCCTTAATCATTTGCATTAGCTGCTTGACTCCTCTCAGTATTTGAGTTTACAACCATGTCCTGAAGAACTGTAGGGAAAAAGTGTAGGGATTTGGTATTTAGAGAATTTAGTTGGGCAGATGACAGGTGATCCTCAAAGGCTGATTGTCCTCCTGATAGGTGGACTAATGAAGTGGACGAATCATTATACATTTCTATCAATGGACCACCAGTCACCCAATGACAGGAAAATGCCAGTCATTCACCTGACTTATTGTTTTGAATGCTACACAATAACTGCCACAAAACTTTCATATTATTGACTAAACTTGACATTCATTGTGTTGGCATGACAGAGAAATAGCCTGAGACAAAACACAATTCAGATGAGATCATGGGCTCACCCATTGGGAGAATTGTCTCTAGGGCACCAGCTTCAATGACCTTTTGAAGAGAGTCATCATAATGTAAGCATTGCAGTAGGGTTGAAAGATCTAACTATATTTCTGCCTGAACATCATCCTTGGAGATTTCAGTTTAATTGATCTGCGGTAGGTCCCAGCTATCAATATTTTCTCAAGTTCCCCACAAGATTATATAGCTAAGTTTGAGAACAATTGATCTAAGTTATTAACACTCCAATGCATCTTGTTCAGGTGTCTGATATGAACAAAGTTGGACAGTGACCTGAACAGGTGCTTCTGAGTTAGAAGATTCTTGCACCTGAGGCACTGAAGGGGAGAGGTAACTTGAAATAGCATAACTAGGTTTAGAAAATAAGAAACTATAAGTACCATCAAGAAAAACCAAGCTTGGGGCGCCTGGGTGGCTTAGTCGGTTGAGCGTCCGACTTTAACTTAGGTCATGATCTCGAGGTTCGTGGGTTCGAGCCCCGCGTCGGGCTCTGTGGTGACTGCCAGCTCGGAGCCTGGAGCCTGTTTCCGAGTCTGTGTCTCCCTCTCTCTCTGACCCTCCCCTGCTCACGATCTCTCTCTCTCTCTCTCTCTCTCTCTCTCTTAGAAATAAATTTAAAAAATATTGAAAAAAAAAAAAGAAATTTGAAGAAGGGTGCTGTGAATAAAATCAAAAAAAAAAAGAAAAGAAAAGAAAAGAAAAACCAAGCTTATAGTTGGGGAAGCATGAAAATATCTAAAAATTAACTTGGGGCAAAAATGGAAGAAAGAAGAGCAAGCTGAGTAGCCAAGAGTGAGGCCAAACAATAGTCAGGTGTGAAGGTGTGTAGGAGAGATTCTCAGGACTGAGTTCAGCACTAGACTCTGAGTGTAGTTTCTCTTACCCAGTATTTCCCATACATGTTGTGCAGGCAACAAAGTTATAGGAAGATGAGACTGGCAATGACTTGAGCTTCAGAAGACTAAAGGAGCAAGCTACCACTGAGTTTATGGGGCAAGGAATGAATTTAAATATGCTGCATTTGGAAAAGCATTTTTAAAGCACCTTGATCCCCTCTCCCTTCCCAACGTTTGTACAGAATGTTAGAAATCAGTAGATGAGTTTCAAATGGACTCAAAAATAATCATTGCCACCCCCAGTTCTCATTCTTTTCCTTAAATTTCTTATCCTGAAACAATATTTAAACAACTGTTTTCTTTTATTCCACCTTATGTTTTACTTTTAATTCAATGTTTTAAAAATCTCTAGTACTGCTAAGCCATCCCTTCTCCTTCTGGAGGAGCAGCTGTAGCTTTGGAATCAAACAGACTGGGTTTGAATCCCAGTTCCATCACTCACTGAATGCACGAACTTGATCAGATTACTTCGCTTCTCCCAGTTTCAATGTTCTCATCTTTAAAATGAGACTGGATTGGGGCACCTGGGTGGCTCAGTCAGTTAAGCGTCCAACTCTTGATTTTGGTTCAGGTCATGATCTCACGTTTCTCTCTCTCTCTCTCTCTCTCTCTCTCTCTCTCTCTCTCTCTCTCTCTCTCTCTCCTCCTCTCTCTCTCCCTCTCTCTCAAAATAAGTAAACTAAATAAAAATAAAATAAAATTTTAAAATGGACTGGATCATCTGTCTCTTACAGTCTTGTGATGATTGGAGAAAGCATGTCATTCCATACCTATGTATAGCAGCTACTCAAAAATACTAACCTTTGCTTTGGCCTGATGGAGAAGATGAATTCAAATGCCTTAATGCTACAGGGGGACTTAAATCACAGAAAAGAGCTAACTTTCCTGGAAGATATGCATCAGTAGAATCAGTTTTGATTTAAACCTTTTCCCATAAATTTTACCTAGTTCCTGTATCCCTGAGAGCATGTAGTTAAAGTTGGCATGGGCTGTGAGTTTGATGGATTATGCCCAACTTTGTTTCACAATCTTTACACCCACCAGTTGTGAGATGTAGGTAGCATTTACTTAGAGAAATGCAAAACTTTTGGAAAATCACAGTCTTGACACTGCACGAACATATGCATTATTTCTTACATTAGTTTAAAATGCCAATGCACGATTTTTGTTTTTACCTGAGATTTTAAGATAGCTTTAAAATTTTCAAAAGGCATTAAATCAATTTTGTTTCTCAGGCAGCAAATGTAAAAGTTTTTTGTTTGTTTTCCTTTTGATTAATTGGCTCTAGTTGGCAATGAGTATCAGAGTTGCTATGTTTTAAACAGTACATCTATGGTTACTTAAATACATTTCTTTACGTTTAGAAAGTCCTTTTCACATTTCAAGGTATCAATGATGGTATCATATTATTTATGTAACCTAGAGTTCAAAATAGAGTTAAAGCAATTTATTGTTTATTCATTTGTTCATAAAGCCAACAGATATGTATTAATTTGGGGGGGGGGGGATGGGCCTTATGCTTCTAAGTGCTGTAGGTGCTGATACTGCTTTCAAAAGCCCAAGATACCATAGCCAAGTTACTGCTTTCAAGAGCTTTCAGTTCAGCAGACAAACACCAATAACAATCAAAACGTATTTATATAGAAGAAGCAACATACAATAAAAAGAGGTTGGCTCTAATGTCAGGCAAATCTGTCTTCAATAGTTATATACTCTGCTATGTGCTGGCTTTATGTTCTTGGACAAAGAATAAGCCTCAGCATTTAATAATACCTCCCTTGCAGGATACAAATAAGGATGGCCAATAATGGATGCCTAGGGCCTAGAACAGAGGCACACAACATAAAAGGGAATCTCTATCCTTATATTTTTCCTACTGGGATCTTGGTTTCTCTACCTACTGGGAGGACTAATATATTATGTAACAGAGCAAGGCTTTTGGTTAGGCAAAATAGACAATATTATGATTATTCACATTTTATGATGTAGACACCAGGATTTAGTGTAGTTAAAAATTTTGTCCAAATTACATAGTTTTTAAATGGTGGTACCTAGATTCAAGCAAAACCCTATTTTCAGACTTAAAATCTAAATTCCATCCATTTTGACTCTTCCTACGTACACACTATCCTGTTGATTGGATCTTTAAGATATTTTATATTATTGACTCAGATGTGTATGTGTGATTTGGGGACATGTGATAGAAAATAATTCGTGAATAAGGAATACCTGTTATCACAAACACTTTAACAAAAAAAACAATACAACATTAAGTGGGGGGGGGGATGGGTCCCATACTTGAGAATTGAATACTTGTGGCCAAGTTTGATGAGTAACTGCCTGATATATATTTGACAATTGATATCTATTTACTGAGCAAAATGGCAAGAATGACCACCAGATGTCCATTTGAATGAGCTCTGGGGGGTTTCTTCAGAGAACTCATTCTGAAGGTAGACAGATCCCTGAACTGGATTTGACATGCCAAGAAAGATTTAGCTATCTGGGATGGGATTTAAGAAATTATGGATATGCAGAAGCATCTATTACTTGCATCTGTCTCTCTTGAACTAATCCCCCAGGTAGGAGTGTAAAACCAAAAATGGGGAGAACAGCAAGAATCTTTCAAACGCTGACAGGTGTTGAGGCTGAGGTGGAGGATGAGAAACAAGTAGCAGTGCTTGGGAACCTTCTAACACTGCGTATCTTAAAAGCAAGAGGCCATTTCCACCCTTTCATCTCCGGTGGGTTCCACCAAATTAGTGGCACTACCTAGTGAGTATTAGAGGAGGCTCTGGTCTCTGTGGGGGATGAAGCCAGAAGCTCTGAGACCAGACAGAGCAAAAGCAATGCTGAGCATAAACATTATTGCTGTGAGCATATGTTGAACAGCTCTTGTGTATTCCCGGAAATATTTGATGGGAAGACTTTGAAGTAGGGAGCTCAACTTGTGGAGAGAAGAACCAGCAAAATTTGGGTGTTACAGAAAATATAACTCCATCTGAATTTAAAGTTATGTTTTCTGGGAATATTTGAGGTACATATATGATAGATATATTGTTGCAAAGAAAACATTCCATATATTGCAACTATTTCAATATCTGGACATACTGTGCATGCTGTAATGTCTTTTGATATGGTTGTAATAGATTCTATGCTGTAAATTATTGTGGACTGTAACTAAGCTACCTTGTTCTTGATACTAACTCATTTTTTTCTTCCACATGTATATCCTCTACCTGTAGCACCTCCTTGCACCCAGTGGTCACCTACCCAAATCTCACCATTCTTCAAGGCTTAATATCAAATGCACCTTTTGTCATGAAATTTTTATTTCATTATTATCAAATTCCCTAATTTGATAAAGATAGCATGGGACAGTGGGAAGGAAAAGCCATCTTGAAACATTCAGGTCAGGGTTGGTTTTGAATCTTACTCACTGCTTAGAAGTCGATTGAACTCTCAGTTTTGCTTTGCTTGGTGTAAAGTGAAATGGGAGGATCATCCTTCACAATGTTGTTGAGAAAATCAAATGAGATGTTTTTACAGAAAATGGTTTCAGTTGGGAAATTATAGCATTATGGAAGCTTGACAGCTAGTGGAAAGAATATATGATTTTTATGTCATAAAAAGGATAGTTATAGAGCTTTAAATACTTAGGACCTCCAATTACTTAACACTTTTGAATTTAAAGTTTTTCATATGTAAAATAAAGAATAAATAATAGTTCCCTTATAGGGTAGTGAAGAGTGTAAATGAGACAATATATTTAAAACATATGATCGATCCATAGAGATACTCAAGAAATGTTTGTCTTCTTCTTTTTTGAAAGAATATGTCCTTTTATGAAAAAATTCTGTCTTTTGATATTAATCACTTTATGCCTTTTATTTGAACTACTCATGTACTTTTCTCACCACCTCTGTGATCCAAGACATTTCAGGGAAAAAAAAGTGTATGCTTTATTCGTGTTTGCAGCTTTAACACTGTAGAACTTCGTAAAACTCGATAAATATTTGACTACATAGAAGAATGAATAAGAAAGCTAGGTTCCTTGCCTGAGAGATTTTAAAAGACTAGAGGACCATCAGAGCAGTTTGTTGAGAACTGTAGGAAGAAGCGGCATAGCAATTAAAGGTCAAGTGTAGAGCAATGAAGTGGAAGCCACATGATGATTGGGGGACTCACTTTCCTGCTGGGAGGAGTACATGCCATACACAGGAAGACCAAGGGCAAGGGCAGCCTGTGCTTTCTGATCCAAAGATTCATTGCATAGAGTGCACTCACATAAAAGTCTTTGGTTACCTAGGGATTCAAGTGTGTGCATAAAAACAAAACAAACTCTTCAGCAATCTAAATGTCTGTTTCCCTTTCCTTATGGGCTACTTCTCTTCAGTATATTTGAAAACAAGCCTACTGCATTTGCACGGCTAATTTGTCCCAGAGGGAGCTCTTCTTCAGCATTATGTGCTTCTACACACTGAGCCAGCTCTAGGGTAGACCAGCAGGCTGGTGGCCATCTGGGCATAATTCCCTCTGTGCTGAAGATTAGGTCCTAGGAATTAGCCTCAGCAGAAGAACAAATATAGGGCTGACACCTCTTCTCTCTCTTGACCCTGCCCTTTTTATATTTCATACTACTTCAAACCAGGAAGTTGTGCTTAGTTTACCCGCCATTATTAAAGTTGGGATCACCAAAAGAATACCCATTTAGAAGAGAAAATTGATATGTGTATGTTAAATACTTCCCCCCAATAATTCATAGGAAAGGGAACCAATACATTAAATTCTCATATGGTATTCCCAGCTTCTAACCTTGTTCCTCATTCACATTCATACCTCTCTGAAATTCCTTCTTTCAAATCTCTAGTATCTATAGATAGTAATAGGCTATCTATTACTGCATTATAACTCTAACATAGGATCGATTAAAATAACTGTTTTGCTCACAATTTTGTGGGTGAGGAATTTAGAAAGGACTCAACTGGGAGATCTATCACTTAACCATTTATGATTCATTTTGAAGATGGCTTCTTCATTCACATATCTGGTATCTCTCTACTCCTTATTCTCTCTCTCCACATGCATTTCATTTTTTAGAACCTGTCATGTGGCTTACTTCGTCTTTTGAATAGGATAGTCAGCTGCTTTCCCAGAGCTAGTGTTGGGAGGGACAGGAAGTAGAAAGTTCTATCTCTTAAGACTTGGACTCAGACACTGATACAAATTCTATTGGTTCTGTTGGCCATATTCTATTGGTCATATAAGACACAGAGCATTCCAAAAAGCCCAGAGAAGGAAACATAGACCTCATTTCTAGATATAAGGAGGCTCAAAAAGATGGGGTCTTTTACATTCACACATTTACCATTTTATCTTGAATTTTTAACCTAAAGACAACCTAGGAGGTTGCAGACCCCATCTCACCCCTGGCTTTCTGAAAATATATTTAGCAAAGTTGGAGTGATTCATTCAAGTCAGGTCTTGAGTCATAAACTTACCTTTTTTATTCTTATTGCCCAGGAGGTAAATACTGATACAGACACAAAGGTATATTTCTCCATGGCATACATTAATTCCCTCAGACAGTACGATTTAAATCTGTAAGAAAGACCAAATATTTTCCTGATGTTTTATGTAACTTATAAGATCTGTCTTTCACAATGGAATTATTATTTTGTATTTTCATGTGAAACAATCTTTGTTATTTTTCTTAATCTTATCTTCTCCATTTTACCTGTCTTTATATATTATGTTTCCTCAGTGTGAGAATAAGATATTAGAGATTTGCTAAACTAAATATATGTTAATATCCAAGCCCTTAGAAAAAAAAAGAAAAGAATAAAGAAAAAAACAGAATAAAAATTTGGGGATTTCTAGAAGACATTTAATTAGATGAGTAGCTAAAGGCTCTTCTGTACCTGTATTTTGGGAAGAGAAGGCAAAATTTTGTTCTTTTGGTCATATAAAGCATAGTTTTATATTAACACCTTGTATCTGGTAGAAGTGAGCTAATGAACAATTTGAAAAATCAAATAACTTCACTGAAACCGATATTGAACTGTAGGTTAACTAACTAGAATTTAAATTAAAATTTTGGAAAAAAAAAAAAAAAAGAAAAATCAAATGACTCCAAAGGTCTGAAAGACTTTGGGAATGTCTGGTCCATTGTTTTTCAAACTCAAAAAAAAATCAACCTAGGGGTGCTTGGGTGACTCAGTTGGTTGCATGTCCAACTTGGCTTGTGATTTCAACTCAGGACATGATCCCAGCATCATGAGATTGAACTTTGCATCAGGGTCTGTGCTGGGTGTGGAGTCTGCTTAAGATTCTCCCTCTCTCTCTGTTTCTCTCTGGCTTGCTTGCACTCTTTCTTTCTCTCTAAAATAAAAGAAAAATGTTTATCTCTTTAAAAAACTTCAACCTAATTATTCCCTCCCAAATTTATATATTTGTATTAAATAAAATTGGCTTCAAATACACAAAATATACAAAAGCAGATCTACTATGGTTCAAATTAAGGGAAGTAGGAGTTGTGGTACCCCACCATCATTGTACCCCTTCACTGTCCCTTTTTCCTTCTCTAAAGTGGTTTCTGAGAAACTGTGAAGAAAAACTAAAATTCAGAAAAATACATCCCATTCCTCCTCACAATGTGAAAGAAGCTGAGATCCAATTTATTTAAATAATCTGCCAATAGATGTCTAATAATAACTACTCATAGCTGACACATATTGAGTAATTAGCCTGAACTAGGCTGTCTTCTAAGGACCTGACATGGCTTAAAGCATCCAACCTCCATATCAATTTCATGATGTAGACACTCATTACCCTCACTGTGTAGGTGAGTTCAGAAAGCTTATGTGATTAGAAGCAAATCCAAGACTGAAACTCAGGTCTCTGTAAGTCTCAGGGCAATGCTCTTGATGCTCTATAATTCTGCCTCTTAAAGAAATACCTCAAAACACCTTCAATCTATGGTTAGAACTGACTTTGGTATCAATAAAAGTATGCAATCAATCTTTACTACTTTGTTTACTTTGGTGCTTTCCAAGGACCTTAAAAGTCAAAATTGTGACATTCTCACATACTTGCAGTATTTAACTGAAGCTCCAGGTTGCTATAGGCTTCATGTACCATAAAAGTTGGGGCGCCTAGGTGGCTAGGTCTGTTAAGCTTCCAATTCTTGATTTCGGCTCAGATCATCTCATGGTTTGTGGGTTTGAGGCCCACATTGGGCTCTGTGCTAACAGCACAGCACAGATTCTTGAGATTCTCTCTTTTTTTCTCTCCCTGCTGTCTGTCTGTCTGTCTCTCTCTCTCACTTGCTCTCTTTCAAAATAAGTACATAAACTTAAAAAAAAAAGTGGCCACAAACTGGGTCATCACAGGTAACTTGGGGTGTGTGAAAACCTCTGTGACCTGGAGGGACCAACAGTGGAGAGAAGAGTTGGAAAAGTCTATCTAGTGACTATGTGCAGAATTAGGCCTGTGATGAGTAGGAAAATCTTATTTTTAGTTCTTTATCTTTCTATTTCTCTAGGACAGAGACTCTGCCTACAACCTTATCTTGATAGTCCCCTTGTGTATTACAAGCCTTGAATACATATTTGTTGAATTAGTGGACAAATTGGCAGCATTAGCTCTTTCTCTAATTAACCAAGTGACCTAATGCCAACAGCTCTCTCGCTTCCTCCCTCCTCAGCCTGCCTTGCTATTAATGGTACAGGGGCCAGCTGCAGAGTGATGGAGACAGCTGTCCACAAATTACTGGTAAGGGGTAGAGAAGAGGCCCAGGACGTCTGAATGACCTATCAATTGGATAATCCACTTGTGCTTAATTGAGAACAAGATTCAATTAACACATTTGTACACCATTCATCTGAAAAATTCCAAAAAATTTAAAATCATGAAGAAATTATGCAACTCAGATCCATGGTGCATGAATATGTTCCTCGATGAGTGAAGTTAATGTGGGTTAATAGGAGTGAGTGACTTTCTTATCTGAAGTCAGATGGGTAGCAGGAAGAAGATGGCATTTGAAAGGCTAAGCTGAGTGAAGCCATGAAGTTTATCCAAACTTAATTTAAAACAGAAGGTTCAGATCTTGTGAATTTTGACACATACATATATGGAAAGAAGGAAACACACTTTTTAAATACCACTATTTTAGGTAGCATAAAGTCTTTAGCTCAAACTTTTAAAACCCAATATAGTCAGATGTACAAATGATGGTTCTATCTCCTGGGATGGCCTATAAAAGTGCATATTTGTTCAACATTTTAAGATCCTCAAATTGAAAGTGCTGTGTAAATACTGGGCCAGATTCGCTCGCCATGTGTCTCCCTGTGTGCACAGAGCTTTCACTGACTTTAGCGGGTGGAATGTGGTGGGAGAATCTGGCTCATTATTAGTTTTCCTATTTTGATTTGATCAACTGTTGTCAATTACAGACATTGGTAATTACCCACAGAAAAGGAGAGGAGGGAGAAAAAAACTTGCTATCATAATATTTATCTTATCAGTTATGGTATTTTCCTATATTGAAAAAAAATATTGTGGTGAATTGTGTAACACAGCAAGTACTGATTTTACAGTGCCCTTGACTTGAGTGTATTTTTATATAGATATTTTCATTTGTTGCACCAAATCCACATTAATACAGTAGTGCTGCTTCACTTATCGCTGGGCCCTATTAAACCTCCTCCTCACCTCACTCCCTGCACAGATTTGCCCCTTAGATTCTGTGACCACTCCCAATATCATAATCCAGGCCACCACTGTCCAAAACACTTTCTGTGATGATGGAAATATTTTATATTGGCACTGTCCAATGCACTAGACAATAGCCACATGTGGCTATTAAGCACATGAAATGTGGCTAGTGTAATTGGGAAACTGAATATTTAATTTAATTTAAAATTAAATACACGTGTAGCTAGTGGTTACCTTATTTCAGTGCAGTCCAAATGCTTAGGACTTAATTACTGTGATAGCTTGTTGACTGCTCTTCTATTGGGAGGATGTTTGTATTCAGTTTCTTTTTATACAACACCAGATTAATTATCTTTATTATTTTATTTATTTAAAAATTATTTTTATTTTATTTTATTTTCTTAAATAGTTTATTGTCAAGTTGGTTTCCATGTAACACCCAGTGCTCATCTCAACAAGTGCACTCCCCCATGCCCATCACCCCCCTTTCCTTCTCCCCCACCCCCATCAGCCCCATTTGTTCTCAGCATTCAAGAGTCTCTCATGGTTTGCCTCCCTCCCTCTCCCCAACTACTTTTCCCCTTCTTCTCCCACATCGTCCTCCATTAACTTCTTCCTAATCCACCTATATGTGCAAACATATGGTATTTGTCCTTCTCTGCCTGACGTATTTCACTCAGCATAACACCCTCTAGTTCCATCCATGTTGCTACAAGTGGCCAGATTTCATTTCTTTCTCAATGCCATATAGTATTCCATTGTATAAATATACCACATCTTCTTGATTCACTGATGAATGGATCAAGATTAATTATCTTTAAATTTTGCTCTCATTAGGACGTTTCCTACTTAGAAACCTAGGTTGGTTTCATACAGGCTATCTACTATAGCAATGTTTGTAATAATGTACACTCTAAATCTGTACTTACTCAAAATCACTTGGGGACAGAGCTTAGAGTAAATGACTCGTTAGATCCAAGATGGGCCTGATTCTATATAGCCAATTTTAAGAATCTGTAATCTAGTACCTCTACTTTTCTGCATATCTACTGTTTCTATAGAGATTAAGGCAAAAACGGTACCTGCAATCCTGCAGTATTCTTATAACATTTATTCCTACCTCTTTTCTTTCCATTTCTCTCCTATCCCACCCACAGTCTATTCTCCAAATAATAGCTGAAGTAATCTTCCTAAAATGCACAATAGGTTACTCTGACAGTGCAAACATTCCAAAGACTCTCCATTGTCTATAGAATAAAATGATTTTTTTCTCATTCTCATTGTCTACAAAGCCTACATGGTATGCTTCATATTTACCATTTAAATCTCATTACTCTTATTTTAAAAACTTTCTTCTAAAAAAACAACAACTTTTTCTTGCTTACTACTTGGATGTTCCTTCTTTGATACATCAAATTTCTTCTCATCTCAAAGCCTTTGACTTGTACCCCTCTTCTTGTGATCTTTAAAGGGGAAGCCCCTTCTCACCCTTCACCTCCCAGATCACAAATCATTGCAGAAAGAGATGCCTTGTCTTCATTATCTACTGGTTCTGTCCCATCTTAGTCATTTTCCATATACATCTTTTTATGTCTGCAGGCACTTATTATTATCAGATATGTTTGATTAGGTTACATGTACATTACTCATCTACTACTAGGAAATAGGTTCCTTAAGAGCAGGGATTTTTGTTTTTCTTGTTGCTCAGGTTTTTAAAAATCACAATCAGCTTTTTAGTTCACATCGTCCTTAACCTTCTAAAAACAGTGGCTTAAAAATGGTGTTTTTTGTTTGTTTTTGAGAGAGAGCACAGGGGTATGTGGGGGAGGTGCAGAGGGAGAAGGAGGAAGAATCTTAAGCAGGCTTCATGCTCAGCACAGAGCCAGACATGGGGGCCTTGATCTCACGATATCATGATCTCATGATCTCACAACCATGAGATTATGACCTGAAACAAAATCAAGAGTCAACACTTAACTGACGGAGCCACCCAAGCACTTTAAAAAGGTGTTATGAAACCAGCAACATCAGCATTATCTGGAAGCATGTTTGAAATGCAGTTCTGGGTCCCACCCCGGACATACTGAATCAGAAACTCTGGCTGTGGAACCCTATAATCTGTAGTTTGGCAAGCCCTCCTGGTGATATTGATGAAGTTAAAGTTTGTGAATGACCACTCTGACATATACGGTCAGTGTCATAAAATTCAGCAATTAATTTTTGTATATCAATATGTAATTATTTCTTAAGAAATAAGTTAATTTTCCTTTTTGGAGTAATGTTATTTGAAGGTACATTCTGAAATACTTCTTTTCTTTCTTTGAGACTAGGGCATGTCAGACCCTATTGTATGCATCTAAGGCATCATCAGAAGCATATTTCCTTTGTTAAACCCATCTTATTCCACCCCACCCCCCAACAATTACAATTCTTTTCTGGTCCACTTTTACATGTGCTTGCCACAGTATGTTAGAAGTTCCAAAGAATATTTTCTAACTTACATTTTTAATTATTTGTTTCTATAGACCTTACTTTGTGGTTTCAAAGTGTGAAATGTGTGGGATGCCCGGGTGGCTCAGTTAGTTAAGCGTCCGACTGCGGCTTAGGTCATGATCTCATGGTTTGTGAGTCTGAGCCCCACATTGGGCTCTGTGCTAACAGCTCAGGGGCCTGGAACCTGCTTTGGATTCTGTGTCTCCCTCTCTCTCTGTCCCTTCCCTTCTCATGTTCTGTCTCTGTCTCTCAAAAATAAATAAAAGTTGAAAAAAATTTTTGAATGTGAAATTTGTAACTTCTGTTTTACATTGGTTGAGTGTCAGAAAGAGCTCAGTAAATAATCAGAATGATTACATGTGATGTTAGTCACCTTTGGGGCCTCTTGATGGAGTTAGCTAATGTGTGGGACAAGAAAAAAAGTAATTATCATAGTTTGTCTATTTTGCTTTCAGTTGGCCACACGTAGTGAGGAGAAACTGGAGAAATTATTGTACGTAAGTGGCAGAAGGAAAAAATATGAAAGAGAGACAATACAAAGTACAATATGTTGTTATACATCTTCATACCTACTGCTTTTCCTCTTTTAATACATATTTGGTTTTGGATCAGTTAGGATCTTGCACTGACATATAACAGAACATCTAATTCAAAACAGCTTAAACCAAAGGGAGAATTTATTGGCTCATTTGTATGAAAAGCCCAAGGATCTCCAGCTTTAGGCACTGCTTAATGCAATGACTCCACTGGGGTTATCTATCAATCTTTCTACATCTCCTCGTTCTGCCTTCCTCCATGTTCATTTAATTTCTAGGTTTTGCATAGTGGCAAGATGACTGCTCCTAGTCTAATTCATGAACAGTGGGCATAGGAAAGAAGTTTACTCCTTCTGAAGTGAAAACAAAAATCCTTGTCCTTACTATAACTGGTTTGAGTTCTGCCAGGAGTCTACTCTGAAGTACTCACTATGAGTAAGGGTGTGCCATGTATTTAATTGCTCAAGGATAAATAATGTACCCATATCTGATCTAGAGATTAGAATCAGTTTACCAAACCGAGTTGTTTAATTATGGGGAAAGATTGATATTTAAAAAGAATTTTGGAGAATTAGTATCAAAGAAATAGACAGTAGATTTTGGTAAACCAAAATAAATATGTAAACAAATAAAATAAATATATATCCATCAAAGTTTGGGTGTAAAATTCCACATACAAAATTGTTTTCTTAACAATGAGAAGTCTCATATTACCTTGATTTTATTGCTTCAGTGTTAATTTAGTGTCATATCTAGAGCATTTTTGTATTCTTTCCTTTTTTTAAAATGTTTGTTTAGTTTTGAGGTGGGCTGGAGGGGCAGAGATGGGGACAGAGGAGCCAAAGCAGGCCCTGTACTGACAGCAGAGAGACAGATGTGGGACTCAGCTCATGAATCATGATCTCATGACCTGCGCTGAAGTTGTATGCTTAACCAGCGGAGCCACCTAGGTGCCCCAGCATGATTTTATTTATCCAAGATCTTATTTCTACATGTGATAACTACTTTCAGATTGATTGAAGATGTATGTCCTTTTCAGTTCAGAGAATTTTTCTATATCATTTAATTGACTCTTCTATTTCTTCCTTCCATCTTTTTCTATAATCCAACTTAATATAATTTAAGTAATTCAATATAATAAACTTCTGAATTTATGCTTTATTTCTCTGAACTTTTCTGCCATAATTCCTATACTGTTTTATTATTTGTGCAATATTATGGAAGTATAGTACAATGAAATCTTCCCACTTATATATTTATTCTTCAGTTGTGTGTTTTCTGTCATTCTACAGATGTCATCTATGGAGGGTTTATTTGGTTTTTGTTTTGGTAATCACATTTTTCATTTCTAGAGTATAAAATTACTTTTTAAAAATAGCATTAGAATTCTATAATTAGCATTCTTTGGAGTTTGCAATTAGTAAGAGATAATTGCTCCCACACTCACAACTAAAGCAAACCAGATAATCTACAGAATCATAGTTTCTTTGTTTGGTTTGTTTTAACCATAATAGAGTGAGAATGCAAAGAAAAATAAATTAATGAAATTCCACAAAGCAATGACTATTTCTTGGCAGAGTAGAGAAGCATGGCTTCTTTCATCCCTAGTGAGGCTGGGGGAAAGAATACTATGATAGATGGGTGTCAGGAGAAACTGGCTAGACTTTTCATCAACTATAAATCATCACATGTGGGCTTGAATAATGGACAATAACTATTTACTGCCACAGAGGAGTCCATTTCAATCTACCGACTCTTTTTTTCTGTAAGTCTTCAATTAAGTGCATGGGTCATATGCTAAAGGTTGAGGGAGCAGGGCACATTAGAAGCACATGAAGCTTTACCAAGTACAAGGTAGTAGCCCCTTGAAGGAAAGCTATAAAACAACAGAGCTGAGAGAGATTTCTCCAAGGTAATTCACATCTTCACCAAATGCTGAAACCAGGAAGGAGGGCAGTAGAGCAGAGAAAGATCTTACAAAGCGTAATAAGAGATCTCTCTCTCCTGGTTTGGAAAGTTTACACCCAAGCAATAAAGCACAAACAGAATACCAGTCGAGTTTAACAATGACAGACAGAAGTAGGGGCAGGCTTTATACTGGGAGTAAATCTTATTTACTTTCTACTGTGTTTTATTTTTGTCATAAAATGGTTTGCATATGATCAAAAGTTGAAAGATGCACAAAAAAACAGAAACATGTGCCCAATGAAAGAAAGGAAGCAGTCAATAGCAGCATGCCAAGAGATAGACCAGCTATTGTAATGATCAGACAGAAACATTAAACTATGAGTAATTAGGGTCTAGTGAAAACTTTAGACATCATGTGAGAAGAGATAGGCAATTTCTCTAGGGAATAAAAATATAAAAATGAAATACACATATATACTTACCAGAAATGAAGCATACACTGATGGGATTAACAGTAGATTGAGCACAAAAGAGAAAAGATTCAGTGAATTTAAAGATAGGTCACTTGAAATTTTCCAAATAAACATTGAAAACTTAAAATAAAAAAAAAAGGAACAAAGCATCTGGTACCTGTATTTAGAATCCTAGAAATATGTATTTAGAGTCCCTGAAGGGGGAAATTAATAATGAGACAGAAGAAATATTTTAAGATATAATGGCTGAGAATTTTCCATAATTAATAAAGATCAACTTGCACATCTGAGAAGTTTAACAAATCCCAAGCATAATAAATACAGAGAAAACCATATGTAGCCTCACTATAGTCAAACTGTTGAAAACCAAATATAAAAGGGAAATTTAAAGAGCAATTGGAGAAGAAAAAACAAAATATAGATGGTGGAGAAATGATACCAACGACAGCTGGTTTCTTATCACAAACAATGGAGACCAAAATAAAATGTAATAACATCTTTAAAGTGTTTTAAAAAATTAACTGTCAGCACAAAGTTCTACATTCAGCAAAAATATTCTTTAAAAATGAAGATGGGATAAATAGATTTTTCAGACAGACAAAAGCTGAAAGAAATATTTGCATAGATATTCTCTATAAGAAATAGTGAAGAAAGTTGTTCTAGCTATAAGGAAATGATGTGAGAATGCAAGTCCATATTTGTGGGAAGGAATGAAAAGCATGGAAGTGGTAGTAAATATGTAGCTAAATAAAAAATATTTTTTTAATGTTTTTCATTTTTGCATATTTTAATTTACCTTATTATTTACTGATTAAGGCAAATAACATATTTTAGAATTTATAGCACATGTAAAAGTAAAACACAACAAAAAGAAAAAGAAGAAATAAATCTTGTAATATTGTAGTGTTTTTACATTTCTTTAAGTATATTACTTGAAGGTAAATGTGAAAAGATCAACCATATATAATCATTAAAGCAACATTGAAAAAGTAACACAAAGAAGTACAGCTTAGACGTCAATAAAGGAGATAAAAATGCTTAAAAATGCTGATTCACCATAAAAAGGGAAGAAAAGAGACATAATGGAACAAATATCAGATGTCACAAATATAAAATAAATATAACAAAAGGCATAAAACTATCAATAATTATGCACATATATAAATGGACAACACCATGTAAATAAGACAAATGTTGTCAGACTTTCTCAGGCAAGATCAACTCTATGTTGTGTACTAGAAGTACACTTTACATGTAAAGATGGCTTCACAATTAAGATAAAAGTATTTTAAAAATAAGTAGACCAAGGGGCGCCTGGGTGGCTTAGTCGGTTAAGCGGCCGACTTTCGCTTAGGTCATGATCTCGCGGTTGGTGGGTTCGAGCCCCGCGTTGGGCTCCGTGCTGACTGCCAGCTCAGAGCCTGGAGCCTGTTTCAGTCTGTGACTCCCTCTCTCTCTGACCCTCCCCTGCTCACGCTGTCTCTCTCTCTGTCTCCTAGAAATAAATAAAAAAAAAAAAAAAAAAAAAAGAATGTTCTCGGACTTTCAAAAAAAAAAAAAAAATAAGTAGACCAAAAATAAGAAAGTTCAGACAAAGCAAATTACAAGATCAAGGGTCTTAACAGAAATAAAGATAAAAATTTTATAATAGGATCAATTTCTCAAGACATAATAATCTTAAATGTGTATACACCTAATAATAGGACTTTAACATTGTGATATTGTTCCTTATAATAAACATGTGGTCTTTGCCTCTTCTGCCACAGAGCTCCTAAAGCACATGTAATTTCCTAAGTGGTGAAAGCAATGGGAGTGTCTTGTGTTAAAATATTCGACTTTTTGTCCTGAAATAGCTCCAAAGCCATAAAGGTAAAAGTAGTGTCTTGTTATTCATGATAAGTTTCTGTTAATCACACTTGAGTTGATGTTAATGGGGAGCCTTTTGGAAAGCCTCCAAGGATGGGGACTCATTGGTACAGGAACCAACCAAGATTAGAGGAGCGGAACTTTCAGAGCCAGTCTTCAATCTCTGGTCAATGACCAATAGTTAATCATTTAATCAATCATGCCCATTAAGAAAACCCAAAAGAATGGGGTTTGGAGAGCTGCTGCAAGCTTGGTGAACACATAGAGGTGCTGAGAGAGGGGTACACCTGGAGAGGGCATGGAGTCTCCGTGCCACCTCGCATATACTTTGCCCTGTACATCTCTTCCTTCTGGCTGTCCCTGAGTTACACTCTTTTATAAAACACCGGTAGCCTATTAAGTAAAATGTTTTCCTGACTTCTCTGAACCAGTCTAGCAAATTAATACAGTAAGGGCTATAGGAGCCTCTGATTTATGGCTTGTCATTCAGAAGCACAGAGAAAAAGCTAAATTTCTGTTAAATTGTAGAACACCTAGCCATTGTATGAGAATTGCTTGGAGTGAGAAACCTCCACATACACATTTGGGGACCAGAGATATCAGAATTGAAGTATTTTATGAGTTGTGAGTAGAGTGTCAGTGTAAAGGAGAGACAGGAGCAGTGTTTCCCCCTCTCATTCAGGTCACAAAACTTGATAAAATTAAGAGGACAAATAGAACAAATCTACAAATATAATTAGAGACTTAAACACCTCTTTATCACTAATTGCTAAAATGCATAGTAAAAACAAAAGATGTGTATACATGGTAAGCCATTACAACCAATTTGATTAATAAATAGAGAACATCATAACCAACAATTGCACATTACCCATTTTTAGCCATTGCAAATGAAACATTCACTAAGAGCATATGCTGAATAACAAGTTTTAATACATATCAAAGGATTAAAATCATATGTAGTTATTCTTTGACCAGTATGAACTTAAGTTAAACATTAGTAATGGTGAATTATCTGCAAATGCCAAATATTTTCAATTTAGAAAATGTACATTCAAATAATCCAGGGTTACCTGGGTAGCTAAATCGGTTCAGCATCTGACTTCGGCTCAGGTCATGATCTCACAGCTCATGAGTTTGAGGCCTTCATTGGACTCTGTGCTGACAGCTCAGAGGCTGGAGCCTACTTCAGATTCTGTGTCTCCCTCTCTCTCTGCCCTCCCCAAATCACGTTTTGTCTTTCTTTCTCTCTCAAAATATAAATAAACATAAGCAAATTTTTTTCTAAAAGGAAGAATGGAGAAAAACATAAAATACCCATTTGAGAAATAAAAAGGATGCATCACTACAGTTCCTATAATTTATTACAACTGAATCCAGAAGAAATAGAAAATATGAATAGTTGAAAATTTATCAAAGAACTTGAATTAGTAATTCAAAAACTTCCCACAGAGAAAACCCCAGGACCAATAGCTTCCTTGGTTAATTTTATCAAATATTTAATGAATATGTGACCTCTAACTTAAATTCTCAGAAGGCAAAGTAGATGGAAGCACTTTATTTCTTTTTTCATGAGATCAGAGTTACCCTGATACCAAAACCTGATAAAACTTTGACCAAAAAAATTAAATCCAATATTCCTTATGATTACAGATGTAAAAATGCTTCACAAAATATTAGCACATTGAATCCAACAGTACATGGTGCTAAAGTATGACTTCAGAAATGCAATTCTAATTTGACATTTTTAAGTGTTAAATTTTGATTATATTTTATTTTAATTTAACTTTCAGTAAATGTAATTCTCATTATTGGAATAAATCAGAAGAATGATGTCATTATCTCAGTAGATGCAAAAAACTTTTGACCAAATTCAGCACTCTTTCATTATATAAAGTGTCAGCAAATGAGAATTACAATCAAACGTCCTTAATCTAATAAAGAACACCTATTAAAAATTCTTTCAGATAATTTCATTCTTAATAATGGAATAGTAAATTTTATCCCCTAAGTTTGGGACCAAAGTAAAACTACATGCTTTCACTACTTCCATCTAATATTGAGTTATAAGTCCTAGCCACTGTAATAAAGCAAGAAAAAAAAAAAGACACAGGAGTAAGAAGAGAAGTAAAAATATTGTTATTTGCAGATGGTATGATTGCTTACATAGGAAATCCAAAGGAACAAACCAAAAGTTGTTACTAATAACTAAATTTAGCATGTTCATAATATTGAAGTTCAATATAAAACTTATTTATGTGTACTAGGAATGAACAAATAGAAAATTAAAATAGTAACATTTATGATAGTGTTGGAAAATATTGAATCCATAGTAATAAGTTTAGTGAAAGATGCTAGACCTCTACACTGAAAATTATAAAACATTAATAGGAGAAAGTAAAAAAAAAACCTAAGTAAATGCAAACAGAGACCATTTTCTATGGTTTCAAAGACTTAATATTATTACAGTACAAATTTTCTTCAAACTGACCTTTAGTTTCAAAACAAGCTCATTCAAAACCCCAATAGATATTTTCTCCTTGGAAACTAACAATCTATTTCTAAATTTATATGGACACATAAAGAATCTAGACTACACCAACCACTCTTGAAACAGAAGAATAAAATGGCAAACTTTACATTATCCCTTTTTAAGGCTTATTTTATTTACTATAAAGCCACATGCATAAATGCAGTGTGAATTTGGCTACCTGTTTATAAATAGAGTAAAATAATGTATCCATATATACACAATTGATTATTGAACAAGGTACCAGGTGAAATATATACCCATACCCACTAGAACTGCTAAAATAAAAATGATTGACAATAACAAATGTTGGTTAGGATGTGGGGCAAACAGACATCTAATACATCGAGGATTGGAGTGTAAAATGGTACAGACATTTTTGAGAACTGTTTAGCATTTTTTAAAATAGGGTTGAACTTCTATCTACCCTATGACCTTCAAATTCCATTCTTAACCAAAAATACTTCTACAAGAATGTTCATAGCAGCTCTGGTCACTATAGCTTCAAATGGAGCAAGCCAAATGTCCTTAAGCAGGAGAATGGATCAGTAATATATGTTACAACCATGTAGCAGAATACTATTTTTGACTAAAAAAGTACAAATATAGATGAATGTCAAAAGCATTTGACTCAAAATTTACATCCTTATGATTTCATTTATATTACATCAAGAGCAGGTGAAATTATTCTACCATGATTTAAATCAGAAAGTTGTAGCCTACAATGGCAAAATGGACTGAAATGAGCAAGAGAACTTTCTGAAATGATACAAATGGTTCAAATCTTGTTTTGGGTATTAGTTATACAAGTATATATAATTATTAAAATTCATTGCTGAATTGTTAAGATCTAGGTATTTAAGCATATTATACCTCCATTTTTAAAAGATTTTAGAAGGGCCTCCCATTTGTTCTGTTAAGTTTGTTTCTTCAGGTGTTAATTCTTGTAATTCTTAATTTGGAGCTTTTATTTCATGGAGTTGGTTTTCTTGAAATCTTTCATGGTTTGTGGATTGATGTCATCTTTGTATCAGAGTCTTTATGTGCCTATGTGGACTGTGGTTCTGTTTACTATCACCTGACTAATTGCAGGGCAATGATAAGACATGCTGTTGGTGGTATATACTAGCTGCTCATTTCTCAAGAATCTATTTGAGATTCTCATCTCCCCATGACAGTGGGGATTCTGCACTGCCTCCTTGGCCTTTCACACAATCAATGTTGCAGTCTTCCAAAGAGATCTGTTGTTGCTGCTGCATGTGTCTATGTGTCTATGTTTCTGTGTGTGTTTATTTGTTGGGGGCAGAGAGCCACGGGTTAATCTTCTAAACTTCTTCAAATGTGTTTACACAACAAATCACCCTGATGGTTGCCTCAGCTCTCTTGGTGTGAAACAACCTTGTAGCTCCTTCTACCTTCTGTAGCAGTTTTCTTCATACATATTTATTTCAACTGCTTTCCATGTGGTGCAGATTTCCTAAAATTTCTGGCTCAAATTAACTCCCTTATGCTTTTCCATCATATGCTGTGATGAACTTATGATTAAGGAAAATAGGTGTGTTTTCTGTCATTTGTGGAGATTTGCATTAGGACTTACAGACAAACACAATTGCTCTATTTTCCATCTTGATCCAATTCCTCAAGTCACTTTTAATTAGCAGCTTCGTTGCTCCTTTACATACTGATGTACCTTAGTGACTCTCATCGTTACATTTACGTGGCCCTGTATAATGGTCTATTGATCTGGCAGTGATCTGAACTGTTGCTTTTTGTTGGGTAGGTATTTGACAAGTTCACAAAGATAGACTATAAATTGATCTATAAGGTGCAAACAGTTTTTAAAAGGAGAAAATTACTTCTGCATACTTGTGTTTGGAAGAAATGGGATTGATGTTTCAGAATCTCTACCTGGAGGTTAAGCTCTATAGATAACCCTAAAATGAGAATATAGAAGAGCCCTACTCAAAAACACCTAAAATCTTCCTAAGCAACTTGGCCCCTGACTATTTATCATTCTCATGTTGACTTAACACTTTGGGAGGCTGTGTCTATAAATGAAAGCTGTGTTTGTATGCTAAAGTCAAATGCTATTTGCTGAGGATACTATGACTTTGGTTTGACTTTTTGGCTGATAATAGCAGATGGGCAAGGTTTTCTTTTATTGTTTGTTTTCACATTAAAAACAAATACTGGCAAAAACAAGGATGAAGTACCACAGCTCCCTCTCTGAGCTGTTATTTAGAAGTGGTCCAAACTCCTGTCAGAACATTAGATAGTACACATCCATAGGAAGCCAATAGTGCGAAGAGCACTTGGTAGTTCTTTATCTTCCCACTGTACACAGATTGTAATATCAAGAGCTGATACGATATTGAATTCATGAAGGGTGCTGTTCTTTGACAACTTTCCATATTACAGGGCAGGAAACTGAATGAAGAACAATTGGGCAACTTAGATTTATTTCTAAAAGAATATGGAAAAGATTTAATGAAGATGTAAAGCCTTTACAATTTCATTTATTATTATTTTTTTAAATTTTTTAATGTTTTTATTTATTTCTAGGAGAGAGAGAGAGACAGCGTGAGCAGGGGAGGGTCAGAGAAGAGAGGGAGTCACAGACTGAAACAGGCTCCAGGCTCTGAGCTGGCAGTCAGCACAGAGCCCGACACGGGGCTCGAACCCACGAACTGTGAGATCATGACCTAAGCGAAAGTCGGACGCTTAACTGACTGAGCCACCCAGGCGCCCCTACAATTTCATTTAAAGGAAATCTATATTTTGGTTATTATGATAAATTAGACTTAAAATCATTATATCTAATAAAATTTTGGTACTGTATTTAGTTTCTAAAAAGTAATATAATGGACTCCTCTGACTTGATTAAACATGCATATCCTGTGAAAACAGTTAAAAATCCCATAATTCTACAATTCAGTGGTTAATACCTGATGCATTGTAGTTTTCCTGCCTAGATATAGTGTTATGTTTTAAAATCATATACTCTTATCAACAGATTTTACTTTTATTTAATGTTATATCTTTTAAAATATACTTAGTAGCCCTTTAATGTGTATTAATATGAATAGACACTTGTCCCTTCTACTGGACAATTTTGTTTCCTTTTCTCTTAATCACAGTGCAACCAACATCTTTGCAAATATATACAGAGTATAGTCTGATTATCTCCTAAGGAGTTTATTCAGAGAACTGTAATGAGCAGTTTAAAAAGGGGTTGCATAAGTGATATAGCTGTAGCTTCCATCTCTTAAATTATTTCCAGGATTTTGCTGGCTATTTCTTTATTCTCTCATCAATCCTAATGGCACTTCCCTAATAGTTAAAGAAGGTGATCATTTTTCCTTCAGCGTTATAGGAGGAGTTGTGCTCCTTTACTGGAATCTATCAACAAGTTTCAAGATCCATTTGTATGATTTGAGCACTATTTTCAGGCTCCTGAAAACTATAATCAAGTTATTTCTAGAAATCTTGCTCCAGTTGATACTCCCACCAGCATTGTTGTAACCATTATTGGATATTATTATTTCTTTAGAAGTTTTGATATATTAACATTTTTAAAATGACATTTGTATAGTCTCATTTTATTTATTTTTTAAATAATTTTTAAAATGTTTATTCATTTTTGAGAGAGAGAGAGAGAAACAGAATCCGAATCAGTCTCCAGGCTTTAAGCTGTCAGGACAGAGACCGATGCGGGGCTTGAGCCCACAAAACTGTGAGATGACGACCTGGCCGAAGTCGGACGCTTAACCCACTGAGCCACCCAGGTGCCCCTGTGTAGTCTCATTTTAGTTTACATTTATTTGTTGATTAAAATTCACCAGCCATTTCTATTTCCACTTTTGTGAAATATATATTTATTCCATTCGTCCACTTATAATTTCAATGGTTTATCTTTTATCTACATACAGTTTAGATTAAAAACATGTACAAGTTGACACAGATCATTGTTCGTTTGTTAAAAATGTACTATTTTGATACATTTTTAAAAATTGGTTTATATTTTATGAAATATATATGTATATATTTGTAGTCAAATGTATAAATTTTCTTTTCAATTGCTTTTATCGTAAGGAGCACTTAAAATTATTTAAAATTTTAAAATTATTATTAAGGCATATCTGCATGACTCAGTCAGTTAAGTATCTGATTCTCAGTTTCGGCTCATGTCCTGGTCTCACAGTTAAGTGGGTTCAAGCTCTGCATCAGGCTCTGTGCTAGCAGCCTGCTTGGGATTCTATTTCTTTCCCTCTTTCTCTCTGCCCCATCCCTGCTCGCTCTCTTTCTCAAAATAAATAAATAAACATTTAAAATTACTATTAAAATATTTATTGTTGAAGTATATTTGGCATACATGTTATATTAATTTTGATATAAAATGAGGTACAGTTCTATACATTATGCAAAGCTCACCAGATGTATTATAATATTACTGACTGTATTTCTTATGCTTTACTTTCCATCCCCATGACTTATGTATTTTATAACTGGAAATTTGTACCTTTTAAAGCCCCTTACCAATTTCATTCATCCCCACCCGCCACCTCTGGCAACCACCAATTCTCTCTATTTATGAGTTTGTTTCTTTTATTGTTTGTTTTCTGTTTTAGATTTCTCATAGAAGTGAAATCTTGTGGTATTTGTCTTTCTCTGACTTATTTTACCTAGGATAATACTCTCTAGGTCCTTCTATGTTGTCACAAATGGCAAGAGTTCATTTTTATTTATGGCTGGGTAATATTTCTTTATATACCATATATTGCATCTTCTTTATCCATCCGTTGATGAACATTTAGGTTGCTTCCATATGTTGGCTATTGTAAATAATGGTATAAGGGCACCTGGGTGGTTCAGTCAGTTAAGCATCTGACTCTTGATTTTGGCTCAGTTTATGATCTCACAGTTTGTGGAATTGAGCCCCACATTGGGCTCTGTCCTGACAGCATGGACCCGGCTTGGGACCCTCTCTTTCCCGGTCTCTCTGTCCCTCCCCTGCTCATGCTTTATCTCTTTCTCAAGATAACTAAATAAACTTAAAAAAATAATAATACCACAATAAACATACGGGTTCATATATCTTTTTTAATTAGTATTTTCATTGTCTTTGACTAAATACTAAGTAGAAGAATTAATGGACCATATGGTATTTCTATTTTTAATTTTTTTGTGAAATCTCCATAGTGTTTTCTACATTGCTTAACTAATTTGTATTTCCACCAACAGTTCATGAGGGTTACTTTTTTTCATACCCTCACCACCACATGTTATTTATTGTTTTTTTGATAGAAACCATTCTGACTAGTGTGCGGTGATATGTCACTGGGTTTTGACTTCATTTTCCTGATTAGTGATGTGTTGGGCATCTTTTTGTGTGTCTTCTGGCCATTTGTATGTCTTTGAAAAAATGTCTGTTCAGGTGTCTGCCCATTTTAATTGGATTATTTGGGGCTTTATGGTGTTGAGTTGCATAAGTTCTTATATACTTTGATATTAACCCCTTATCGTATATGTCATTTGCAAATATCTTCTCTGTTGTGTTGTTCTTTTGTTAGTGATTTCCTTTGCTGTGCAAAAGCTTTTTCTTCTGGTGTAGTAACAATAGGTTATATTTTCTTTTGTTTCCCTTGCCAGAGGACACATATTTAGAAAAATATTTATCTAGTCTGTGTCAAAGAAATTACTACATATGTTTTCTCCTAGGAGTTTTGTGGTTTCCGATCTCACATTTAGGTCTTGAGTTTATTTTTTCGTATGGTGTAAGCAAGTGGTCCAGTTTCATTCTTTTTCACGTAGCTGTCCAGTTTTCCCTACAGCATTTGTTGAAAAGGCTGTTTTTTATTCCATTGCATATTTTTGCCTCTTTGTCATAGATTGACTATATAAATGCAGGCTTATTTCTAGACTCTGTTCTCTTGATCTATGCATCTATTTTTATGACAGTACTATATTGTTTTGGTTACTACAGTTTCATAGTGTATCTTGAAATCTGGGGTTGTGATACCTTTGTTGTTCTCAAGATGGCTTTAGCTATTTGGGGACTTTTGTGGTTCTGTACGAATTTTAGGATTATTTGTTACAGTTCTGAAAAATGTTGTTTGTATTTTGATAGGGAGGGATTGCATTGAATCTGTAGGTTTCTTTAGTATGGACACTTTAACCATAATGGTTCTTCCAGTACATGAGCGTGGAATATCTCTCCATTTGTGTTACTTTCAATTTATTTCATCAATGCTTTATATAGTTTTCAGAGTACAGATCTTTCTCTCTTGGTCAAGTTATTTCCTAGGTATTTTATGGTTTTTGGTGAAATTGTAAATGGAGTTATTTTCTTAATATCTCTTTCTGATACTTCATTATTAATATATAGAAGTGTAATGAATTTCTGCATATTGATTTTTTATTCCTAGACTCCCTGAATTCATTTATCAGTTCTTATAGGTTTTTTTGTTTGTTTGTTTTGGTTTTTGGTGGTTTTAAGATACTCTGTATGTAGTCTTATGCCATGTGCAAATAATGAACGTTTTATATCTTTGTTGCCAGTTTGGATGCCTTTTATTTCTTTTCCTTGTCTGATTGCTCTGATTGGGACTTCCAATAATGTATGGTATAAAACTGGTGAGAATCGACATCTTGTTTTATTTCTGATCTTAGAGGAAAAGCTCTCCATTTTCCAGCATTGAGTATAATGTTAGCTGTGGGTTTTTCACATATGGCCTTTATTATGTTGTGGTATGTCCCCTCTAAAACTAGTTTGTTGAGAATTTTTATCATAAATGGACATTGTGCTTTGTCAAATGCTTTTTCTGCATCTATTGAAATGATCATATGGTTTGAGCCTCTCTTATTTGTAATGCAACATGATTGCATGAATAATGAACTATGCTCATATCCCTGGAATAAACCCACTTGATCATGATGAATTATTTCTTTTTACTGTGTTGCTGAATTTAGTTGACTTATATTTTGTTGAGAATTTTTGCATTTATGTTCATCAGAGACATTGCCTTGTAGTTTTATTTTGTTTGTAGTATCTGGTCTGGGACTCAGAATGCTGGCATCATAGAATTAATTTGGAAGTTTTACTTCCTCTATGTTTTTGGAATAGTTTGAGAAGAATAGATGTTAACTCTTCTTTAAATGGTAGAATTTACTGTAAAGTCATCATCCTGCACTTTTGTTTCTTGGGAGTGTTTTGATAATTGATTCAGTTTTGTTACTAGTAATGGATGTATTCAAATTTTCTATTTCTTCCTAATTCAGTTTTGGAAAATTGTATGTTCTAGGAATTTATTTATTCTGGTTGTCCAATGGTTGGCACATAATTTTTCATTGTATTCTTTTTTAGTCCTTTGTATTTGTGTGGTGTCAGTTATTATTTCTCCTCTTTTATTTCTGATTTTCTTAAGTTTTCTCTTTTTTTTCATTTTGCTGTTTTGATGAATCTGGCTAAAGGTGTCAATTTTGTTTCTCTTTTCAAAGAAGTAGTTCTTGGTTTCATTGATCTTTTCTATTGTTTTTTTTTAGGTCTTTGTTTCATTTATTTTTCATTCTAATCCTTATTATTACTGTTTCTTGTACTGTCTTTGCACTTTGTTCTTTTTCTAGTTCTTCAGGTATAGGGTAGATTGTTCATTGGAGATTTTTCTTGTTTTCTGACGTAGGTTGTATCACTATAAACTTCCTTCTTAGACTTGTTTTTGATGTGTCCCAAAGATTTTTGGCCACAGTTCTTTCATTTTCATCTGTCTTCATGTATTTTGTAACTTGTTCTTTTGTTTCTTCATTGGGACTCATTTGTTATTTAGCAGCATGTTGTTTACAACATGGTTATTTTTTTCCCCTAGTTGTTTTCTTATAATTGATTTGTAGTCTTATTCCATTGTGTAGAAAAAGATGCTTGATATTATTTCAATCCTTTTAAATTTATTGAGACTTATTTGTGGCTTAACACGTAATTTTTCCTGGAAAATGTTCCCTGTGCACTTGAAAAGAATATGTACTTTGCTATTTAGGGATGGAACATTCTGTACATATATGTTAAGTTTATCTGGCTTATTGTGCCATTCAAAGCCACTATTTCCTTACTGATTTTTTTTCTCAGCATGATCTATTAATAAGAGAGGTGTTAATGTACCCAACTATTGTTTTCATACTATCAATTTTTCCCTTTATGTCTGTTAATATTTGCCATATGTATTTAGGTGCTACTATATTGGATGCACGGATATTTACAATTATTATATCCTCTTGTTGAATTGATCCCTTTATAATTATGTAAAGCTTTTCATTGTCTTTTGTTAGAGTTTTGGCTTTTAATCTTTTTTTGGCTGATGTAAGTATTGCTATTGTCACTTTTTCCCCTACTTCTAATTGAATGGAGTTTCTTTCTCCATCCCTTCACTTTCGGTCATACGTTCGTGTTTTTAGGTCTGCAGTGAGTCCCTTGTAGGCAGTATATAGATGGGTCTTGTTCTTGCATCCAGTCGACTTATGTCTTTTGATTGGAGCATTTAGTCCATTTACATTTAAACTAATTATTGACAGGTATGGACATATTGCCATTTGTGTTATTATTTTTTTGGTTGTTTTTGTGACTTTTTGTGTCTTTGTTCCTTTCTTCTTCTCTTGCTCTCTTCCCCTGTGACTGATAACTTCCATTAGTGTAATTCTTGGATTCCTTTCTCTTTATTTTTTGTGTATCTATTTAGGTTTTTATCTGTGGTTATTATGAGTTTCATATACAGTAGTCTATATTGATGGTCACCTAAGTTTGAACAAATCCTAACAGTATTATATTTTTACTCCCCTCTCCACATTTTACATATATGGTTCATGTTTTAAATCTTTTTTATTTTTTGGATCTCCAGATTAATTTTTGTAAATATAATTGATTTTGTTATTTTTGTGTTTTAACTTCCACACTGGCTTTAGAAATGATTATTTTTTTTTTTTTTTTCCAAATAGTTTATTGTCAAATTAGTTTCCACATAACACCCAGTGCTCATCCCCACAAGTGCCCTCCTCCATGCCCACCCCTCCTCCCCCCCACATCCACCAGTCCTCAGTTTTTGTCAGCATTCAAGAGTCTCTCATGGTTTGCCTCTCCCCTTTCCCCCACCATTTCCGCCCTTCTTCTCCCCCTTGGTCCTCTGTTAAGTTCCTCCTAATCCTCCTATACGTGCACACATATGATATTTGTCTTTCTCTGCCTGACTTATTTCGCTCAGCATAACACCCTCAAGGTCCATCCATGTTGCTACACATGGCCAGATTTCATTGTTTCTCATTGCCGTGTAGTATTCCATGGTATAGATAAACCACATCTTCTTGATCCATTCATCTGTTGATGGACACTTAGGCTCTTTCCATGTTTTAGCTATTGTGAGAGTGCTGCTATGAACATTGGGGTACATGTGCTCCTATGCCTCAGCATTTCTGTATCCCTTGGGTAAATTCCTAGCAGTGCTATTGCTGGGTCATAGGGGACTTCTATTGTTAGTTTCCTTGAGGAACCTCCACACTGTTTTCCAGAGGGGCTGTACCAGTTTACATTCCCACCAACAGTGTAGGAGGGTGCCCGTTTCTCCACATCCTCGCCAGCATCTAGAGTTCTCTGATTTGCTCATTTAGCCACTCTGACTGGCGTGAGGTGGTATCTCAGTGTGGTTTTGATTTGTATTTCCCTGATGAGGAGGGATGCTGAGCATCGTTTCATGTGTCTGTTGGCCATCTGGATGTCCTCTTTGGAGAAGTGTCTGTTCATATCTTCTGCCCATTTCTTCACTGGGTTGTTTGTGTTTGGCGTGTAGTTTGGTGAGTTCCTGTAGATTCTGGATATCAACCCTTTATCTGATATGTCATTTGCAACTATCTTTTCCCATTCCGTTAGTTGCCTATTAATTTTCTGGGTTGTTTCCTTGGCTGTGCAGAAGCTTTTAATCTTGAGGAGGTCCCAACGGTTTATTTTTGCTCTTGATTCCCTTGCTTTTGGGGATGTGTCAAGTAAGAAGTTGCTGCGGTGGAGGTCAAGGAGGTTGTTTCCTGCTTTCTCTTCTAGGGTTTGATGGTTTCCTGTCTCACGTTCAGGTCCTTTATCCATTTTGAGTTTATTTTTGTGCATGGTGTGAGAAAATGATCTAGTTTCATTCTTCTGCATGTTGCTGTCCAGTTCTCCCAACACCATCTGTTAAAAGGCTGTCTTTTTTCCATTGGATATTCTTTCCTGCTTTGTCAAAGATTAGTTGGCTGTATACTTTTGGGTCCACTTCTGAGTTCTCGATTCTGTTCCATTGGTCTATGTGTCTGTTTGTGCCAATACCATACTGTCTTGATGATGACAGCTTTGTAGTAGAGGCTAAAGTCTGGGATGGTGATCCCTCCCGTTTTGGTTTTATTTTTCAGGATTCCTTTGGCTATTCGGGGTCTTTTGTGGTTCCATACAAATTTTTGGATAGTTTGTTCTAGTTTTGAGAAGTATGCTGGTGCAATTTTGATTGGAATTGCATTGAATGTGTAGAGTGCCTTAGGTAGTAATGACATCTTAACTATATTTATTCTTCCTATCCATGAGCATGGAATGTTTTTCCATTTCTTTGTGTCTTCTTCAATTTCCTTCATAAGTTTTCTATAGTTTTCATCATACAGATCTCTTGTATCCTTGGTTAGGTTTATTCCAAGGTATTTTATGTTTTTTGTGCAATTGTGAATGGAATCAGTTTCTTGATTTCTCTTTCTGTTGCTTCATTGTTGGTGTATAAAAATGCAACCGATTTCTGTACGTTGATTTTGTACCCTGCAACTTGGCTGAATTCTTGGATCAGTTCTAGTAGGCTTCTGGTGGAGTCTGTCGGGTTTTCTATGTAGAGTATCATGTCATCTGCGAAGAGTGAAAGTTTGACTTCCTCTTTGCCAATTCTGATGCCTTTGATTTCCTTTTGGTGTCTGATGGCTGATGCTAGGACTTCCAGCACTATGTTAAACAGCAGTGGTGAGAGTGGGCATCCCTGTCGTGTTCCTGATCTCAGGGGGAAAGCTCTGAGTTTTTCCCCGTTGAGGATGATGTTAGCTGAAGGCTTCTCATAGATGGCTTTGATGATGTTTAAGTAGGTTCCTTCTATCCCAACTTTCTCGAGAGTCTTTATTAAGAAGGGATGCTGTATTTTGTCAAATGCTTTTTCTGCATCTATTGACAGGATCATATGGTTTTTATCTTTTCTTTTATTGATATGATGTATCACATTGATTGATTTGTGAATGTTGAACCAGCCCTGTAACCCAGGAATGAATCCCACTTGATCTTGGTGGATGATTCTTTTTATATGCTGCTGGATTCGATTTGCAAGGATCTTGTTGAGAATTTTTGCATCCGTATTCATCAAGGATATTGGCCTGTAGTTCTCTTTTTTTGCTGGATCTCTGTCTGGCTTGGGAATCAGTGTGATGCTGGCTTCATAAAATGAGTCCGGGAGTTTTCCTTCGCTTTCTATTTTTTGGAATAACTTGAGAAGAATTGGGATTAATTCTGTTTTAAATGTCTGGTAGAATTCCCCAGGGAAGCCATCAGGTCCAGGGCTCTTATTTGTTGGGAGATTTTTGATCACTGATTCAATTTCTTCACTTGTTATGGGTCTGTTCAGGTTTTCTATTTCTTCCCGTGTGAATTTTGGTAGTGAGTGTGTGTTTAGGAATTTGTCCATTTCTTCTAAGTTGTCCAATTTGTTGGCATATAATTTTTCATAGTATTCCCTGATAATTGCTTGTATTTCTGAGGGGTTGGTTGTAATAAGTCCATTTTCATTCATAATTTTGTCTATTTGGGTGCTCTCTCTTTTCTTTTGGATAAGTCTGGCTAGAGGTTTGTCAATTTTGTTTACTTTTTCAAAAAACCAACTCTTGGTTTCATTGATCTGTTCAATTGTTTCTTTGGTCTCGATGTTGTTTATTTCTGCTCTAATTTTTACTATTTCTCTTCTTCTACTGGGTTTAGGGCATTCTTGTTGCTCTGCCTCTAGTTCCTTTAGGTGAGCTGTTAGATTTTGGACTTGCGCTTTTTCTAATCTCTTCAAATAGGCCTGGAGAGCAATGTACTTTCCTCTTAGGACTGCCTTTGCCGCATCCCATAGATTTTGAATTGTTGTGTTTTCATTTTCATTTGTTTCCATATATTTTTTAATTTCATCTCTAATTGCCTGATTGGCCCATTCATTCTTTAGAAGGGTGTTCTTTCACCTCCATGTGTTTGGAAGTTTTCCAGACTTCTTCCTGTAATTGATTTCAAGTTTCAAAGCATTGTGATCTGACAGTGTGCATGGTATGATCTCTATTCTTTTATATTTCTTGAGGGCTGCTTTATGTCCCAGTATGTGATCTATCTTGGAGAATGTGCCATGCGCACTTGAGAAGAAAGTAAATTCCCTGGCCTCAGGATGTAAAGTTCTAAATATATCCGTCAGGTCCATCTGGTCCAATGTATCTTTCAAGTCCATTATTTCTTTAGTGATTTTCTGTCTGGTTGACCTATCCATTGCTGTAAGCGGAGTATTAAAGTCCCCTGCTATTAGCACATTCTTATCTATAAGCTTGTTTCTGTTTGTGATTAATTGTTTTAGATATTTAGGTGCTCCCATATTCGGTGCGTAGACATTTATGATTGTTAGTTCTTCCTGATGGATGGACCCTGTAATTATTATGTAGTGCCCTTCTTCATCTCTTGTGATTGTCTTTAATTTAAAGTCCAGTTTGTCTGATATAAGTATCGCTACTCCGGCTTTCTTTTGATTTCCTGTAGCATGATATATATTTCTCCATCCCCTTACTTTTAATCTGAAGGTATCTTCCCGTCTAAAATGAGTTTCTTGTAGACAGCATATAGATGGATTTTGTTTTTTAATCCATTCTGCTACCCTATATCTTTTGATTGGCGCATTCAGCCCATTTACATTCAGTGTTATTATTGAAATATGTGGGTTTAGAGTCTTTGTATCTTTTGTAGGGTTCATGTTTGTGGTGGTGTCTCTGGAATCTTTGTTCCTTGCAACCTTTCCTTCAGAGCATCCCCTCAGGATTTCTTGTAGGGCTGGCTTCGTGGTGACAAATTCTTTCAATTTCTGTTTGTTTGGAAAGGTTTTTATCTCTCCTTCTATTTTGAATGACAGGCTTGCTGGATAGAGGATTCTTGGCTGCATATTTTTACTGTTCATCACATTGAAGATCTCTTGCCATTCCTTTCTGGCCTGCCACGTTTCAGTAGATAGGTCTGTCACCACTCTGATGGGTTTCCCTTTGTATGTGAGGGCCCTTTTCTCCCTAGCTGCTTTCAAAATTCTCTCTTTGTCCTTGTATTTTGCCATTTTTACGATGATATGTCTTGCAGAAGATCGATTCAAGTTACGTCTGAGAGGAGTCCTCTGAGCCTCTTGTATTTCCACATTGACTTCCTTCCCCAGGTCGGGGAAGTTCTCTGCTATAATTTGTTCCAGGACTCCTTCAGCACCTTTCCCTCTCTCTTCCTCTTCTGGGATTCCTATGATACGGATATTGTTGCGTTTGACTGTGTCGCTGAGCTCTCGAATTCTTCTTTCCTGTTCCTGGATCAGTTTGTCTCTTTTTTTGTCAGCTTCTTGTTTTTCTAGAATGGTGTCTTCTAAATCACTTATTCTCCTTTCTGCCTCTTCAAGCCGTGCATTGGAGGCCTCTAATTTATTATGGATCTCATTTATCGCATTTTTTAATTCTTCATGCCTATTTTTATTTTCCATTCTGTCTGTAGCCATAGTTTCTTTGATGTCCCCTATGTTTTTTTCAAGCCCTGCTATTAATTTCACCATTATTATTCTAAAATCTTGTTCACTTATGCTGCTGATATCTGTTTTGAGCAGTTCATTAGCTGTCATTTCTTCTTGGAGTTTCTTTGGAGGAGAGCTCTTTCGTTTCGTCATTTTAGTTAGCTTTCCGGCTCTTGTTGGTTTTAAAGAGCTGTTATGCTCTCTGTTTCTATGAGCACTGCTATATCCGAGAAACTCTTTGACTTTCCAGGGCCTATCCTTTCAGAGATTGTTTTTTGAATGGTATCCCTCGGTCACTCTTGTTGGGACCTTAGTTATTTTATTTTCCTATTCGTAGTGATATTTGGGACTCTTCACCTTGTGTACTCTAGCTTGTTTCTTGAGGTAGCCCTGGAAAAGAAAACAGACAGACAGACACACAGGGAGCAGGAGCACACAAACGCACAGGCTGATTCAACTAACATGCATAGCGAGAGGGAAAACGAAAAAGTTAATAGAAAAGACGGAGGAGGGAGGGCGAATAGGGAGCATAAAATACATAAAAGGGTCAAAAAGGGGAAAAGAAAAGGAAAAAAGAAGAAAACCGATGGACAAAGAACGGTTTAAAGCATATACCTGGATTTCCCAGCTACAGTTAAATAGCCGTGTGTATGCAGTGCTGGTTGAAGAGCATAGCGAAAAAGAGAGAATGCAGGGTGAGACAAGGCAGATTTGGAAATAGAATGAACAGGCAGAAGGGATAAGAAACTTTTTTCAAAGAGGTGAAGGGTAGGATGTGGTTGGATAGGTGAGAGAAGGATGCTGGAATTATCCAGAGAAACTATATAGTCTAATTACTCCTGAGAGAAATAGCTGAAAAAGTCGGTAGGTGTAGAATTTACATTTACAGAATGGACTTGTGATTGTTTAAGCAAGCTGGCGACCAGAGTTAATCAGGTCAGTGTTTTGGGGAAAAAAGCGAGAAAAGAGAAAGAAGAAGAAAAAAAGAGAAAAGAAAGGGGAAAAAAAAAAAAAAAAGAAAGAAAAAAAAAAGAAAAAAGAAAAAAAAAGGAAAAAGAAAAAAAAAAGGGAGGAGGGCACCTCTCAGGCAGGGATGGGCGTGGCGTGATCCGATGCCTCAGGCGGGGGTTCTGCCTTGGCGATTGTGGGAAGGAGAGTGATGGTGCTCCAGTCCCTTCTTGAACCCCGCGCTGCAGCTCGCTTTTTTTTTTTTGGCGTGTCAACTCCCCGTTCCGGGGACGCAGCCGAAGTTGGTTGCACTCTTCAACCCAGGCCAGTTCCAATCTCCAAATCCCAGTCCGCGTCCTGCTGAAGTTGCCTTAGTCACAGCTTCCCAGACAACCCCCTCGGGCTATTCCAGGCTCCCTGCTGAGCTCTGGGGGCGGAGTCAGGATCGCTGCTTTCTTCTCTGGTCGGCTCTGGTGCGCATGCGCGGGGGCTTGCCTGCAGCGTCCGCGTAGCCTGAGCCCGCTGGAGTGAGGAAAACCGGGTCTCTCTGGCTTGTCACCCGAAACACGAACTCACAGGCAAATTTCCCAGTTTTTAGCTCTTTGCCTTCCCTCTCGAGTTCCAGCCAGCCAGGAGCGCGGACGCCTGGTGTCTGCGCGTCTCCTTCAGGGGTCCCAGCCGCCCTGGAGCCACAATGGCGGCAAGCGCGCCGCTGGTTAGAAGGCTTTCTCAGTGGATTCTGCGTCCTTTTTCTCCCAGTCTCTCAGGTTTTGTATGGTTTCCAATGGCTTCAGATCTTTTCTGTGTGATGTATGGGCGCGAGTGCAAGTACGGAGCTCCTTACTTCTCCGCCATCTTGCCTCCCTCCTTAGAAATGATTATTTTATTGCTTACTCTCTGTTTGCGTTTAGCATTGAAGCTTTTTCCTTTCAAATTTTCTTCTAGTATGACATTTGTGTTTGCTTAAAGAATTCCCTCCAACCTTTATTTTTATGCTGATTTAGTGGTGATAAACTCCTCTAAATCTTGTCCGAAAAACTCTTTATCTCTCCTATAACATTGTAGAGTTGAATATCCTTAGTTGTAGGTTTTTTCTTTTTAGCACTTTAAATGTGCCATGCCATTACCTTTTGGCCTTCAAAATTTCTTCTGAAAAGAAAGATCAACTGATTTCCATATGCTGTTTTCTTTGCATGTAACTGTTCACTCTCTCTTGCTATTCAGATTCTTTCTTTTTATTTAATAAAACCTGTGATATTTGAATATTTATGTATCTTTGTGTGGACCTTATTAGGTTCATGAGGTAACCAACCACATTGTCTGGTACCTTCTGTGCTTCCTAAGCCTGGCCCGAGTGTCTGTTTCCTTCCCCAAATTTGGGAAATTTTTAGCTGTTGTTTCTCTAAATGTATTTTCTGCCTCTTTCTTCTTCTTCCAGAACCTTTATAATGCAAATATTAGTACACTTGATGTTGTTCTTCAGATCCTTTAACCTATTCTTGTTTTTATTTTTTAATGTTTATTTATTTATTTTGAGAGAGAGAGAGTGCATGCGCTCAAGTGAGCAGAGGAAGGGCACAGAAAGAAGGGTAGAGAGGATCCTAAGCAGGCTCTGTACTGTCAGTGCAGAGCCCGATGTGAGGCCTGATTTCACACATCGTGAGATCATGACTTGAGCTGACATCGAATTGGATGCTTAACAGACTAAGCCACCAGGCAACCCATAACTTATCCTCATTTTTAAAATCCCAGTTTTTTATTCTTCACCTTGGGTGCTTTCCTATATCCTCTCTTTGAGGTAGCTGCAGATCCGTTATGCATCCTCTAATCTTCTGTTGTTCCCTTTAATGTATTTTCATTTCAGTTTTATATCCTTCCATTTCAATTAGATTATTTTAAATATTTTATTTCTTTTTGTTGAAGTTCTCACTGACTTCATCAATTCTTTCTCCAGTTCAGTACACATCTTTATGATCATTACTTGAAATTCTTTATCAGGTAGATTATTGATCTCTATGTTGTTTAGTTCTTTTCTCCTGAAGTTATGTCTTATAGTTTTCATTGAAGTATATTCCTCTCTCATTTTGACTTACTTCCTATATTTCTATGAATTAGACAGAGCAGCTACTTCTCCTAGTCTTAAAGGAATGGCCTTGTGGAGGTCACTTTCTGTGTAGACTGCTTGTGCCTGGTGGTTTGGCTGATTGGCGGGAGCTCTAGCAGGCAATGGCAGGGTATTCTGGGGTGCTCTGTGCCAAGACTCTCCTGGTGGGACAGCTGAAGATTATACAGGTGTAGGCCTGCTATGTCTTGGGGCACTTTGTTGCTGTGTTACCTTGGTGAGATGGCTGGAACTAGAGCCGGCATTGTCCTGGGAGTCCTGGTAAGCAGGCCACGCTGGAGAGCCTTGGTGGGACAGCTGGAGCTTGGCTAGATGAAGGTGGTTACCTAGGGAGGATGATTGCATCTGGTGTGCAGTAGGGACCTGGAGCTTCCTGAGGTGGCCACCTCGACAGGGTGCCCATACCCTGAACCCATCTTCACTATCAGGTTGGTAGAGGAGCATATGCAATGGCCACCACTAGCCTCTCCAAATCTGGAGAGCATTATCACAGTCACTCTAGGGTTCTTTATTTTCTAGTTTGTTCTTTTAAACCATGGCTTTTTTGTTTTCTGTGCCCCAACGTAGCTGGGGCTGGTGTGATCAGGCCAGGTAGACCCTGCTTGGTTTATGCTATCAAGATTGAGTGGGAGGAATACTACATGGCAATGAGAAACAATGAAATCTGGCCATGTGTAGCAACATGGATGGACCTTGAAGGTGTTATGCTGAGCGAAATAAGTCAGGCAGAGAAGGACAAATATCATATGTTTGCACATATAGGAGGATTAGGAGGAACTTGACTGAGGAACAAGGGGGAGAAGAAGGGCGGAAATGATGGGGGAAAGGGAGAGAGGCAAACCATGAGAGACTCTTGAATGCTGACAAAAAGTGAGAACTGATGGATGTCGGGGGGAGGGGGGATGGGCATGGAGGAGGACACTTGTGGGGATGAGCACTGAGTGTTATGTGGAAACTAATTTGACAATAAACTATCTGTAAAAAAAAAAAAAAAAGATTGAGTGGGAGCGTAGATAGTGGTGCTTGTCAATCCCTCCAACATCAAAGAGTTGTCTATGTCTGCTGCTGTTGGGCAGACATTGAAATGCTGATTCCTTTAAATTCTCATTACCTTTTTAAACCACAGTTTTTTTTTTCCCCCCTCTGCACCACAGCATGGATAAATCTGCTCCTAGTTCTTCAGTACTATCCATTCCCACTGCAGTTGCAGCTTGGAGAAGAGTTCCAGGGGTTACTGGGTGCCTGTCTCCCTCACAGTTTTCTGTGTGGTCCCCTGTCTTTTGTTATGCAGAAGCTGTTTAGTCAACCCTCAGTTCTTCTCCGGGAGAAATGCTCTATATGTAGGTGTAGATTCAGTGTGTCCATGGAGAAAGTGAGATCGGGGTCTTCCTTCATTGCCATCCTGGACCCAGCCCCTTTCTCTATTTAATTTTTAAACTAGTCTTTTGTATGGTATAGATATTACGAATGTCAGCTAAGGATTGTATGTTTTAGTACAGTAAGTATATTCAGTTGTGCAAATTTAATTTTTATTTCTATCTTCTTCCTTCAAAGAATATCATATTATACATTCTCTGTTATTTATAATAATTAACTTCCTTCAAATACAATTTCAAAATATTTTACATGCAGTTATCATTAAGTAGTGATTAATGATCC
Source organism: Proteles cristata cristata (assembly GCA_017311185.1). Classification (NCBI taxonomy): domain Eukaryota; kingdom Metazoa; phylum Chordata; class Mammalia; order Carnivora; family Hyaenidae; genus Proteles; species Proteles cristata. Next base: position 777,921 of record JAESUZ010003861.1, on the reverse strand, counting down.
ACATGAAATTTTTAAGGACTTGGTAAGACTCTTCTCCTTTAGCTTCTAGCCTTAGAACTATTTAATGTCAAAAGATAGGCCATCCAGGTCAGTTTTATCTTAGGATTCCCCAAACTAAGTTGTTTGATTTGAATTTACCAGACTAGGTTCATCAAAAAGTTTGATGACTTGGAATTCTAGGTGCTGAGTTGTTTTTTGCCCAAAGTGGATAGGAAGCTATCCATTTTCCATTTCAAGCAAAGTGCAGCCCAGTTGTGCCTCTGGATCCATCATCAAACACAGCTCAGATTTCAGCTTTAACTTATCTAAATATAGGCTTACTGTGAGTGACAAGATCCTGGTAAATGGAATCCTCTGCCATCCTCTTTGATATTGTTTCTAGTAGGATGACTCATGGCTCTGATTTGCCCTAGAAAAAGTTTCATTACACTAGAGAATTTTCATTGAGTAAAAGCATCATTGACAGATCATCTGCCACTCTGACATCCTGGGCTGTTACTCTGCTGTCTGGAGATCAAACGGTATTTACTTTTTTAACACTGACCATCTGAAGAGAATTTTAACTGCATTTCTGTACAGCCTAATGCTGTCAGGTGAAAAGACCACTGAAAGTTCATGAATATAGATAGAGATACCTTGGTCTTTTATGGTGGGATCCCATAAAACTCTCATGTTAAAACACTTGGATATTTTCTTGTGCCATGAATTTTTTGAAGAATACAAAAAATTTTTTGAAGAGTACAAAAACAATTTACTTCTTTTGATTTGATATTTTATGCAGCTAACAGAAGAATATGAAAACATAGATTTAATAGCAAACCTCCTTGCATACTTGGAAATGTAATTACAATATGTTTCAGCATGGGTTTTATTCAGGAAACAATGTTCTTTGGTTTCATTGATGACTACTCTTTTGAATGAATGGGCTATATCATCAAGCCACTTAATCTGAGTACTTAGTTTCTCATTCAAAACATTACCCAGTGGCTAGAAATGGTCATGAAATATCATTCTAGCCTTTGGTGCAGGTGTCTGTTGTAATGTGATCGTCCCTTGTCATGAGGGACTTTGACATCCTCATTTCCCATTTGGAGCATCATGCAATTTGAATGTATACTGAGCCAAAAAGTGATTCCAGCAAGGAGGCTTATATTTCTCCTTAGCAAGTTTACGGAGCATTCACAATGGTTTTCTCCTCACAGATGTGGAACACAGCAGGTTTCTTATTGATAAGTTTTATGATTGATGAGGCTAATACTGCCTCACTTACTCCCTTTTGTATTTTCATGGGTGGGAAGAGGTTCAGGGAATGAGTTAAAAACCATGTAAATCTTTTCAGTAAGAAAACTATCCTCTCTTATAATTTGTCTTGTTACTTTCTCATCAGCACCTCATTTTCTGTCCCAGAGTTCTTTGAGGATTAATTGCTCTCACTTTCGAGAACCAGAGATGTAGGAGAAATCATGTTTGAAATTTTATTATTACTTTCACCTTTTGCACATTGGATCAAATGGCAGGGAGATCTGTGAAGATTAACACTTGTTTTATAAGGTCACACAGTGGTTTATGATTATTCTGACCTGTGCCTTGAGGTCAGTCTGCTCCACATATTTAAATTGTTGCCTTTAGATATTCATTTAGTGCATTAGAAATCTGGACCAACAGCCCTAGCCACCTTGTTGAATGGGTGAAGGAGCTAATTCTGAGGTTGAAAAGTTGGTCAGTTGAGAGTTTAACCCTGACAAAAGCTGAAATCCAGTTTCCCTGGATAAGCCCTAGGAACCCACAAGGCTACTGACTTTTAGTCTTCTCTCTCTAACCTCATTAGACCTTGGTAGATCATAGGCATTTTTGCCTTCATGGTCCCTTCTTCTATAAGAAACATATTAACAATTTGTTGCACAATTATATTGGTATAAATACAAAAATAATCCAGGTTCAATTCATTAATTTGTATTTATTATAATGTTCATTTTTTTCTTCTAATTTTAAAACAAATTAAAATGAAAAAATCTTAGGAGCCCATTTAAGTATTATGGGCCCCAGACACTGTGCCTAAAGAATGAGTATGCCTTACCCTCATATATTTCACCAACTACATTTTCCTTTGTTCTATCACTTGAACTATAACCCTTTGTACTGTCAAGCCCAGACCCTCCTCAAACCCTACAAAGTATTTTGTGTGGGATTTTAAGACAACCAGCTGCTAACTGGTGATGCATTTTTACTGAGGAAGATCACCCACAACCATGGCTCTGCTAATTCCAAGCACTGTTACTTGCTCAGAACATCCAAAGACTCACTCAGTCTTTGAATCTGACCCACTTGGGTACTGACACAGACCTGGTGTATACTTGGATTATATCAGGTCTGTTACTTGTGCCATCAGATTATTTTCCAATACGGCCAACCTATAGACAGTCCCTCTTGAGCCTGATTTTCTTCCTTCCTTCTGTCTTTCAGTGGCATTGCAGCATGCCTTGCTGAGGAGTCCACTAGTTAGTTTCTGACTGAGGCAAGATGATGTAGGCAAAAAAAAAAAAAAAAAAAAAAAAAGGCTATTATGAGCAAATTCTGTATTATAGAAAACAATTTTTTATTTCTTTGTGGCAATACAAACCTCAGTTAGAGCTCTGGGTCCCGCTATACTATTCCTCCTACTTTCCTTTCTATTTAGCTTCCTAAAGAATTTATTTCACCTATGACTTCTTTTGTTCATGCAATGAAGTTAGTAAACACTTATTGAAGTCCTTCTTTGTGCCAGGAGCTTTGCTATGGACTTCCTTATTGCCTACAGATTCCAAGAGCAGGTACTCTGGAATTTTGGTTTTAAAATTAGAGTTCAATTAGTTGTTTCTATTGTGTTGTTGGGTCTTTTAATTATGAAAATAATACATGCTTTTGGAGAGAAAAAATACTCAAATAATAGCTAAGTATAAGAACGCAGAGTGACAGTTTTGGATATCTAATTCCACCAGTTAATATTTCTCCAAGGGCAATTTCTTCATCTTCTAGTCCTTTTTTCTGTTGCTTTTAAAACTTCGGATTTCTCCTTCACTCTGAATATTTTTTTTTTACCCTTCAGCTATTATGACACTACTTTTAAATTTTTCTTACATTTTTACTTCCCTTTCAAAGGGTTTTTCCTATCACTTCTTCTGACCCTCGCATTTTGTTCTTGAGATTTCTTCTAGTTTATTCTTCTAATGTACTTGTTTCTAATTGGTTCTTTTCAATTGTCTAGAAGTTTAAGGACATGAGGAATTGTGTTTATAATTATGCTATCTCTAATGTCTTGGAAAGAGCTTTTTTAAAAATTCTCTGTGTATATCCCCATTTTATAAGTCTATGATCTCTAGGACCCAAATAGTGTGTTTCTGTCATTTCAAAATATGTGTTTATCAACCTTTATCCAAAGATCTCAAATATGACATCTTTTTGCCACGTAATTTATAGGAAGATTTCGATTTGGCAGTTGGGAGTTCATTCATTCATTCATTCATTCAGTGATTCATTTTGCAGTTTCAAGTTTTTATTTAAATTCCAGTTATTTAACCTAAAGTGCAATATTAGTTTCAGGGGTAGAATTTAGTGATTCACCACTAATATACAGCACCCGGTGCTTATCACAACAAGTACCCTCCATCATACCCATTTCCCATTTAACCCATCCCCCTACCTACCTCTCCTCCAGCAGCCTTCAGTTTATTCTCTATAGTTAACAGTCGGTTTTATGGTTTGCCTCTCTCTTTTCCCCCCATGTCCACCTGTTTTGTTTCTTAAATTTCACATATGAATGAAATCATATTGTATTTGTCGCTCTCTGTCTGACTTATTTAGCATAATACTCTCTAGCTCTATCCATATTGTTGTAAATGGCAAGATTTCATTGTTTCCATTTTTTGGCTGAGTAATACTCCATTGTGTGTATGTATACCACACACACACACACACACACACACACACACACACACACACACACCCCACATCTTCTTTACCTATTCATCGGTCAATGGATATTTGGGCTTTTTCCAGTTTGGCTATTGTTGATAATACTGCTATAAACATCAGGGGACTTATGCCCCTTTGCATCCTTATTTTTGGATCCTTTGGGTAAATTCTTAGTAGTGCAATTGCAGGATGGTAGGATAGTTCTATTTTTAACTTTTTGAGGCACCTCCATACTGTTCCCCAGACTGGCTGCAGCAGTATGCATTCCATTTTATAAACTGTAGGTGCTGATGTCTTCCATTTGCCCTTGCAGACACTCTCTCTCTTCATCATTTTTCACACTGTCCTTGCCCCAGGAGGCAAGGACTATAGCAAAAAGCTTTCTTCTCTGTTGGTTTACACTTGGGGTCAGCCACTGGAGAGCCCCAAGAAATTGGAGAGAAGGGGGAATGTGAGGTTGGTGTATTTATCCCCCAGCATCCTTGCCATGTCACCATGGGTTGACCATGTTGAAGTGTACAGCTCCTGCCATGAAGGTGCCCATAAGGTTCCAGTAACTGATTCTTCCCCTTTTCCTTCTGGTCTGAGGTTTGTAAGTATGGGTGTAAACCTTGAGATATTTCATTTCTCTTGTTGTTTTCCTAAGCTCTCTCACACTATAATAAATAACCACTTTCTTAAATTCTCCTTAATTATGTGGTTTGAGTGTGCCATTTTTGTTTCTGCCAGGGCCTTAATTTAAGTTTTTAAAAGCTGTTGAAGTTATTCAGAGGATATTCTTTAGGTTTTCCTTTCTCTTAGATTTTGTTTGCTGTTTGTTTTAAATTCTCTAACTATAATCGTTATCATGGTCTGCCTGCTAAATTCTCTGCCATGAACAGCATTCCGGGGATGATGGTGATGTTGGCGGTGAAAGGAAGGTTTTTATTCTCTGTTTACTTCAGAACATCTTTTCCTTGCTGGGATCTGAGATGAAAACAGCTCTCCCATTGCAAACCTCCAGAACTTTCCTGTGTAACATCACTAAATATCCTTCTGGCAAGACCATCTCAGGCTGTAACTATTTCACCACCTCACCCCCAGGACAGAGACTGCTAAAATAGCATCTTGACTTAGAGAAGCCTAGTATGACATGGACGCTGACCAGCTACTCCTCATTCACCAACTGTAATAAAGCAATTATCTCCTTCTTTCCATATAATTTAGGGGTGAGAGGAGACACTAGCATCTCCTCCTATTTACATGGAAAAATATGTCCCATTTTGGATTTGTTAGTTAACAGCAGGGACAACTTTGCACATTAAAGTTTTCTAGCAAAAACTCTCTAATTTGTACAATATTTAAATGCTGCTTCTGACATATCTCATGATTTTTTAAGTCACTGTTTGTCTTTTGCATTTTAAATCAGATTCAATTATGAAAATACCTTTTCTTTTCCATGAATATCAGAAGCCTCTACTAACTACTTGTTTGGAGAGAAATGTGAAGCAGATTCTACTTATATATTTATTTATATTACACATTATATTTATATATTTATTTTATGTGTTCTATTTATCTTATATTTATGTACTTACATAGAATATTGTCTATTGTTTTTTAACTTTAATTTTTTGTTAAGGCATAATTGATGTACAACATACTAGTTCCAGGTATACAGCATAGTGATTTGATATTTGTATACACTGTGAAATGATCACCACCATAAGTGTAGTTACCATCTGTAACCGTAGAAGTTATAAAAGTTTTTTCTTGTGATGAGAACTTTTAAGATTTACTCTTTTTAGCAAATTTCAAATATGCAATAGAATATGATTGACTGAAATCACCATGTTGTACAATATATCCCCATGTCTTATTCTGTAACTGGAAATTTGTACCTCTTGATCCCCTTTACCTATTTTGCTCACATTCCCAACCTCTGTCCCCTTTTGGTAACCACGAGCCTATTCTCTGAACATGCGAATTTTGTTTTGTTTGTTCATTTATATTTTAGATTCCACATAAAAGTGAAATTATATAGTGTTTGTCTTTCTCTGACTTATTTTATTTAGCACAGTACCCTCAAAGTCCATCAGTGTTGTCACAGAGGGCAAGATTTCACTCTATTTTATGGCCAGGTGGAATTCCATCATATATATGATATATCACATACATATCACATCTTCTTGATCCATTTATCAATCAGTGAACTCTTAGGTCATTAGGTTGTTTCTGTATCTTGGCTATTGTAAATAATGCTGCAGTGAAGATATGGGATCATATATCTTTTAAGATTTATTTTTTATTTTCTTTGGAAAAACTCCCCGAAGTGGAATTGCTGGATCAAATGATAGTTCTAATTTTTTGAACCTCCATAGTTTTTTTGAGGAACCTCCATACTGTTTTCCACAGTGCCTGCACCTATTACATACCCACCAAGAATGCACAAGGGCTCCCTTACATTGAGTATAGTTTACGTATTCTCTTTAGGTTTAGCCTTGGTTATTAAAATTTGAATCTTCTCATAAAATGTATTAGTAAAATCATTGATCAGTAATCAGGTTTCTCAATGGAAGGTTTATGTCTGGTGAAAAATTTTTCATGTTCAAGAGAACTCCACATGTTCCTGCCGTCTTTATAGTGATTTCATACATAAATGGGATAACTTTTACTTGATGAGAATACTTTATTAGTCTGAACATATCTCATCTTGACCTTGTCAATAACTGAAATATTAATTCCTTTCCTTATATCCTTCAATCATGGACAAAGGAATAGTCAAATTCTGTGATTTGGAGAAATGCAAGGAAAGGAATTTTTAATGCTTTCTGGCATGCAAAGCAGCATTGTTTTTCTGACTGCCATGGCCTTTTATTCCTGTGACATTTGGAATTGAGCTTTGGAATCAATATAGGGTATTGATATTTAGTGAGATAATTTCCAAATAAGTGTTATTTCTTTAGATCACTTGATGGTAAACTATGGCCCATGGGCCAAATCTGGCCTGTTTTTGTATGGACCAAATCCTGCCTGTGGGCTAAGAATGGTTTCATAGGATTGTTAAATGAAAAATTAATTTTATAACATGTGAAACATAGGAAATTCAAATTTCAGTGTCCATAAATAAGGTTTAATTAGACCACAAACCACATTCATTCATTACATGTCCATAACTGCTTTCACGATGCAATGGCAGCATTGAATAGTTGAAGCAGAGACTACAAAGTGTAAAAATCCCTAGCCCTTTAAGAAAGATTTGCTGACCTTTGTTTAGATAACCAAATGTAGGTTTTCTTTACCTGAACTAATAATCTTACTGAAAATCTCTTTTTTTATTTTTTATTTTTATTTTTTCATGTTTTTTATTTATTTACTTATTTTTAGAAGAGAGAAAGACAGGGTGAGCAGGGGAGGGTCAGAGAGAGAGGGAGTCACAGACTGAAACAGGCTCCAGGCTCTGAGCTGGCAGTCAGCACAGAGCCCGACGCGGGGCTCGAACCCACGAATCCCGAGATCCCCACGAACCGCGAGATCATGACCTAAGCGAAAGACGCTTAACTGACTAAGCCACCGAGATGCCCCCTGAAAATCTCTTGATAGCTACTGAATTGATGATTTTCAAATCATTATCCCTTATGTACGTTTTATACCATTAATTTTACAAAGGATGAGAAGCATGCCAGCATTACTCCCACAGCAAGAGCCATAGCTGGAAAGGTGATAGAATCACATGAAATTATTTAGGAATCATTCTGTTGTTTGGTTATCAAGTATGGCATATGGCATGGTACCTTATATTTGACACTGCTTCTGAATATCTTCAAAACTTTTATTCACCTCAGTGTGGAATGAGAACAAGATAGGGTGCTAAGCCACTTTGCTCCATATTTAATCTCACCACATGTCTTATGAAGTAATCACAACTGTGAAATAAACACCACCACCACACATGCCCACTTTGTGTATAAAAGACATATCTATGAGTATAGTATCAATACATTTCCCTCATCTTTGTACTCAAAAGGGGCCCCAGCAAGTATGAGAACAGGTGTTTTAATTATGGTCTTATCCAGGACTCTTGATTCTTGATGGACAATTGCACATAATATCTTTATTTGTTTTTTTTTCTCCATTGCAATCTAGTTCCCAGCAGGAAATTTACTGAGCTGCCAACTTAAGATCATCTAATTGACTCAGAAAGAATCTGAATGAGTTTCTAAATATCCAACTGAAATCAATTGTGACTCTCTTTATTTTAGGCCCCAGGCAGATTGAAATTGAGACAATAAATGGAAGCACCTCATTTTGAAAGAATGAGAGTTGGCAGCTTCACAGCAAGCACCATATACACACACTTCCGTACACCCATGCATCTACACACACACAGACACACTCACACACACTCATTTGCAAGTTTTATATTCAGAAAGAATGCATGACTGGGTATATGTTTGGCATTTGAAAATCTCCGGCTTTCTAAGATACATGATTTCAGTAATCTAGAAAACATTTCATTCATTAGAAGGAAATATTAAGGAATATTGCTGGTAGTGGCAAGCTATGACTAAATATTTATGTAAAGACTAAATAATTATGTAAAGACTTTTGTGCTCTCAGATTCTACCAAAGGCCTTGAGTGTCTAATATTTTTTGTACTCTATTTTTCATTTTACTCAGGGAAAAGAGTTCCCCAAGGTTCATCTATTTGTATACATTTTATGTTTAAATGTTTTCATTAAATTCCAATTTGTGTGAAATAGAAACAACAAGAATTTCAAACAGCATTGTTATGGGTTTAGTAGCCCATCTGCCATTCTCTCCTCTTTTCCTAACAGAGAAGGAATGACTATGAGAATAAACAAAGTATTTAACATCACCCTTCAATACTAGAATTTTAAGTCTCTGAATTTTCACAAAGGAGGGACCTGAATATTCAGTCTTTACTGTGGTTTGTAATGATGATCACTATTAGAAACTGTGATGGGAGGTGAAGCATTATAGCACAAATTCTAGTGAACTTTCAGTAATTACACAAACATACAACATAAGGTATTGTTTTCAGAAGAAGGTTTAATGGTGGGACACAGAAATCTGGTGCTGGGCAGAGAGAGACGGTTTCATTTCAGATTCTTACAAAGGAGGCTCTTTTTCCAGCAACGCAGTTCTACAAACCCTCTCCTTATCCCTCCAAGAGGAAGAGAGGATGCTGAAGAACTCCAAGAATACAGACAAGCACAACAGTCTGATTATACATAGAGAAAAGCCATTTCGGACTCAGCTAAGAAGGCAGAAGCCAGCATTTTGCAAATCACATTGGAGGGAGGAACATTATTAGGGAAAATTTCAAGACAAAGCTTGGAAAGATTTTTTTCCCCCAAGCCCAGTTTATGCCCTTAGACCAGAAAAAAACCAAATAGAGTGTAGAACTGTGGGGACCATACTAGACCACAGTACACTGATTAAGGGTTATTTTTAGGTGCTTCTCACTGGAAGTTGATATTATACAATTGCATAATTGCACACACATAGTTGTGTGTGAGTATACTAAGCTAAATGTATTCAAAACTAGGTTTTTTAAAGAAGATGATGACACTTAAATATTAAAAATTATTCATCAATATTGATAAGTATTAAGATATTTAATCATGATATTTGGTCTCATATGAAGAATATGAGAATATATGTGACATTCTTTCCCATTGTCTTCAAATTGCTGCACTGATACTGATATTGTAGGTGATAAAAAAAAATCAAACAAAACATACATATACTTAGAAGAGGATACTGGGAATCTGAATATGTTTTTTCATATAAGCAAGACCTCAGGAGAAAGCAGCATAGTAGGCCAGGGGACACTTCGGCCCTATAGTCAGGCAGGGTTCCAAAACTGGTTCTCCATTACCCATCACCTTAAGCAAGATATCTGGCTCTCCTAGATATTATTTCCTTACCTGTTACAACGGATGTATTGATTTGCTAGGACTGGCATAATCAATTACCATGATCTATATGGTTTAAAAAATGTCTTTTTAATGTTTATTTCTGAGAGAGAGAGAGAGACAGCGTGAGCAGGGGAGTCAGAGAGAGAGGGAGACATAGAATCTGAAGCAGGCTCCAGGCTCTGAACTAGCTGTCAGCACTGAGCCTGATGTGGGCGTCAAACCCACAAAACGTGAGATCATGACCTAAGCCAAAGTTGGATGCTTAACCGACTGAGCCACCCAGGAGCCCCCTGGGTGGTTTAAAACAATAGAAATTTATTGTTTCTATTCTGGAGGCTAGAAGTCCAAAATCAAGGTGTCAACAAGGTGGGTTCCTTTTGAGGGCTCTGGGAAATAATCTGTTCCATGCATCCTTCCTAGCTTCTGGTGAGGACTGAAGATGTATCATCACTGCAGATGCATCACTTCAGTCTCTGCTTCTGTCTTTCCATGGCATTTGCCTTGTGTATGTGTCTAAATCTCCCTCTCTTTATAAGCACACTAGTTGGGCTAAAGTCCACCTGAATGACCTAACTTTAACCTGATTACATTTGCTATGTCTCTATTTCCAAATAAGTTCACATTCACAAGTATGGAAGTTAGGACTTCAATATATATTTTGGTGGGCACAATTCAACCATAATAGTGGATAATAAATACCTTCCTTACAGCAGTAAGGGAAGGATTAAAGAAATTAATAATGCAAAGACTACTGAGCACAGGTTTGTGTCCATGGAAAACACAGTTCATGGGCCCCCCCAAATCCATCATCTCTGGCTTTGTATATCAGGCTCTGGGGTTTATCCACACCATAGCTCTGCTACCAACACTCAACTCCACTTGTTATCTCAGTAAATTATTATGATCATTATCACAAACATGACTTCTAACATTACTGCTTCTGTTTGAGTGTGCTCAACTTTTTGCAAAGCTTGATGTTCTCCATGAACTTTCTCTCTGTTCTAACTGTTCAAAGTTCTGCTTGGAAGTGGCATTGAGTTGGTATGAACTGGAAATCTGAGTGGCTGTGTGAACACAAAGACAGATGGCAGGATCCCCACTGGAATGTGTGGCCAGCACATGGCTGCTATTTGTTTTCACTTTCTGGTAGTCAGCAGACACACTGCAACTGTACTGCAACTGATTTACTTTAACTTTTCAGGACTGTGGTGCACAGAATAGCTGGGGTTACTTGGACAGGCTAATTTCTAAAAAGGAAGCAATGAATCTTTTCATTTCTTGGAAACAGAATATATGAGGCAATCTCCCTAGTGAATAAGTAGACATATTTTTTAAATGTTTATTTTTATTTTTGAGAGAGAGACAGAGAGAGAGACAGAGAGACAGAGAGAGAGAGAGACAGAGAGAAAGAGAGAGAGAGCAGAGACACAGAATCCAAAGCAGGCTCCCAGTCTCTGAGCTGTCAGCAGAAAGCCTGACACGGAGCTTGAACTCACAAACCCCGAGATTGTGGTCTGAACCAAAGTTGTTCACTTAACCAGCTGAGCCACCCAGGCACCCCAAAGGAGACATATTTTTATTTTCAAGAGATACTTGGAAGCCAAACTTCTGCTTCCCGTATAATTCTGACTTACTTAACTTTTTCAGTGCTTTCCTTTCATCTTCAGGCTAACTCTAAGTTTCTTAGCATCCTTTGCAATCTAGAGCACAATCTGGATCCTGAAACTTTTTCAGGTTCATCCTGCATTTCTTTTTTTTTTTTTTTTTTCATCCTGCATTTCTTGACTCTCATGTTACCAACTTTCTTATATTCTTGAAACACGTACAGTTTCCCTGTAACAAAATTTCTACTTCCCTCACCTGGGTGGATAATGTCTACTTTCTTAAAACTTCTGCTCAAGTCACAACTCTCTAGGGAATCTTCTTCATACTCCATTCTCTTCCCTACCCCAACCTGGGATTATTGGGCATCTATCCTACGGTTTCACAAATTATGTTAAACTTTTAAAAAAAAAGCTTATTTAATTTTGAAAGAGTGAGGCAGAGTGTGAGTTGGGGAGACAGAGAATGTGAAGCAGGCTCCTGGTTCTGAGCTGTCAGCACAGAGCCCAACATGGGGCTCAAACTCACAAACCACAAGATCATAGCTTGAACCAAAATCAGACGTTTAACCGACTGAGCCACCCAGATGCCCCTGTTAAACATTTTATTTTACATCTGGGGAGTGTTTTTTTTTTTCCTCCATACTTAGTCTTTAGGATCAACGAAGTAGTTAGTGTTTAATACCTGTGAGCTGACTTGAATTTTGTAAGAATACCTGTGAGCTGACTTGAATTTTGTAAGAATGAACTTTTAATCCTCTTTATTTTTATTCTTTTTTATATCACTTAGAAGAAAAATAACCAAAGATATGAGATCCTATTTATTCCTCTTTCAAAGGAGGAAACTTTTTTTCCTTAACTTGGGAGGACGTAAAAAATTCCTAGAGAATAGGAAGTTGACTAAAACATATCTGAAAGGCTTTTATTCGTTCAACAAATATTTACCCAGTATCTTCCATGCAGTCCTTATCCTGAATCATAAGGAGTTGTCACTATAACAGGGGTAAAATATGTGGAGATAATTTTAGTATAGTGGATGACAGCACCAAGTAGCTACTCCCATGCTAGCATAATCAAAGGTTTCCAAAACATGGGAAGGAAGTCTTGCCTTAAAAATAGCCGAATAAATTTGTTTCAGCTTTTTCCACTGTTCATACATTCCATAACTATCTCTACTCTTGTTTTCACCCTTACTTTTCCACTTAAATGGCTTTGTTAATGTCAACAATAACCACCATGTTGCCAAAATGAGTGATTATTTTCTCTTCTTATATTATTCAACCTGTCAGCAAAATTTGTCATAGTTTCTCATGCTTTTCCAGGAAAATTCTATTCTCCTGGTTTCTAAGATACCTCACTTTTTTTTAATGTTTTTATTTTTCTATCACATTTCTGACAACTCATCTTTGGTCTCTGTTGCAGACTCCCTTAGCTGACCTTGAGGCAGATTTTCGGTGATGCTCAGGAAGCCTAACCTTCAGGACCCCTCCATCACATGGCCACCTTCGAAACCCTGGGCAAAGGGCTCATGTGATCATATGTTTTTGCAACATTTCCAAAAGTAAACTCTTGTAGCCACAAGAGTTGAGACAATAGTCTCTTTCCATTCCATCTCCCCCATCACAGTTGCCATCATGTTCCGTGGTACTGGATTATCAAAGAGCATTTTTAGAATCTGGTTAAAGGCAAACTGGGTGGAAAACCTGTTTTCTTTGGATTTAGGGGGTTACATGGCTCATAGTCTTTGGTTCAATGAGTCTATTGCCCGTTATCTCCGTAGTCAACTCAGTTGTTCTTGGACATGAGGATGCAGAGCAAAGATAGCACTGTGACATGAATGTGGGTCTAGCACTAGATGACTGGGGTAGTGGAGGGTAAAAACTGCTAGAGGAACGACCCAATTACATTTTTATTCTCCCAGTGAAAAGTAATATTAAAAGATCTTTGCAATATGAAAAGACAATTAAAAGATGCAAACAGAAATAGGAGAAATGAGAGATGCCTGGGTGGCTCACTTGGTTAAACGTCCAACCTTGGCCCTGGTCATGATCTTGTGTTTCACCAGTTCGAGCCCCATGTCAGGCCTGGATCCTGCTTTGGATTCTTTGCTTCCATCTCTGCTCCCCCCGCTCTGTTTTTCTTTCACCCTGTCTCTCTCTCTCAAAAATATACAAACATTACAAAAATAAAATAGAAAAAATTAAAAATTAAAAGAAAGGAGAAATGAGCATTTAACAACAGATCAGGCAATTAAACTAGTAAATATTATATAATTGTATCAGATTTTGTGATGTTGGTGGTATTTATCTTCCTTTTTACATCTGTCATTATAATTATCATTCTTTATCTAATTTTTTATTAATAGATTTTCATGATTATTTTTGAAGAGTGGCTCCCAAATTACATAAGCCCAATAAAACCTAACTTCACTTCTGAATTACCTATCCTGCCATCTTAACCTACACATTCTTACATCATTTGTCAGGTAATATTGTTCATTCCCATAGTTAAAAAAATTATTTATAAACACATTTGTTGATTATTTGATTGATTTTCATCATGAAAGAGCCGGAACCTGGAATATTTTTAAATCACCGTTTTAATTTTTATTAGATTTTTAAAACTGCTTATTTTTGAGAGAGAGAGAGAGTGAGAGAGTAAGTGGGGGAGGGATTGAGAGAGGGAGACAGAGGATCTGAAGTGAGCTCTATGTTGACAGCAGTGAGCTCAACATGGGGTTTGAACTCACGAATCATGAGATCATGACCTGAGCTGAAGCTGGATGCTCAATCGACTGAGCCACCCAGGTGTCCTAAGTTTTATTAGATTTTTAAATAATAAAAATAATTCCATTATTTTTTTGAAGTTTCTCCCCAGGGGAAAGAGGGAACCATTATTTGTAGTTTGCTTAAATGTTTACATTATTTATTCATATTTAAGTGTCTGGATATATAGATACATCTTTATCTCTGTGTCTATATCTATACCCACACTCATACATGTATATACACATGTATTATTTACATATGTGTGTGAGTGTATATGTATATATATACATATATATGTGTTTATATCTATAATAGATATACATATAAATTGGGTATAAATGAACACACATATACAAACATATAAAATATAAAAATGGATAGAAATTTAAATGTAAAAATCAGATCATATATAGGGTTCTAATTGTTTTAGAAATACATATAACATCATATCATTGATATTTTTCCATTTCAAACCATACAGACCTAATTCTTTCACTCTTATTAATGACAGCAATTTTTAACTGGTAGAACCATGTTATATTATTGGAAAGAGTAATGGATATTTCTACCTCAGAGCCCTATCAAGGCAGATGATAACCAGGGACCTCATCCATATCCCACTGCAAGTGTATACTTTAATGTGGGATTTAATATGTAGCAAGGGAGGAAAAACAGGAAGCTGAGTTGATTTCTTAACTAAAGAATCTTAAAAACAAACAGTGGAATGAACAGTTTCTCTTTCTGACTTCTGATTCATTTGGCACTTGACTTTTATTCAAGGGTAGCATTGATGGTAACTGTCAAGGCAATATTTGTCTTGTTCTAGGGCAAGCACAATAGGCTCTTTACTCCTCCCCCCAACCCCGTCTTCGTCTCCACATTTTTAAATCACATAATAGTGAGATCCTAAAGAATACAATTAAATATGTTATTTCAGGGCTTGTGATGATTTGAGAAATAAACAGTTCTTTTATTTTTATATGTTTAACTAAATTAGATGAGTGCAACCTGCCAACCCCTTTAGCATGTGAATTTTAAGATGAGGAAGCAATTCCGGGGAAAAGGAAGTTTCAGAAGCAGGTGTAGAGACATGGAAGAGGGCTGGAACTGACTGAAGGAAGACAGATTTATTGGCAGGTTGGGAAGAGTCTGGAACACTTGGAAGAAGTTACCAATATTCTTGAGATAGAAGAGGGACTCCAATTAGTAGCATAGATATACTTTGAATACATTCCAAGGGGTTGCTGTACTGATTCAGAGTCATCAGCAGCTTTACTTTGTATGAATATATGCATGCATTATTTATTTTAGTTAATTATGCTATTGGTTCCTTTAAGACTTCGTTCTTATATATATCCTACCTTTGTAGCATTGCTTTCACTTATGATATCCCAGAAAAAAGCAATTATTTTAGGTCAGTGTGTAGACTTGGGGCTATCCAATATTGAATTTGGATCCTCCATAAGTAGTAGGCTTACCATCAACCCTGCCTTTGATGCACATTTGTAGACGAATGGGAGGGATGCATGCATGGGAGGTTTAGGAAAAGCTATTAACTCTGAATGGGATATGGTTGGATTCACCACAGAATAAAGACGCCCTATTAAGTATGAAGCAAATGTGAAGGAATTAGAGTGTATAAGCTGATAATAATTGATACTTTGCAGAATAAAGGGAGGCTACTGTGAAGTGTGTGCATCACTATATATCTGAATATCTTTTACCTCTTGTGCATGGTGGTATGTCTGTGTCTTCCTGTCTGCACATCATTATACATCTATGGTGTTTTTACGTATTCGTATGAAGTTGATTTCTGAAGTGGGTTCATCCAATGAATTCTGAGGCTTCCTCCAGGTCTGGAATTCTATAACTATGATTCTACATTTTTATCGGTGTTCATATATATGTCAGTGTATATCTGGAATAAAGGTATTCCGTGTCTTTATTTGTTGCACTGTACATGCTTGGTTGCACTGCAGGTTAGTGGGAAGAAGTCTCCTTCACTCTGTGACTTAGTTCGAGTCAGGCAGATGAAAGATTTGCTTTCTTGCTTGTGGCTTTGCTTGGAACTGTCAAAACTTAGGAATTGTCATGGAGTGAATCAAAGTTGATACCAACTGTGATGGTTTATTTTATGTGTCAACTTATGTGGGCCACAAGGTGTCCAGATATTTGGTAAAAGATTATTCCGGATATGTCTGAGGGCGTTTGGGGATTATATTAACACTTCAGTCAGTAGTCTCATAGAGCAGAGTGTCCTCCCCATTGGGGTAGACCTTCATTTAATTAGTTGAAAGCCTGAATAGAACAAAACAGCTAACCATCCATGACTAAGAGAAAACTCTGCCTGCCTGATTGCTTAAGCTGGGGCATCCGCTCTGGTCTTGTCCTGCTTTCAGACTCAAACTGAAACATCAGCTCTTCTCAGATCTCTGAGACTGTCAGCTTATAACTGGAACTACCTCACTGGCTCTCTTGGGTCTCCAACTTACTGACTGCAGATCTTGGTACTTTTCAGCCTCCTTAATCACATGAGCCAGTTCCTTATTACATATATGTATGTTATATACGTATGTATATGTGCATATACAGCGTTTAATATTTATGTAAAATATACTTTCTATTTTATACTGTGTATAAATATATGCAAATATAAATATATATTCTTATATATTAATATAATAAATAAAAATATAATATAAAAATGTATATATCTCCTCTTGGTTCTGTTTGGAAAGCTGAGTAATAAAGCACCCAAAAACACCCTGCAAGGATGTGGTATGCTTCTGGAAACCTGTTTGGTGATGGGGCTTTGGGAGTGACATTGGGGAAGTCTCCACAGAGGAAGGGAGGAGGTCTGAGTGATTCACAATTCTCTCCCACTTCTCCCAGCTGGCATTAGTTTAAAAAGAGAGACAATTCAAATTACGATTATAGTAGTGCATACTTGCCTAAAATATGTGCAACAATCTTTCAAACATATGTGAGGAGTGGCCCCTAAAATTCTGACAGCTAAACATGGCCCATTCAGGAATGAATTATTATGTCCCTTTGATAGTCCCTTCTCTTCCTATTTATCCCTCACCTTCACCCTGAAATATAACTAAGCCTCTTGTGGTTTTGACATTCCTAAATAATTCAAATGCAAAATGGTTAGAAATGGGAATAAATTAAGACATTTCTAAGGTCTATAGAAAGTATTTCTTTGTCAACTTCTAATTTGTTTTGACTTCGATAACATGTTCCAAGGCAGATTTTTCAATCTCATGAAATAACATTGGCAAAAATGAAATGAAATATTTCAGTCCTTCTACCTTCTCTCCCATCACAGTTTCATATATTTTAACTGCATAAAGGATGTCACACTAAAAGCTACAACCCATTCTTGAAGTTTATCCTTTACCAGGACTCCATGACTTGTTTCTGGGCTCTACTAGCCAGGGATTCTTTGGGATTGAGATAAGCCACATAGCACTTGCAGGAAAGAAACTAGAATCTGATTATTAAAAGGTGGTTAAACTTAATTCAACACTCAAAACCTCTGAGCTTGAGATAGAATTCCCTGGAGTCTCCTTCTTCAGCCACATGGTGCAGAGCTAGACTAGCACCAGTTCTTTCAATGATTTCTTTCTCACTTAAGAATGATCTCTTGTGGGGCACCTGGCTGGCTCAGTCCATAGTGCACATGACTCTTGATCTTGCGGTCATGATTTTAAGCCCCATGTTGGGGATAGAGATTGCTTAAAAATAAAACATTAAAAAAATGATCTCTTGCTCTGACGACAGGACAGTATATTCTAATACTTAAATATTTCATTTGTTGGTCTTATTTTTTATACCTTACTTATTTAGATCTTCCTTATATTTTTATTTTATTATTATTTTTCAGTTTAATTCTAGTATAGCTAACATTCAGTGTCATAATAGTTTCAGGTGTACCATATAATGATTTTAAAATTCCATATATATCTTACTGCTCATCATAATTGTAATCTTAATCCCCTTTCATATTTCACCCATCTACCCATCCATCTCCTCTTTGGTAACCATCAATTTGTTTTCTACAATTGAGTCTTTTTTTTGGTTTGTCTCTTTTTTCCCTCTTTATTAATTTTGTTTTGTTTCTTAAAGTCCCCATATATGTAAAATCAGATGGTATTTTTCTTTCTCTGATTTATTTTGCTTAGCATTATATTCTCTAGTTCCATCCATGTTGTTGCAAATGGTAAGATTTTATTCTATTTTATGGCTGAATAATATTCCAGTGTGTGTGTGTGTATGTGTGTGTGTGTGTGTGTATGTGTGTGTGTACCCCCTCTTCTTTATTCATTTATCCATCCATAGACCCTTGAGCTGCTTCCATAATTTGGCTATTGTAAATAATGTTGCAGTAAACATAGGAGTGTATATATCATTTCAAATAAGTGTTTGTATTTTTTAGGTAAATACCCAGTAGTGGAATTATTGGATCATACAGTAATTCTATTTTTAATGTTTTCTTTTTGAGAAAGCGTTGGGGGAGGGTTAGAGAGAGAGGGAGAAGAATCTTAAGCAGGCTCCATGCTTAGTGCAGAGTCTGACATGGGGCTAAATTTCACTGTGAGACCATGACCTGAGCCAGAATTAAGAGTCAGATCATTAACCAACTGAGCCACCCAGGTTCAGCCACCTTTTTTTAATTTTTTTGAGGAACTTCCCTACTGTGTTTCACAGTGGCTGCACCAATTTGCATTCTGATCAACAGTGTAGAAGGATTCTTTTTTCTCTGTATCCTTACCAAAACTTGTTTCTTGTGTCTTTTGGGGTTTTTTTGTTTTTTGTTTTTTTTTTAGCCATTCTGACAGGTGTGAGGAAATAGCTCACTGAGTTTCTTTGATGATGAGTAATGTTGAGCATCTTTTCATGTGTCTGTTTGCCATTTGTATGTTTTCTTTGAAGAAATGCCTGTTCACGTCTTCTGCACAGTTTAAAATTAGATCATTTGGGTTTTTTGGTGTTAATATTGTGTAACTTCTTTACATATTTTGGCTACTAACCCTTTATCAAATATATCATTTGTAAATATCTTCTCTCATTCTGTAGGTTGTTTTTTCGGAGTACTGACTGTTGCCATTGCTGTTCAAAAGCTTTTTATTTTGATGTAGTCCTGATAGTTTACATTTGCTTTTGTTTACCTTGCCTCAGGAGACAGCTAGAAAAATGTTGCTAGGGCCCATGCCAGATAAATTACTGCTCTCTTTAAGATTTTTATGGTTTCAGGTCTCATGCTGAGGTCTTTAATCCATTTTGAATTTATTTTTGTTTATGGTGTAAGAAAATGGTCCAGTTTCAGTATTTTGCATGAAGCTTTCCAGTTTTCTCAACACCATTTGTTGAAGAAACTGTCTTTTCCTCCACTGCATATTCTTGCTTCCTTTGTCAAGGATTAATTGACTATATAATTGTGGGTTTATTTCTGGGTTTTTTATTCTGTTGCATTGATCTATGTGTCCATTTTTGTGCCAGTACCATTCTGTTTTAATTAATATAGCTTTGTCATATATCTGGAAATCTGGGATTGTGATACCTCCAGTATTGTCGTTCTTTTTCAAAATCGCTTTGGGTATTCGAGGTCTTTTGTGGTTCCATACAAATTTTAGGATTGTTTGTTAGAGTTCTGTGAAAAGTTCTATTGGCATTTTGAGAGATTGCATTAAATCCACAGATTGCTTTCGGTGGTATAGGCATTTTAACAACATTCTTCCTGTGCTCACTTCAGCAGCACATATATTAACAACATTCTTCCAATCCATTAGCATGTATGTTTTCTTTTGTATTATTTTCAATTTCTTCTATCAGTGCCTTACAGTTTTCTGTGTATAGGTCTTTCACCTCCTTGATTAAGTTTATTCCTAGGTATTTTATTCTTTTTGATGTAATTGTAAGTGGGATTGTTTTCTTATTTTCTCTTTTTGATACTTCATTATTAGTGTATAGAAATGCAATGGATTTCTGTATTTTGGTTTTGTATCCTGCAAAACCTGATTTTTTTAATCAGTTTTATTCATTTATCAGTTTTAGTAGTTTTTGTGGTGGAGCCTATAGGGGATTCTATATATAACATCTTGTCATCTGCAGAGAGTGAAAGTTTTATTCCTTACTTACCAGCTTGGATTCTTTTTATTTCTTTTCCTTATCTGACTATTGCAGCTAAGGCTTCCACTAGTATGTTGAATAAAATACGTGAAAGTGTACATTCTTATCTTATTCCTGGTCTTAGAGGAAAAGCTCTCAGTTTTTTAGCATTGAGTATGATGTTAACTGTGGGTCGTCATACATGACCTATATTATGATGAGGTATGTTCCCTCTAAACCTATCTTGTTGAGGGATTTTATCACGAATAAATGTTGTACTTTGTCACTTGTGTTTTCTGTATCTATTGAATCATCATATAGTTTTTATCACTTCTCTTCTTGATGTGATATATTACATTGATTAGTTTCTGAATATTGAACCACCCTTGCATCCCAAGAATAAAGCCACTTGATTATGGTAAATGATTTTTTAATGTATTATTGGATTCAGTTTTTAATATTTTATTGAGGATTTTTGCATCTATGTTCATTAGAGACATTGGCCTATAGTTTTCTTTTTCTAAATGTCTTTATCTGGTCATGGTATCTGGATATGCAGTCTCAGAGAATGAATTTGGAAGCTTTATTTCCTCTTCTCTTTATTTATTTTTATGGGTTTTTTTTTTTTTTAACATTTATTTATTTCTGAGAGACAGATTGAGCATGAATGGGAGAGGGTCAGAGAGACAAAGATACAGAATCTGAAACAGGCTCCAGGCTCTGAGCTAGTTGTCAACACAGAACCCTACACAGGGTTCAAACTCATGAATCACGAGATTATGACTTGATTGAAGTCAGGCACTTAACCAACTGAGCCATCCAGGTGCCCCCTTCCTCTTCTAGTTTTTAGAATAACTTGAGAAGAATAGGTATTAACTTTTCTTGAATTTGTTTCTATTTTCTATTTCTTCTTGTTTCAGTTTTGGGAGGTTATATGTTTCTAGGAATTTATCCATTTCATCTAAGTTGTTCAGTTTGATGACAAATAATTTTCATAATATTCTCTTACAATTTTTTTATTTCTGTGGTATTGGTTGTTATTTTTCCTCTTTCCTTTCTAATATATTCTCTCTCTGTCTCTCTCCCCCTCCCTCTCTCTCTCAATGATTCTGGTTAAGTATTATCAATTTTATTAAACTTTTCAAAGAACCAGATCCTGGTTTTATTGATCTAGTCTAATGGGTTCTGTTAGTTTCTATTTCACTTATTTCTGCTCTAACTTTTAGTGCTTCCTTCCTTCTACTGGTTTCGGGGTTTGTTTGCTCCTCATTTTCTGTCTTCTTGAGGTGCAAGTTTAGGTCATTTGTTTGACATTTTTCTTACATCTTGAGGTAGGCCTGGGTTACTAAGAACCTCCCTCTTAAAATTGCTTTTTAAGTATCTTAAGATTTATATTGTTGTGTTTTTATTTATATTTGTTTCCATGCATTTTTTCATTTCCTCTTTGATTTTCAGTTGACCTATTCATTATTTAGTAGTATGTTATTTAACCTCCATTGATGCTCTTTTCCAGATCTTTTTTTTGTGTGTGTGTGGTTGATTTCTAGCTTCACAGGATTGTATTCAGAAAAGGTACATAGTATGACTTTTATCTTTTTGAAATTGTTGAGACTTGTTTTGTGGCCTAATATGTGATTTATTCCGGAGAATGTTACATGTGCACTTGAAAATGTGTATATTCTGCTGTTGTAGGACTGAATGTTCTGAATATAACTGGTAGGTCCATTTGGTTCAAGATTTCATTCAAAGCCACTGTTTTTTGTTGTTGATGTTCTATTTGGAGGATATGTCCATTGATGTAAGTGGGGTGTTAAAGTCCCCTACTGTTATTGTATTACCATCTGTTATTTCCTATATATTTGTTATTAACTGCTTTATGTATTTGGCTCTTCCCATGTTGGGTGCATAAATATATACAGGGACATCTGGGTGCCTCAGCTGGTTAAGCATCTGACTCTTGATTTTGGCTCAGGTCATGGTCTCCCAGTTTGTGAGTTCAAGCCCTCTGTCAGGCTCTGTGCTGACAGCGAGGAGTCTGTTTGGGGTTTTCTGTCTCCCTCTCTGTGTCCCACCCTGACTTGTGATCTCTTTCTCTCTCTCGAAATAAATAAACTTAAAAAATAAATATATACAATTGGATCTTTTTTTGGATAGTTCCATTTATGATTATGTGGTGGTGTTCTTTGTCTTTTGCTACAGTCTTTGTTTTAAAGTCTATTTAGTCCGAAATACATATTGCTTCCCCAGCTTTCTTTCCCCTGCCACTTGCATAATAGATGTTGTCCCATCTCTTCACTTTCAATCTTCATGTTTGTTTAAGTCTGAAATGAGTGTCTTGTGGTGCCATATAGAGGAGTCTTGCTTTTTTATCCATTCCATCACGTACTCTGTCTTTTGAGTATTTTGTCCGTTTGTATTTAAGGTAATTATTAATAGGTATGTGCTTATTGACATTTTGTTACTTGTTTTATAATTATTTTTTTGTAGGTCTTCTCTATTCCTTTATTTTGTTCTCTTCTCTCATGGTTTGTTGACTTTCTTTTGTGGAGTATTTGGGATTCTTTCTCTTAATTTTTTTGCGTATCTATTACTGGTTTCTGATTTGTAGTTACCATTAGCTTTGTATATAACAGCTAATGCATACAGCAGTCTATATTAAGTTGATGGTTGCTTGAGTTTGAACCCATTCTTTATTCCTCTACTCTCCTCCACACATTTTAGGTATATGGTGTCATACTTTACATTCTTTATTTTGAGAATCCCTTGACTTATTTTTATAGATATATTAGTTTTATCATTTTTGTGCTTCCTACCTTTCTCATTTCTCCTTATGGTATTTTCATTCCATTCAGACTTCCCTTTAATATTTCTTCTAGAGCTTGTCTAGTGGTCATGAATTCCTTTAACTTTTGTTTGTCTGGGAAATTCTTTCTCTCTCCTATTCTGAATGATAGCCTGACTGGATAGAGTATTCTTGGCTACAGTTTGTTTCTTTTTTTCTTACAGCAGTTCAGATTTATCATATTACTTTCTTGCGGCCCGCAAAGTCTCTGCTGAAAAATGAGCTGATAGCTTTATGGGGTTTCTCCTGTATGTAACTGTCATCTTTTCTCTTGCTACTTTTAAAATTCTCTTTCTTATTCCTACTTTTTGCCATTTTAATTATTATATGTCTTGGTTTGGAACTTCTTATGTTGATTTGGCAGGGGGTGGGGGGTCTCTTTGTGCCTCCTGGATCTGGATATCTATTTCCTTCCTTAGGTTTTAGAGGTTTTCATTTATTATTTCTTCTACTAAGTTTTTTGCCCTCATTTCTCTCTCTTCTCCCTCTGGAATCCTGATAATGCAAATGCTTTCACTGAGTCCATGAAGTCTATTTTCATTTTTTTTCTCTTTCCTATTCAGCTTGTTTTCCATTACTCTGTCTTCTAGGTAACTAGTCCATTCTTTTACTTCCTCCAGTCTACTCTAATTCCAGTGTATTCTTAAAAGTTTTTTAAATGTTTGTTTATTTTTGAGAGAGAGACAGAGTGTGAGTAGAGGAGGGGCAGAGAGATTGGGAAACACAGAATCTGAAGCAGGTTCCAGGCTCTGAGTTGTTAGCACAGATCCCAATATAGGGCTCAAACTCACTAACCAGGAGATCATGACCTGAGCTGAGGTCAGACACTCAACTGACTGGGCCACCCAGGCACCCCAGACTCCAGTGTAGTTTTAATTTAAGTTATTGAGTTCTTCAACTCTTACTTGTTTTATTGTTTGTTTTCTATATCTTTGTTGAGGGTCTCCTGAGGCCCTCCAGTCTTTTCTCAAGTGCAGTGAGTGTCTTTAAGACCAGTCCTTTAAATTCTCTATCAGGCATATTACTTATCTCTGTTTCATTTAGCTATCTTGCTGTGGTTTGTCCTGTTCTTTCATTTGGGGCATTTTTCTCTGTCTATTCACTTTGTCTAAAAATCTGTATCTGTTTCTATGTGTTAAGAAAGTCAGATACATTTCTTGTTCTTGAAAGTAGTGGCCTTATGAAGAAGAGGTCCTGTAGTGCCCTGCAGTGCAGTATCCTTTGTTTACCAGAATCTGACACCTCAGGGGTGTCCTATATGTGTTACATGAGCCCTTTTGTGGTTGCTGAGCCATGTTTGCCTTCAGTCTAGCCATCTACATTAGCTTCTTTGCCTGTTGTGGGCAGGGTTTGGTCCCTGTGTTTTTAAATGTTTTTTTTTTTTTGTTTTGGTTTTTTTTTTTTTTTTAATTTCTAGGAGAGAGGAGAGAGAGAGAGACAGCGTGAGCAGGGGAGGGTCAGAGAGAGAGGGAGTCACAGACTGAAACAGGCTCCAGGCTCTGAGCTGGCAGTCAGCACAGAGCCCGACGCGGGGCTGGAACCCACGAACTGCGAGATCATGACCCGAGCGAAAGTCGGACGCTTAACCAACTACGCCACCCGGGCGCCCCTGGTCCCTGTGTTTTTAGAGTGCAAGTACGGGGCCACCTTGGGCTTGTGTCGGGCCAGACCAGGCATTTGCTAGAGGTATGGTTGCACTGAACTGCACGATGCTCTCCTTATGGTTTCCCTTGGAGGATT
Source organism: Proteles cristata cristata (assembly GCA_017311185.1). Lineage (NCBI taxonomy): Eukaryota > Metazoa > Chordata > Mammalia > Carnivora > Hyaenidae > Proteles > Proteles cristata. The sequence continues at coordinate 752,981 of JAESUZ010003861.1, read as the reverse complement.
TGATTAATGGTTGGGATCTGCAGTCAGACCAGATGTCTGCCCCCACTACACTGCTGAGGCACAGGCACACGGATGTACGTGGTTATATTCCCCTCTCCCCACGGCAGGAATCTCTAAGGGGTGGTGTTGGTCCCTGTCAAACTACTTTCACACTGCCAGGCTCATGGCACCACTTTGGATGTTCTCTGGCCAAGAGTGTATTGGAGGGGGCAGGTGCACAGGAGAATGCAGATGCAGAATGCATGGAGCCAGCAAGGTCCATGTTGGTCTGCTGTGGCAGAGGAGCTGCAGCCACCTAGGGAGAACTGCTGATGTAGGCCAGGTTGGATGTGAATCCACTGAAGTGTGGGGAGGCAGGACATGCTATCAGAGAGGTAGGTGGAGAGTGGTGGTGCTGCGCTGGTTCCCATGGGTGTCCGTGTATCGAGGCAAGAGTGTGAAAGAGCAACTGCCAGCTCTTTTACTCTTGGAGAAGTCTCCCGAAGCTACCTGCCCCTTCCAGCACATGTTCTGAAATTATTAAATAAGTTTCCTTCTTCTATAACCCAGGTGATTTTCAAACTGAGGCTTCCATGCTGTATCTCAATGGCACACTTTGTTCTGCTGTGTCTTTAAGGGGAGAGACTCAGTTTCCTATTGCTCTCTCAGCTTGTCCAGAGCTAAGCCCACTGATTCTCAAACTTTCATATATTAAGCCCCACTGATTGTAAGACCTCATGAAACCAGAGTCCTCTGGCCTTCAAAGCCAAAGGTTATAGGGTTTTTTTCTCCCAGTGTGTGCCCCATAGCTGAGGTGCCCAGTGTGTATCCCCTCCTTTTCCTTCTCTGATCCCAAAGCATCCCTACCTTCCACAGACAGTCTCACAGGTCCCTTTGGCTCCTGACCATATCTGTTCCACATCCTACCCTCTTCAATATGAACTGTTTTCTACATTCAACTGTGTAGAGTGTTCTTCCAGTCGTTAGATCATTTTCTGGGGTGTTTATGCTGCTGTGGGTATTACCTACTAAATCTGTAGCTGAGGTGAGCCTAGTATCCTCTCATTCTGCCATCTTTTCCCGAAGTCTATGTCTTACTTTAAAAGGGAAGTGACAATACCTCACTGATCCCTTAGGTCCTTGGAGACCTAGCTCTAGCCTTCCAGGCTTCTCTACCTCTGTGCCACTCTCTGGGCTTCATCCACCAGATGTGCACTTTTGAAACTCGATAGGCCCCTGCACATGACATTGGATATAGAGTCTGTAAACTCAAATGTCTAACGGGATCACTTAAATGACATAAAAGGGTGTGTATGTGCTTGTAGTGATGAGGCAGATGAGCTGTAGAACACATGTTCTGTCAGAAGAGAGCAGGGAAAATATGAGTTTATGTGAAACATTACAATTCAGAAATAAACTTTCCTAAATCAAACATCTTTTAAAAGACACGGGCCAATTTTTAGAAATTGGATTGAGCTCATGATCCTCTACTTTATGACCAATGTTTAGAAATCTTTTCTTTAACTTGTTATAGGAATAAAAATGGAATAAAATACATTGATAATTTTGTGAATGTACTCAAAATTTCTATTGAAGAAATGTTCTAGTCTTTCTCAAAACAACTTTTCCTTGCTTTCTTTTGCCTTCTATATGCCTTTTTTCTTTATTAAAATAATAACATATAGGATTTAATCTTGCTAGTTAATCATAATGTGGTTATAGATTCCAGTATATATATGTATTACATGAATAATAAATGCATACATATGTTTCTAATGTCATAATATGTTTACATATATTGTATAAGAACTATCATATATAATAGCTAATCGTATATATATTTTCAAGTTGTTTTGTTTTGTTTTTTGAGAGAGAGAATGAGAAAGCATGCAAGAAGGGGAGAGGCAGCCTGAGTGAGAGAGAGAACCCCAAGCAGGCTCTGCACTGTCTGCATGGAGCCCAATGTGGGGCTCAATCTCATGAACACTGTGAGATCATGACCTGAGCCCAAATCAAAAGTCAGATATTCAACCAACTGAGTCACTCAGATGCCCCTAGCTAATCATATATTTATGGTATTTTGAAATATGCAATTATTCCTCCCATCATCTCCTTTATTTAGAAATCATGTATTTGACAATATGAGCATTTAAAATAAAGTTATAAACTTGGGAATGAGTTAAAAAACTGTCATAGAACCTCTACACCTTCTTTAAAAAGAAAAATAATTTTTATCTTCTAGACAGTCATGTAGAAAGTAGGGTAGCCCATTGGAAGCAGCATAGTAGAAAGCTGGAGCAGCTAGGAGTTTGCACATCTAACTTTTCAAAAGGAGGTGGGCAGTCATTAAAGCAGAGGTCTTCACCAAAGGTATGCAGCCAACTAATATTTGATAAACCAGGAAAGAATACCCAATGGAAAAAAGACAGCCTTTTTAGCAGATGGTGTTGGGAGAACTGGACAGCAACATGCAGAAGAATGAAACTAGATCATTTTCTCACACCATACACAAAAATAAATTCAAAATGGATAAAGGACCTGAACACGAGACAGGAAACCATCAAAACCCTAGAGGAGAAAGCAGGAAACAACCTCCTTGACCTCCACCGCAGCAACTTCTTACTTGACACATCCCCAAAAGCAAGGGAAACAAGAGCAAAAATAAACTATTGGGACCTCATCAAGATCAAAAGCTTCTGCACAGCAAAGGAAACAACCCACAAAACTAATAGGCAACCAATGGAATGGGAAAAGATAGTTGCAAATGACGTATCAGATAAAGGATTAACATCTGAAATCTATAAGGAACTCACCAAACTCAACACCTGAAAAAACAAACAAACCTGTGAAGAAATGGGCAGAAGATATGAACAGACACTTCACCAAAGAGGACATCCAGATGGCCAACAGACACTGAAACGATGTTCAGCATCCCTCCTCATCAGGGAAATACAAATCAAAACCACACTGAGATACCACCTCACGCCAGTCAGAGTGGCTAAAATGAATAAATCAGAGGACTCTAGATGCTGGCAAGGATGTGGAGAAACGGGCACCCTCCTACACTGTTGGTTGGAATGTAAACTGGTACAGCCCCTCTGGAAAACAGTGTGGAGGTTCCTCAGAAAACTCACAATAGAACTCCCCTATGACCCAGCAATAGCACTGCTAGGAATTTACCCCAGGGATACAGAAATGCTGAGGCATAGGAGCACATGTACCCCAATGTTCATAGCAGCACTCTCCACAATAGCTAAAACATGGAAAGATCCTAAGTGTCCATCAACAGAAGAATGGATCAAGAAGATGTGGTTTATCTATACCATGGAATACTACATGGCAATGAGAAAGAATGAAATCTGGCCATGTGTAGCAATGTGGATGGACCTTGAGGGTGTTATGCTGAGCGAAATAGGTCAGGCAGAGGAGGACAAATATCATATGTTTGCACGTATAGGAGGATTAGGAGGAACTTAATGAAGGACCAAGGGGGAGAAGAAAGGGGGAAATGGTGGGGGAAAGGGAGAGAGGCAAACCATGAGAGACTCTTAATACTGAGAACAAACTGAGGACTGATGGATGGGGGGGGGAGATGGGCATGGAAGGGGGCACTTGTGGGGATGAGCACTGGGTGTTATGTGGAAACCAACTTGACAATAAACTATTTGTAAAAGAAAGAAAGAAAGAAAGAAAGAAAGCCGAGGTCTTCACCTGCCAGCTTGCAGGGCCAATTACAATGTTCTTAAGTAATTTGAATTTAATGCCTTTCCAGTTTCATTGCCCTCACTGTTATAATACCAAGCAGAGTTTTCCTTATTTAAATTATATGCCAGGCCTTTGAAAGCATTTGAATTTGCATCCCTGTGTTAAATAGCATTATGGGAGTGAGAGAGTGAGCACCTCTGCAGAAAGAAGTGAAAAAAGTATTTCATAAAAGGAATAAATGCCAACTTACATTTTGCATTTGCAAAGACTCATTATCACCCACCTTTCTGGGATGGACAAGATCATGTCTCACCATATCTTATTTTTTTTGCCATGGACATCTTTCTTTTTTAAAGCAGTGGCCACTAGGCCACTGTTTCTTGAGGTTACTTTCATTCTAAGTCTGGGTGAGAAGAGTCTTCCCAATCGGCCTGTTCTTGATGTCCCTCAGGGTGCAGAACATCTAAATTTGTGCACATGGTGTGTGTGTTTGTACTCATTTCCAATCCCTAATACAGGGGATAAATGACAAAATTCGTGAAAATAGTCACAGTAATTGAAGAAATTAAAATTTTATCAAAATGCTAGCTAGCTTTTTCAAAATCCCCTTTCTAAATAGTAAAGAAAATTCTTAATAATATAGCTAGGATTTTATCTTAGGTGTCATTATGTAAACTATGTAGACTTCAGCTCAAAGTAGAATCAAAGTAGAGCTGCTGCTGGCTCAGTGGAAGACTATGTCTGATAAACCCTGTTTGCTAATCTTTTTTTTTTTTAATTTTTTTTTAATGTTTTATTTATTTCTAGGAGAGAGAGAGAGACAGCGTGAGCAGGGGAGGGTCGAGAGAGGGAGTCACAGACTGAAACAGGCTCCAGGCTCTGAGCTGGCAGTCAGCACAGAGCCCGATGCGGGGCTCGAACCCACAAACCGCGAGATCATGACCCAAGCGAAAGTCGGACACTTAACCGACTAAGCCACCCAGGCGCCTCCCCCCTGTTTGCTAATCTTGCCCCTTTGTTGGAACCCCTTTAGTTACCCCCTCAAGGTTCCTGAAGTGAGGAAAATAACTTTTCACCCTTGTACTGAGGGTTCTCCCCTCAGGGGTCCTAGGAATTCCATAATCACTTTTGCAGACCTCTCCTTCAACCCTTGGATAACCGTGAGATGGGAAGGGCCCTTTCCTATCTAGTCTAAAGATCCCTCCTCTGAGCCTCAGAGTGTCCTACAGTCACCTTTCTGGAAACCCCAGTAGAGATCACCTTGACCCAGGTCTTCCTGTCAGATGTAATTTCACTAGTGGGTTGTTGAAGCTGCTTTTGTCTTGCCACATTGCTCAGGGTTTTCCACTGATTTAAAATCCATGTCTAATTGTAGCCTCCTTAGAAGTCACAGAGTTCCCAGAAGACTGGCCATGACACATGTCACAATGACTAGAGTGTCTCATCAGGTTCATCAGTTACTAGTTTTACTATAAGTCTCTGATGGGTCATGCCTGATGCTTCTATTTCTACTTCAGAGGGGTAGGGGCCTACTTTATCAGACCACACTGGCAAAGGTAGCTGAAAATCAGTGAGTGATTTCACCCAACAATTTTTCAAGCTGTGTTTCCTAAAAGTCTACTAATGTCCCAGAATAAAATAAACTTATGATATATTGCATACTGTAGTCCTTTGGGGAAAGTCACTAAAGGCCTTGTGAAGTCCTTTAGTAAAGATATTTGATTCACTTTTTTATACCAAGTATATACCAACTTAATTGTCCAGAGAATAACCTTTTTTTCCCTAATAGAAATACCTTTTAACATCTTTTAATACACTGTAGACCACTGACGAGGAAACAAGGATTTAATGCTGTATGGTGTCATCTCACAGCACTACTACTTTCCAGCTCCGTACCCTCTCCACCTTCCTAGATGACTGTTTCCCTCCATTGTCTCTCTCCTCAAACCTGCAGTAGCCCTCATGCTCTTAGTCTGCGCTCATGACTTGATGTTTACTGCCTCTCTGAGAAAACAGAAGCAATCAGAAGAAAACGTCTAGATCTTCCATCACCCAAGTTAGCCACATGACTTGCACCTATGCCATATATGCAGTCTTCTCTCCTGCTGTGTCAGTCACCCACACTGTGATGTCTGGCGATGCTACCCAGACATACTGAAGCCCATCCCTTTTTAGCTACTTGAGACCTTTGTTTCTGCAATGATGCTAGTTCTCTTGTGTCATTAGTTTTTCATTGTCTACTGCATAATTTCCCAGCATACAAACATATTATACTATCTCTTATATTAAAAAAAGAACAAAACAAAACAAAAATCTCTTTCTTGATTCCCATATTCCCTTTTAGCCAGCACCCTTCTTCACTACTCTGGATTACAGCCAAACTTCTTGAAGGAATTTTCTATGTTTACCATATCTACTTTATCTCATTTCATTCTCTCTGTAACCTCCAATAAGGATTTTGCCCTCAGAAACTGTTCAGCTTTTGACAACATGATGCCCACATTGCCAAATCAAATAGTCAGTCATCACTCCTCATTTACTCAAACTCAGCTCTTGACCCATTTGATCATTTCCTCCTTCTTGAAATACTTTTTTTTTCACAATGCACACAAAAGGATCTAGACATTTTGTTATTACTGGTACAACAGGTAGTGTGACCTTTCTGTTGGCACCAGTTCTTCTTATCCTCCAAGCTCCATGGGGGTGTTGCAGTGGCATGCCTGAGTGGGTGTGTACACCCAGTGGTCTGTGTCCTAGTTCTGGAACTTTGAGCTCAGAAAACCCCCATCCTTAAAAGCTGCTACTAACACATCTGCCCAACCTTTGCCCCGCAGGGAGAGATGATCTTTATTGTCCTGGTCTGTAAACAAAACTGCCTTTTGTCCAGAGGGAGACACTCTCTATCTTCCAAAGCTGTTTGCTATACAAATATCCTGGAAAGTCCTTTCAAACATATTTGTCAGAAGACATGTAGAAACATCATGGAGAATTATTTCTCTATCAGTACTCCTGTCTGGAATTCTGCTCTCCCAAATATCAACACGGCTTTCTCCTTTATTTTAATCAGATTATTGTTCAAATGTCATGTAATTAGAGATGCCTTCCCTGACCACCACATCTCTCCGATCCTTTTTAATTCTTTTATAGCATTTAGCTCTGATGTTGTATTGCATATGAATTTAATGCTGTATTACCTATTTCCCTCATTAAAATGAAAGCTTCATGGTATCCAGAACTTTGGATATTTGTTCACTATTGAATCCCCAGATCTTGGAATAGTACCCAACAGAGTAAGTGATCACTAAGTAGTTAAACTAATAGATGAATAGTGTTGCTCAGTAACCCCATGCACCTCCTCAGTTTTTTGGAATGAATGGCTCCGGTGCTATCCTCATTTAAGGAAGTAAGATTTTTTAATTGTATTCTTTAATAATGAATAAACAGCTTAACCACAAAGAGAACATAAATGTATACAATTTGCAACAAAAGGAAGAATAATTAGTCATCCCTCTGAGAATGATGACTGTTTCCTGGATCTTGGGTGACAATAAAGGGAAATGTATAATACATTTGAGAATAGTTTCCAACAAAAGTGGTTAAATATTTTTAGAAAGCCTTAAATCTTTAAGAAAAGCTTCAATTATCAGTAAAATTTACGAACAGGAACTATAACTTCACTTAATTAACTTGGTGAAGGAAGGAGTTCTTCTCTGTTGTATTATCTGGTTCAGTCTCTGACAGGACATGCTAAAAATAAACAGAATGCCTTTGCTACAACCTAGCCTTGCAACTTGGTTAAAGAAATGTACATGAAATTGATTCACCTAATTTCCAATGAATGCAGTTATGCACATCAGCTATTTGTCCTAACCACAGAATCCTTAGCAAGTATCTTTTTTATTTTTAAAAGTCTATGTCCTCTGTCTGATTTATTTAAGACCCAGGTTGTGATTCCGTTCAGATGCTTGGCCAGTTGACCTCTCTTAGTCTGACTTCTCACCTGCCAGGCAGCAATCATTTAGTCCTCTGTAGGGATCTAGGCAGTCTTTTTTTAGCTCTCAAACTTAAGATTTTTTTTTTCTTTTTCCCAGTAGAGTTAGCTAGGTGTGAAGCTGATGAGCTGCTACCCATTATACACTAGTTCTTCAGTGGATTAGAAGCTCAGGAATAGGAAGACAAGATTTCACCAGCAGCAAAGTAGGAAACACAGCTCCAGGGCCTATGGCTGCATCACTTACTGAGTCGTCCGTGTGTCTGGACAGCAGGCAAGCTGATTTCAGGCCACCATATGGGTGTGAGGCCTGTGTTCTTCTCCCGGACTTTCCTCTGGGTGCTAATTGCTTTAGTGAGAGAGACTGTGCAAAGCAATTAAACAGCCCCTTTCTCCCACAGTCCTAGTTCTCAGAAGCTAGGGGCTGGGAGAGGGCTCCTGCTCTCCCAGTGGGTTGCAAATTGCTCAGAGTGAATAAATACATTTGTTCACTTTTCAAACTGTGACCAGCCACCTGGTCTCTTGTGTTGCTCTCAGAGCAGAGAAGGCAGATGACGGGCTCCTAGTCGCTGAACTCCAGCCTATAAAAATGCTTCACCGAGCTCTGAGCTATTTTTGCAAGGACATCTGTTGCCAAAAAAGAATTTTAATTAAGCAAAAACACATCTCTGTTTTGTCCATGGCAAAGAGGCTTGTGAAAGCTTTCTTGTCTCAGATGCATGCTAAATCTGGAGAAATGAAAGCCTTAAGGTATTTTGTGAGGGGTATTTTGCTGCTCAATTTGAGGGACACAACAGATTTTCCATGGGAAGGAAATTATTGGAAGTACATGTTTGTGCTTTTCAAAATAAGGCCCAGCCTGCATTAATAATTAATTAAATGTAATATAATCTGACATGTTACCCCATGGTTTGATAAAGTCAAAAGCTATTTCCATGAGGCAACTTGCCAGTTCTTTTGCTCGCGCCCAATCTTCTTCCCAGGTGATATTCATCATTTTAACATCAAGCTTCCAGAACACCACATTAACACATAAATTAGAGGACCCAATGCTGTGCTGGCTAATATAACTATTCAAGATAAAATTGTCCAATCAGAAAGGGGGGAAATAAAGTATAGTGATAAATGCAATCAGAAAGCAGGTTGTAGACGTTAATACTGCACAAATTGCTTAAGATCAGCTAGAAAGTGGGAGGAGGCAGCCTTTCTCTAGTTTTCATAAAAGCAATTATATTGGGGATTTTTTTCCTTCTTCAAACACTGACATAATGGTAGATAGAAATCCCTCAAATATGAAACTGATTCTGTAACCATATACCCTACGAGTCCCTTAAGTGCCTTTAGGGGCACCCTCTTTGGCAGCACAAGCATATCAGACAGGCTGATTATAAGGGGGCACTTTCAAGTAGCAAGTACCAAGGGAGATTGCTGGGCGCCATGGGGGGAATGATTCCCTGATAACATTAAGACTGTTTTTGGCCACTTCTGTTGTTGGTTGGGTCACTCTTTGCCCTCCTGGAGGGTGGACAGAGATCATTTAGGTTAAGGCAGCAAGGAGTTTTTATTTTTGTATGATAGGATCTTTGTAGACAGAAATCAAGCATTTACATTAAGGATGTTGCACATCAAACTTAGAATGTTTCTCTATACTCTGGAAACTCTCTGAAAATTCACTACTCACTTTTGGAGATTCATACATCATAAGGGGGAACAAAAGAATCTTATTTCTCTGTTCTCAGCACACGCTCATTTTACACATATCTCCCTACAGGACTGCAGTTTTTGTGTGTTCTATTCCAGCGTAATATTCCATACTGAGCCACTATCTTCCTTTAAAGTTTCCCTTTCAGAGAATGTGGTTATTTTGTTTATGATTGCTAAGAACCATCCACCTCCCCAGCTCTTAACAAGATTTAACTTTGTTCTACTCAATCCATAATATAAATAAATAGAACATGGATTTCCCAGGTCCCAATCCCTTTACCTAAAGAAATATTTATAGAACTAAAATATATATCAAGTGTGTGTGTGTGTGTGTGTCACTAATTCTTTCCACACTTACTAATTGTATGATGATTTTTCTGAGGACAGGAATGATAGCTGCTAGTGCAAATTTAAGTTAAAATTTGGCTTTCAACCTAGTTTACTTTAGGCTTTGGGCTTGCCATTTCTTGCTTTTATTAGTGAGGACATTTTGGTCATGAAAGTAATCTAGTGAAAAGAAAGTTAAGAATAAAAGGGAAATTTTATTATCTAACAAAATTGTCAAGTCTAAGGTTATAGGCTTCAGAGTCAAGATGTCCATCAACATCATTGGAACTCAGTCTATTCTTCCATTTGTTTTCCTCAATGATGACTTTTCTTCAGGCAGGTATTTCTACACAATGGGGTCAAGCAGCTCCTGCCTCACATTACCTTTGCAGTACTTCCTTTCCTGTAGTTCGACCAAAGGCCTAGACTCTTAGTATTGCCAGAGCACAGCCTGTTGTGGACTGCCAAGGTATATATTTTCATTCTACCACCTAAAAGCTATTTGACATATGGCAGGAAATTCTCTGTGCTTTAGTTTTCTCATCTGCAAATTAAAGATAATAGTTGCTATATTTTAAGCTTGTTGGGAGTATTAAATAAGTTTATCGTATATATGCCAAACAATAAGTTTTAATGATTATTACTGCTAAATGGCATCCATGAACTTTATTATTATGGCCAGGAGATAAACTACATTGATTGGACATAACTGGGTCATGTATCTTCTTTAGAGACTTAGATGGAATCTTCTCCCAGTTAAACCACTAGAATCTATAATCAAAAGGGAGTAATTTGAGTGTCTCTTTTAAGACAAGGTAAAGGATGCCAATAATCTTAGTAATTTATACAACTAGCTAAGGTACTCCCCGATCTAGGTATCACTTGGAATCTAATCAAGAAAAATGGTAGAGGTGAGAATATTTTTAAAATACAAAGCACACTGAAAATTCAATGTGATTGGGTCACTGACATATTCTAGAGACTCAATAAAAGCACAACATTGTCCTGAATCCTTAAAGTGTATCCAAAGCATATCTGGCCCTTTTTGTCATGTACCTCACCATATTTTTGAGTCTATAGACATTCAGATACAGATGTGACATGGATTCAGTAAGAAACAAGCACAAAAGAGTCATATAAACTAGCAATGTTGAGGTTGACAATTATTATTAAGAAATCAGAGTAGTTGGTTGTAATCAGGTTTTCTTTTATTCAAGAAAAACATCTAATGGAAATTTGAAACCACCAAATAAAGCAGCATTGAACAATTAACTCCCTTAATAATTTTTCTACACCTCCATAATATTCAGCTCAAAAGATCTATTATTCCTTGAATCTAAATTAAAGAAACAATTAACCCACTTACCCAACCATCAAAATATTTAATCTGGCTTAGGCCCTATGGGCACTTTCCTCAACCGAGGTCTGAAACTTAGTCATGCTACTTTCTTAGGAGTATCGGAGGGCCATACCAATTTCTTGCAGAACATCAGAATCTTTGGGAATGATGGGATAAAAGGTGAGGAGAAGCTTTGTGTCCATCTTCAGTATCCCCTCATGCATTTTTTTAATGGTTTATTGTCAAGTTGGTTTCCATATAACACCCAGTGCTCATCCCCACAAGTGCCCTCCTCCGTGCCCATTATCCCCTTTCCCCTCCCCCCACCCCCATCACCCTCATGCATTTTCATTTTCTGAATATGTGATAATATGTGAAAGAAATGGCTAATGTTTTACTGATGGACCATATTTATTCATGTACTTTTGAAGGCAGTCTGTTGAGTCATTGATACAGTAATGTCAAGATTATCTTAAGGAAATCTCGTGCTAACAATACGCATGGACTACTAAAGATAACTCAGCACACAAGTGATGGGTCCTTGGATGGCACCTCTATCTCAGAAACAATCTATATAAAGAATACAGCATAGTTTTCAGTTAGGCCATGCCCTTTGCAACAGCGCATGTTTAGTATCAATTGGTATATTTATAGGAGCTGCTAAAGCCATTACATAATTAGAGTCTCCAGCTACACTATATTTTGTTAGCTTTATTATTATAAAACAGCCTCTGCTATCTCTTTCATCCTTATAGTAATAAGGTGAGATAAATAGAAGTGCCAAGGGGTGGTTCCTGGGAGATCATCAACTGTACTCCTATAAAGGCCCCTAATAAAAAGACATACTCAGTAAAATACGTCTTCAATGCAAGTACAGCTTCTAGTCAAACCACTCCTAAGTCACCCCCAAATAAGTGTCCAGTATAAATAAAAACAGTGTCTTGGCTATGTAGACTTGGTTTCGAGACAGATTCCCTGATCCTCTGGTTCCAACCTGATAGCTGCTTACTGTCAATCTAAAGAGAAATTGTGGAGCTACTATTGGATAGAAGCAAATAGTATAATAATAACTTTAGTACTGAGGAATGTGGGGCAGAGTGGTCCAAACTCAAATGGGGACTTCTCTGTTTTATCTTTTTGACTCCTAAATGTGATAGTACTTAGAAAGGATGCTATAGGTTTTAATATCAGAAACAGAATATTCAAGGTACTAACTAGCCACAATTGGGATTAAGCATGTGGGTGATATTTTGCACCAAGTTACAGAAAGCTGTGATCTTATCAAATTTCATGTGAAGACTTCCAGAATGGTGAAATAAAGACCTACAACAATTCATTCCTCTATAAAAACAAGAGCATTGCAAAAATTATCAAAATACAATTTTTTAGAACTATTGAAATTTACCAAAGTCTTCAAAACTATCTACAGATAGTATATCCAAGAAACCCGGTGACCATTCTGGAACGTTAGCATACCCTATTCGAATATCTCTCTCCCTAGTTCCATGGTAGTCTTGAAAAGCAACAGCCTAACAACCACAGGAGAGGGCAGAACTAATTTGGAGCTCCTCAAAGTTCAAAGAACTAAAGGAAGCCATGTCCATGTAACTAAATAAAAATAGAAGAGTATGAGAATGACATCTTGCCAATAGGAAATACCAAAATGATAGACATTATTTTTTAAAACCTCAGCAGTTGAAAGGTGTACAATAAGTGAAAGGAAAAAAAATCACTGGAGGGGCTCACCAGTGATTTGAACTTAAAACTTTCCAAAATTGGGTGAAAAACATTAATCTGTACATCCAAGAAGCTCAATGAACTCCAAGTAGCATAAGCTCGATGAGATCCACATGGAGACACATTATAATCCAAGTGTCAAAAGCACTATTTAACATAAAAGTAGGCAATAATAATGGAATGAAGAAATAAAAAAATATGTAAGACATAGAAAATAGAAAAATGTCATCTGTAAATCCTTCCCAATTAGTATATTTATATGAAATATAAATGGATTAAACATTGCAATCACAAGTCAGAGATCAGAAGAATGAATAAAAAAGTTATTTAACTACATGCTGTCTACAAGAAACACACTTTAGATTCAGAGATACAAATGAGTTTTAAAGGAAAAAAAAGATATACCATGCAAAAAGAGCTGGAGTGGCTATACTAAGATCAGACAAAATATAATTTAAGACAAAAAATTACTGGAGACAAAAAAAGATATTTTATAATGAAGAAAGTGTCAATCCATTTGGTAAAAATCACAAATATAAAAATATATGCACCTAACAACAGAGCCTCAAAAGACTTGAAGCAAAAACTGATAGAACAGAAGGGACAAATATATCATTCAGACATAATTTTTGAAGACTTCAGTATTACATTTTCAGTAGTGAAAAAACTAACTATACTGAAGATCAAATGTAATGATGCTCAATATCATTAGTTATTAGGCAAATAAAAATCAAAACCACATTGAGGAAGGATTCTGGGAAGATTGCTGAGTAGGAGGCACCAGAAATCAGTTTCCTCACAGAGAATATTGTACTGGCAGAATCTGACTAATGTAACTATTTTGGAACTCTGTAGTCTACTGAAGTCTTGCAATTTCTAGGAGAATGCTTGGACAGTAAATTGTCATTAATTTTGGTCATTTTCAGCTCTTAACATGGTAGTAACCACCTGTCTCCGATTCCTAGCCATATGGAAGACAACTTATGCATGTATTTCTGGACCAGCCTGTCCACAGCGTATGGGAGCCAGGGTGGGCAGTAAGGACTCTGTTCTCCAAATATTGAGGATGTGTACTCTTATCATTAATTGTTGCTTCAGATTATCAGAATGCAGGTAGAAAGTTGGGTAGCCATTGTTGTAAGTCACTCCCCTTCTAGTTATAATGAATTCCAGGGGATTTAAAGTGTTGACATGCTTTTTTCTTCCTTCATTTTTCTTTGTCTGCTTTTATTTACTTTTTATTTTTTTAAATGTTTATTTTATTTTGAGAGAGAGAGAGAAAAAAAGTATGTGAAGAGGGACGGAGGGAGGGAGAGAGAGAGAATCCAAATCAGGCTCTGTGCTGTCAGTGCAGACCCCGATGTGGGACTCAAACTCACAATCCATGAAATAATGAACTCAGCTGAAATCAAGAGTCAGACCCCTAACTGACTGAGCCACCCAAGTGCTCCTTTTCTCCTTTTATGTCCAGATATAATGACTAAGACACTTAAAAGTAATCACATATGTAAGAACTAGAAAATCACCATACTACAGACACCTGGGTGGCTCAGTCAGTTAAGTGTCAGACTCTTGATTTTGGCTAAGGTCATGATCTTACAGTTCATAAGTTTGAGCCCTGCATTGGGCTCTGCACAGACAGTGTGGAACCTACTTGGGATTCTCTCTCTCCCTCTGTCTCTCTGCCCTACCCCTCTCAAAATAAATAAATAAGAAAAGGAAGGGAGGGAGGGAGGGAGGAAGGAAGGAAGGAAGGAAGGAAGGAAGGAAGGAAGGAAGGAAGGAGAAAGAAAAATCACCATGATTGCCTCAGGAAAGGTACAGTCTAAAGAAGACCTGAGAAGACCTTAAGTCTGTACATCAGATTGGCTGGTCCCCAACACACAGCCATTCTATAATAATAAACAAGTAGAACCAAAATAGCAAGCCCTGGGTAAGGGCAAAACCTGGATCTCCACTTACCACATCATGAAATTCAAATGTCCAGTTTTCAACAACAACATCAGTACAGTCACAAGGCATACAAATAAATAAGAAATAAATGGCTCATTTGAACAACAACAGCAAAAATCAACAAACTCCTGACAAAACCAGATGATAGACTTTGAAGGCAACAAATTTAAAACAACTGCCTTAAACATGCTCAAAGACCTAAAAGACCTGGAGAAAGTCAAGAAACAAAACAAAAGAAAACATGAACAAAACAGAAAATCAATAAAAACAAAACATTAAAAAAAATAAAGTGTGGAGCTATAAAGTACAATAACTGAAGTGAAAAATCACTAGAGGAATTCAAAAACATGTAAGTATGCAGAATAAATAAAGTGAACAAAGTTATGGGATCTATGGAATATCATCAAATAGACCAACATATGTATTTTGAAAATCCCAAAAGGAGGAAAGAAGGGCAAAACAATTATTTGAAGAAATAATGTCTGAAAACTCCACAAATTAGATGAAATACAGTGATTCAGGCATGCAAGAGGCTCAATAAACTCTAAGCATGATAAACTCAAAGAGAATCACACCAAGGAACATTATAATCAAACTGTGGAAAGCCAAAGACAATGAGAATTTTGGAAGCAGCAAGAGAGAAACTACTTGTCACATACACGCAATTCTGAATAAGAAAATAAGATTTCTCATCAGAAACCTTGGAGGACAGAAGGAACTGAGTTGATATATTCAAAGTGCTGAAAGGAAAGTATTATCAACCAAGAATTCTGTGTATAGCAAAAGTGTCCTTCAAAAATGAGGAACAAATTAAGACATTCACAGATAAACAAAAGCTGAGAGAATTTGTTACCACTAGACCTGCCCTACCAGAAATGCTAAAAGGAGTCCTTTAGATTAGGATGAAAAAACACTAGATAATAACTTGATGTGCTAGGAAGAAATAAAGATCTCTGGTAAAGACACATACATGAACAACTATGCTATGGTTTGAGTGCTGTGCCCATCTCCCCAGTTCATATGTTGAAATCCTAATGCAAAGTGATGGTATGAGGAGATCAGGCCTATGGGAGAGATTAGGTAGGTCATAAAGGCAAAGCCCTTATGAACGAGATTATAAAAGAGACATGAGAGAGATCCGTTGCCTGTTCCATCATGTGAGGACACAGTAGGAAGACACTAGCTAAGGCCCAGAAATAGAGCCTTTACCAGAACATGACCATCCTGATACCTTGATCTTAGATTTCCAGCCTCCAGAATGATGAGAAATAAATATTTTATTTACAAGCTACCCAATATGTAGTATTTTGCTACAGCAACCAGAATTGACTAAGACAGATTATAAGAGCTGGTTTTATTATAACTTTGGCTTGTAAATCCACTCTTTGTTTTCTATATGATTTAAGAAATTAATGCATTAGGATAACTATTAGCCATGTTTTAGTCATATAATGTATAAAGATGTAATTTTGTGACATCAATGACTGAATGGAATGGGGAGATAGCTGTATAGGAGAAGGGTTTTTCATATTGATGTATAAGATGGTATAAAGTCAGATTAAAATCTCATAACTTTAGGATGCTAAATGTAATCCCCATAGTAACCAAAAAACAAAAAAAACCCACCAGCTATAGAAGTGAAACATATAAAGACAGAAAGTAAAATGTGGTTGCCATAGGCTGAGGGGAATGGAAGTTCTTGTTTAATGGGTACAGAGTTTTAGTTTTCCAAAAGGAACAATTGTCTAGGGTTAGATAGTGGTGATGGTAGTACAACAATATGAATGTACAATGAACTATACATTTAAGTTAAATGATAGATTTTATGTTATGTATATTTTATCACAATTTACAAAAAGTAATACTAAAAATGCACTGAGATACTACTTCACACCTGCTATGATGTGACATCATTTAACTATGATGGCTAAACTTAAAAAAGAGAATAACAAGTATTGATGAAGATGCACAGATTTGAACCCCTACACATTCTTGATGGGATCATAAAATGGTTTAGCCACTGTAGAAAAGATAAACTCTTAGCAATTCTTCAAACTTGCTAATAAAACATAAAGCAGAATTAAACATAGGGGGCACCTGGGTGGCTCAGTCAACAGAGTGTTGATTCTTGATTTTGGCTCAGGTCATGATCTCAGGGTCATGGGATTGAGACTTGCACCAGGCTCTATGCTGAGTGTGAAGCCTGCTTAAGATTCTTTCACTCTCTCCCCTGCCTTGTGTGCTCTCTCTCTCTCAAAATAATGTTAAAAATAGTGTTACCATACACTACAGAAATTCCACAATTTTTAGTTATATAATTAAGAGAATTGACACTTGTCATGTACATGATTGTTCATAGCAGCATTATTCATAATAGTCACATAATTGGGAAACAACCCAAATGTACATCAAACTGGTGAAATGGATAAACCACATGGGGTATATTCATAAAAGGGAATATTATTCAGCCATAAAAAGAATGAAATACTGATACATACTACAGTAGGTGTGAACTTTGAAAGTATTATGTTATATGAAATAAGCCAGGCACAAAAGACTGATTACATTATTCTATTTATCTGAAATGTCTAGAATAATAAAATCTATAACAATAGAAAGTAGATTCTTGGTTGTGAGGGGCTCGAGGGAGGAGGAAATGGCGACAATTTCAATAGGTATGGGGTTTCTTTATGCAGTGATGAAAATATTCTGAAGTTAGATATAAGTGCTTGCTGTACTACTCTGTGAATATATTAAAATATGCTTAATTGGAAAAAATATGCTTAATTGTTTACTCTAACAGTGTGAATTTTATGGTATATGAATTGTATCTCAGTAAAGCTGTTATTAAAAAAAGATTCACATGAGACTGAGAATTTCACTGTTAGCTTTTGCACAGTAAACCTTGGCTGCAGAAATAAACAAGTGATGTTAGTAACAGTAAGTAGTGGTATTTGTTTTTCATTAGGAAAATGATTATAATTTCAATAGAGTAATTACATAAGGTATTAAAATAGTTTCTCCTTTTCGCCCCCAGATGTGTTTCACCGGTGGCTGCTATTGCCTAACTGAGTATAGATTTGCATAAATCACACAATGTAAACCCTTTCAACCATATCTGGAACAGGGCTTGTCGAGGGCAGAAATGAAGGTGCAGGCTTATCTTGGTGAATCACAAGACTGAGCCAGATACACCCCTTCTTTGGTATCTGTTTTCTCACACACCCATTTCTCAATAAGAATTTTCAAAGAGTTGAGAGATAATTCTGTGAACCAGGCCCAGTAAGGAGAACCAGGCCAAGTTCTTGCTCCCCAGAGAAAGTATCTTAAATTCTTTTTTTTTCCTGGCACCTTAGTATGATTCTTATCTTGGAGTTAAAACTGCATGTGCCAATTCCTAACAATTTTTATGGCATGGAGGAAAATAATCTTGGCAAGAACATATGTTAGGATGATGATGGACCCTGAAAGAAGCTGGAGTGAGGTTCATTGAAAAGAGGGTAAATTTAAAGTTAAGTGGAGTCCTCTTTGCTACTAGCCTAGAAGTGAACACACACTTCTCTGACTTTTTGCCTTGCTGATATTGTGCTTCTCATGCACAGTCAGCCTGAAAATATGAGTTTGTTTGAAAGTTGGTTTGCAGTTTTGGTGTTGTGGTTTTGTTGTAAGTGTATGTTTGTTTTTTTAACTTTCTAAACTTTTAAAACATTTCTCAATCCACTGTTCAGTTAAAAAGTGAATTTAGGGGTACCTAAGTGGCTCAACTGGTTAACTGTCCAACACTTGATTTGGGCTCAGGTCACGATCTTACAGTTCATGAGACTGACCCTCATGTCAGGCTCTGTGCTGAAAGCATGGAGTCTGCTTGGGATTCTCTCTCTCCCTCTCTCTCTGTCCATCTCCTGCTCACACTTGCATGTGTACTCTCTCTCTCTCTCAAATATAAATAAACCTTAAAAATACTTTTAAAAGTGTATATTAAATTTTGTCTAAAAATATTTTTTCTAGTTTTTTGTTACTGATTCATTAGTTTGAAAATGATGAAATTAATATATAATATTGATACAACTATATAGTCAGACTATACAGTATCAAATTGTCAGACTACATGTATATATGTGTGCATGTGTATATATATATATGTGTGTGTATACACACACATATACACACACATGTACACATATACTAGGGCTATATGTGTCTGTATTAAAAAACAGAAGATGGTTATCAGCTTGAAAAGTATGTTTATGTCCAACAGAATAATAGGATAATTAGTGTTTTTCTGTATCTCTAAAATATAACATTTATATTTAAGTTCAGAGGGCTGGGTAGAGTCCAATCACTGAGGAGGTTGTATGTACTGGTTCAGCACTGTGATCAAAATTTTGCCTCTCCTATTGATTTCCCTGTGAGATTGTTAATCATTCATTCCATGAAGACAATGATGTAAGGTGCTAGAAACTAGGGGGATAATTATAGCCAGAAATAAAGAGGTTAAGTCTTAGATTTCTACTTCCAGAGTTACTACTGCTGGAGGTCTTGAAGCGGGATACCATAGAAGTTCTTGAAGCTATTATCACAGGCCAAGAGCAGTAGGTAAAGAGACAGCCAAAACAGAAGCACAGGTGAATGAGTGTTGGTTAGGAAGATGTCCAAGAGGAAGAACTGACGCTAAATTAAAAATGATCTTGGGGGCATCTGGGTGGCTCAGTTGGTTAAGTGTCCAACTTTGGCTCAGATCATTTTCTCACAGTCTGTGAATTCAAGCCCTGCATCTGGCTCTGTGCTGACAGCCTGGAGCCTGGAGACTGCTTCAGATTCTGTGTCTCCCTCTCTCTCTATGCCTCCCCATCTTTCTCTCTCTCTCTCTCTCTCTCTCTCTCTTTCTCTTTCTCTCTCCCTCTCTCTCAAAAATAAATAAATATTACAATCTTTTTAAACGATCTTGGAGAAGTCAGAGATCTGTGAGAAGAGAGGGCTCAGGATAGAAGCCTGAATTGACTAACAGAAATCCAGAATGAACCCAATGCAATGTTAGCCCTGAGGAAAATACACTCAGGGCTAAGAAATGGAAGTGAAGACAAAGAGTATAATAATCAGAAGTTAACTGCAGGTGAGTTTGGATCAACATCTAGGTGTGGTTGTTAAAGGTCAGCAAAGCATGGAGGCAGATGCTAAAAAGGCAAAACATATACAGTAGAGAAGCGACTGGCTATATACACTGAGCTCTATCCCTGCTTTCCTGGGGGTCTTGGAGAGCCATGAGAGTGCATGTAAGAACCGGTGCTGTCACCGCCATCCCCATCACGGTTTCCACCATTTATTAGTAGCTGATTTACAGTCCAGAAACCTAAAACCTAAACACATATGGTGTAACTGTAAGCCTCTTACAAGTCCTACACTTTTAATTTTATCTCCTTTTCATATAAACAAACAAAAGAAACTCAACTAACTCAGCATAGTTAGGTAACTTGCTCAAAGGTATGTAGGTAGTAAATAATGAAGCTGTTACTCAAGGCCTCATCTATAATTTGTATCCACAGTAACTAGACACTGTCTCTTTTGCATCTCTCTCCCATTAGTATGAGAGACAATAAAATGGAGTAGGAGTTGCATAAAACCTAAAGGGAGCTTCCCTTACCCTTGTCTTCAGTAGTCATGGTTATAGACAGAGGGGTAGGGGGATGTGGGGAGGATACAGACATACAGTAGTCCCTTCTTATCTGTGGTTTCAGTTACTTGTAATCAACTATAGTCCAGAAACAAATAATCCCCCTTTGGACATACCACCAGAAGGTCAATAGTAGCCTAACTCTGTGTCACAGCACCTACATCATTCACCTCATTTTATCTCATCACGTAGGTATTTTCTCATCTCCCATCATCCCAAGAAGAAGGGTGAGTACAGTCTACAATGATACTTAGAGAGAGAGAGAGAGAGAGACTGCCTTTGCATAACTTTTATTGTATTGTTATCAATGTTCTATTTTATCTTTATTGTTGTTAATCTCTTACTGTGCCTACTTTAAAAGCTCAGCTTGGTCATAAGTATGTATGTATGGGAAAAGACACTTGGTATCTACAGGATTTGGTACTATCTGTGGTTTCAGGCATTCACTTGAGGTTTAGACTGTATCCTCGATGGGTAAGAAGGCCTACTATACCATAATGGGTAAGCAGAGCTTATTCTGCTAGTGAGACAGTATACCTAACTTAAAATGACCAATACACCTGGAGTCTGATTTAGTGTATGCAGAGATGGGGAAGCATATATAACCTATGCCATTGTCCCCTGAACTCAGTCAGAGCTTGGAAGGGTTCTTAGAGACTCCCTAGCCCAGCTCTCTTACTCCAGTAAATGACTTCCAAACTCTCTTCCATTCTAAATAGAAACTTCTGCCAGCCTTTTCAAACCTCAGGGCTCCCAGACAAAGGACATTTCTGTTTCCTCTGAGCTTCACAGTTTTCCCTATGGCTATGGGAGCTATAGTTGTAGTTTATTGTACATTATTGTTCACGGGTTTGTCACCTTTCCAATAATTATTGGGATTATAAGCTATCTGAGGGCTGACATGCTGTCATAAACCTTTTTTTCCTCAGTAACTATTACCTAACACGGAGGAATGTGTAGTTCTTAAAACTTGGTGAACTGAACTCCATATATGACTAAGTTCTAAAATATTAAGCAATTCATCTAGGTCACAAGTAGATATGTGGAAGGTTTCTCCTACTCATAATTTATCATGTAGTCCTATGACCCTCATCTGAGGTATTTCTGTCTCTTTGAACGAGGTATGCAAGTGGATATGACTTTCTGATCATGATCTTCTGAGCATACTGTTATCACTCTCAGCTTATTCTCCAGCGTTTTTCTGCTGTATTGGCATCCACAGGACAAGGATGGAGTCTTTACAGTTTAATTAGCACAGCATCAAACATAGGGCTACTTTATTGCCTTTTGTCTTCCATGAAAAGATCAGAACCCTAATTCAGGAGAAACTGAATTGATTTCTATACAATCTTTTTAAACATTTATTATTGAAGCATAGTTGACACACAATGTTATAATAGTTTTGGATATACAACATAGTAATTCAACAATTCTATACATTACTCAGTTCTCGTCATGGTAGTGCAGTCACGATCTGTCCTCCTACAACATTATTACAATATTATTGACTGTATTCCTCATTCTGCACTTTGCATCTCTGTGACTTACTTATTTTATAATTGGAAGTTTGTACCTCTTAAGGCCCTGTACCTATTTCACCCATCCCTCTACGCATCGCCCATCTGACAACTAACTGTTTGTTCTCTGTATTTAACATCTGGGCTTCTATTTGTATAGAGAACCAGTGACAAAATTGGAATTAGAATTTAGGGATTTTTTTAAAGCTCTAACCATGTTAAACCATGTCCTGAATAGTCCCAAAAAGAGCCCAAAACAAGAATGTTATGAATATAAATGCTAATGGGGGTGCCTGGGTGGCTCAGTTGGTTAGGCCTCTGACTTCGGCTCAGGTCATGATCTCACGGTTCGTGGGTTCGAGCCCCGCGTTGGGCTCTGTGCTGACCACCAGCTCAGAGCCTGGAGCCTGTTTCAGATTCTGTGTCTCCCTCTCTCTCTCTTTCTCTCTCTGGCCCTCCCCTGTTCACACTGTCTGCCTCTCTCTCTTTCTCTCTGTCTTTCTCAGAAATAAATTTTAAAAAACAAAAAAGATATAAATACTATGAACATAAGATGCTTTACAAAGCAATGTCCACAACCAAACCCAAAGACCTTATATGTGTGTGTGTGTATAATTTTTAATATGTTTTTGAGTATAAAGAAGATGTAGATGATCATTCTATTTTATTTGCTTTGGAGAGAGAATGATGGAATTAGAATAAATTTCAATTAGAGATTCTCGACTTTTTTATTCAACTTTCTGCATTTTCCCACAAACATTAATTTAAAAATTATGAATCTTTATGGAATGAAGTTGATCTTTGAACACATTTTTTTTGCATTTAGGACCATATATTCTGTTCCTTTGTTATAAGGAACAGTCATGACTCAACCTACTAGTACATGTAAAGAAGATTTGCTGTATTAATAAGTCAGCCATGACTGCACAGGACCAGGGACAGAACACAAGTACAGCCTGGCTTCCCAGGAACTTAAGCCAGAGGGTGAACCCTGTATTCAAGAAGACTTTCAGAACTTCAGAAGAACTGCATGAGCCTTACTCTCGTGCTCATTTTTAACACCAGAATCACACGCCCTGCAGTATCTTTGATAACTGCCTCACTGCGAAGTGAGAGATTCTTTCCAATTCTCTCAGTTAAAATTCCTGAGACAGAGAGAATTGGAGTTATCAAAATAATCTGTTGGTGTAACACCTTACAAAATATTATTCTTTCTGGTGTATGTGGACAACAAAGATGTCTATTAGATGCCCGCTCTCCTGATACAACCTGCTGCTTGGGAGGTAGACTTCTGTGTTCTAAAAGTCATGTGGATGTGGGAAGCATCAGGAAGCCTTTGGCTAGCTCTTGCTTTTGGTAAACCCATTCAGTGTTTATTTTTCTTGTCTGTTTTAGCCCCTGCAGAAGGAATATTTTTATACATGTGTCTGACTTGTTATTTCTAGTCCTGTAGTTATTTCTTGGCTCTACTTCTTGCTTAACTATCATTACATTCTACTGAGATTGCTTCTGCAAAGAGTGTAACCATCATCAGACTGCAAGTTCTCTAAGGAATGGGATTATGATTGCTTAATGTGGTATCTCAGGCATCTATTTAGACAGCTTATAGGACATATAAAGCAAATATTATTTAAATGAAGAGATGGCCTCCAGGATAACCAGAGAATTCTTTGAATTTGTTAAAATGGTTTCCAGGAGCCTGAGTTTATTCCTTCTCTGTTAATCTGTAACAGATAATTGTAGTAGTGATTGTGTCGCACAACCTGGAGCCCAGAAGGTCTTCAAGGTGTTGACGTGATTAGGAGTATCTTGGAAATGGTTATGAAAAATGGCAGTGACTAGCAAGGTGGGGCTGGGGAAGCATGAATGAGGTGGGAGCCTGGGTAACTTGTTGAGATTGGTTGTGTAACATGAAAGGCAACCTGCTCATCTGGAAGTATAATGCAAAAAGAAGGCTATGCAGATCATATCTATTTCTGTCTCTGATCTGGAAAGCTCAGAAACAGCTGTCAAACCCTGCTCAGGACTCATTCATATCTTTCTTATGATATGAATCCTAAGGGGGTGATACCCACACAATCACGGCATTGTTCCAAGCAACACAATAAGCTTGCCATAGCCTTGGGCTCTCACGCACATACTGATGGCTACGTACAGAGACACCAGAGCTGTCTGAAGGGCCATTTTCTTTCTGCAATAGATTTCAGGATACTTTCAAATGTCACCTATCAGAGCTTAATTTCTTCCCACGGTACCTAGCCTGGGAAAGCATTATTCAGGGTGCATTTGGGTGGGAGGCATGACGTCAGTGTAAGGTCACAGACTGCCTAGAGGTCAAGAATGGCCTTTGTCCCTAAGCCCTGGTTATGCTAGATCAGTCAATCTTGCTGTTCTCTAGCCTGTTAGGAAATATGTCAATAGCATGAAAGAACACAGAGCCTGCATCTGTTTTAGCTAAAGTCATATAAAGGCAGTTCACAGTAGCTTAAGTGAATGACATTTCAGGAAGTATTTCATTTCTACAAATCCTTTACAGGATATATCTAACCTATACAGCTTATATTACAGACAGAAAAGTAAAAGGACTTGGGTAGAAGTAAAAATATGCATTTATTTGTAAGAAGTGTACACAGTTATTGCTAAGTGGTAGTGAATGGAGACAATGATAAGGATTTTTTAAATGTCTATTTATTTTTATAGAGTCTGCACATGCACATGTGTGTGGGAGGGCAGAGAGAATCCCAGCTAGGTTCCACCAGCTCTGTCGGTGCAGAGCATGGTGCAGGGCTCAATCTCACAAATGGTAAGATCATGACCTGAGCTGAAATCAAGAGTCAGATGCTTAACTAACTGAGCCACCCAGGTGCCATGATATGGATATTTTAAGGAGAAATCTTGATCCCTCTGCCTCAGCATTCTAGACAAATAAGGGTAAAAAATTACACTTAATATCAATGTTTATTTCTCAATAACTTTATGTTAAAGAGCATAAGTTTTCGTGTCATAAAAAACTGTGTTTGAATCCAAACTTGCTTACCAGCTGTGATATAGTGGCTTAAGGGTAAGAGCCTGAGTTTCCTCACATGTACCAGAGATAATCAAATCTTTCTTGGATGTTTCTTGTGAGGATTAAATACATTGAAGTGAAGTACTGAGGATAGTCCATGCTATGGTGATTGCTCAGTAAATAGTAGTCAGTAATAAAATTCCATTTGGAGAGTATTGTCATACCTAGGCCCTACCTGCCTGCCTTCTTAGTCTTATCCAGGCTTTTATAGGGCTTTTGATTGATAGGAAACTGCAAAGAAACATTGAACCAGGATTTGCTTCCTAAGAAAGACCAGACAACCAGCATTGACAAATGATCTGGGAAAACAAGGCCTTATTGAAGCATTCACTTTGAACCTCACCATGGCTGGTGCCAGTGCCTCATTGTAAAATGTGGAGTTAGTACCCACTCTCTCTGAACAGATACACCCACAGATGTCTGTGAGGCTTGGAAATACATGTTACCACATGCCCTGTGTACCACTCTAAAGAACCTTTTCCCTTGCAATTTGAATTTCTCTTAAGTTGTTTTAAGTGTTAACTGACATTGGATTATGACTTTATTCATCAGCTTTGTGAAGTTCTGGCTACTGCTTCTTAGTTTCTCAACTCTGAAACTTAACTGTTAAATTTTAGGCACGGACTCCAGTCATTTCCAACTGTGAATTAGTTAATTGGCTTCTGTTGTATAAATTCCTTAATATGTAAACCAAGGACTTTAATTGTGAGGTGATGCATTTTACTAACTACCTTATTCTTATGAGGGTACATGTGGTACAGTGTAGTGGTTAAGAGCACAAACACTGGGGAAGATTGTTCAGGTTCTGATCCCAGAAATATCACTTATTATGACTGTGACCTAAGACAAGTTACTTAACCCCTTTGAACCTCAAGCTCTTCACAGAATGCTTATATGGATTAAAAGAATTTATATGTATACTAAAAACAGTTCCTGAAACATAGTAAGTGCTACAGAAGTGTTACCTGTTATAATTATTGTTGCACATATAAAATAGGCTGGCTCCTCCTTTTCTAGGAAAGAGCACTAACCAAACTGTACTCACAATTACTATTCAGTTCTACAACCTCAGAGGTGATTGTCTGGATCTCCCTAATCATGAGCAGGACTGGAAGTTAGGCTCGCATCTGTAGAGCTAAGGATAGCAGAAACCTCTTATACTAAGAGCTGTGTGTTTGCTGGATACAAGACAGCATGGCATGTTGAGAGTAATTGGAATGTTGAAGAATGGGATTCACACCAGTCACAAAAACAAGTTCGGCATGTGAACTAGTGTGAGAAAGGTTTGGAGGAGAGAAAAGAGTCCTGTGTGTCACAACAAAGAATGACAGCAAGGGTAGTTCCACGAAATTTTTAATGTGGCATGTACGTGGGTTAACTACATTTAAGGGGAGAAGGGATAGAGCACCAACTCTTCTCCCTATTTGTTTAATTTGACACTTCCCTTAGCTCACCTACTGGAAAGTCTTGACACATTCCAATATATTCCTGAAACAGGAAACGCTTTCCCTTGGCTCTTCCTATGGCCCACTAAATCAAGTTCTAAGTTGGTCATAGTGTTCTTGGGGATAGAGGTCCAGGACTTCTTCAAACAGTAGCTTAGCAGTTGTAAATGAGGAGAACATTGAATCATATTCTGTAATATTTGGAGACTAATAAATAATAATTCATGAAGATAATAGTTTTCAGAAATCACATAAAAGTTAATCTCTTATGCTACTATAATTTGACACATACTATGTGCTGAGTAGTATAGTAGTTTGTGTCTATCATTTGATCCTTAGAACAACCCAATAGAAGGTAGATATTACTAGATTCTTTTTTTTCATAAGATCAGCATACTGCTCAGAGATATTGTATTATTTGCTACAAGACACTATGAACTGACTAAACTGAAAAGGATCATTCTGAAATAGGTAGAGGGCAATAATAAAGTCACTGGGACCAGTTAAAAGGCTGTTACAGCTCTACATAAGACATGATTATAGCTTAAACTAAGGTGAGAACAGTGAAGATGATGAGAAATTGTTGGACCCTGGATACATTTTGAAGGTAGAACTATCAGGAATTCCTGACTGAATGAGGGTAAGGGAGAAGATAAGGAATCAATAAGGAATCTAAGTATGTTGGCTTGAGTAAGTAGACAGTTGAAGTTGGCACATCTGAGATGGAAAAGGCTGCAGGGGACATGAGTTTGAGAGAAAGAAGAGTTTGGAACCTGTTAAGTTTGAGATGCATATTAAATGTCCAAATGGAGATGCCAAGTAAACCATCTGAAACTCAGAAGTGAAGTTTTGGTGGAGATAGAAATTTAGAACTCTGTCACATAGATATTTTTAAAGACACAAGCCTTGAAGCATCCGCCATAGGGAATGAGTGTAGATAGAACAGAGAAGAGGACCAAAGATGGAGCCTTGGGCCACATCTCTTAGATACTGGAGGGAAGAAGAGGAGTCCACACAGTTGAATGAAAAATAATGGCCAAAAGTTGGGAAGGAGAAAAAAAAAAAGACTGTGGCAGCCTGGAAGGTAAGTGCAAAAGGATGTTAAAGAGAATGGAGGTATGTAACTGTGTCAAAATGCTGCTATTGATCAAGATGAAGAGTGAAAGTTGACCACTTTAACATAATAGCATAGAGTTCATTGTTGATCTCAAAAGGAACTGTTTGATATGTGGGAAACAAAGGTCTGATTGGTAGGTAGGTTTAAGAGAGAGTGGTGGGAAATATTTGGAGGTAGCGATTAAGAGATAAAGTATTGGAATTACAAGGTAGTGCATTTCCTCAGAATTGGGGAAGGGAATGTGTGAAAGTGGGATTTGACCTTGATCCCTTGATCGGTTCATTATGGCATATCATCCTGACACTTTTACAGATTGGACCTGTATGTTCATGTTTTCCTCTCTTTTAACTACCACTGAAGAAGTCACAGTATAGTTGTGCACTATGTCATTATTCCATTCTAAATGGAGAGATGTTCTGAGTTCATCATATTATGCTAGACTCTAGAACCCCCTGTGACAGAAAGGCAGCAACCACTCCACTGTCAAGGTTCCTCTGACTGGGGAGTGAAATAATTTTTCCAGAAAATGGAGCCTAATTGATCATCTAAGTAAGGTTGAGGATTGCTCTATAGCCTGTAAGGCGAATAACAGGATCCGGACTTTGCTATCAGGGCATTGAAGGATCAGAAGAATAGTGTTGAGTCTATTACTGGAAGAGAAATCTGAGGGAAAAATAAGCATGTAAGACTATTGCTTATGACTGTGCTCCCTAAAATAATTAATAAATAACTAGAAGGGTAGGAAACAGCTATACATATATTCTAATAGATGAGTAGATGCTGTTTAGGAAGGAAGTTGTTATTTGAGGATTTGATTGTCTTTATCATTGTAGTAAGCAACTCTCATGGGCCAGTGATAGGCCACTTTACTAGTGTCAGGATTAAAGCCACCCTTTTTTTCTCATTAAACAGATTTAAATTTAGATGAGTATGTTTATAAACCCTGTATGTTTATAGGTCTCCACTAGATTACAAACTCTTTGGGAGAAAGCTCAGTTTTTTTTTGTTTTTTTTTTTCTTTCCTGAGTTCCCCATTTACCTCTTCAGAAATTCTGAAGTTACTGTTCTTTCAGTCCACATTTCAGATCAGTCCTCTCAACCTGTGATGAGCAATTAGAGGTGGCAACTGTGATGGTAATCTGATAATTATGAATGGTTGGGCAGAAATTATCAGTCATTGTCTTGGCAATTATCATGGAATGCCGTGAGTGATTTTTAAGATTTTATTTCTCTTGGGGATTCCTCTTGAGGATTAATTTCCTTTTGGGGATTAATCATTGTTAAGTTTGTCATGTTTTCTACCTGAAGAGATTTATTTCTCACCAAGACTGAAAAAAAACCAAAAGAGCTCATAGCTTACTTAGTGGTCAAGGTCATATTTTTGGATTCTGTGTCACTTGTATATCAGGACAAATTAGCATTGATAAATCAACCAGGGTTCATGATATCTATTTATTCTAATGATTGTAACTATTATATAAAGTGATAAATTAATAAACTTCCATTTTTATTTAGAAGCTACTATTTTCTATCTCTAGCTCCAGGATTTCATTGATTCAATCAACAAATCTTAAATATTGAAAGAAAACCACCGAATCCATAAGGGTTATCTACATTTTACATAGTATGAATGTACCATTCTTTCTGTTTTTTAAAACCTATTTTCTATTGATAATTATTTGGATTGTTTCCAATTTTTACTACCGTAAGCAATGATGTAATGAATAACATAGCAAATGTATCAGCTTGGGTTTTATTTTAGGAATTCTCTGTTTTATATTTATTGGTCTTTTGTTGTATGCCTTTTAAATAGTTTCTTCCAGAAATGTTTTCCCTCTTGACTGCTTATCTTTATTAGGTCTTATCGGTAGCATACACTAATCTCTGATACAAACAATATTAACACTATCCAAGCTGTGATTACCACTTAGATTTCTGTAACAGACAGCTAAATAATACACATTCACAACAAATGATCTACTAATGTACAGTTCTCTGTCTCCATACCAGTTGTTGTGTCTAACATTCTTCATTATGTTAGTATCATAATTTGGGGTTGTCTTCCATTTGTCTGAAGAACTTTAGGAAAAGCCCAGTGTCTATTAATCTTATGAGGGCATGTCTATCTCTCAGAGATGGTGTGAAAAAGTACTTCTGGAGTTTGAAGCTCTTAGAGCATGATGTGTTTTTAGAAAGAAAAAAATGGCATTATGTATTCAAACTTTAATGTGGGTATTACTTTAATATGTTAATATAATACTTTAAGGTTCAATTTACAGTTTCTCAATATTGCTATCCTTTAGCCTTCTATTTGTTTTTTTTTTTTTTAATGTTTTATTTATTTCTAGGAGAGAGAGAGAGAGACAGCGTGAGCAGGGGAGGGTCAGAGAGAGGGAGTCACAGACTGAAACAGGCTCCGGGCTCTGAGCTGGCAGTCAGCACAGAGCCCGACGCGGGGCTCGAATCCACGAACTGCGAGATCATGACCTAAGCGAAAGTCGAACGCTCAACCGACTAAGCCACCCAGGAGCCCCATCTTCTATTTGTTTTTTAATCTTATACACTCAAATCTCTGGATTGAAAACCCATAAGAAACGGTTACTACTAAGTTACACCCTTGCCTTTCCATCATTGTGTAACTGTTTCATTTCCTAATGAAGAAGTATATGAAATTTAGTATGATCAAATATTCATCATAGTCTATCAGAAGGCCTTATGTGTGTCACTGATTTGTTCGGTGCTTCTCATACAGTGAATCCTAGGGTTAGTGGAGTGATGTGTTAGTAGTAGCAGAATCCTCATGGGAATTATACCCAATCCCCTATCTTCCCATTTTACTTAGTCCAGAGGCCATTACAGCTAGGAGTAGTGGTTGGATTACTTGTTGTTGGTATGCTTTCTAGAATGGAGGCTGTAAAAGAGATCAGGGACAATGCAATGATGACTTTTCCTCCCCTTTGCTCTCATAAGGTTGTGATACCCCAACATGATAAGTTTGGTTCAAGGACCAAGAGAATGTCATGCTTGTAATCCTTCTTAAATGGAGGTGTCCAGGGCATAGATTATATAAATTCTTCTTGAATAGTAATATAAGCCCCAGGTGTAAAGGGTCTGTGGCAAAGCACAAAATTAAGTTTTGCCACACTCTGCACAGATAGTCACATTGCTACCATATTTCTTCTGTGAGGTTAAGTGGGGCCCACCCCAGAATGCTGCACGGATATGCTTTATCTCCTATTGGACTTGTGGCCTCCTCACTTGCACTAAATTTCAGAATATTTCCTGAATAAATCAAGAATCTATGTGAGCAGTCCTGTTGTGTTTGTTTTCTTGTTTGTTTTTGTTTTTGTTTTGTTTTTCCCAAGCTCAAGTTCGTTTGAAATACTGAATCGATATTTGAGGAAATTACATTGTTCCACCCAGGATCAATTTTGAACCTGATTTTAAATTTTTGAATCAGATACTATAGCAGTGACTTACATCTCCTTTTCATCTTTACTGACAAATAAGTGATATAATTTGGAGTGCCACTGAAGCTCTTTAAACTGTGATTCTCAGTCTTACAGGAAATGGTAGTTATTTAACTGAGTCTGACCATTGAAAAGTAAAATTATTAAGTGAGACTTCCAGGAAGGTTACCAAAAAAATGCAAGGTTTTGCATATATAGCCTTTGTAATACAGCATTCCTATGGCTTGGAATGTAGATGCAATAGATGGAGCTCCAGCAACTATTTTAGAGTCTCAGTGACATGGAAAGTCACATACCGAGGATGGTTTCAATAAAAATCAAACCTGTTTCTTTGAGAACCACAGAGCTGATAATTGACTCTGGACTGCCTACCTCTAGAGATCTTTTATGTGAGGCAGAAATAAGCCTATACTTTGTGTAAATTATTTTTATATTTTCCTTTATGTGTAGCTTTCTTGTTTTGTTTTTTGTTTTTTGCTGTTTGGTTTTGGTTTTTTTGTTTTGTTTTGTTTTGGTTTTTTAAGAGCAACGGAGAGCATGAGCAGGGGAGAAGGGCAGAGGGAGAGAGAGAATCTTAAGCAGGCTCCATGCTGGGCATGGAGCCCAACATGGGGCTCAGTGCCACAACCCTGTGATCATGACCTGAGCCAATATCAAGAGTCCGACACTCAACTGAGCCAAATAGGTGCCCTGTAAATTTCTTGATTTTTATGAGAAACCAGAAACACAGTAGCCAAAATACAGAAATTTCTTTAGCTCAGGAGATGCTGGATTTTCTCCTTTACTGTTCACATATGAATACATATGCTATTGCCTAAGAAAATGGATTTGATGTCCTGTCCTAGCACCAAATATGGAAGAAAGGCTGCTTTTGTAATTGACATTGTAACTTGTGGCCCTACTTTCTGGGTACCTGGGTATATTCTGATTACCACTGGAATATCTAGCACCACCAACAATAACATCTACTTTTTACATTACTCTTCTCCCATTTCTCTTATTTAATTTCCATGTGCAGTCCTATCCAGAAATATATCTGTAGCCAATAACTGATTTGTTATTCACATTTGACACTGGCCAGCTAACCAGCCACTGATGAATATAGTAATCCCATACCTCCTGGAAAGTATAAAAACTGAGCCATACAAAAACACTAGGTTGTACGTGTGTATTGCTGGGGACAGTGACATATAACTTGGCCAACCATCAGAGACAAGCATCTTCTTTATCCTGTGGCTGTGTTATAGATGGAAGGGTATCCAATCCTGAGGGAAGTGCCTATCATCAGTGGGGAATACACTGGAGACTGGATGGATCACTGTTGGATGCACAAGGAACATGTGAAAAACTGCTGGAAAAATGCCTTAGCAATTCCTTATCTCTACTACTGTGTTATTTTCAATAATCATAACAAATTCTATATTCTTTTGCATTTTCTTTCATATTGAAAACCTGAAGTCAAAATTTAAAAGTTCCACAGTTTAATATGGGAAAAAAAGCAAAACAGCTAAGGACTTCCTGGGAAGACGGTGGAGTAGAAGGATCCTAAGCTCACCTTGTCCCACAGGTACAACGAGGTAACACCCCACATCAGCGTAAATAACCCAGAAAATCACCTGAAGACTGGCACAGCAAACCTCCACAGCTATCACTGTAGGGAAGAGGCCACAGTAAAGAGGTAGGAAGGACAGAGAGATGGTCAGGAGTTAAACGTAACCATGCAACTGTCCACAGGAGGGAGAGACCCCACGCCTACTGAGAAGGGAAAGAAACAGATACATCACACACTCCAGGCATAGGGAACCCACGGAGGGAAGACAAACCCCCAAAACATTTTGCTTTGGGAACAGTGGAACACAGTTTTGCAAGTTTGTATTATCATTGGGTCTTAACATGTGGAATTTTTAAAATCAGCAGGCTTGGCTCTGGGAGAGCTAGGAGAACAAGAAGAAACTGAATCCCACCCTTAAAGAGATAGTACAACAAACAGCCTTATGGTATAGAAGCAGTGGTTTGGAGAGGCGCTGGGGTGGCTCAGTTGGTCAAACATCCATTCTTGATTTCAGCTGAGGTCATGATCTCACAGTTTATGGTTCCAGCCCCATGACAGACTCAGTGCTGACCACATAGAGCTTGCTTGGGATTCTCTCTCTCCCTCTTCTCTGACCCTTTTTCCCTTGTGTGCATGCTCTCTCTCTAAAAATAAATAAGTAAAACTTTAAAAAACCCAGCAGTTTGGAAAATCACTTGGGATATACAGGAGGGAGGTTTGTTTACTAACCACAGAGCATGTGCTAGAGGGGAAGGGGTCATTGGGAGACTTCTCCGGGAACAAAGGAGCTGGCAGGTACTTTTCCCTCCCTTCTCCCAGTCTAGACACATGGACACTTTTGGGAAACAATACAGTACCAACACTCTCCACCTAACTTGCTCCCAGTACACTCTGCCCCTAAGCTCTCCTGTGGATCTGCACCACCCAACCCACCAACCTAGCAGGAATTTGGGGTGGCTGCAGGTTCCCTATGGGAGCTCCCACTACAAATCTTACTAGCATCATTATCCTCCAGACCTGCCACCTGTAATACACCCTTGGCCTGGAGCCCAACGAAGTGCTATAAGCCTGTCAGTGTGGAAGCAGCCCTGATGGCCCCATACCACTATAAAGTGACTCCTTCTCTGGGGAAAGAGGAAGATAACCATTCACACCAGTCCAACTGTGACCCTGGCAGTGGACTGTTGGGCCAGTAGCTGGACTGAGTACAGGCCCTACACACCAATGAAAGCTTCTCAGGGAACAATACAAGGAAAGCACCCTAAAGGTCATTGTTAATGCTTCTTTGGCAAACACCTGGTGTATTTCAACTCAAGCCCAAGAAAGCCCTGAGTGACTCACTAACAAAAAGACCAAATCATGCCCATAACTGACTAAGAAAGTCATTGCAGACTACTGGACTGGAGGCAAACATAGCTCAGCCACAATAGTAGGGTGCATGCAAAACACATAGGACATGCTACTGGAGGGCCATATTCGTATGAATAGTGGACACTGTACTGCAGGGCACTAAAGGACCTCTTCTTCATAAGGCAGCCACTTTCCAGAACAGAAGATGTAGTCAAGTTTGCTAACATATAGAAACAAATACAGAGTGTTAGACAAAATAAAAAGAGGAAAATGTCCCAAATAAAAAATTGCACAAAAATCACAGAAAGAGACCCTAACAAAACAGAGATAAATAATATGCCTAATAGAAAGTTTAATTTAATGATCATTTAAAGTACTCTCTGAACTTGAGAAAAGAATAGAGGACTTCAGTGGGAACCTCAAAAAAGAAATAGAAAATATAAAAAGAACCAATCAGAGATGAAGAACTCAATAGCTGAAATTTAAAATACACTAGAGTCAATAAATTGTAGACTAGAGGAAACAGAAGAATGGACCAGTGACCTGGAAGACAGGGTAATGGCGAGTAATTAAGCAGAACAAGAGAGAGAGAAAAATAAAAAAGGAAATAGGCTTAGAAAACTAACATCATTAAGTGTAACAATATTCACGTTATAGGAATCCCAGAAGGAAAAGAGAGAAAAACAGATAAAAAGTTAACTTGAAGAAATAATAGCTGAAAACTTCCATAATTTAGGGAAGGAAACAGAAATCCAGATTCAGGAGGCCCACATAGCCCCCAACATTGACACGAGGTCCACGCCAAGACATACAGTAATTACAATGGCAAAAAGTAGTGCTAATTTTTTTAAAAATTTTTAACATTCATTTCTGAGAGAGCATGAGTGAGGGAGGAGCAGAGATAGAGAGACAGAAACATAAAATCTGAAGCAGGCTCTAGGCTCTGAGCTCTTCAGCACAGAGCCCAATGTGGGCCTCAAACCCATGAACTGTGAGATCATGACCTGAGCCAAAGTCTGACATTTAACTGACTGAGCCACCCAGGCATCCCAAGATAATTTTTAAATAGGCAAGAGAAAAGACAATTACATATGAAGGAAAGCCCACAATGCTATCAGCTCAATTTTCAGCAGGGACTGTAGGCCACAAGGGCATAGCATGATAAATTCAAAGTGCTGAAGGAAAAATAATCAGCCAAAAATACTCTATTCAGTAAAGGTATCATTCAGAATAGGAGAGAGAGAGAGAGAGTTTCCCAAACAAAGGAATTCATGACCACTAAACCAGCCATATAATAAATATTAAAGGGGACTCTTTGAGAGGAAAGGAAAGACCACAAAGAGGAGTAAGAAAAGTGGGAAGTAAAAAACAGTAAGATTAAGTATATCTATGAAATCAGTCAAGGGATTCACAAAATAATAGGATGTAAAATATGAAAACACGTAACTAAAACATGCGAGGAAGAAGAGTAAAGAATGAGTTAAACTTTAACAACCACAAGTTAATATAGACTTCTATACGTGTAAAATGTTGTATGTAAACCTTTTGGTAACCCATATCAAAAGCTAGTACTAGATATGCAACAAAAACAGGGAAAAGAATCCGAGTATATCACAAAAGAAAGCCAACAAATCATGGGAAGAGAGCAAATGAAAGGAATATAGAAGAACATAATACAAGCAATCGTAATACAAGCAAACAAAATGATGTAAGTACATAACTTATCAGTAGTTACTTTGAATGCCAAAGTACTAAATGCTCTAATCAAAAGACATAGGATGACAGAATGGATGAAAAAGCAAGACTCATCTATACTCTGCCTACAAGAAACCCATTTCAGTCTTAAAGACACCTGCAGATTGAAAGTGAGGGGATGGAAAACCATTTATCATGCAAATGGAAGTGAGAAGAAAGACAAGTAGCAATACTTACAATGGACAAAATAGACTTTGAAACAAGGACTGTAACAAGAGACAAAGAAGGACACTATATAATAATTGTTTGGGGCAACCCAACAAAAAGATATAACAATTGTAAATATTTTTGCACCTAACATGTACCCAAATATATAAAGCAGCTAATAACAAATATAAAGGTACTGATAACAGTAATACAATAATAGTAGAGGACTTTAACATCCACTTGGATCAATAGAGAGATCATCCAAACAGAAAACCAACAGAAAAGCCGTGGCTTTGAATGTTACCTTGGACCAGATAGACCTACCAGATACATTCAGAACATTCCATCCTAAAACAGCAGAACACACATTCTTCACAAGTGCACATGGAGCATTCTCTGGAATATATCACACATTAGGCCACAAAACAAGTCTCAATAAATTAAAAAAGATCGAAGTCATACTA
The DNA here is from genome assembly GCA_017311185.1 of Proteles cristata cristata. Classification (NCBI taxonomy): domain Eukaryota; kingdom Metazoa; phylum Chordata; class Mammalia; order Carnivora; family Hyaenidae; genus Proteles; species Proteles cristata. Next base: position 716,691 of record JAESUZ010003861.1, on the reverse strand, counting down.
TGCCTCCTTTCCAACTGCAATGCTATGTAACTAGAAATCAGACACAAGAAAAAAATCTGGAAAGCGAACAAATATATGGAGGTTAAATAACATGCTACTAAACAATGAATAGGTGAACTAAAGAATGAAAGAAGGAATTAAAAAACACGTAGAACTGGGGCGCCTGCATGGCTCAGTCGGTTAAGCGTCTGACTTCAGCTCAGGTCATGATCCTCGAGGTCTGGGAGTTTGAGCCCTGCATCAGGCTCTGTGCTGATGGCTCAGAGCCTGGAGCCAGCTTTGGATTTTGTGTCTCCCTCTCTCTCTGCCCCTCCCCCATTTGTGTTCTGTCTCTCTCTCTCTCTCTCTCAGAAATAAATAAACATTAAGAAAAATTTTTAGAAACCACATGGAACCAAATGCAAATGAAAAGAGAATGGTCTAAAATCCTTGGAATGAAGCAAAAACTGTTCTAAGAGGGAAGTTTATAGCAATACAGGTCTGTCTCAAAAACAAGAAAAATCTCAACCTAATCTTATACCTCCAGGATCTAGAAAAAGAAAAATAAAGAAAACGTAAAACCAATAAAGGAAGGAAATCAAAAAGATTAGAGCAGAAATAAATGAAGTTTAACAAAACAATAAAACACATCAGTGAAACAAGGAGCTGTTTGCTTAAAAACACCAAAAAAAAAAAATGGATAAACCTTTAGCCAGATTCTTTGGAAAAAAAAAAAAGAGAGAGGGGAATCAAAGAAATGAAGCAAAAGAAACAACCAATACCACAGAAATACAAAGGATCATAGGAGAATATTATGAAAAATTATATGCCAACAAGTTGGAAAACCTCGAAGGAATGAAAAATTCCAAGAGATATATAACCTCTCAAAACTAAATAAGAAAGAAATAGAATTTTAAACAGTCTGATCTCATGGTTAGTGAGTTTGAGTCCCATGTTGGGCTCCATGCTGAGAGTGCAGATCCTGCTTGGGATTCTGGCTCTCCCTCTCTCTCTGCCCCTCTGCCACTCACACATGTGTGCTCTCTCTCAAATTAAACATTTTTTCAAAAAAAATTAAAGATGTCTTTTTCAATTTTCTTCTCTGTGTATGCCTTGCTTTTTTTCTGTTTTTGTCTCTGGCTATCTTTCTCCTTGTGAAGTTCAGGTTGCATTTATATTTATGAATTATTCATTTAAAGTCTTTTTTCTAAATTGCTCTTTTTTTCTAAATTTCCCTTAGAGTAACAATAGCTCTCTAATTTTGTACTCTCTTTGCCTGTCTCCTTCATATCATCTTTTTGTTCTGCCTACTGACCACGAGGTCATAGAACTGAAGTACACTATATCTTTTCTTTTTGCAAAAACAAACAAACAGATGATGGTTTTTCAGTTCAAAATAGTTGTCCTAACACATGTTATCTTTTGTCCCTCTCCAAGCTTTAATAAAATAACATGAAGTAATTTAAAAATAATACTTCATTGACATCACAGAAAAGCTAGATGAGCTATTATTCTCAGCCCAAAACAATTAAGTGATCTCTATAAGATAATAAGCAGATGGAAATACTTCCAAAATTTGTTATTAAAATGTTAAAATAGATCTCTGAAGTTATCCAGGGTCAAGAGAGTGTAGGCTGGGAAAAGGAGATGGTTCTAAAGAGTGAGCCATTTAATGGTTTTCTCACTACCTCTTGCTAAGATGAGCTAGTTCCATTACTTGTCAAGGATAAACTGTAGCACACCTCGCTTGCCAAGTACATCTGGTAGTCCTAATGCAAATGATTCCAAGAATGAGTACGTAGAGCTATCAAAACTGGCCAGTTTTCTATCTCACCCAGAGCTGCTAAGAGGGAAGAGAAACTGATAACCAGAGAATAATTGCTAACCCTTGTTAAAGATAATACCAGTAAATTTATGTGCTCCTTTCACCTCCTGCAGAAGCACACCATGGCTCAGTTTCTTGCAGTGAGAATCTTCATTGTCTGCTATTGGAAGAACTATTTTCTCTTGGAGTTAGTATGTATACATGAGTTTCTAATATATAAATAAGTTAGGAAACCTAAGAGCATAAAGGAGGCCACACCACATGCAATAAACTATATTTAAATAATAAAGGAAACATTTGGTGATGGGAAAAAATGGTTAAATTAATACAAATGTAATTATTACCCCCAAATAAATTTTTGGAGATCTAAGAAAGTACGTTAAATCTACTGAAAAATGATATCAGGTTGCTGTAGGAAGTTCTCCAAAATCATGAAACTTAAAGACACGATCGTTGATTTAAGACAAGATGTAATAAGTAAGTGGAATACCAGAATATACACATCCAGTGTATTAGTGAAATAAAAAACACCAAGAAGTCATCCTAGGGGAAAAAAAGGTAAAAGAGAGAAAAGATACAAAAGAAACATAAGGAGACATAGAAAATATAGTAACTTTGGGGCACCTGGGTGGCTCAGTCAGTTAAGCATCTGACTTTGGCTCAGGTCATGATCTCACAGCTTGTTGAGTTCGAGCCCTGTGTCAGGCTCTGTGCTGACAGCTCAGAGCCTGGAGACTGCATTGGATTCTGTGTCTCCCTCTGTCTCTGTTCCTCCCCCGCTTGTGCTGTCTCTGTTTCTCTCTCTCAAAAATAAATAATAAAACATTTTTTAATTAAAAAAAACATAGTAACTTCATTATGAGCGAAAGATTTTAAAAGAGACAGAGGGAAAGCAATAGTTGAAAACATAATACAAAAAACCATTCCTGAACTGAAGACAGACTTGCCTTAATATTTAAAGAATTTTCTGGATATCAATAAGAAAAAAAAAAACAAAAAAGGAATATCCAAATTCTCCCTGGTGAAATTTCAGAATACCAATATAGAAATCCTATCCTTACAAAAAAACCAAAATTTTACTTTACACTAAAGGATATTCCTCATACCGACATCAGACTTCTCATCTACAATACAGGTGGTAAAGGACAAGGAAGGAAATTCTTCAAAGGAGCAAGAGAATACAAGAACATAGATTTCTTTCTATATTAAGTTAAACTAACATTTGAGAGCAGAGGCCAAGGAAAACATGCTCATAATAAAAGGATTAAGAGAATTTATTACCAATAAAACAGCTGGAAATAAATTACTGAGGCTATACTCCAGAAAATGTCGAAAACAAAGTTCTAAAATGTTTTCTCAAAAAAATGTATGGAAAGGATTGATTGAAATTTTAAATTAGTTATTTTGAAAATTTTGTTTGGAACGATTAATTATTGAATGCTTTTCAACTGTAATGGAAAGCATATTAAATATTTTAACTAAATAATGATAGTACTTGATGAAAAGAAGCGGTTCTAGAACTCAGGGATATCAAAGATAAAAACCATAAAAACCATCCAATTATAGTAAAACATTCCAAATTCAAGTCAGTAATAAGACAATAATACATATCACTATTACTGTTCAAATTATTTGGTAGAAACTAACCAATATAAGCTTATAGAACACAAATAGAAAGGAAAAGCAAAAACTTTGCAAAGTCAACTTTGCAAAGTTGACAACTGCCTACTTAGAAAATCCTGAAAAAGTAATTGAAAAACATTAAGACTCTAATAATTAAAGTTTGATAACATTCACACATTTTATATCCATTTATAAAATCAATAGCTTGAGTAATTACCAATAAGGAACTAATAGAAATGTATCATTTAAATAGTACTGATAAAATGATAAGAAGTATAAGAAGGAATTTATGATTTAAAAAATACAAAGGATTACAACAGACTACTATGAAAAAATTTATTTTTAGTTCACATACAACGCTATATTGGTTTCAAGTATACTAATTATATTAGTTTCAAGTTTACTAGTTTCAAGTTTATTTAGTGATTCAACTATTATATATAAATTACTTAGTGCTCTTCATCCTAAGTATACTCTTTAATCCCAGTCACACACATCCACCCACCCACCTCCCCTCTGGTAGACATCAAAACTGATCAAACATTCTCTATAGTTAAGTCTATTTTTCCTTTGTCTTCTTTTTTCCTTGATTTTTTTGTTTCTTAAATTCCACATAATAGTGAAACTTATTCTACTTAGCATTGTACTATCTAGATCCACCCATGTTATTGAAAATGACAAGATTTCATTTTTTATGGCTGAATAATATTCCATCGTGTATATATACCACCTCTTCATTATCCATTCATCTACCCATGGACTCTTGGGCTTTTTCCATAATTTGGCTATTTTAAATAATGCTGTAATAAACATAGGGTGTATGTATCCCTTTGAATTAAAGCTTCTCTACATTTTTGCGTAAATACTCAGTAGTGGGTATACTGTAATAGGGTAGTTCTATTTTTAACTCTTAGAAGAACTTCCATAATGTTTTCCACAATGGCTGTACCAGTTTGCATTCCTACCAACAGCATACAGGGATCCTTTGTCTCCACATTCTCACCAACACTTGTGCTATTGATTTTGTCCATTCTGATAGGTGTCAGGGGATATCTCCTTGTGGTTTTGATTTGCATTTCTGTGATGATGAGTGATGTTGAGCATCTTTTCATGTGTTTCTTGGTCATCTGTAGGCCTTCGTTGGAGAAATGTGTGTTCATGTCTTCTACTCACTTTTCAAACTGGATTACTTGCTTTGGGGGGTATTGGGTTGTATCCGTTTTCTTTATATTTTGGACACTAACCTTTTATTGTAGACATCATTTGCAAATATCTTCTCCCATTCAGTAGGTTGCCTTTTAATTTTGCTGGTTGTTTCCTTTGCTGTGAAGAAGCATTTTATTTTTATGTAGTTCCAATAGTTCATTGTTGCCTTTGTTTCCCTTGCCTCAGAAGACATACCTAGAAAAATGTTGCTATAGTCAATGTCAGAGAAATTACTGCCGGTGTTCTCTTCTATAATTATTGTGATTTCAGGTCTTGCATTTAGGTCTTAGGTTCATTTTGAATTTATTTTTGTTTGTATTGCCAAAAAGTGGTCCAATTTCATTCTTTTGTAAGTAGCTGTCCAATATTTCCAACACCATTTGTGGAGGAGACTGTCTTTTTCCAATGCATATTCTCACCTCCTTGGTGGAATATAATTTACCACATAATTATGGATTTATTACTGGGCTCTCTATTTTATTCCATGATTTATATGTTCATTTTTTGTGCAAGTACTGTATTGTTTTGATTACTACAGCTCTGTAGTATGTTTTAAAATTTGGAATTGTGACACGTCCCATTTAATTTTTCTTTTTCAGGATTGCTTTCACTATTCAAGTTATTTTGTAGTTCCAAACAAATTTTAGGATTGTTTTTTTTTTCTGTGAAAAATGCTGTTGGTGTTTTGATAGGGATTGTACCTAAGACTGCTTAGGTAATCAGGACTTTTTAGTAATATTGGTTCTTCCCATCCATGAACATAAAATGTATTTCCATTTGTTTAGGTTGCCTTCAATTTCTTTCATCAATATTTTACAGTTTTCAGTGTATGGGTCTTTCACCTCCATAGTTCATTCCTAGGTATTTTATTATTTTTGACACAGTTGTAGAAAGAATTGTTTTCTTAATTTCTCTTTCTGCTATTTCATTATTAGTGTATAGAAATGTATGGCATTTCTGGACATTGTCTTTTTATCCTATGGCTTCACTGAATTCATTTATCAGCTCTACTAGTTTTGGGAGGGTCATGAGGGTTTTCTCTGTGTATTATCATGTTTTCTGAAAACAGTGAACATTTTACTTCTTCCTTTCTATTTGGATGCTTTTTATTTCTTTTTTTTTTTTTCTCACTACTGTGACTAGGACTTCCATGTTATGCTGAATAAAAATAGTAAGAGTGGACATCCTTGTGTTGTTCTTGACCTTAGGGGAAATGCTGTTAATTTTTCAACATTGCTTATGATGTTAACTGTGGGTTCATCATCTATGGTCTTTATTATGTTGAAGTATGCTCTCTGTACACTTCGTTGGTGTGTGTGCATGTGTGTGCGTGCATGTGTGTGTGTGTGTTATACCTAGTCCAAAGTATTTTCTGCATCTTTTGAAATGATCATATGGTTTGTATCCTTTCTCTTGATGTGATGTACCATGTTGATGGATTTGCAAATATTGAACCACTCTTGCATTTGAGGAATCAATCCTACTTGATTATGGTGAATGATTTTTTTAACATACTGTTGGATTCTGTTTGCTCATATTTAGTAGAAGATTTTTGTAACTGTGTTCATCAGAGATATTGGCCTGTAGTTTCTGTTTTTCTCTAGGGTATTTGTCTGGTGTTTGTATCAGGGTAATGCCAGCCTCATAGATTTTAGAAGCTTTCCTTCTTCTCTCCTATTTTTTGGAATAGTTTGAGAATAGATATTAACTCTTCTTAAAATACTTGGTAGAATTTGGGGTGCCTGGGTGGCTCAGTCAGTTGAGCGTCTGACTTCGGCTCAGGTCATGATCTCCGAGTCCATGGTACAAGCCACGAGTCGGGCACTTGTTCTGACTTCAAGCCTGGAGCCTACTTTGGATTCCGTGTCTCCCTCTGCCCCTCCCTTGTGTGAGGGGCAGATCTCACTCTGTCTCTGCCTCTGTCTCTCTCTCAAAAATAAATACTAAAAAAATTTAAACGTTTGGTAGAATTCACCTGTGAAGCTGTCTGGTCTTTTGTTGGGATTTTTTATTCCTGATTAAATTTCATTGCTAGTAATCCATCTGTTCAAGTTTTCTCTTTCATCATGATTCAGTTTCAGCAAATTATATGTTCCTTAAACTTTATCCGTTTCTTCTAGGTCCTTGAATTTGTGGGCATATATTTTTTCATAATGCTCCCTTACAATTCTTTGTATTTCTGTGGTGTTGGTGTTTATTTTTCCTCTTTCATTTGTGATTTTTAAAATTTGAATCCTCTTTTTTTAAATAGTCTGTTTAGAGGTTTATCAATTTTGTTGATCTTTTCAGTGAACCACCTTCTTGTTTCATTGAACTGTTCTATTATGGTTTTTTTTCATTTCTGTATCATTTATTTCTGCTTTAATCCTTAATATTTCCTTCCTTTTACTAATTTTGTGTTTTGTTCTTCTTTTTCTAACTTCTTTAGGTATAAGGTTTGGTTGTTTGAGATTTTTCTTGCTTCTTAAGGTAGGCCTGTATTGGTATAAACTTCCCTCTTAGAACAGCTCTTCCTACATCCAAAAGATTTTGGATTGGTTTATTTTCATTTTTATTTATTTCCATGTAATTTTAGATTTCTTTGATTTCCTGATGTAATAATTCATTGTTTAGTAGCATGTTATTTAACTTCCATGTTCCAGCTCTTTTAGATTATTTTCTTGTGGTTGAGTTCTAGTTGCATGGTTTTGTGGTCAGAGAAGAACACCATGACTATCATCTTTTAGAATTTATTGAGACATGTTTTGTTACCTAATATGTGATCTCCTCTGGAGAATATTTTATATGCACTTGAAAAAGTATGTGTATTCTGCTGTTTTGGGATGGAATGTTCTGAACATATCTGTTAAGTCCATCTGGTCCAGTGCGTCATTCCAAGCCACTGTACTCTTGTTGAATTTCTGTTTGGATGATCTGTCCATTGATGTAAGTGGGGTGTTAAAGTCCCCGACTGTAATTGTATTACTATCAATTAGTTCCTTTATGTTTGCTATTAACTGTTTTATGTATTTGAGTACTTCATGTTGGGTGCATAAGTATTTACATTTGTTATGTCTTCTTGGGTTATCCTGTTCATTATCATATAGTGTCCTTGCCTCTTGTTACACTCTTTGTTTAAAAGTCTATTTTGTCCAATATAAGTATTGCTACCTCAGCTATCTTTTGACATCAATCCGCATGATAATGTGTCTCCATCCTCTCACTTTCAATCTATAGGTGCCCTTAGGTCTGGAATGAGTCTCTTGTGGGAAGCATATAGATGTGTCTTGTTTTTATCTATTCTGTCACCCTATGTATTTTGATGAGAGTATTTAGACCGTTTACATTCAAAATAATTATCGATTGATATGTAGGTATTGCACTCTTGTTACTGGTTTTGTGGTTGTTTTTGTAGATTTTCTCTAATCCTTTTTTCTCTTGTTCTCATTCATGGTTCATTGGCTTTCTTTAGTGACATACTTAGATTTCTTTCTCTTTACTCTTTTCCTATCTATTACTTGGTTTTGATTTATAGTTAATGTTTGATATATATATAAAACATCTTCTGCATATAGCAAACTATAGTTGTTGGCTAGTGGCTTAAGTTTGCAACCATTCTTTACTCCTTCCCTCCAACACGTTTTAGGTAAGTGATGTCATATTTTACATCCATTTATTTTGTGAACGCCTTGACAGAGTTTTACAGATGTACTTTGTTTTGCTGCTTTTGTACTTCCCAATTTTCATATTTTCACATAAGTTCCTTCTACTCAGAGTCCCTGTTAATATTTTTTATAGAGCTTGTTTAGTGGCCATGAACCTTTTTAGCTTCCGTTTATCTGAGAAACTCTTGATCTTTCCTTCTATTCTGTATGATAGCCTTCCAGGATGGTGTAATCTTTAATGCAATTTTTTTTCTTCTTTCAGCATGTTGAATATATAAAGTAACTCTTCTCTGGACTGCAAAGTTTCTGCTGAATAATCTGCTCATAGCCTTATGGGCTTTCCCTTGTATGCAAGTGTCGTCTTTTCTCTTGCTGCCTTCATTTTTATTTTTCCTTTATCACCACTTTTTATCATTTTAATTATGTGGATCTCCATGGGTTGATTTTGTTGGGAGCCTCTGTGCCTCCTGGATCTGGATATCTGTTTCCTTCCCACATTAGGGAAATTTTCAGCTGTTATTTCTTCAAATAAGTTTTCTGTCGCCTTTCTCTCTCTTCTCTTTTTGGGTTCCCTATAATGCAAATGTTATCATTCTTAATTTGGTCACTGATTTCCCTAAGTGTATTCTTCTTTTGCATAATTCTTTTTTCTCTCATTTGGTCAGCTTGCTTACTTTCCATGACTCCAAATTTCAGGCCATCAGTTCATTCCTCTGCTTTCCCTAGTTCACTATTCTATCAAGTTTATTTTTAATTTCATTTATTGTGTTTTTCATCTCTGACTGTCTTTTTCTTCCTCTGTTTTAGCTTTTTTTCCCTCTGTTTTTTGTTTTTGGTTTTGTTTTCCTCTGCTTGCTCTTTGTCAAGCTGTCTCTTTAAGGGTGAGGACTCCATTTCCTAATGCTATCTGGGTTCTCTCAGAGCCAAGCCTGCTGATTTTTATAATTCCAGGCTGTAAGTCTCACTGGTTGCAAGAACTCACAAAATCCAGCTTGCTTTCAAAGCCAAATGTTATGGGGATTCCTCTTCCCTGTGTGGGCTCCACAGTGTGACAATCTGTTTCTCACCCTTCACTGCACCCTTGGCTTCCTCCCAACTATGGACAGCCACAGTCTGTTTCACTCCCAAGCCATATCTTCACCCTTCGGGGCTTCTTGGATGTGCCCTCTTTTTCTACCTTTAGTTGTGGAGTTAGTTTTTGCAAGTCTTTGGGTCATTTGTTGGGTTATTTACACTGATGTGAGTGTTACCTAGTTGTATCTTTGTGACAAAGTGAGCTTGGGGTCCTCCTACTCTATATTCCTCCTACTCTGAAAAATTCTGTGCAAAAAATTGGACAGTCTGGAAGAAATGCATGAATTCCAAACATGCAATCTTCAAAAACTGAACCAAGAAGAAACGGAAAATCTAAGCACACTAATTACTAGTACAAAACTGAACTAGAAAAAAAAAAAAAAACAAAACAAAAAGTAAAACAAAAAAAATAAATAAATAAAAACAGAAAAAACTCCTAACAAACAAAAGTCCAGGACCAGATGGCTTCAGGGGTGAATTCTACCAAACATTTAAAGAAGCATTAATACATATTCTTCTAAAATTATTCTAGAAAAATAGGAAGGAAAGCTTCCAAATACATTCTCTGAAGCCACCATTACCCTGATACCAAAAGCTGACACAGACACTACAAAAAAAGAAAACTACATGCAAATATCTCTGAGCATCATAGATCAAAAATAGTCAACAAAATATTAGTAAACTGAATTCAACAATACATTAAAATTCACCACGATAAGGTGGTATTTATTCCAAGGTTGCAAGAATGGGTTAATACAAGCAATATATCACAATAAATATGAAATACTACATTAACAAAATGAAAGATAAAAACCATATTATCTTTTCAGAAAATGCAGAAAAAGCATTTGACAGAATTCAGCATTTGTTCATGATGAATAAATCTCAATAAAGTGGGTTTAGAGGGAAAATACTTCAACATAATAAGGACCATATATGAAAAATCCACAGCTCACATCATACTCAATGGTGAAAAACTGAAAGTTCTTCCACTAAGATTATGAATAAGACAAAGATGTCTACTCTCACCATTTTTGTTCAACATAATACTGGAAGTACTAGCCACAGCAATCAGACAAGAAAAAGAAATAAAAGGCTGACAAATTGGTAAGGAACAAATAAAACTTTCACTATTTGCAGAGAATATGATAATATACATTGAAAACCCTAAAGACTCCACAAAAAACTACTAGAAGTAAATGTTATATATTAAATTCACTGATAGTACTTGATTAAAAGACAAAGGAGAAAACACTGAGTAAAAAGAAATATATCTGGAGGTAGGATTCATCATTATAAAAATATCAATTCTCAACTTAATCTTTGATTTCAAGTTAGCCTCAATTAACACCCCACTGGCAATGCAGTTTTTCCTTTATTTAGAATTGACGTTTTTATGTTGATATAATTTTAAACTTGTAGAAGAGTTTACAAGTATATGACAGAATTACATAGTTAGAATATTTATCAAAAGAAATTAACCTTAGTAAATACTATTAAGTAGAGAACTTTTTAGATTTCACTGACTTTTTTCACAAATATTCTTTCCCTCTTCCAGGGATCAATACAGAATACTACAATGAATTTAATTATCATTTCTCTTAATCTCCTCTAGTCTATCAAAGACCTTCATTCTTTCCTTGTATTTCATGACCTTGATGCTTTGAAGAGTCAGTTATTTTGTAGACTTTCCCCCAATTTGGGTCTGACTGAAATTTTTTCTTTAGTAGATTGTGGTTCTGCCTTACTGGGAAGGATACCACAGAGGTGATACTCCTTTTTCAGTGCATTATGTCAAGGATGCAGAGATTGATATCTATCACTGGTGACATTAACCTTGGTTATTTTATTAATTGGTATCTTCCAGGATTCTGCACTCTTCTTATTTACCCCTTTGTAATTAAAAATTTAGAGTGCCATGTTTCAGTATTATTTCTTAGGCTTTACAATATCTACCAAAAACATTGCTTTCCAAAATTACTTAATTATGTCTTTAAAGTTACTTTGTTATGATCATGTTATTCATTTTTTTCCTCCCTCAAAACACTTAGTTTATCTCTACTTAAACTTTCATCCATTAATTTGAAATCCTTTGGTATATCTTGCCTACAGTAACTATTACTATGGTATTCTAACAGTGATTTTCAGTTGCTGCTTCACTTCTACATTTGTCAGTTGGTATTCTTCATGATGGAAAAGTTGTCATTCTATTTATTTATTTATTTATTTATTTATTTATCAGTATATTATGGGCTAATGAATATTCTATTATTTCAGTTATAATTAAAATATTATAATTATTTTTTTTTTATCGAGATGTTCCACATTGACTACTAGGAGCTTTCAGGTTGGCTCTATGAACTTTTGATATGTTACTTTTTTTTTTCCTTCTTCTTGTTTTTTGTTTGTTTGTTTTTTGCTTTTTTTTTTCTTGCTTCCTGACACTGCAAGATGCTTTGGGTTCATCTTGTATTTTACCTGCTGTAACTTTTGACTAAATCAGTTCTCCAAAGAGTTCTCTTACTAGAGAATGGTTTTTAGAAACCAAGATCTGAAGGCCAGGTATACTCCTTGCTACTGGGGTGTTACTACTTCTGGTCCTGTTTATAGATAGAGCTAGGTCACACACACACACAGAAACACACACACCTGTGTATACACACTTATATCTATATTATGTGTATGATTTAACAATACATCGGTATTTGCCTCTCACCTAGCATTACATGGTTCATATAATCTTTCTTTCCTTAACTGTAAGTACTTTGGCATTTGTTATCTATAATACATTTGCTTGTTTGCTCAAGTATAAAAATGAAGTAGAATTAGAATTTCTAACCTATATCTGTGAAAAACAATGTGCCAACTCCAATAGAGGATTTGAGAAAAAAACTTTTTTTAATCTTTAGCACTGTGATATCCAAAGTACTATTTTCTAAAATTTCTTATTCACCTTATTTCTTCCCATTCCTTTTAATATGACCATGTGATTTATTTGTAATACAGTTAGATTCTTTTCTCAGAGTTTTTATTCAACTTTTCTTCTCCCAAGAGCCCCACGAAAATTTTGGTTGACTTGTTTTTTTAAAGTTTACGTATCGTGGTTTTTATACTTTGTGGTTTGTATTTATGTGGCAAACATACACAGTCATGTATTCACACCCGCAGTTCCCCCCAAAGTTTCTTGTGTAGACAACACCTCTCATCAACCGAGAACCTAGCAACTATGTTTGTCTTCTCCAGAATATTACATGAATGGAATTATGTACTATGGTGCTTTTTGGGTTTGACTTCTCTAAGTTAGCAAAATATATTTATAATTCATGCATCTCATGTGAACTAATAGTTTGCTATTTTTATTATGGAGTAATATTCTAATATATGGATATTCTATGCATTGTTTATTCACTAGTTGAAAGAGATATGAGTTTTTCCCCTCAGTTTTTGGTGCTTATAAATAAAGTTCCTGGAAGTATTTGTATACAAGTTTTTGTGTGAATATGGTTTTTATTTCTTTGTGGTAGATAAGTAGGAGTGGCATAGTTGCATATTAATTTCACAAGAAATTGACATTACCAAATTAATTTTAGCATTTTGAATTTCCACTAACAACTTATATGAGCTCCATGTACTTGTCAGCACATAGTATAACAAGTTTGTTTTTGTTTTGTTTTTTCTTTTTTTAGACATTGTAATAAGTATGTAGTATTATCACATTGTGATATTATTTTGAATTTCCCTATTTACTAATATTGAACATCTCATGTACCTGTTGTCTACTTATCTTACTAAAAGAGGTGTTTAGACCTTTTACTCATTTTTTATTAGATTGTCCATTTGAATTTTTTTTAATATTTATTTTTGAGAGAGAAAATGTGAGGAGGGGAGGGGCAGAGAGAGAGAAAAAGACAGAATCTGAAGCAGGCTCCATTCTCTGAGCTGTCAGCACCGAGCCAGACCTGGGGCTTGAATAATGAATCGTGAGATCATCACCTGAGCCAAAGTAAGATGCCTAACAGACTGAGCTACCTAGGTGGCCCTGATTGTCCATTTTTCTTATTATTGTGTTTTGAGGGTTTTTATATAGTCTGGAAAAAAAGTCCTTTTGTCAGAATTGTGGTATATGCTCCAAGCCTATGGCTTGTCATTTCATTTTCTTAACAGGATCTTTAATTTTAAAGAAAAAATAATTTTAAAGAAGTTCAATTTGTTTCTTTTGTGGATCATAATTTTGAAGTTATATATACAAAACCTCTTTGCCTAACTTAATGTCATGCAGATTTTCCCTGGTGATCATTGTTGATTATTCTTGTTTCTTAGTGGGGATAGAGCAGAAGACAGAGTTTCTTGCTGTTTCTTGCCTTCTTACATAGCTGCTTTTTCCTATAATACACACTCCTTAGGGCTTGGTTCAAACTTTTCTGTGAGTACACCTCATGAATTTCATGAAGAGACAGCCTGCACAAGGAAGTAGATAATTTATATGGTCTCTATGGGTTTCATACTGTTCTGCCAGCTAACACTCACCTTTACCAATTTTTCAAATGTACTAGTTTAACTTTTTTTTCCTTTCCTTTTTTTTTTTTTTTTTTACTGTATCTGGTTCTTGTTTACCCAAAATTAGTGAATGTTTGCTCTCCTGTCCCCCTGCAGGCACCATCTCTCTTCAGATGTTCGGAGCTGTACATTGGACCTCAGCTCTATGATGGGCTCAAAAAAGTTATAAATTTAGAGTTAATCTGGCTCTTTTTTGTTACAAGTGTAGGTATGATCTCCTTTTACTTCTGTGTCTCATGTGGAGCCTAGAATTACCCACTGTAATTTTTAAGAAAGAAGAATCCCTGATGTCCTAGAAATGAAAAATATTAGCCAAGAATATGTTTAAAAGAACAATAAGGTAGGGGTGCTCGGGTAGCTCAGTCAGCTAAGCATCCGGCTTTGGCTCAGGTCATGATCTCACGGTTCGTGGGTTCGAGCCCTGTGTTGGGCTCTGTGCTGACAGCTAGCTCAGAGCCTGGAGCCTGTTTCTGATTCTGTCTCTCCCTCCCCTACTCACACTGCATCTCTCTCTCTCTCTGTCTGTCTCTCTCTCTCTCAAAAGTAAATAGAACATTAAAAATTTTTTAAAAAACAAAAAAAAATCCAATAAGGTAATAGTTTCCTTCCAACATATCAAAAGTTACCTTATTATGTTTTAAATAGCATGTACTATGTTATAAAGCTACCTTAAAAGAAACAGTGTGATTTTGGTGGAGAAATAAACACAACAGATCAATGGAACAGAATTGATTTTTCAAAATGGGATTATAAGTATGATAATTTAATATATAATGAAGATATTTCAAATCACTGGAGACACACATTGTTTACTAAAAGGTTTAGGGACAATTGGCTATCCATTAGAATAACAAATTACATTTCCTGTGTCACAACATTCACAATAGATTCCAAATCTAAATATCTAAATATAAGGGAAATGAACAATAAAGGTATTACATGTATGAAATTATGGGAAAATGTTTTTGTAATCTTGGCATAGAAATACTGTTTCTAAGGAAGATATTACAAAGAAAAAGACTGGAGATTCTAACCAACATTTTAGAAATATCTGCATAACATAAAACACGAAATATGGAGCTTTACAAACATGTATAGGACAGGAGAAATTATTTTTTTATTAGCTTTTACAAATTAGTAAGAAAATTAGTACAAAAATTATCAATTAGCCAAATAAAATAATTGGCAAAAGATGTAAAATGACAATTTGCAGAAATGAAATGGCCAATAAACAAAGGATAAGATGTTCAACTTCCTAACAATCGGAGGGAAGGGGGAATTAAAATAAGATAAAAATTTTCAATCAAAAGAATGGTGATTTTTAAAGAAACTTAGGAACAATTTTTGTTGGCGATCATGAAAGGATGTGGAATGTTTATGTCCTGTTGATGAAAGAGTATGTTTAAAATGCCTCTTAGGAGGTTAACTGAGCAGTAATTTTCAGACTGTAACTTATTTTTCTAAAAGCCTGGATTCTTTTGGTCTCAAGAAACAAATCCTATTGGAACTTGCTTCTGCCAGTCAAACAAATCATTGACTATTTCAACTGAAAATTTCAATTGAAAAGAATCCAGAAAGGGAACACTGGCTTTATGTGAGGCTTGACCTACGAGCAAGCACCCATTTCCTTCTGTCCTATGGTTGCCTCCCGCTGTGAGACTAAGATGGTGTTATAAGCTGCATTATGTCCTCAAAATGCATATGTTGAAGTCCTAACCCTAAGTATCTCAGAATGTAACTGTATTTGGAGATAAGGTTTTTAGAGAAGTAATTAACATGAGGTTTTCAGAGTGGGCCCTAATCCAGTGTGACTGGCATCCTTACAGGAAGCGAACATTTTGATACAACATACACAGAAGGAAGATAATGTAAAGACCTAGGGAGAAGATGGCTGTCTATAAACCAAGAAGAAAGGCCTGAGACAGATTTCTTTCTTCACAGTCCTCACAAGGAACCAATTTGCTGACACCTTGCTCTTCGACACCTAGGCTTCGGACCAGTGAGAAAATAAATTTCTGTTATTTAGGCCACCCAGTTTGTGGTACTTTGTTATAGCAGCCCTAGCAAACTAATACAGATGGCATGGACATCGCCCAGGCCTATGTAATTTCTGTACATGTAAAGCAAGAAAGAATAAGTATCTCAGAATTGATATCAAAATTCTTGAATTTCATTTTTATTAAAAGTTATAAGACATGGGCCATCTTCTAGGTTCATCATTGTTGTGATCAGAGGTATTAAATGGGCTCATTGCCTTAGCCTAGTACATAGGTACTGTACTCTGATGCCCCAGCACTGAAGAGCTTGAATGGAATATAAGAACTCTTGCAAATGAAGAAGCAAGGGATGGATGCCAGGTAAATGCCTTCTCTTTCTTGTCCTGCAACTGCTCTTCCCACTAACAAAAGGAAATTGTGATACATATGTCCAAAGGCCTGTACGAGCTTTTTATTAGGCCATTCATTTTTACAGCAAAAAAGTGGGATCAACCTCAGTGCCAGCCAGTGGAATGACTGGCTCATCTGTGATGAAACCACAGAATGGATTAGCATGCCTTCTATGCAAATGTTAAAAAGAATGAGTTGTATTTACATGACTTGAAATGGAAAGCTCTGTAAGACCAAAATAAAAGATGTGAGTTGTGCACAATATTTATAGAATGATGCGAGTTACAAAAACAAATTATATTTCTGCATACACATATAGGTATGTATATACACTTTTAACATGTATAGGATGTCCCCCTAACTGGCGACAGTGGTTGTGTATGTCAAAGGAAGGGTGTAGAATTAGGAAGAGTAACTGTGGGGACTTTTGCTACGTGAAGGGTTTCCTGGCTATTTATGGGAATACATTCAAGGATTTAGTATTTGTAAGACTAAAAAATAATAAAGCGCTTAGTATCATATCATATGGAGAGCACTTAGTAAATATTAGCAGTTATTATTATCATTAAGGTTAGGTGAGGACTTCCAAAATCACATTCCTAATGACAGGTATAAATTAGACCAGGGAAAACAGCTTGGCAAGAGGGTCAAATGACATTTATATATATATATAATGTGTACATGTGTATATATAAAAGCACAGTATAAGTGTAGAAGGTCCTTCACCCTTCTAGCGAAGGTAACTATGATTACCATTGAGGAATAATGAAGTAGGGAGGAGATGAAGACAGATTTCATTTTTATTCTAACTTTTATATATGTTTTAACTTTCCATAAACATGCATCATTTTAACATCATTTGTAGTAATCAGAATTATACTTCTATAATCCCTGATTTGCTTCTATATATGTTTATTGATTTAAAAACTAATCCCAGCAAGGAAGAGCAATTTGCGGGAGCATTTATTTGTGTTCTTATATTCTGGGCAATTGAATGAGAATGAGGATTGTTTGTCAAACCAGGACCAGCTGGGATTCTCTGGCTGACTCCCAGGCGCAACTGTGAAGAAACGGATATTGGGTGCTCTCCCACCTCGTCAGGAGCAGCGTTTCTCCTGTCTGCTCTTGGCACCCCCGAGCATCCTGTGCCCTGCTAAGGTGTTAACTGACAACTGACAGATTTTTACTAAGAGCCTACTCTTCTCAGCAGTATTTGCATTTTAAAAGTTGACTTGAAAACTAAAAAAAAAAAAAGCAAAATTCAACAACAACAACAAAACACTCAAACTTCTGAGATTTGAGGCGTGAGATTCCTTCACAAAAACAGATTCGTACCACAAATATCTTATCTTTAAAACAGATAAACAAATGCTCTCCTGACATCTGAGTTCCCATCAGCTACCGTCTTGTGACGATAAATTTTTATGCAAAATTTACAATAGAACAATTCATGGTCTTTTCTGTAACCACCTGATCACTACAATTCCTAAGTAACCTGGCTTTCATCTTCTCTCCTGAAACTGTTCTCTTTAAGTTGCCATCATTAAGATCTAATTGCCAGCATGAGGGACTTTTTTTCTATTTAATTCCATACTGTCTAGGAGAGTAGTGTTAGCACTTGTCCCAGTTCTTAATTGTCTATTTATCTTAATTTGTCTATTTACCTGAATGGGGAGCTTCTTTATGTCTGAATCTTTGATCTATTCATCTTTGTGTCATTGTTGTCTTTATAACTCTTCGTCCATGATAATGCTAAAAATAGATGTACCACCTGATACCTGTCTGTTGGAAGACTGGATGATTTGGGAGGCCCAGTGCCGATCACAGAGGAGGAATGAATGAAATAAGTGGGAACATTAGACTGGAGATATAATTTAAGCAGGTAAATTTTCCTCACAGCTCTTCCACAATGCTACTGATCCTCTCTTCAGGCGGACTCTGATGACACAAATTAGCAAGATATGTAGGTACAGCCAGAGCAAGAAGCAAACCTCAACTAAAGTGAGGCTTAGTTAAAACACAGGAGTTTCATTTCCATCATGACATTGGGTAAAATATAGGAATGAGAGAGGAGAAGAGCGTTATTCGAAGATTACACCAAGAAAGTAACTTCAGTGCCCAAGGTGTTACTCATACATTACTCTTATCCTATCCCTAACACAGGCCAGGTCTCTTCCATACTGTAAATACACTTAAGTATTAAAGCAAAGGAACTGAAGATGGCTTTAAGTCACTTTTAATGATCTTCCAAGCCAGTCCCAAGCTCTAGGGAAAAGATAGCTGCAGAATTCAGCTTTGAATGTGAGTTTTTAAAATGCTGTAATAAAGATACCACATCTGAACATTATTTCACCCCTCATTCATCTCCTGTACTTATTGATGTAGGTTCCTATTGTTTTAGTCTCTCTACAGTGTGGATCACATGTGGGTTTGGGCTGGGAAGGGATAATGCGTGGCAGAGAAGACGGAGGACTTCTCTAGTTCTGCACACAAGTGAAAACTTTGTTAAGACACACTGACTCGCTGTCTTTCTCTGAACTCTTCTGAATTTAGAATAATTGTGAGTTTAGCCTGCATTGTAACAGAAATAAAGCCATTGTAATAGAAATGTGTCATAAGATCAATGTCTTCTACTTCTAAAACAAACATTTATGCTCTGCCTCTGTGTTTGTTTTGGCTTTAGAAGTTGAGTCCTTTATCAAACAGTAGGAGACTATTATCTGGTGATAATGTATTTTGATTCTATTGTTGTTATCTCAAAACTGGTTTTCTCTGGGCCCATCTTTCTGGTATGTTTGTTTAAAAATCTTTGTAAGAGCTGTATTAAAATGACAGATATTTTATATTGCCAGCATAAACCACAGTCTTCAAGGCTGAAGATAAACTCCATCCTGGTCTCAACTACTATATGCTTTAAAGCTCATAGCTGCTTTCAAATGCTGGCATAGTTGTCAATCATTCTGTATCATGCTTATAGTTTGTGTGAGGAAGCCATTTGTTAAATTGCAGCCTTCTAGACTCAAAGAACATTCACCAAATGCTTTCAGATAAAACTGCCACCTTATTCTGTAAAATACTGGGAAAATTGTAAGGAGAAGAAATACCTGAAGGAAACAAAAATTATGGGAGAGAGAAGTGTCAACACATTTCTCTCTTCTCTATTAAACTTTTGATAAACAAGAATGTCACTTAATTCTGTTTTCTATGCATGTTTTGATTCCAGGGAGACAGATAAACAGCTACCCCACTGGTGGACTCTGTTTGGACTTTCCTCATATTCTACTCCCCTTCCCCGTCCTTTGGTACACCCTACTGTTCTCTCTCGACAAAGGGTTCAGGATGGAAGAGATGCTGAAAGGTATGTGAATATGCCTTTTCTCCCCTCTAACACCGCTACCAGTCCCCTGCTCTACCTTGCTGGTAGCTGGCTCCATAGTCCCATAAATTTTCACAAATCTTCTTTGTACTTACCTTCTCATCTTGTCATTTTAGTCAAATATGCTGAAGACTTAGATGGAGCTTCCCTCTGAAATACCAACTCAAATGTTGATCATTTATCACCTTTCTTTAAGCTGTAGGATTGAAGTCCATGGTTGCCAACCAATGGATAGCACATGTGCACTAAGTAGTGTGTGAAAACTGAATAAGTATTACATCTCACAGTACATATTATGTATATTTATACGTCATATAACATAAAACTGTATTTTCAATGTATGTTTACAGTAGGTAAAACAATATGTGACAAGTTAATAGCTTCTATGTTTAGAGGAGGGAATTGCCAATCATCTCTGAGAAGAGTTCTCATTATGGGAAGATTTACTTCAGTGATTCTTTTTAGGTAAGCAGTTGTAAGACAAGACAGCCCTATTGTTCTGGAGGCACCTTGCAACAGAGACATTTTGGGCATCTATTTGTTTTCAGAGTTACCTTCTGAGAGAAGGATGACCAGAAGCCAGAACGTGATCTGTTAAGAATGAGTCTAAGGCCCCAACACTTATCCCTGAGATTAAAAATTGAGGAAACCTATCTGTGTGGGCAAAAGTGACCCAGTCTGTCTTAGTTTCTTTGGGCTTCTATAACAGAATACCAAAACCTGGGTGGTTTATAAACGATAGAAATTTAGTTCTCACAGTTACAACTGGTAGGAAATCCAAGATCAAGTCTCCACAGATTAGGTGTCTGGGAATTGGGCACTTACCAGCTCACAGACTGCCATCTCTTCATTATATCCCCATGTGACACAGGGGCTGAGGGAGCTCTCTGGGTTTCATAAAAATGAGGAAAATAATCTCTTTTATTTAACTTATTTAAGTATAGTTGACACACAATTTTATATTAGTTTCAGGTATATAAAACAGTGATTTGACAACTCTACAGATATGCTCTGCTCACCAAAAGTATACCTACCTCCTGTCACCACACAACAGTATTACAATACTATTATATTGTAATATGTACTGTAATACTATACTATTACAGTACTACAATATTATTACAATGAACTATATTCCCCATGCTGAACCTTTCATTCTCATGTCTTCTTCATTCCTTAACTGGATGCCTCTATCTACCTCTCTCCTTTACAGCTTTTTACCAGCCCCCCAGCCCCCATCTTATAACAACCACCGGTTGTCTCTATTTGAGTTTGTTTCTACTTTTTGTTTGTATTTTAGATTCCACATGTAAGTGCAATCATGGTACTTGTTTTTCTCTGACCTATTTGTTTTTCTCCAGTATAGGTGATACATATGTTACATTGGTTTCAGATGTACAACATAGTGATTCCATAACTTTATACATTACTTTGTTTTCACCTCAAGTTATTTCACTTACCTTAATGCCCTCTGGGTCCATCCATGTTGTCACAAATGGCAAGATTTCATTCTTTTTTATAGTTAAAAAATAATACATTGTATATATATTCCACATCTTCTTTATCCACTTGTGTATCAGCAGATACTTAGGTTGCTTCCTTAGTTTGGATATTGTAAATAATGCTTCAATAAATATAGAGGTGCATATATCTTTTTTAAATGTTTAATTTTGGGGTGGGGAGAGAGAGAGACAGAGACAGAGAGACAGAGAGATCAACTGACCAAGGGGTAGGGGCAGAAGGAGAAAAAGAGAGACACAGAATCCAAAGCAGGTTCCAGGCACTGAGCTGTCAGTACAGAGCCCGATGCAGGGCTTGAACCCAGGAACCACAAGATCATGACCTGAGCTGAAGTCAGAAGCTTAACCAACTGAGCCATCCAGATGCCCCACATATATACTTTTTGAATTAGTTTTTGTCTTCTTTGAGTAAATACCCAGTAGTGAACTTATTTTGATCATACAGCATTTCCTTTTTTTAATTTACTTTTTATGAAATTCCATACTGTTTTCCATAACAGTTGCACCAATTTACATTCCCATCAACAGTGCACAAGGGTTCCTTTTTTTTCCACATCTTGCCAGCACTTGTTATTTCTTCTCTTTCAGGTACTAACAATTCTGACACGTATGAGGTAAATCTCATTGTAGTTCTGATCTGCATTTCCCTGATTATTAGTGATGTTGAACATATTTTTATGTTGGTTGGCCATCTGTAAGTCTTCAAAAAAATGTCTATTCAGGTCCTTTTCCCATTTTGTAACAGATTGGGTTTTTTTTTTTTTTTTGGGTGTTGACTTATAGAAGTTCTTTATATAGTTTGGATATTTAACCCCTTATCAGATTTATCATTTGTAAGTATCTTTTCCCTTTCAGTAGATTACTTTTTTGATTTGTTCATGGTTTCCTTCACTGTGCAAAAGCATTTTATTTTGGTGTAATCCTATCATTTAATTTCATTTTTGTTTCTCTTGCCTGGGGAGACAGGTCTAGAACAATGTTTCCATAGCCAATAGCAAAGAAATTACCACCTTTGTTTTCTTCCAGGAGTTTTAGGGTTTCAAGTTTCACATTTGGTCTTTAATCCATTTTGAGCTTATTTTTGTGTGTGGTGTAAGAAAGTAGTCCAGTTATATTCTCTTGCAACATCCTTTGAAAAAGATGGCCTTTTCCTCAAGATATTCTTACCTCTTTCCTCATAGATTAGTTGACAATATAAGTGTGGGTTTATTTCTGGGCTCTCAATTTTGTTCTACTGATCCATGTGCCTGTTTGTGCCACTACCATACAGTTTTGTTTACTATAGCTTTGTAGTATATCTTGAAATCTAAAGAATTGTGATACCTCAAGTTTTGTTCCTCTTCTTCAGAACTGCTTTTGCTATTTATGGTCTTTTATACTGTCATACAAATTTTAGGATTATTCTTGTTCTGTGAAAAATACTATTGGTACTTTGATAGGGATTGCATTGAATCTCAGATTGCTTTGGGCAAAACAAACATTGAAACAATATTTAGTCTTCCAATTCATGAGCATGATATATGTTTTTGTTTCATCTTCAATTTTTTGTCAGAGTCATAGATTCAGAGTACCGGTCTTTTACCTCCTTGGTTAAGTTTATTTCTAGGTAAATTGAATTATGTCTTTCTGATATTTTGTTATTACGATAGAAAATGGAACAGCTTTCAGTATATTAATTTATTATCCTGCAATTTTACTGAATTCATTTATGATTTCTAATAGTTTTTCGGTAAAGTCTAAGATTTTCTATGTATAGTATCATGTTATCTGCAAATGGTGAAAACTGTACTTTCCCCCCTCCCAATTTGGATGTCCTTTATTTCTTTTCCTTTGCTGATTTCTGTGGCTAACACTTCCAGTACTATGTTGCATACAAGTGGCAAGAGTGTACATCCTTGTCTTCTTTATGATCTTATGAAAAAAGCTTTTAGTTTCTCAACATTGAGTATGCTATTAGCTGTGGGTTTGTCATCATCTTTATTATGTTGAGGTATATTTTCTCTAAACCCACATTATTAAGAGTTTTCCTCATGAATGGATGTTCTATTTTATTAAATGCTTTTTCTGCATCTATTGAAATATGATTTTTATTCTTTTGTTAACGTTGTGTGTCATATTGATTGATTTATGAATATTGAGCCATCCTTGTACACCCAGAATAAATCTCACTTGATCATGCTAAATGATCCTTATAATGTATCATTGAATTCAGTTTGCTAATATTTTGTTGAGGATTTTTGCATCCATGTTGTCCAGGGATATTGGCTTGTAGTTTTCTTTCTTTTTTTTTGTAGTGTCTATGTCTAGTTTTGGTATCAGGGTATTTCTGGCTTCATAGAATGTGTTTGGAAGCTTCCCTTCATTATGTATGCTTTTTAATATTCAGAAGACAATAAATACTATGTCTTCTTAAACATTTGGTAAAATTCACTTGTGAAACTATTTGGTTGTGGACTTTTGTTTTTTGGGAGTTTTTTTTTTATTACCAATTTAATTTCTACTTATTAATCTTTTCAGCTTTCTTTTTCCTCCTAATTCCATTTTCGAAAACTGTATGTTTCTAGAAATTTATTCATTTCATCTAAAGTTTCCAATTTTGGCACACAATTTTTGATAGTAGTCTCTTATAATCCTTTGTACGTCAGTGGTGTTAGTTGTAGCTTCTATTTCATTTCGGATTTTATTTGGGTCTTCTCTCTTCTCTTTTTTTAAAAAAAAATGTTTATTTCTGAGAGAAAGACAGAGCATGAAAGGGGAGGGGCAGAGAGAAACACACAGAATCTGAAGCAGGCTCCAGGCTCTGAGCTGTCAGCACAGAGCCCGACGCAGGGCTCAAACCCACGAGATCATGACCTGAGCCGAAGTCAGATGCTTAACCACTGTGCCACCCAAGCACCCCTCTCTTTCTTTCTTGATGAGTCACTTTAAGCTTTATCAGTATCATTTATCTTTTAAAAGAATCAGGCTCTTGATTTGTTTTCTATTCTTTTCTGTTTTGTTTGTTGATTTTGTTTTTGTTCTCAGTTTCATTTATTTCTGCTCAGATCTTTATTACTTTCTTCCTTCTATTAACTTTAGGCTTTGTTCTTTTAGTTGCAAGGTTACATTGTTTGAGAGTTTTGTTTCTTGAAATTGGCCTGTGTTGCCATATATAGTATTTCTCTTTTAGAACTCTTAACTACATCCCAAAGATTTGGGATGATTATATTTTAATTGTCTTGTGATTCTACGCATTTTTAAAATTTCTTTATTGACTTACTGGTTGTCTAGCTGCATATTGTTTAACCCCCACATGTTTGTTTTCCCAGTTTTTTCTTGTGATCAATTCCTAGTTTCATACCCTTGTGACTGGGGAAAAAAAGGATTTGATATCAGTTGTCTTAAATTTATTGAGATTGGTTTTGTGACTTAACAAGTCATCTATTCTAGAGAATGTTTCATGTGCTCTTAAAGAGAATATGTATTCTACAGTTTTTCGATGGAATGTTCTAGATGTATCAAGTCCATCGGGTCTAATGTGTCATTGAAACCTTCTGTTCCCTAATTGATATTCTGCCTGAATGATCTATCCATTGATATCAGTAAGGTGTTAAAGTCCCATATTATTGTATTACTGTCAATATTATTGTATTATATGTCTGGTAATAGTTGATTTACATATTTGGGTGCTCCAGTGTTGGCTACAGAGATATTTACAATGGTAAAACCCCTTGTTGATTTCATCCATTTATCATTGTTGTAAAGCCTTTCGTCTGATAGAAGTATTACTATCCTGCTTTTTTTGTTTCCATTTATGTGGAATATCTTTTTCCAACCCTTCAGTCTGTATTTATCTTTAGGTCTGAAGTAAGTATCTTTAAGCAGCATATGCCTGAGTGGTGTTTTTTTTTTTTTTATATCCATTCTGTCACCGTAAGTCTTTTGATTTGTATATATATGTATGTCTGTATATATACAGATACAGATATACATATATATACATACACACACACATATATATATATACATAGTGCCATTTTTAAATTGTTCTTTGGTTGTTTTTTTTTTTTTTTTTTTGTATTTCTTCTTTGTTCCTTTCTTTTTCTCTTGCTCTCTTTCCTTGTGATTGATAACTTTCCTCACTGTTGCATGTGGCTTTCCCTTTATTATTTTGTGTCTCTAGTATAGTTTTGGTTTGCGTTTACCATGAGGTGCATATATAACATTCTATGAATATAGCATTCTATATTAGGTCGATGGTCATTTAAGTTGGAATATGCTGAAGGTACTTTATTTTTACTCCCTCGTCCACATTTTATATATGTGTTGTCATATTTTACATATTTTTATGTTATTTTAAATAATATTTTAGATATAATTTCTTTTAGTACTTTTGTCTTTTAACCTTGTTACTACTTTTATAAATGACTGGTCTACTACCTTTACTTTATATTGCTGATGAACTCTGTTACTTTTGTTAGTCTAGGGAACTCCATAGCTTCTCAGCCTTTTAGCTAAGATCAAGTGTAGTCTTGCTAACTCTATCTCCCCTTCAGTTTGGAGCGATCACCTTGCCTGGTAGAGTAATCTTGGTTGTAGGGTCTTTTCCTTTTAGCACTTTAAATATATCATGCAACTCCCTTCTAGACTGCAAAATTTCTGCTGAAAATCAGCTAATAACCTTAAGGAGTTTCCCTTGTTCATACTAGTTATTTCTTTCCTGTGCTTTTAAGAGTCTCTCTTTATCTTTAATCTTTGTTATTTTTATTAAAAGTTTGTTTATTTAGGGGTGCTTGGGTGGCTTATTCAGTTAAGCAACAGACTTCAGCTCAGGTCACGATCTCGTGTTTTGTGAGTTTCAGCCCCGTTTCAGACTCTGTGCTGACAGCTCAGAGCCTGGAGCCTGCTTCAGATTCTCTGTCTCCCTCTCTCTCTGCCTCTCTCCTGCTCGTGTTCTGGTCCCTCTCTCAAAAATAAACATTACTTTTTAATTCAAAAAACTTTTAAAAAGTTTATTTATTTTAGAAAAAGAGAACATAGGAGCACAAAGTGGGGGAGGGGCAAAGAGAAGGGGAGACAGAATCCCTAGCAGGCTCTGCACTGTCTGTGCAGAGCTCAACATGGGGCTCAAACTCACAAACTGTGAGATCACTACCTGAGCTGAAATCAAGAGTTGGATGCTTAACTGAGCCACCCAGGGGCCCCATTCTTTGTTATTTTAATTATTATGTATCTTGGTGTGGTGTTCCTTTGGTTCATCTTGTTTGGAATTTCTTGTGCTTCCTGAACCTGGATGTCCATTTCCTTCACCAGGTTAGGAAAGTTTTAACTATTACTTGTTCAAGTAAGTTTTCTGCCTCTTTACTTGAGGTACTGCAAAAGATCCTTTAATGTATTCTCATTAAAAAAATTTTTTTTGTTGTTGTTCAGATTGGGTGTTTCCCATTACTTTCTTCCAGATCACTGATCATTCTTTTGCATACTCAAATTCATTATTTATTCCTTCTGGTATATATTTTTCTAATTTCAGTTTTTGTAATTTTCAACTCTCATTCATTCTTTTTATATTTTCTGTTTTATTATTGAAGTTCTCACTAAGTTTATTCACTCCTCTCCACATTCCCGTGAATATCTTTATTACTATTACTTTTAACTCATTACCATCTAGATTATAGTCATTTAATTTTGTTTTTTTTCCTGAGGTTTGTCTTGTTCAATCTTTTGGAACGAGTTCCTCTCATTTTATTTACCTTTCTTTTATTGTTTCTATGAATTAAGTGCAACAGCTACTTCTCGTAAGCTCTTGATACTGTGAAGTAATGATCTTGTGCATGGTCAGCCCTCGTGTAGACTGTGTGTGCCTGGTGGCTTTGGCTGACTGGAGCTCTGCTTATCATGGGCCAGAGGTGCCAGGGCATTACAGCTGGGGCCACCATTGTCAGATAGCCAGAGATGAAGTGAGCATGGGCCAAGGAAGTCCCAGGGCTCTTGTCACAGAAAGCTCCTTGGCATGACAGCTGAAACTTTAGCGGACAGGGGCTGGGATAGTCCTGGCACTCTCTGTAGAAAGATAGCTGAAACTAAACTAGGTACAAGCTGTGGGGAGTCCAGAGACTCTCCACCCAAAGAGTGCCCTGACAGGACTGCTGATACTTGTGTAGGTATAATCTGGACAGTTCTGGAGTACTCTCTGCAGGGGATGCCCCTGGGGAGCATTTGGAGCCTAGGCAGGCATGGATTGGAGGTTTTCTAGGGCACTTAGGTAATGCCCTAGGGAGTAGCTGGAACATGCTGGGTGCAGGCCAGGAGTTCCCAGGAATGTTCTGCACAGTGGTATCCTGGTGCACAATATGGAGCTGAAATGGGCATGGAAAAAATGTCCCCACGGTGCTGGCCATGGAGAGTTCTCTTGCAAGTTGTCTGGAATAAAAGTGGTATGGGCCTGGAGCATTCTGGAATACTTTGGATTTGTATCACCTTAGCAAGAGAGCTGGAGCTGCAGTGAGCACTGATGAGGGGTGTCTAGGTGTGTGCCACCCTGTGGCAGCCTTAAAGGGATGGCTGAGGCTGTTGTGGGCTAGTAATCTGATAGGCCACCTCTAGGATAAGCCAACTCTGCTCTTGACCATACTATCAAAGTGGAAGGGCGGTATAAACTGTAGTCACTCAAACCCAGTGAAAGTTTGAGCAGTCCCCAAGCCATTTGTCAGAACTCTAGGGCTGGGATTTTTATGTTCTAGTTGCTGTTTTAAACCATGTTTCTTTAATGCTCCAGGGCATCCAAGATTGGTGTGGCCTAGAGGCAACAGGCCAGCTAAGGTATGAGGACCCTGACTCTATCTGTACTATCAAGCTGGAGGGGAAACAAATAGTGAGGCTCACCAGGCCGTCTGACCCAGTAAGTTCCAACATCTCCTTAGCCATTTGGGAGGACTCTAGGGCTAGTTCTTTTATATTACAGTTGCCCTTAAAAACCATGGCTTTTGTCTGTCCTGGAACACTGGAAAAATCTGTTCATAGTCCCTTAGTACTTACTATCCCCCCAGCTACAGTTACCAGTGCTAGGTGTAGGGACTCCCTGTTACCTTGTCTCCATCTCTCTTGCTGTTCTCTAGGTGGTCTTTTGTTTTGCAGAATCTCTTCAGCCTTTGATTTTAATTCCAGAAGAATTGTGTATAAACAGGCAGATTCGGTGTGTCCATGGAGGTGGTAAGCTCAGGATCTTCCTGTGTCACTATCTTGGGCCCTCCCTCTCAGAACTGATCTTTTTTAATGATAGCCTTCATGAACCAATGACCTCCCAAAGGCTTCCCCTTCAAATACTGTCACTTTGGGAATTAGGCTTTAACATAGGACTTTTGGAGGACATTAACATTCAGTTGATAGCAGAACCCAAGGCTAGTTTGTGATAAAGGACACGAAAAGCCCCAGAGGGGCTGTCACTATAGGAGATATGGCTGGCAACCTGATCATAATATGGATCCAGGTGGGGTTTTTTTTGTTTTTGTTTTTCTTTGAGATTAGAGCTAGCATAACATATTTCTGAGCCAGGATGTACCTGCAGGTATTAGACCCTTTGAGACAAGAAGCAGGCCAGCATGGCCATCACTGTATAATGAATTAGTGTTTCTTGTATCAGGGTATCCTTTTTAGGAGCAACCATTTAATAGTAATATGGCAGTAGCCCTGCACTGATAGGACTTTCCAGTTCTCTATCTGGTGTTTAGAAAAAGGAAAGTGAGCTCCAGCATTATTTCATAGGGTTCAGGAGAATTTTCCAAATGAAGGTTACCATAATTTGAAGGTTAAGTGGATAAACAAGAGTTGACTATGTTTGTATACCAACCTTATAAAGTGGGTAATACCACTTGTATATGTATATTACTATGATGCCCAATATTCAAATGCATTACTGAATACAGTCTTTTGATATGTGGGAGTCTGAAAAATTAATATGAAAAAGTAATTCCTGAATTATCTTGGACATTATATAAGCTTCCCCATTGGTCCTCAAAACTCTTAAATATTAAAAAAAAAAACAAAAAAAACAACTTTTTTTCTTTCATCCAGGTATAGTCATTAGAAAAAGGTCTAGGTGAATTCATGCACAGGGAATGGAGAAATCATATTGGAAACAAACAATCAGTGGGAATTTGCTAGTCTTTAAAACCCTTAGAGGAATAGAGGTGACAGTAACCAGGTAGATTTGCTAGAGCTGCCATAACAAAATATCCCAGACTGGATTGCTTAAACAACATAAATGTATTTTCTTCCCAGTTCTGAAAGTGACAGGACCAAATTCAAAGTGTTTACAGGTTTTGTTTCATCTTTCCTTGACTTTCAGATGACTGTCTTCTCACTGTATCCTCGTATGGTCATTCATTGGTCTCTGTATATATCTTAATCTTGTCTTTTTCTAAGGACACTAGTCATATTGGAATGGGACCTACCCTCATATGACCTTGGTGGTGAGCCATGATTCGCATACAGCACAGTTGCTTTAGGATGATCCAAAGGTTCCTAGCACCAAATCCAGAGGAGGAAGTGCAATATTCTTAGCCCTCAAATCTCTGAAGTTTGATCTTGCAGTGTTGGGGCAGGGGTAGTTCAGCTCCTATTGAATGGGGGAGGAAGACGTGATGGGAGCTGCGAGGGAGTCACTAATATATAGAGCTGGTTCAGCCATCCTCAGATCAAAGTGGAAAGGAGTTTCACCATAGAAACATTTTGCTAGGTCATTATTAGTTTCTTTTAGACTATTGATTTTCTATTTCAGCTATGAAATGGATTAAAATGGCTTTTGTGGGGAGGCTGAATGTTTTCCACAATAACATGGCATATTTGCTAACAACAACCAAAAGAGACAAGTAAATATTAATTATAAACTATTCACATAGGGAGTCTGCTTGTACACACTTTTTGTTTTCCCTCAGGGCCTATCATAGTGCTTCCTAAATATGTTTTGATGAATTATGTTTTGGTTCACCTAGTTTTACAAAATATCTTCAGGCTTTCTCAGGCTGTGCCCAAATGTTCTTGTAAATGGTCAAGTTTTACAAACCACAGGACTGTCTCCATTCATTTTTTTTTAAATTGTGATGGCCACAATTGATCAACTAGGTTGAACAGATTTATCAAATTCATGAATTCATTAAAAAAAATTATACTCTTTTGTTCTTAACAGAAACAGCTGGTGTCAATGATGCGGATGGCTGAAGTATTATTTGGAGAACAGCAGTTGGTATAAAAACTCTTCTGCTGTTTGCATTTAAAATATCCCATACAGACACATGCCATGGAGAGGATGGCAAGGCTGAAAATTTCAAACATGGGACTTAAACGCTAAGTTTAAGGAACGGATGAGGTGGGATTGCACCTGGAAATGTTCTTTTTTTTTTCTCAATTTAAATGTACCCATGATTGATACATTTGTATGTGGACTTTCTGAGCTTTAAATGAATAAAATCATTGTATTTTATTTTTAATGAATGAAGAAAAGAAAATGGGTACAAAAGTCTGAAATAAAGGTTGGGTTAGGCTTCTTCCTAAATTTCATGGGAAATTTTAATCTTGTAAGAGATGGAGAAATTCCTTGGCTGGAATAAGAGCTTCAGATATTAAAAAATTAGGCACATTTACTCCTCAGTCCTTTATGGACCTCTTTAAGTAGGAGAATCAAAATAACACCAGCATTCTTCACAGACCTAGAACAAACAATCCTAAAATTTGTATGGAACCAGAAAACACCCTAAAAAGCCAAAGCAATCTTAGAAAAGAAAACCAAAGCAGGAAGCATCACAATCCCAGACTTCAAGCTGTAACCATCAGGACAGTGTGGTACTGGCACAGGAACAGACACTCAGATCAATGGGACAGAATAGAGAACTCAGAAATGGGCCCACAAATGTATGGCCAACTATTCTTTGACAAAGCAGGAAAGAATATCCAACAGAATAAAGACAATCTCTTCAGGAAGTGGTGCTGGGAAAACTGGACAGAGACATGCAGAAAAATGAATCTGGACCACTTTTTTACACCATACACAAAAATAAACTCAAAATGGATGAAAGATCTACATCTAAGACAGGAAGTCATGAAAATCCTCCAGGAGAAAGCAGGCAAGAACGTCTTTGACCTTGGCAGCAACTTCTTATGTAAGTCTCTGGAGGCAAGGGAAACAAAAGCAAAAATGAACTATTGGGAACTCATCAAAATAAAAGGCTTCTACATAGCGAAGGACACAATCAGCAAAACTAAAAGGCAACTGACAGAATGGGAGAAGATATTTGCAAACAACATATCAGATAAAAGGTTAGTATCCAAAAATCTATAAAGAACTTCTCAAACTCAACATCCAAAAAACAAATAATCCAGTGAAGAAATGAGCTAAAAACATGAACATACACTTCTCCAAAGAAGATAGCCAGATGACCAACAGACACATGAAACGATGCTCAACATCACTCATCTTCAGGGAAATACAAGTCAAAACCACAATGAGATACTCCCTCCTACCTGTCTGAATGGCTAATATTCAGGCAACAACAGATGATGGTGAGGATGTGGAAAAAGAAGATCTCTTTTGCACTGCTGGTGGGAATGCAAACTCATTCAGCCAGTCTGGAAAACAGTATGGAGATTCCTCAAAATATTTTGAGAAATGAACTACCCTATAACCCAGTAATTGCACTACTAGGTATTTATCCAAGTGATACAGGTATGCTGTTTTGAAGGGATTCATGCACCCCAGTGTTTATAGCAGCACTATCAATAATAGCCAAAGTATGGAAAGAGCCCAAATGTCTAACAGTGGATGAATGGATAAAGAAGATGTGGTGTATGTGTGTGTGTACACACACACACAATGGAGTATTACTTGGCAATCAAAGAGAATGAAATCTTGCCATTTGCAACTGTGTGGATGGAACTAGAGGGTATTATGCTAAGCACAATTAGAGAAAGACAAATATATGACTGCATTCATAGAGTACTTTAAGATATAAAACAGACGAACAAAAGGGAAGCAAAAATAATATAAAAACAGGGAGGGAGACCAAAACAGAAGAGACTCTTAAACATGGAGAACAAAGGTTTACTGGAGAGATTTTGGGAGGGGTGATGGGCTAAATGGGTAAGGGACATTAAGGAATCTACTCCTGAAATGATTGTTGCACTATACACTAGCTAACTTGGATGTAAATTTTTAAAAATTAAAATAAAATAGTGGTAATACAATGGCTACAATTGTATGCTTTCAACCTGCTAAATATTTTACAAACTTTAGAAAACTAAAGATCAGAGATGTTAAGTAACTTCCCGATGGTCACAGAAGTAATGTGTTAAATCAAGAATTTGGACCAAGTCTCTGACTCAAGGCTACTGCCTTTAAGCATTCCTTTACTATTGTACTATGACACAGGTTGTCTCCAAAATATCCCTTCTCTAGGTTACATTTAATTCTCAGTCTTGACTACTTAAGAACTAGAAAATGAGGTACCGTTACCCCCTTTGCCTACTTTTTCCCATGCTGTTTGGCTCCATAGTCTATAAACTAACCAGTTCTTGCTTTGAACCTTATTAAGCTTGAGGAAGAAACTAAGCAAAATATAAGTCTCTGAACTATGGGTTAGAAGCCTGATATGGGAGAGGGAAGATGCAAGGGTATCAGGTTGCTGAGTTCTGCTCATCCCATAGACACACTGAAGGAACATGTACTAAAGCTGAAAGACTGGTAGCATAGCTCTTCCACAGCTAGTCACAAAGAGCCTATGTTGAAAAGGAAAGAGGGGAGAAAATGAAGTTGGGAAATAAATCTTCAGTATGAATAACCACAAACAGGAGACACATCGCAAGCACACAGGTGAAAGGGGATCAGACCTCACCCTTGGCAGCCCACAGCCCTGGAGATGCTCACAGGGAACAGGAGCGCCCATAATATCTGGCTTCAAAAATCAGTGCAGCTTAACTTTAGGAGAGTCTGAAAGCTATAGGAAATGGAGACTGTACCCTTAAAGAGCCAGGATACTAAATAATTCAGCCTGAGACAGCATAGAAGCAGCTCTTTGAAAAATGCCAGGGTTATACACGGAGGAGATGATTAATTACTAATTGAAACATGTGTGCTGGACAGGCAGGGACCTCCAGAAGATTTCTCTAGAAATAAAACTGCTGGTAGGTATTATTTCTCCCCTTCTTCCCTAGCTTAAATAGGTGGGTGCTTGCAGAGCTAGCATTAACCCTCTCCACCTGTCTTGTTAGCACCAAGCGCCCCACACAATGTCTTCCTTCAAATATACTCCATAAACTCACCCACTCCCATAGGTGCCTCTCCAAAGTGACTTTCATCTTGGAAATCAAGAAAACTAACCCCACACATCACACCTGCAGTTTCTATGCAAGGACTCAGCTGGCTGTACAGAAAACAAATTGTACTTGTTGGTACACCCACAGCTGTCATCCTGGCTCATTGTAGCCAGCAAGGCTAAGGGCCAGCCTTAAAAATCTGTGTTCCCCAGCAATAGAGGCTTAACCTCAGAAGGTGGTTACATATAGCCCCCATTGGGAATACCCCTGGAGATCCTGGTTCTGGCGACCAAATGGGGTTGCAGCACAGCACAATTTCTACAAGACCACTACTTTCTAGATCAGGAGCTGTAATTGATGTACCTAATACACAGAATACGTACAAAGAGACAAAACAAAGATATAGGAATATGACCCAAATAAAATAAAATCATACAAAAAAGAGCTTAAAGAGATAAGGAATATATCTGATAGAGTTCAAACTAATTGTCATAAAGATTCTGACCAGATTTGAGAGAAAAGTGGGTGAACTCAGTAAGAACTTCAAAATAGAGATAAGAGGAGTGCGTGGGTGGCTCAGTTAGGCATCGGACTTCAGCTACTCAGGTCATGATCTGTCTGTGGGTTCGAGCCCCCCATCGGGCTCTGTGCTGACAGCTCAGAGCCTGGAGCCTGCTTCAGATTCTCTGTCTCTCTCTCTCTCTGCTCATGCTCTTGGTCTCTCAAAAATAAATAAATGTTAAAAATTTTTAAAAAAATAGATAAATGTGTAAAAAACAATGAACCAAAGGGTTGAAGAATAAATAAAATAAAAAATACACTATAGGAAATCAGCAGCCAATTAGAAGTTGTAGAGGAATGGATCAGTAATTTGGGAAATGGAAAGTAACCAAGCTAAGCAGCAGAAAGAGAAAAAAAAATCAATGAGAATAAGTTCAGGGACCACTACACTATCATCAAGCATAATAATGTTCACATTATAGAGATCCCAAAAGGAAACGAGACAGGAGGAGGCAGAAAATTTCATTGAAGCTGGAAACTTCACTAATGTGGGGAAGGATATATATATCCATGTCTAGTATTCACAGAGAGTCAGAGTCCCAAACAGGATGAACCTAAGGAGATCCACACCAATACCCATCAAAATTAAAATGGTAGAAAATATTGATAAAGAGAATTTTAAAAGTGCCCTGAAAAAAACCAGTTATATACAAGGGCAACTCCATAATATATCACCTGATATTCCACCAGAAACATTACAGGCTAAATTGAAGTGGCGTGATGTAAAGTACTGAAAGAAAAAACCTATAGCCAAGATTACTTAGGAAGATTATCATTCAGAATAGGAGAAATACTTTCCCAGACACACAAAAATTAAAGGAGTTCATCACCACTAAACCAGCCTCACTGGAAATGTTAAGAACTATTTAAGTGGAAAGTAAAGCTAATAATTAGAAGAAAATTATTATTAAAAAAAAAAATTACACGTAAAAACAAACATAGTAAAAATGGCCAATAAAATATAAAGCTAGGATGGAGGTTAAAACAAGAGTAGTAAAGTTAATTATATCTATAATAACCAAGGAATACATAGAATATAAAGATGTAAAATAGGGCATATACATAAAATATGGCAGAGTAAAAATTTAGTGCTTTAGAATGTGTTCAAACTTAAGTGACTATAAGCTAAACGTAGACTGCAGTATGCAGAGGATGTTATATATGAATCCAATGGTAATCACAGATCAAAAAACTTTGATATACAAAAAATAAAGAGAAAGGAATCAAAGCATAATACTAAAGAAAGCCATCAGGCCGCAAGGGAAAAAAGTGAAGAAGAGAGGGACAGAAGAACTACAAAAAGAACTAGAATACAATTAACAAAATGGCAATAAATACAAACATATCAGTAATTACTTTAGATGTAAATGGACTAAATGCTCCAGTCAAAAGTCATGGCTAGCTACATGGATTTTTAATAGAACAATCTATATGCTACTATAAGAGACTCACTTCAGACCTGAAGACACAAACAGACTGAGAGTAAAAGGAGGAGAAAACATACCATACAAACATAAAAACCAACCAGGGTAGTCATACTTATATCAGACAAAATAGACCAGAATAAAAACTTAGCAAAGGACAAAGAAGGAAACAATGTCCTTCAAGGATCAGTTCAGCTAAGGGATATACTAGTTATAAATATCTATGTACCCAGCATAGAAGCACCTGCATATATAAAGCAAATATTAACAGAAAAACTGACAAACTGACAGTAAGAGCAGGGGATATTAACACCCCACTTACTTTAATGGATAGATCATCCAGGCAGCAAATCAACAAGAAAACTGGCTTCGAATGACACATTGGACCAGATGGGCCTAAGAAATTCATATAGAACATGCTATCAGAAACAGAATATACATTTTTGTGAGTCACCCAGGCACTCCAGCTCAAGTGGTATTTGTTTTTTAATTTATTGGCTTCTATACAACACCCAGTGCTCATCTCAGTAAGTACTCTCTTCAATGCCCATCACCCACTTTCCCCTCTCTCCTACTCCCAATGGCCCTCAGTTTGTTCTCTATATTTCAGAGTCTCTTATGGTTTGCCTTCCTCCCTGTTTGTGAACTTTTTTTTCTCCTTCCCCTACCCCATGGTCTTCTGTTAAGTTTCTCAAGATTCATGTATGAGTGGAAGCATAGAATATACACTTTTTAAAAGTGCACATGGATATTATCCAGGATACATCACATGTTAAAACATACAACAATTCTCACTAGCTGTAATAAGATTAAAATCCTATCAACCTACTTTTATGAGAACAACACTATGAAGCTATAAATCATAGGAGGAAATATGGTAAATATTTCAAAAATATATTGAAACTAAATTCATTATTAACCCAGTAAATGGTCAATCATGATAAAAAGAAATTTTTAAAAAAACAGAGACAAACTTAAGTGAAATCGCAATAGTCCAAAATGTTTGGAAGATAGCAAAAGCAGTTCTAAGAGTGAACCGGGAATATAGGCCTACCTGAAAAATAAGAAAAATTTCAAATATACTAATACACAGAAGTTTCTTTTTAATGAGCAAAACCAAAAACTAGTAGAAGGAAATAATAATCAGAGCAGAAATAAGAGACTATATGTGTATATACATATATACACACATATGTACATACTATATGTACATACACTATGTGTATATATATACATACACAAACATATACATACATACATACAAGATCAATGCAACATGAGCTGGTTCTTTGAAAAGATCAAGAAATTAAAAAATTTAGCCAGACTCGTCAAGAAAGACCGAAATGAATGAAACTAGAAGTGAAGGAAGAGAAACAACAATCAGCACCACAGAAATTACTATGAAAATTTATTTTCCAAAAAAAGAAAATTTATAGGCCAGTAAATTGAACAACCTAGGATAAGTGGATAAATTCCTAGAAACATACAATCTTTCTAAATTGAATTAGGAAGAAATAGAAAATTTGAATAGACTGACTACTAATAGTGAAATTGAATCAGTAATCAAAAACACCCAACAACAAAAGTCCAGGCCAGAAGGGTCACAGGTGAATTTTATCAAACATTCAGAGTTAACACCTATTCTTCTCAAACTATTCCAAAAAGTAGAAGGATAACTTCCAAATTCATTCTATGAAGCCAGCAGTACCCAGCTACCAAAACTAGACAAAAACACTACAGAGAAAACTACACGACAATATCTGATTAACACAGATGCAAAGTGCTCAACATAATAGGAGAAAACTGATTTTAACAATACATTAAAGCAATTTTTCACCACTATCAAGTGGAATTTATTCCAGGGATGAAAGTGGGATTCAGTATTTACAAATCCATCAATGTACTAAATCACATTAACAAGAAAAAGAATAAAACCCATATGATCATCTCAATAGATCCAAAGTAAGCATTTGACAAACTAAAACATCTATTGATGATACAACTCAACAAAGCAGGTTTAAAGGGAACACTGTAATCTCTCCAAACCTCTATTTCTCATCTATCAAATGGCAATAATAATGGCTAATGCAGAAGTGCAACACGGAGCAATGCATGCTTGCATCCAAGTACTCTTCTCATAAGACATCAGATTATGTGTTCACCCAGAACAAGCCAGTAAATACACAACAGTGCAGGGCTTGGTGTATGTGGCTTGGAAACCTGATTGTTTTTTAACATAGGGTGAGTGAATCCGTCTTTCTGAACAATAGTTACATTAACCAAAACCCATGTGTTTTGTAAATAAGTAATGTTGATGTATTGATTCATGTATTGATTCGTAGGAAAAAAATTGTCACAAAAGCAGGAGGAATACCTGTAGTCTACTCTTTCCCCTGAAGTTCAAGTCTTATAAAGGGAACCACGTCTTTGTTTTTTTTTAATGTTTTTTTTTTTTTTTATTTCTAGGAGAGAGGAAGAGACAGCGTGAGCAGGGGAGGGTCAGAGAGAGAGGGAGTCACAGACTGAAACAGGATCCAGGCTCTGATCTGGCAGTCAGCACAGAGCCCGAAGTGGGGCTCGAACCCACGAACCGCGAGATCATGACCTAAGCAAAGTCAGACGCTTAACCGACTAAGCCACCCAGGGGCCCCAAAGGGAGCCACGTCTTTATGTGAAATAAGAATAATTGGAAGATATGAAAATTTAATGGCATAACTATAAGATTCCCTGATTTATCCACCGCAAAATGGTGTCTGTTTTTTCACTGAGACAGGAATGTTGCAGATCCATTGGCCACAATCCATTATGGTTATTTCTATATTAAGGATGGCTTCGTAAGTAGGACAGGGCTAGGGCTAAAGGTTTTGGTTATCCTCACTCAGGAATAATTAAGTCTCATGTGCCCTGTGAATCTTCAGTTCCCAAATTCAATAGCTTCCTATCCTCTTTACACTTGTTTGTTTAGCTATGATAAAGGAAAAATTAATACTCTTAAAATGTCCACACTACCCAAAACAATCTACAGATTCAGTGCAATCTCTATCAAAATACCAATAGCACTTTTCACAGAACTAGAACAGATAATCCTAAAATGCATATGGAATCAGAAAAGACTTTGAATGGACAAAGGAATCTTGAGGAAGAAGAACAAGTCTTGAAGTATTACAATCCCAGATTTCAAGATACACTACAAAGTTATAGTAATCAAAATAGTGTGGTGTTGGCATAAAAAATAGACACATAAAGCAATGGAAAGGATAGAGAGACCAGAGTGAGGCCCTACTTATATGGTCAATTAAAAGGAAGCAAGGATACACACTGGAGAAAGACAGTCTCTTCAACAAATGGTGCTGGGAAAACTGGACAGCTACATGCAAAAGGAGGAGACTGGACCACTTTCTTATACCATACACAAAAGTAAACTCAAAATGGATTAAAGACTTAAGTGTGAGTTTTGAAACCGTAAAACTCCTAAAAGAAAACATAGGCAGCAATCACTTGAATCCTGGCCTTAGCAACATATTTATAGATATGTCTTGTCAAGGGAAACTAAAACAAAAATAAACTATTGGGGCTACACTAAAACAAAAAGATTTTTCACACAAATGAACCCATCAACAAAAAGAAAATGTAACCTGCTGAATGGGAGAAGATATTTGCAAATCATATTTGATAAATGGTTAATATCTAAAATACGTTTAAAAAAAACTTTCATAACTGAACACTAAACCACTCCCAAATAATCCAATTAAAAATGGAGAACACAAATAGACATTTTTCCAAAGAAGTCATAAAGACAGCCAACAGACACATGAAAAGATGCTAAACATCGCTAATCAAGGAAATGCAATTCAGAACCACAGTAAGTTATCACCTTCCAGTGGTCAGAATGACTAGACAAGAAATAACAAGTGTTAGTGTGGATGTGGAGAAAAGAGAACAATTTTGTACTGTCAGTGGAAATATAAATTGTTGCCACCACTGTGGAAAACAGTACGGAGTTTCTTTAAATAAGTAAAAATAGACATACCGTATGATCCAGTTATTCCATTCCTGATATTTACCCAAAGAAAATGAAACACTAATTTGAAAAGATATATGCACCCTTATATTTTTTGAAGTGTTATTTACAATAGCCAAATTATGGAAGTAGCCCAGGTGTCTATAGATAGATGGATGGATAAAGAAGATATGGTAGATATATACAATGGAATGTAACACAGTCATAAATAAAGAGGAGATCCTGCCATTTGTGACAACATGGATAGACCTAGAGGGGCCTATGGTCAACGAAATGAGATGGAGAATGACAAATACCATGTGATTTCCCTCATATGTGCAATCTAAAAATAAATGAACAAACCAAACAGATAGGACTATAAATACAGAGAACTGATGGTTCCCAGAGAGAAAGGGAATGGGGGATAGGCAAAATGCAAAATGGGGAGTAGTGGGAGATACAGGCTTCCAATTATAGAATGAATAAATCACAGGAATAAAAGGCTTCGTATGGGGAATATACGGTATTGTAGTAGCGTTGAACAGTGACAGCTACACTTGTGGTGAGCCTCGCATAATATATAGAGATTTTGAATCACTATATTGTACACTTAAAAGTAATGTAACATTGTGTGTCAAAAATTGTCTACTCAAAATATTTTTAAAGGAAAAAAGGTGGTCCACATAATGCAATATTACTCAGTTAGAAAAAAATGACATCTTGCCATTTTCAATAACATGGATGGACATAGAGGGTATTATGCTAAGTGAAAAGAATTCAGAAAAAGACAAATACTGTATGATTTCATTTATATATGAAATCTAAAAAGCAAATGAGCAAATTTAAAAAAAACAACAAATCAGAAACAAAATCATACATACAGAGAATTTGTGGTTTCTAGAGAGGAAGAAGTTGGGGAGATGGGCCAAATAAGTGAAGATGATAAGTAGTGCAAACCTCCTGTTATGAAATAAGTCACAGGAATGAAAAGTACAGCATAGGGAATATAGTCAATACTGTTTTGATAACTTTGTACAGTGACAGAAAGTAAGTACACTTATCATGGTAAGCACAGAATAATGTATAGAATTGTTGAATCACTGTGGTGTGAACCTGAAACTAATTGAACATTGTATATCAGTATACCTGAATAAAAATAAATGTTCAAAACACGTGAATTTCTTAAAATTTTCCTTTTTCCTTATATAACCTTATTATGGTGGCTCATAATTACAAATAAAGTTTCCTCAGTGAATGATCTTCTCCTAATAGCTTTCTCTAAATTTGGAACACTTTAAATGATGGAAAAGCCATTTTAACATAAATCAGCTTTTTGGAGGCCGAATTGGTCTCTCTATAATCCTTACACTTTGGTTTCCTCTCTCAAGTCACACAAATGTAGCACATTTTCTTATTTCCTTCTAAAAATTTCTTAAAAATAATACGTAACTCGCTACAGTAAGCATGGCAGAGAGCCATGAGACAACTGTTTTCCTGGTCTCTGAAATCTGATAAAATATCATCGCCCTGTTTGGATCTTTTTCATCTACAGTGATATAAAATGACATTTTCCTGTGTTTTCACATTTTTGGGTCAGTGACATCCTATCTCCTAATTAGTGCTCTGTAGCAGTTGTATACATGTAGATACATTCCCTCGGTATTTTACTGATACTTTACTGAAAGATTATTTTAAGATATTTAAAAGAAAACATTCTTTATCCTCTTTGTCAGTCTTATTAATTTATAAAACTAAATGTCACATGAAGAATATGATACATCTACACATCCATTAAAGAGGACTGTGGAGGTTTTAAAGCATTTCTGCGAAGTCTTTAATACCATTCTCATTAAGATGTGGAGTCTAATTTCCTTTTCTTTGAATTGAAGTAGAGTGCAGTGGAAGTGATGCTCCACAAAATCTGAGACCAGGTCTAAAAAGGCAATCCTACTTTAAGGTGGTCTCTCTCGGGACATAAGCTCTCGCACCGCTGACACTGTACACTGAGGTGTTATGTAGGTGCTCTCAGACCTAAGTTGGCAGAAACTACAAGATATAGAAGGAAGACTCTGAAATGGTTCCAGGCCCAGACACCATTTGACTGAGACCCTTTGAGAAACCGCTGAGTAAAAATGAACTAGAGGAAACCAGTCAATCCTCAGAACTCAGAGATAGCATCATGGAAAAGCAATCATTTACTAGTATTAAGTCTAAGATGGTTTGTTTTGACACATGGATAAACAGAAAATATTTTAATGGCACATAGAAAACTAGAAAGTATTTGATGCCATAGCCAAACCTAAAATGTAGGTTTTTCACTTTGAAACAAAGACTGAGAAGCAATTGGAGGCGGCTACGGTTTGTCAGCAAATAAAGTTTGTTGCCTATTATAACGTCTTAATCAGTTTGTCAGTGAGAACTTAAATAAAAGCGAGTTAACACTTTGCAGAAGTTGGAGGTGGGGCTCCTGGGTGGCTCAGTTGGTTAAGTATCCAACTTCAGCTAAAGTTATGATCTTGTGGTCCATGGGTTCGACCCCCGTGTGGGGTTCTGTGCTGACAGTTTAGAGCCTGAGTCTGCTTCACATTCTGTGTCTGTCTCTCTCTCTGACCACTGCTCATGCTCTCTTTCACTCTCTCTCAAAAATAAATAAACATTAAAAAAAAATTGGAGGAGAAAAACCCCTGGTTATGTAGTTGTGTGAAATTTACTAACAGCCATTGAAATTTGGAAACTAAATATACCTAATGAACTGGATAATCTGCCTAAGGAAATTTCCAGGCATAGTTTTCAAAATTCCATCTGATTTCTTCAGCTGGTTATAATAATACGAGAAAAGAACTAAAGAAATAAGAGCTCTTAAAAAGTAATTAAATATAAAGAATCCAGGACTTTGGTTCAAAAATAAAACAGTTTCTCATTTCCAGCCCCTCTAGATGATAAACTATTGTCAAGTTAAGAAATAGCTTTCAGGCAAAGTCCAGATCCAGGGCACTGCCTGGAAAACATGGTCTAAAAAATGACCTTAAAGTAGTTTGTAAGACTTCAGAATGATTTAAAGTGGTGCCTCATATACCTTTTCAAGCAGACAAGTAAGCTATTTAAGAGTGCCTAAGAGCATACTTCACATTTTCTCTCAATTAAAAAAATAGTGCTTCTAATAAAGTTTTAGGGCATTATCCCACAGAAAGTTTAGTGGGAGCTGAAGGTAAAGAAGACTTTGCCTCAAAACTTTTTATGTCAACAGCTTTTGTTTAATAGCATGAACCCCAAAAATATCACTTGAAAAATCCAAAAAATTTTAAGAAATTCATACTAACAGCAACACTGCAGCTTGGATTAAAAGGAAAGCAATGGTATGAAATGAAAAGTATCCTTGGTACACCCAAACTTCTATGGGAAGGAAGCAAGCAGAGAAGAGCATTCAGCTCTAGTCACAGGTTACAATTTAGGCAAAAGGAAATACAACTCAAAGGGAAAAACCAAGATCCCTTGGAGAATTGTCAGACATGGAAACATATGCTTGTAAGGATTTTGGAATTTTTAACAGACCAGTTACTGTTGTATATCTCCTGTTTTTCTTTTCCCTTTTTTCCCTCCCTAATGAGAATATCTAACTTATGTTTCTCCCATCACTGTATTTCATGTGAGAGGTAGATCATTCATTTCTTTAAATCACGTGTATTCAGATCTACAGTATACTCAAGATGCCATTCCTGTAAAACATACCCAAAGTCAACTGAATACCATTTAGATGATAGTATCCTAGACATTTAGCCTGAGACTGAAGGTGTAATAAATGAGATTTTAGGAGGTAGGGCAGAAGTGAGCATGTATATTTCTCATGTGAACAAAGGAAATAATTTGGGCTTAAAGAATGGACTGACAATTCTTCTTTCAAACTGTGTAATCTAATTTCCCAGTCCTTAAATATGTGTAACTTTGATGACTTACCTTTAGCCAAAAGAATCTGACAGGAGAGAGCTGCATGATTTCCAAGAATAAGTCACTCCTTTGTCCCAAGTCTCTCTTAAGATACTTGCTTTTGGAATCCAGCTGATGATCCAAAGCCTGTAGAAGAAATCAGGTGTAGGTGTTTAAGCTGACCACCACAGCTGAGATCTCAACTAACAATCAGTATCAACCAACCACTAGACATGTAAGGAGGAAGCATTCAAGGTAACTCATGGTTACTATGTGAAGGCAACATAAGAAAACCCAAAAACTAATCTCTGTCAACTTTCTGAACTGAAAGAGATAAAAGTAATAAAATTATTATTGTTTTAGGCCGTTAAGTTTGATATAACTTTCTTACACCTTTAGGTAACTGGACACGGGCGTGCGCGCGCGAGAAAGAGATATGGAACAGTTTCCAATGCATGTTAAAAATTAAAAAGGATCAGGAGTACATAGTAGTGTTGCTTTATTTCTTAAGTATGTTGCATGAGACTTCTGTCTCAGAATTTGGTGACTAGGATGCAAAGCTAAGAAAAAAGAGGGAGATTTAAGTATTTGACATCAAGTATAGAGCTGAAAAACAACTGGGGTCATACCCTTCTCAGGGCTTATCTAGCAACAGCTGAATGGCTCTGCTATGCTAGTCACCTCTTCCTTATATGTCAGTAATTGGGAGGGTTTTGGCAGGTATCCAGGAAAGTTATCTGAGTCCTGGATCATTAGGGTAGAAATGGAATATTGGACCTTTTCCCTCCCTGCTCAGAAAGGAAATGAAAGGGTCTCTTCTCAAATCCTTTTCCTAATCCAAGTGAGAAGGGCTCAAAAGGATTTACTTGTAAATGTTGAGTGGCCAACAAGAAAGGATCAGTGGCATGTTTTCTTAGACCAGGC
Source organism: Proteles cristata cristata (assembly GCA_017311185.1). Taxonomy (NCBI): domain Eukaryota; kingdom Metazoa; phylum Chordata; class Mammalia; order Carnivora; family Hyaenidae; genus Proteles; species Proteles cristata. The sequence continues at coordinate 672,385 of JAESUZ010003861.1, read as the reverse complement.
AACCTGCTTCTGCAGTAGGATTTCTGATTTTCCTTCTATACTTATTTTGCAAGACTGTAAGAGTTTTGAAGAGGAGTAAAGGATGGGGAGAAAGGAATGTCAGTACATTACTCTTTATTCTGGCAAGGATGTGTAAATATCCCATGGGTTATATGGACATGTGGAAGGTTTAACCAGCTTGCTAGTGCTTGATTACTGAAAGCAGGAACTCCACTAGCAAACAAAGGAGATATAATGAGATATACTGTGAAATGGGAAGTTAAAGAAGATCTGGAAAAACTCTCATTGAGGCCATATCCACATTGTGAAAGAAAAGGTGAAATATTGCCACTTCTACTTGCAGAACATGCAACCTCTGCCCCCCAGCACACACACGCGCGCACACACACACACACCCCAAAAGAACCACTGCAAATGCATTTGCCATACAGAGGACTAAGCCAATGAAACAGAAGAAACAATAATGGCTCTAAATATTTATTACTGGTCTAAAAAATAGATACACCCCTACCAAGAGTAGCAAAAAGAAAATTGCAGTAGCTATATTAATATCAAGGTATGTTTCAGAGCAAAGTAACTGCCAGGAATAAGAAGGATCATTTAATAGTGATGAGTGGGTCAATTTATCAAGAGTACATAAAAATCATCATAGGTTATATGCGTAAGAGGGTTTCAAAATACATGAAGAATATCTGGAAGAACTACAAAGTACAATAGGCAAATCTGCAATTACAGTTGGAGATTTCAAATCTGTCTCAAAATATCTGACAGAATGTATAGACAGAAAATTAGTAAAGATATTGAAAACATGAACAACACTATCCATCAACTTGATCTAATTGACATTTGTAGAACACTTCACCCAGCAGCAGAATATACATTTTTTTCAAACACGGACAAAATTGTTTTAAAGATAGATATCATGTTAGGCCATAAACCAATTCCTAGTAAAGCTTAAAAAAACTCTTTAAAATAGTCCACAGTGTGCTTTCTGATCACAATAGAATTATAAATCAGTAGGAGAATGACATCTAAAACCTTTCTAAGTGGGAACTAAACAACATACTTCTTTTTTTTTTAATGTTTATTTACTTCTGAGACACAGAGAGAGAGAGACAGAGCATAAGCAGGGAAGAGGCAGAGAGTGAAGAAGACACAGAATCCGAAGCAAGCTCCAGGCTTTGAGCTGTCAGCACAGAGCCTGACAAAGGGCTCAGGCTCATGAACCACGAGATCATCACCTGAGCTGAACTCAGACCTTTAACTAACTGAGCCACCTAGGTGCCCCAAAATAACACACTCTAAATAATCCCTCCAAATAGAGAAAAAGATAAAAGTAAAATTAGAAACGGTTTAAAATGGATTAAAAATAAAACTATGACATATCAAAAAATGTAAGTTATAAATAAAACTATCCCTAGAGGAAATTTTTATGGCATTATATGCCTACATTAGAAAAGGTGTTAACTCAAAAACCTATACTTGTACTGAAAGAAACCAGAAAATAAAAGACCCAAAGTAAACATTATTAATAAAGAGAATTTTATGAGAAGAAATCAATAAAAACAAAAAATAATACCACAAGCTAATTTTTTGAAAGAAAATAAAAATTAATAACCCCCTAGCCCGACTGACAGGAATAAAAAGAATTGTGATGATCAGAAATCAGACAGTGATAGCCTTTATTTTTTAAACTTCTTTAAGATATATATAAAGAATGATCATAAACTTTATGCTCAGTTCAGTAACTTAGATGAATAGGCAGATATCTTGACATGCACATATTACCAAAGCTTACTCAAAATGAAATAGGAAATCTGAATAGACCTGTATCTATTAAATAATTAAATATTTAGATAAAAATATTTCTACTTCACTAGTGAATAATACTGGGCAAATAAAGAAATAATACCAATTCCATACAAACACTTTCAGAAAATTGAAGAGGAAGAAATTCTTCCTAGCTAGGAGTCTAACATTATCATGATAAAAACAAACACAATAGACCTAACAAGAAAACCACAGAGCAATATCCCTTATGAACATACATGAATAAATTCTTAACAAAATTTTAGCAAATCAAATCCAACACTATATAAAAATGATAATACATCATGACCAAATGGGATTTATTCTTTGAATGCAAGTTTGATTTAATGTTTGAAAAATCAGTGAAATTCATCTTAACAGACCATATAATCATCTAATGTTGCAGAAAAACATTTCAGAAAATGCAGCATCCACTCATGAAAAAAAAAAGCCCTACAAGTAGAAACAGTAAGGAACTCCCTCAATCTGACAAAGAGTTTATGAAAATGCCACAGCTAACATCATTGTGTTGAAACCTAAATGTTTTTCTGCCTAAGATAGAGAACAAACAAGGATGCACACCCTCAGCACTTCATTAAATACTGCGATAGACGGTTTATTCAATGTAGTAAAAGGCAAGAAAAATCCAGATTGAAAAAGAAGTGAAGCCATCTTTATTCTAGGTTACCTAATAGCCTATAAAGAAAATCTGAAGTAACATATCAAAAATGCTAATAGAATGAATAAACTTATAAGTGTAGAATATTAGACCATTATAGAAAAATCAATTATTTTTCTATATACTAGTGACAAGCAATTATAAATTAACATTTAAAATACCATTGATAATAGCATTAAGAATAGAAAATAGGTACAAATTTGGCAAAAAGATGTGAACAATTTCTATACTAAGAATGAAAAATATTTAGATTAAAGATGATCAAAATTAGTTAAGGAGATATACCTTATTTATTAATGAGAAGATCAATATTATTAACATGATAATTTTACCCTAATTGATCTGCAGATTCAATATAAGCTAAATGAAAATAAAGTCACGCTCTCTTTTTCTAGAAATCAGAAAACTTATTATCAAATATGTATAGAAATACAAAAGATGCAAAATAGCCAAGAAAAACCCTTTTAAGATCATTAATACTATTTAATTTCAAGACTTATAAAGCTATAACAATTAACTATGGATTATTAGAACTATATAGGATGCCCAAAATAGACACCCACAGAGGCAATCATTTTTTCTTTTTTTCACAAACATGCCAAAGCAATTTAATTAAAGAAATTATTATTTTCAACTAATTGGAACAATTTGGTAACAATAACATAGTTACATAGATAAAACTTTGACCTTTCCTTACATCAGAGGATGTACCATATCATAATTAACTCGAAATGAATCTTACTATCTAAATCTAAGAGCTAAGTTTATAAAATGGCTAGTAGAAAACGTTGGATAATATCTGAGAAACTTAGGATTTGGCAAAGGTTTCTTACGTAAGAAAAATCAAGAACTATTAAAGAAAAAAAATAAGAAATTGCTCTTCTGATGCTACGATTGTGGGGAGCTAGGAGGCTGGGGAGATGGCAGAGATGGAGGACAGGAGGAGTAAGCCCATCCTGTCCCACTGATACAACTAAATAACACTAGCGTCAGCATAAATAATGCAGAAAGTTGCCCAAAGACTGACAGCACAAATTCCACAACTAAAGGTAGAGAAGAGGTCACATTAAAGAAGGCAAAAGGGCAAAGATGCTGTTTGGGAGCAAAACAGACTTTGGGCATCTACAGTAAGGCAGGAACTGGTGGTGCTTTGGAAAAGGACCCAAAACAGACTACAACACCAGGGAACCTGCACAGAGAATATAAAACCGCAGAACATTTGACTTTGAAAGTAAAAGGGGCCAAATCTCATGATTTCTTACAACCAGTGGGAATTAAAGCTTAGAGTTTTAAAAATTGGTGGGCTTGGCTCTGGAAGAGACCAGAAGCAATTAGGAAATAGAATCCTCCCCCTTAAAGAGACAGCGCAACAAACACCAACAGAGATAGAACGTGGAAGAATCAGTTTGAAAAACCCTAGGAGCAGATAGGAGACAGAGTGATTCCCTCATCTCAGAGAGTGGTACAAAGAGGTAGGGATCACAGGAAGACCCCTCCAGGAATCACGGAGCTGGCAGGAACATACCTAACTTGCTTACACCAAGCCCTGAACCCCTGTGCTTTGGTAGGTCTACCCTTCCAAATCATGCTCGGTCCCACTGATGTGGCTCCCTCCCCTAGATCAGCATGAACCTCACCAACACTGCATCTACACCCACAAGTTTTGCTGGACCTCAAGTCCAATGGCAGTGGTGGCAGGTCACATTTTGAAGCAGACCAGCACAGACCTTGTTACAAAGTGCTCCACATGGTAGGAGACCAAACCCTGCCCACCACAGGCAAAGAAAACCTCTACAGACAACTGACTGAAGGAAAAAGCCGCCAGGACTAAACAGTAGGGCACACGCAACACACACAGGAGACACTCCCTGAAATGCCAGCTTCTGGGAAACAGGGGACACGACTGCAGGGCACCAAAGAACCTCTTCTTCATAAAGCTATCACCTTCAAGGGCAAGAGACATGGCTGACTTTCCTAACACAGAGAATCAAAGCATTAGACAAAATGAGGAGACAGAGGAATATGTCCCAAATGAAAGAACAGGACAAAACTGCAGCAAGAGACTCAAGTGAAATGATATATGCAATATGGCAGAGAGAATTTAAAGTAATGATCAAGTCACAGAACTTGAGAAAATGGTAGAAGACATCAATGAGATTTTTTAAAAAGATATTTTTAAAGCCAATCAGAGATGAAGAACACAATAAATGAAATTAAAAATATATGTAATACAATAAATAGTAGGCTAGATGAAGCAGAGGAATGAATGGCCTGAAAGATGGAGTAATGGAAATTAATCAAGCTGACCAAATGAGAGAAAAAAGAATTAGACAAAACTACAATAGACTTAGGGAAATCAGTGACTCCAACAAGTATAATAATATGTACGTTATAGGGATCCCAGAAGAAGAGTGAAAGGGGGCAGATAATTTTAAGAAACACGATAGCTGAAAACTTCCCTAATGTGGGGAAGGAAACAGGGATCTACATCCAGGAGGCACAGAGATCCTCCAACAAAATCAACCCAAAGATGTCCACACCAAGATACATAGTATTTAAAATGACATAAACAGTGAAAAAAAATGAAAGCAGCAAGAAAAAAGACAACACTTACATCCAAGGGAAAGCCCATAGGTGTATTCAGCAGAAACTTTGCAGGCCAGAAGGGAGTGGCCTGACATATTCAAAATGCTGAAAGGGAAAAATCTGAAGCCAAGAATATCCAGGAGGATTCCCATTCAGAAATGGAAACAAGAGTTTCTCAGACAAACAAAATCTAAAGACGCTTATGACCACTAAACCAGACTAACCCTACAAGAAATATTAAAGGGGACTCTGAGTGTAAAGGAAAAACCATGAGAGCATAAAAATTTGGAATCATAAAAGCAGTAAAAATAAGTATATCTGTAAAAATCAGTCAAGAGATTCACAAAAATAAAATGATGTAAGATAGGACACCATATACCTAAAACAGAGGGGAAAGAAACAAGAGTAAAGAATACGCAAAGAACTTAAGCAACCAGGGCACCTGGGTGGCTTAGTCAGTTGAGCATCTGACTCTTGATTTCAGCTCAGGTTTTGTGATAGAGCCCCATGTCAGGCTCTGCCCTGAGTGTGGTGCTTGCTTAAGAGTCTCTTCTCTTCTCTTTTCTCCTCTCTCCCACCTCCTTCCTTCCACCTTTCTCCCCCATTCACACAATCTCTCCTCAAGTAAAAAAAAAAAAAAAAAGAACGTAAATGACCATCAGCTTAATATAGGCTGCTATATACAGAAGATGTTAGATACAAATGAATAGTAACCACAAATCAAAATCCAGAAATTGATATGCAAGCAATAAAAAAAGGAAATTCTAGTATATTACTAAAAAAACAAAGCCAATAAATCATAAAGGAGAGCAAGAGAAGGGTCAGAGAAAACTACCACAAAAAAATAACAAAATGGCAATGAATACATGTATCATATAGATCTATCAATAATTACTTTGAATACAAAAAGACTAAACACTGTAATCAAAAGACATAATGGAACAGAGTAGACAAAAACAAAAACAAACAAACAAACAAAAAAACCCAAGGGTCATCTATATGCTGCTTAAGAGACTCACTTCAGACTTAAAGACAGACTGAAGAATGAGAGTGAGGGGATGGAGAAACATCTGTCATGCAAATAAATGTCAAAACAAAGCTGAGGTAGTAGTACCTATATCAGACAAAATAAACTTTAAAATCTAGTATGTAACAAGAGACGAAGGAGGCCACTATATAATAGTAAAGGGATAAATCTAAGATATAACAATTGTGAATATTTATGCACCCAACTTGAAAGCACCCAAATACATAAAACAGCCAATAACAAACATAAAGGGAGTAATAGATAATAATACAATAATTATAGGAGACCCTAACAGTCCACTTACAACAACGAACATATCATCAAAACAGAAAATCAACAAGGCAACAGTGGCTTTGAATGACACACTTGACTATATAGTCTTAAATATATTCAGAACATTCCATCCGAAGGCAGTAGAATACACATTCTTTGCAAGTGCATATGGAACATTTTCCAGAATAGACCACATATTGGGCCACAAGTCTCAACAAATTCAAAAAGATTGAAGTCATTCCTTGCATATTTTCTGACCACAATGCTATGAAACTAAAAATCAACCACAAGCAAGTATCTAGAAAGAGCACAAATACATGGAGGTTAAGTAACATGCTACTAAACAATGAATGTATCAATCAAGAAATCAAAGAAGAAACCAAAAATTACATGGAGACAGATGAAAACACAACAACCCAAAATATTTTGGATTCAGCAAAAGGTGTTCAAAGAAGGAGGTTAATAACAATTGAAGCCTACTTCAAATGCAAGAAATATTTCAAATGAAGAACCTAACCTCACAGCTAAAAGAGCTAGAAAAAGAAGAACAAATGAAACCCAAAACCGGAAGAATGAAGGAAACAAAGATTAGAGTAGAAATAAATGACCTAGAAACTAAAAAACAATAGAATAGATCAAAGAAGCCAGGAGCTATTTCTTTGAAAATTAACAAAATTGATAAACCTCTAGCTAGACTCACACACACACACAAAAAAAGAACTCAAAATCACAAATGATACAAACAACTGTAAGGTAATACTATGAAAAATTATATGCCAACAAATTGGACCATGTGGAACAAATGGGTGAATTCCTAGAAACATATAACTTATCAAAATTGAAACAGGAAGAAATAGAACATTTGAACAGACCAGCTACTAGCCATGAAATTGAATCAATAATCAAACAACTCCCAACTAACAAGATCAGATGGCTTCATAGGCGAATTCTACCAGACTTTTAAAGAAGAGTTAAGACCTCTTATTTGCAAACTAACGATCCCCCCAAAAAGAGGAAGGAAAACTCAAATTGATTCTATGAGGCCAGTATCAGTACCTGATACCAAAGAGAGATAAAGACACCATAAAAAACGAAAACTACAGGCCAATATTTCTGATGAATACAGATGTACAAATCCTCAACAAAATAAGAGCAAACCAAATCCAATCATACATTAAGAAAATCATTTACCATGATCAAATGGGATTTATTCCTGGGATGTAAATGTGGTTCAATATTAATAAATCAGTCAACATCATATATCATACAGTAAGAGAAAGGATAAAAGCCACATAATCACTTCAATACTTGGAGAAAAAATCATTTCACAAAATATAAAATCCATTCATAATAAACCCTTCAACAATTTCAGTCTAGAGGTAACATACATCAACATAATAAAGACCTTATATGAAAAACCCACATTAAACATCATTCTCAAAGGGGGAAAAACAGATCTTTTTCCCTAAGATCAGGATCAAGACAAGGATGTTCACTCTCATCTCATTTATTGAACACAGTCCCAGCCACAGGAATCAGAAAAAAAAAAAAAAAAAAAAGAACCAAATTGTTAAGGAAGAAATAAAATTTTCACTATTTGCAGATGACAGATTATACATAGAAACCCCTGAAGACTCCACCAAAAAATACTAGAACTGATAAATGAATTCAGTAAAGTCACAGGATATAAAATCAATATACAGACTATGTTGCATTTGTATGCACTAATAATGAAGAAGCAGAAAGAAGTTAAGACAACACTCCCATTTATAACTGCACCAAAAATAATAAAACATCTGGGGAAAAAAACTTCACCAAAGAAATGGAAGACCTGTACTCTGAAAACTGTAAAACACTGATGACATAAAGTGAAGGCAATGAAAACACATGAAAAGACATTCCATATAATGGATTAGAAAATTGTTTAAATGTTTATACTACCCAAGGCAATCTACGCATTTAATATAATTCCTATTAAAATATCAACAGTATTTTTCAAATAACTACAACAAATAATCATATGATTGTACAGAAGCACAAAAGATCCTGAATACCCAAAGCAATCTTGAAAAATAAGAAAACTGGAGGTTTCACAATTCCAGACATCAAGTTACATTACAAAGCTGTGGTAATCAAAACAGTATGGGACTGGCATAAATGTAGACATATGGACCAATTCAACATAATAGAAAACTTATAAATAAATCCACAATTAAGTGGTCAGTTAATATTTGGCAAGAGAGCAAAAAAATATCCAATGGAGGAAAAATAGATTCTCTTCAATAAATGGTGTTGGGAAATGTGGTCGACTACATTCAAAGGGATGAAACTGAACCACTTTCTTACACCATACACAAAAATGAACTCAAAATGGATTAAAGACCTATATGTGAGGCATGAAACCACAAAAATCTTAGAAGAGAGCACAGGCAGCCCTCACAACATTTTTGTAGATATATCACTTGAGGCAAGGGAAATACAAGCAAAAATAAACTATTGGGATTACATCAAAATAAAAAACTTGTGCACAGTGAAGGATACAATTAAAAAACTGAAAGACCACTTACTGAATGGAAGAGGATATTTGCAAATGATATATTCAGTAAAAGGTTCATATTCAAAATACAAAAAAAAAAACAACAAATGCAACTCAACACTGCAAAACCAAATAATCCCATTTAAAAATAAGTAGAAGACATGTACAGATATTTCTCCAAGAAGACATACAGATGGCCAACAGATACATGGAAAGATGCTCAACATCAGTCATTATGAGGGAAACGTAAATCAGAACTACAAGGAGGTATCACCTCACAGCTGTCCGAATGATTAGAATCAAAATACAGGAAACAAGTCTTAGGATGTGGAGAAAAAGAAACCCTTGTGTACTGTTGGTGGGAATGCAAACTGGTGCAGATACTGTGGAACACAGTATGGAGGTTTCTCAAAGTTAAAAATAGAACTACCCTATGATCCAGTAATTGTATTACTGGGTATTTACCTTAAAATTACAAAAACACTAATTCAAAGGGATACATGTACCCATATGTTAATTGTAGCATTATTTACAATAGCCACATTCTGAAAGCAGCCCAAGTGTCCATTGATATATGAATAAAGAATGGAATATTATTCATCCATAACAAGAATGAAATCTTGCCATTTGCAATGACACAGAAGGAACTAGAAAGTATAGTGCTAAGTGAAATAAATTAGAGAAGGATAAATACCATGATTTCATTCACATGTAGACTTCAAGAAATCAAACAAATGAGCCTAGACAAAATGAGAGGTGAGAGAAAAAACAAGAAAAAGACTCTTAACTATAGAAAACAAACTGATGGTTAATAGAGAGGAGGAAGGTGAAATAAGTGATAGATATTAAGGAGTACACTTATCGCAATGAGCACTGAGTAATGTATAGAATTTTTAAATCATTATATTGTACACCTGAAACAAAAATAACACTATGTTAATTATACTGGAATTAAAATATAATAAAAGTATATTTTAAAAATAATAGAAAACAAAGCTACTATTATGAAAATAAAACCACAGGCAACTAATTAGGATGAGATACTTGCAAATCAGATCTCTAACAAAGGGCTTATATGTGGAATTTGCAAAGAATTAAGACAAGACTACCCACAAGCCAACTCAAAATGGACAGGAGACTTGAAGACATTTCATTAAAAGAAAATAAATAGGAGTGCCTGAGAGGCTTGGTTGGTTAAGCATCGACTTTGTGTCAGAACATGATCTCACAGTTTGTGAGTTTCAGCCCCCTGTCGGGCTCTGTGCCGACAGCTCAGAGCCTGGAGCCTGCTTCAAATTCTGTGTTTCCCTATTTCTCTACCCCTCCCTTGCTCATGCTCTACCTCTCAAAAATAAGTGTTAAAAAATATTTGTTTAAATAAAAGAAAAGCATATGGCAAGTAAACACATGAAAATACATTTAACACCAGAGTGCCTGGGTGTCTCAGTCAGGTAAGCATCCAACTCTGGTCAAGATCTCACAGTTTGTGGGATTGCATCAGGCTCCATACTGACATCACAGTGCCTTTTTGGGATTCTCTCTCTTCCTCTCTCTGTCCCTCCCCCACTTGCACAGTCTCTGTTTCTCTCAAAATAAATAAAGTAAGAAAATACATTTAACACCAACTGAATTTGGGGAATGCAAATTAAGTCCTGCTGAGGTATCCCTTGATACTCATTAGAATGGCTAAAATGTTATTTAAAAAAATTTTTTTTTAACATTATTTATTTTTGAGAGAGAGAGAACAGCATGTAAGTAGGGAAGGAGTGGAGAGAGAGGAAGACACAGCATCCGAAGTAGGCTCCAGGTTCTGAGCGGTCAGCACAGAGCCAGATTCAGGGCTAGAACTCACAAACCATGAGATCATGACCTGAGCCAAAGTTGGATGTTTAACCATCTGAGCCACCCAGGCGCCCCATAGAATGGCTAAAATTTTAAAAGGACTGGTCATATTAGGTGCTGGCACCATTGTTGAAAAACTAGAACTGTCATATACTCCGTATTGGAATATAAAATGGCACAACTACTTTGGAGAACAGATTGGCAGCTAAAAATCAAAGCCAAACACAACAAAACGTACACCTACCACATAACCCAGCCATTTTTCTCCTAGGTATTTACTCATGATAAATATGAGCTTCTATCCACTGAAGCCCTTGTTTATAATTATTCATAGAACCTTTAACATAGTTAACACTGTAAACAAAATGTCTACCAGACAGTTAAATTGTTGACTGCTACTCAGAAATGTAAAGAAGTACATGTAATAATGTGGTTGAATCTAAAGTAACAGTTAGGTGAAAGAAGCCAAAAATAGGAGAGTACATATTCCAAAATTTCTTTTACATAAAATTCTAGAAGATGCAAACCAGTACATAGTGAGAGAAGGCACATCAGTGGTTGCCTGTGGATGTGAATAAAGGGAGGGAAGAATGGATTTTAATGAGTATTAAAGAAATTTTGGGGGTGATGAATGTGTGTATTATCTACACTGCAGTGATGGCTTCATTATTGTTAACATGTTCAACGGTATCAATTGTACATTTTAGAAACACAGATTATCATACTTCAATAAGTATTTTTAAAAAAATTACCAAGAGTTGTATATCAAAGGACAACATTATGAGTTAATGTGGATGTATTTGCTACATATATACTTTACCATGGACCTAGACTATATAATGTGTTCATAAAACTAAACAAATAGATACAGGCAATGCATATTTTTAAGATGAGCAAATATTTAAATAGGCACTACACAGAAGAAGATATGCAAAATTTAAATAAACATTTAAAAAGTTGGTTAGCATGGTCAATTATTAGGGAAATGCAAATTAAAGCTACATAAAACCCATCAAGAAATAAAATTGAAGGAACTGACACCACCAAGCCTTCACAAGAATGTAGGGCAATTGGAACTCTTAAACAGTGCTGGTTTGATGTTTATTGTTACAATCACTTTGGTAAACTACCAGTATATACTAAAGGTAAACAAATTTATCCTATGACCCAATGATTTCAATTAATGTCTAACAAGAGACATGTAAAATAATGTTTATAATTTCATTCACTGTAGCCCTTGTTTGGAAACAACCAAATGCCAACTTTAGGATAGGCATGGAATAGTAGATAAGAAAAATGAATGAGGGGTGCCTGGATGGCTAGGTTGGTTAAGTGTGTGACTTCAGCTCAGGTCACGAGTTCATGGTTTGTGAGTTCAAGACCCAGATTGAGTCTCTGCCATTAGCACAGAGCCTGCTTCAGATCCTCTGTCTCCCCATCTCTGCCCTTCCCCTGCTCTCATGCTCTCAAAAATAAACATTATTTTTTAATGAATGAACTTCCTAACATAAGGTATGAACTTGGGGTGGTCGTGACTGATACATCACTGTAGATTCATTAATTGTAACAACTGTCAATATAACAAGGCATGTTGATAATGGCGGAGGCTCCACATAGGTGCGGGCAGGAGGTGTATGAGAAATCTCTACCATCCTTTCAATTTTGCCATGAACCTAAAACTGTTCTAAAAAACAGTCTTTAAAGAAATGAACTACTGTTTACACAACAGTATGGATAAATTCAAGAGCATAACGTTGAATGAAGGAGTATGGATACAGAAAACATATGCTGTATTTTTTCATTCATATCAATTTTTTGTTAACTATTGATTAGGAGACTACAAAATGAAACTTCTGAAGTTCTGGAAATAACTAGTCACTTGGCTATATATTATGTAAAATATGAAAATGTAAAATTTTTGCCCTTTAAGTTATATTTTGTTTAAAAAACTGATTAAGTGTAAATCTGTATAATGTAAAATCAAAAAAACTGAATTTAGGTATATACTTAAAGTATGTACAGTTGGACTCAGTTACTAACTACAAAGACAGACACATGCAGGTATACTAATGGAATATTTCTGAAAAAATATACAAGAAACTAATTAAAGAATGGGAGCTATACCTGATTTTTCTATTATATTCTTTGCATCTTTGCAAAAGATGGAATCTGTATCCTCAACGTGTATTTTCTATTCTAAACAATAAAGGGAGTACAAGAAGAATAACAAAATATTACACCTCTTTTCTGGAATCTGTTTAACTTGTATTAATCTTTTGCTTCTATAACCTACGGATTGAAAAAAAATATTTAAATAAAAACATTTTAAGTGACCTAAAATAGCATGTAGAAAATTGTATAGAAGTTGGTTTAGAAATAGAATCCTAAATTTTGTTTTTTTAATTATTAGTATTCATGAATTTAAGAACATAGTCAAGATGTTCTAATAGAACTGTTTCTCAATGAATTAATTACACCATTGAGAGTCCCTTCTTTCTCATCCTAAAATATCGAGAATATCGTAGGGAATAAGGAGAATTTATAGTGTAGATTCTACTGTTCTATTGTTATGAGGCTGAGCTTTTGCAGTACAAATGGAAATAACGTTTGCTGTTCTATCAGTTCTTTGAGATTTTTTCCCACTTCTGGCAGAGATATAGTTTGGGGCATCACTTGGCCAAAACCTTAATTAGTAGTTAGAATCCAAAGGCTTAAGAGGACCTAAACATCTTTGTAAAGTCAAGCTTGGAGAAATGAAATCATTGATGGATGTTAAGAAATTGCAGTATGTTGACCTTAGATTTATTCTCCAGAGAAGTTCTGATCAAACAGAAGAAAAGCATGTGAGTTTCCTTACATTGGCTCCAATTTAGAGACTCATGTCGATATGGCCTTTCCAGGGATGTTAGGCGCCAATGTTGAAACTGTAATTTAAAGAGCACCAAAGTTAAAATTCACAAGCTAAGGAACAACTTGTTTTCACAGCAATGAGAGCTGGCATGGCAAACACTTCTCAGTGGTGACTTACATACTTATTCAGTGATTTAGACTGCTTCTCTGGCACGGGTCAAATGGCATATTAACATGGGATATAATCCTTTCTCACTCTGTAGGCAATGGCTCAGTGTGATATTGGCACCATATTAAGCTTCATTAACCCTACAACACGTTGCCTTCTTACTCTTGGCACTCTCCTGCAGGCTGCAGGCAGTAACCCATGAGTAATCTGATTACCTACAACCGACTGTAGCCGCATGGAATGGAGGCCGACTACAGAGTGGAACACAATTACAGTCTTTTGAGATTCAATTAGAAAGCTGTTGGTAGAGCTTCGTGTCTGTAACTGGCTCCAATAACCCCTCTTGACTGCATGTTTCTTTAAGAGCTCATAGTAAATAACAAACTTAAAAAGCTTCACCTGTTCTTCACATGCCTTTTAGAACTTGTCCTTAAGTGCATAACAAGTTAGGTTTTCAGTTAGAAACAATAACCATTTCCATAGACTCTACATGAGTTTTGTTGTTGTTTGTCTCACTAAAGGGGAAATATTATTCCTCTCTTCCACAGAAGTATTCTGATTTTAGTTTTATTAATGGATCCTAAAAATAAATGCTATTTAGCATGGAGGTGAACATTATCAAAGGCTAACTGTCCTTTAAATAAAACCTGAGGTTAAGAAAAATTGAAGTTTGCATTTGAAAAGACAAAATTAAGACAAAGATGTTTTAGACTGGATTATGTCATTCTGTGATATCTCAAACATCAATTACACTAGATATACAAATCGATAAGATGTCATTCTTTGCTTGCTAGTGGTCTGAATTTCTAACTGCACATTTAAAATGAAGTGGTTTTAAAATGCATACTTGAAAGAAACACGTTAATTAGAAGATGCTTCGTATATATTAGAATGTATTTGGTAACAGAGTGTTTGTCTACTGAATTATTTTTGCCCCCAAACTTGCCTCATCTTGTTTATTGTGGGATTTGCTTTTTCTATTCTGAGAATTCTAGAATGAATATGAATTTCAGAGACAGACTTGAGCTTGAATCCTGGCTTTGCTACAATCTAAGAGATCTTTAGAAGTTATTTAATTTTTTGAACCTCAGTTTTCTTTATTTTGAAAAAGGGAATAAAAATACCTTATGATAATGTTGTTGCAATGATTAACAGCACATGATGAGGGAATGGCACGGGACATGGTATATAGTAAACACTCAACACATGTGCTTTTCTTCTAAATTTCTGGATCTCACTGGAAACATCACTGGCTCATTGTAAATTGATATCTTTGTTTTTATAACTATGTATAAGTCATCTAGTTTAATGACATAAGCATTTATTTTTATGCTATAAAACTAGGGAATCATCACTAATTATTGAAATACATTACTTATAGGCATTTATTTGAATCCCTGAGTTTCAGTAAGGGTATCGGAGTTTGAGCGCATGTGATATTTTTGTTTTATTCCCATTGTTCTATTTTCAAAGAAAATGTGAATACACAATCAGCTCATTAAATTCAACCAAGTTCCCAAACACTCAAGCCAACACTCCAGACTAATGCCAGTTCCTTGACCTCTGTGAGGTAAATGCATGGAGTCTGAAAATATAATCACTTTCAAATCTAAAAAGTTGGGTGGTTATAAATGCTCAGAGTATATGAATCTTTCCTCTTGACTCTGCAAGTAAACAGCTAGTAAACTACTGAATGCTAAACACCTTCCTAACAACAGTGAAAGGGTATCACTGAGGATTTAATTTTCCTCCCTTGACCCTGTAGATTACCATGTTTCTGGTGAATGCACACTGCAATTGCAGAATCAGTATGTATTTGATAACCACTGGTGTGTGAGGCCATGTCATCCATTAGCATCCATGAGTCAGATGGCTTAGTTAGGTCTAGTCATCACTTAGAATAATTTAATCAGACTAGCATTTATCCATTTTGTGGTCCAACATGACATACCTCACTTTATCATGATCTATAATGAGTCACTCTGTGTCAAGGGAACTGGTCAAGTTTAGCATTTGTTATTAATTACCAGGATTTTAGGGACAATTTTTTTAAAGTTTTACCAACACGTGTTGCTATATGTCTATTATTATAATTAACTATAGCTGGCTCATTAATACAGGCAAGCCAAATGGAGCCCTGAGATTCCAAAGTGTCTTGTTTCAAAGTGAACTACTTTTCAAAGAATAATCCTGAAGGCAGCGCTGGCTACAGCACCAGGCATGGATGTGTCTGGAAGAATAGAAAGTTGGTGTATATTAGTTTATTATTTTTTATTCTTGTTTTTCACTTGGCCCTTCGGCATGTCCATATCACCAGTGGGAAATCTGGATCAGTAATAGTTCAGATGAAAGATGTGGAAGGTCTTACGGGGTTGGTTTCAACCTTTTAAGCATCAGAGAAAATAAGCACTTTTTAAAAAGCACAGACACTCAATTTGTAGATTGTTTGGTCAATATTGTTCATAACTTTCATGAAAGCATTGCAAGTTTTTTTTTTCTTTTTTGGATCTAAGCCTGGAGTAAAATAATCAACAAAACAAAGCTTGGCAACAAACTTATTCTCATTTGTTCCCACATGTTTTCCCCTTTTAAAAAAATCTATTTCTTCATCCATAGCTAAGATTCTATTACCCCTGCCCAGACTAACAGATTTCATACTTTTCTGTCTCCAAAATTTATACTTCCTACCCACCCTGATTTCTCCTGTCCACAGAATTTTCTCTTTTCATGTTGATCTTCTTCAAAAGTGCCACCAGCAGCCTCCACTTGTCTATTCTTGTTATGAGGCCAATCTCAGTTGATTATTAGGTTTCCTTGACTTCATATACTGATTCAATCTTTTACTGAAGCTTTTCATGAAGAGCATGTAAAGTTACAAGGTATACACACAGTCAAATAGCCTCCAAAATGCCCTCTAAACACGTCTGCTCTTCCAAAGTTCCTCTTTTCCCAGGCACTACCTCATCCTTTCCTTACTTAGAAAAGGCTGTATCTTCCCTCATTGCATCCTCACTTCTAATTTGGCTCAGCAAAACAAAGTATCTGCCTCAGCATCTGTCCTGGGTGGAGAGGGGGATAAGAGTGGTGGTATAAACAACTTATCTCATGAGTCACACATGCACAATTTCATCTAATATGCACAACACTCCAAAGGAGGAAATGGAGCATCAGAAATGTTCCATACTCAGCATCAATTAGGCAAAACAATTCAGACACAGACCAAGTCAGTCTAGCATTGAAGCCCCTATCATCACACCAAACTAGTGTGAGGTAGTTTTCGATATTTAAATATTTTGGTAACGGTGCATTTACCATAATATGCAATTAAAAATATGATAAAACAAACATGTTTTTACATGTATTATTACTTAACAAAAAACAGGTGAGTTGATTCAAACTTGTATTCATATAAATTATTAATTAAATGATAGTACAGGTGGCCCACAGATGTGGGAAAGAACTAAAAGTTGTGGAAATACTGTAGGACCTTATACTCCTTTAGTTCTGCCAACTTCTCTCTATGAATTTCCATATGTGATTTAATTTGAATGGTCTCTGTGCTTTGGTGCTACCTTATCTAAAATGTCCACTTTCCCCATGCGTTCTTGCTGAAACCCTGCTTAAATGCACTCCCTTAACACAACCCTTCCAAACTGTCCCTCTTCTGAAGAACTGCATCCATATGCTGACATGGCACTAAGTGGAGTATATAATTTTTTTACTATATTTATTCATGTGTTTGTTCTATCTACCTTGTGGTCTGAGAATTCCTCCTTTATATCCTTATAGCTCCCTTTCCCAAAGCACTTGACTTATACATAAGCACTCAGTAGAGGTGACAAAAAAAAAAAGAAGTCAAAGACTGGGTTCAAATTCCACCGCCTGCAACTTATTAGCTCTGGGACCCGGGACAAACAAAATTTGAGTCTCTGTGAGGATTATATAACTTGTCAGTTTAACACGAATATCTTAGTAGAGAGTCAATATACATTAGTATCTCTTTTTCTACCTCCAATATTTTCTGAAAAAAATATGCAGAAATAATTGACATGAAAATGATATTTAAGATTCACCCCTAATTGTTACATGCTCTTGCAAATAACTTAGGTATTATTTAGATAAATATTCAACAATGTATCCATTTGCCCAAATGCTCATAAAATTTATATCAGTCAGGATTTATTTGAAGGCATGTGACTGAATACCAATCCAAACTTATATATAAAAAGAAATCTTTAGAGACAGAATATTAATGTATGAAACTTTATTGTTTTAAGAAACTACAGTTCCAGCTTAGGATTTGGTTCAGATATAGCTTGATCTAGGGTGCCCTGGTAATGTGACCAGAGCTCTCTTTCTCTCCACCTCTTCTTTCTCTGTGTTAGCTTTATTCTTAGGCAGTTTGTCTTCACAAGCAGCACCTGGCCTACCTAACGCTTTCAACCAGTATCCTTAAGGCAGGAGTTTCTCTATCAGCAAGTTTCTCAGTCCCTAGTCCTGAAGGACTCTTATTTATTGAGTTACATGCCCATCCTAGAAGCAATCACTGTGACCCAGTATGCTGAGTCAGTTCTAATTGCCTCACTGGCCCAGGGGTTGCTGTAAGAAGAAGAAACTCACTGACAGTCCCATCAGCTCCAGAAGAGAACGGATATAGGAGAGGCATGAAGTAAGATATCTGCCCAAAGAAAAATGAGGTAGAATGAACACAACATTCTAGGACTGGTGTAACCCATGTTCTTGGTGCTTCACTCACATTCCTCAGTACTGACTATTCTAACACGCTCACAGCATCTTATAGCCCTTAAGTCTACCTCCACCCAAGGGCTTTCTTTTGGCCTGACCAACCTACAGGGCAAGAAGGCAGTTAGGGGGAATGTCCCTGAAAGCATACCTCTACCAATGATTCAGGAAGAACAGGTAGATACTGACCTCAGCTCCCTCCCCTCTTTGTCAAGGTATTTTGGAAGCATGGTTTTCAGTGCCTCCCATAATTCCTTAGTAAGATTGGATTCTGATTGCCATAGTAGTATCCCATGTGATAACACACCATTTATTGGCTTCTTTCCTTTCCCTGGCTTCTTCATTTTTCTTCTTCCTAAGTTTTCACATTAATACTTATGCACACCTCCTGATCTGGGGGTCTGTTTCTGGGGTAAATCCAGTCCTCATCTCTCCCCCAAAAAACTAGTAAGAAATATCTAATCGTTTCCAAACTTTTCTGGGTAGAATTTTTTCATTGCAATTAATTTCATGAAGATGGAATAGTTACACTGGGATTGTTATTATTTTATCTGTGATATGTGAAAATAGGGGAAAAAAATCCTCTACATTAGTCAGCATAATGGCTGATTAACACATTAGATGGGGTGTAGGTGAGAGGAAGTACCACTTTTTTCCCCTGCATCTTTTCTTCCAATTGAAAATGCCTTCTTTTGCTGACATGTTAAGGGTACCTAAGACTCATGAAAAAATTTTAAACCAGGTTTAAAAACAGTAGAAAAAGAAGAACAAAGTGGGAGATGTAAAAATCTCAGATTTCAAGATATACCACAAAGCTGTAGTAATCAAAACAATATGGTACTAGCACAAAAACACACATAGATCAATGGGACAGAATAGAGAGCCCAGAAATAAACCCAAACTTACATGGTCAATTAGTTTATGACCAAGGAGGGAAGAATATTCTATGGGAAGAAGTCTTTTCAGCAAATAATGCTGGGAAAAATGGACAGTTACATGCAAAAGAATGAAACTAGACCACTATTTTACACCATCCACAAAAATAAATTAAAAATGGATTAAACACCTAAATGTGACATGTGAAATTGTGAAATCCCTAGAATAAAACATAGGAATTAGTTTTTTTCACATCAGCTGTAGAAAATTTCTCTAGGTAGGTCTCCTGAGGCAAGGGAAACAAAAGTAAAAATGAACTACTGGATGACACCAACATAAAAAGCTTTTGCATAGTAAAGGAGACTATCAACAAAAAGAAATGGCAACCCACTGAATAGGAGAAGATATTTGCAAATATACCTAGTGAGGAATGAATATCAAAATATATAAAGAACTTATACAACTTAACAAAAACTACCCAAATAAGGTAAGAATGCAAATTGTTGCAGCCACTATAAAAAAACACAACGAAATTTCCTCAGAAAAGTTAAAAATAGAATTAACATATGATTAGTAATTCCACTAATTTTATGAAAGTTTATGAAAATACTAATTGGAAAAGATATATGTCCTCTCTGTTTATTGCAGCATTATTTACAATAGCCAAGATACAGAAGGAACCCAAATGTCCATCAATGAATGGATGAAGAAAAAATGGTATTCACACACACACAGCCATGAAAGAATGAAATCTTGCCATCATAACAGCCTGGATGAGCCACAATGCTAAGTGAAATGTCAGTCTGAAAAGACAAATACCATATGATTTCACCCATATGTGGAATAAACAAAACAAATGAACAAAGAAATGAAAAAGACAAACCATCAAAAAGACTTAAATACAGAGAACAAATTGGTGCTTGCCAGAGAGGAGGTGAGTGGCAGCAGTCAGGGGGAGAGTGGGTGCAATAGATAAAGGAGATTAAGAGTACACTTACCTTGATAAGCACGGAGAAATGTATGGAATTGAATTATATTGTGCACCTGAAACTAACATGACCCTGTGTGTTAATTATGCTTGGAAAAAAAAAAAAAAAAACACTTGACTCAAACATAAACTCAGTTTTTAAATCTAATGGAAGAGAAACACAATCACTTTTATCATTCTAACCTGTCCCTGGCAGCACAGTTTACCCTTTGATCCAATTAATTTCTA
Organism: Proteles cristata cristata; assembly: GCA_017311185.1. Taxonomy (NCBI): domain Eukaryota; kingdom Metazoa; phylum Chordata; class Mammalia; order Carnivora; family Hyaenidae; genus Proteles; species Proteles cristata. Next base: position 651,779 of record JAESUZ010003861.1, on the reverse strand, counting down.
CAAATGAGAGGTGTGGAAAAACAAAAAAGATTCAATCATATACTCAGTAAATACAGTGAAATCTTGTTATCGACTATAAGTAGAGAACATAGTTTCAATTGTGAAAGTTTAATCTAGTAGCAAGGGAAGATTCAATGAATAAAGAATGTGAAGCTTGTATAAGCAAACACTTTTGGAGTTTGAGAAATGGAAAATAAAGATAGTCAAGAATCAGGAACAATGTGAACACAGACAAAATTAGGTCAAAAACATATGTTCTGGCAAGCACTAAATCGATTGGTTTAGCTGATAGGACTTAATTAAGAATGACCTTTTCCAGATGTCCCTTACTCACGCAGATCGGGGATTTTGAAATGTTCCTTTTCAATCATTTGCATTTGGGTGCTCGGAAAGAATGAAGGGGAGAATGAAATTAAAAGGAAAAGTTCATGTCAAGGGTTTGGGGAAAATATATGAAGTTGATGACTTTGCTTGTAGCTCTTTCTCGGTCCCATTTGTAAGTTTTTCTTCTCACAGGCCTCTTAATGTTGGCATATTTCTTACATTCATTTTAGCTTCTTTTATTGGCATTGATGATCCTATTTATCCCAGGATCTTTAATAATCATCCATAGGCTGGTGGCTCCCCAATTAGCTCTTCAGTACAGAGCTGTCTCATGAGCTACAGACTGAGTTTACACAATTGCTTAACCAAAATCTCTACTACCATACACCTCAAACTTAACATGCCTAAGACTGCAATTCTCTTTCCCATAAGACTTGCTCACCTATGTATATAGCCTTTCACAACTCAGTTGATAGCAACTCAGACTTTCAGTTTCTCAGTCCAAAAACCTTGAAGTCATAGGGGCACCTGGGTGGCTTAGTCGTTTAAGCGTCCGACTTTCGCTTAGGTCATGATCTCACGGTTCGTGGGTTCGAGCCCGCGTCGGGCTCTGTGCTGACTGCCAGCTCAGAGCCTGGAGCCTGTTTCAGTCTGTGACTCCCTCTCTCTCTCTCTGACCCTCCCCTGCTCACGCTGTCTCTCTCTCTCCTAGAAATAAATAAAACATTAAAAAACAAACAAACAAAAACCTTGAAGTCATACAAAAATCTTTTATTTTATAACCACACATCCAATCCAATGTGAAATCTTGTTGGCTCTACCTTCAAGATATATACAGACCACTTCTCACTACTTTCTTTACTACAATCCAGGTCCAAACTGTCATTTTTCACCTGGGTATTACATTTGTCTTCTACTGGTTTGCAGTCTTTTATCCTTCTTTTACTTGGAGACTATGGGTAATCCTCATGTCATTCTTTTGCTCAAAACCCTGCTCTCCCATTTCTCCTAGTAAAAACAAAGGGTCAGAGCAACCTAGAAGGCCTTATGTGATTTGGCCTCCTGTCTCCTCTCTCACTGCTCTTCTGCTGATCTCCCCTTGACCTGTCTGCTCCAGAGCATGTCCTCCTAGGCATTTCTGGACCTTGACCAGCCCTGTCCTGCTTTAGGACTTACTTGTGCTGTTTGTTCTGCCTTTCGTGTTTTTTTTTTTTAATGTTTTATTTATTTCTACGAGAGAGAGAGAGAGAGAGAGAGACAGCGTGAGCAGGGGAGGGTCAGAGAGAGAGGGAGTCACAGACTGAAACAGGCTCCAGGCTCGGAGCTGGCAGTCAGCACAGAGCCCGACGCGGGGCTCGAACCCACGAACCGTGAGATCATGATCTAAGCGAAAATCGGACGCTTAACCAACTAAGCCACCCAGGCACCCCCTGCCTTTCATGTTCTTACTTCAGGTTGTTTTTTGTTTGTTTGTTTGTTTGTTTTTTGACTCATGTCTCACCTTCTACAGCTCTTTGCTCAAATACTAATTTCTCAATGAGGCCCTTACCACCTATTAAACCCACTGCAATCGATAGCCACAATTCTCTCCCCATCCTACTCCCTGACACTTCCTATAGCAGTTCTTCATTGCTGAGTAACAAATTGCCAACAAATACAGTGGCTTTAAGCAGTGTGAATTTATTAGCTCACAGTTTCTATAGTCAGAAGTCTGGCATAGTTCAGCTGAGTTCTCTACCTGGGTCTCACAAGGCTGACATCAGGGTGCTAGCCAAGCTGGGCTCTTATCTGGAGGCCCTAGGGAAGAACCCACTTCCAAGCTCAATCACCTTGTTGGCAGAATTCACTTCTTTGCAGTTGTGCAGATGAGGTCTCCCTTCTTCACTGAATGTCAGCCAGAATTCTTATTTTCAATTCCTAAACACCCAAAAGACCTCCCTTTAATCCTTAATGGCTCTCCATCCTCTAACTTGCAATGGCACATTGCATACTTTCTGAGCTTCAAGTCCTCTGACTTCCCCCCAGTCCTCACTTCAGTTTTTAAGGGCTCATGTGATTACAGTAAGCCCACTGGAACAATTTAAGTAATCTCCCTACTTTACGGTCAATTGGCTAGTAATCTTAAATGCATCTGTAAAGTCCCTTTTCCCATGTAATGTTAACATATTTCCAAGAGTAATAACAGGAAATAAAGGTGATGAGGGACAAAATTCTGTCTACTACACTTCCCAAGCACCAAGAACTATGCCTTCCTGGCATATGGTACCCATGAATGATTATATGTCAGCAGACACCTGAGCTAGAGATCTTATTTGCAGAAAGTTGGTTTTTGCCTAATGTATTTAGAAGAAAAGTTTCCAATCCATCCAAATTGGAAGGATTAAGAATGTGAAAAATCACTTATGTTTGTTTTGATCTTTGAAGAAGGAAGACTCAGGGAATGAGAGAGGGAAAAAAAGAGAGAAGATGATAAATGGAAGGAACCAGGTTGGGACAGCATAGGAGAATGCCCAAGACCACGTGCATGGAGCCTCTGACTTTGTTTCACATAAACAGAAAGTAGAGATTTTCCACATTTGTTAATATTGTCAGTCCCAAGACTCTCACTCTTATGTGCCAGATGTGTTTTTTCAGGCTCTTTGAACTGTAATTGTTTAACACACCAGACACCCTTAGAGGCTTGCTTGTACCTACAGACACACATTCTGCCTGTAATAGGAATTCTGGTAGGTGCAACATGTTCACAAGGGCAGTCAGGGACTGGGAATTCAAGAAGATATTTGAACTTAAATATGAGAAATTACTTCATTTCCTACATGAATGCTTAAACTCATAGGGAAATTGATTTGGTAATTATGATAATGATTGAATATCAGAAAACTTTGGATTAATTAAAAATGATAAATTTGTCTTTTCAGTCTTGTGTCTGGCTTCACTCAACCATAAATATGCTGCCAATTTACAATTCTTCTCCTTTCCTTTAGAGTGAACTCTCAGAATTCACATTCAAAGTACAGGGGTCCAGGGGCGCCTGGGTGACTCACTTGGTTAAGTGTCTGACTTCGCCTCAGCTCATGATCTCACAGCTCATGAGTTTGAGCTGTGTCAGGCTCTGTGCTGACAGCTCAGAGCCTGGAGCCTGCTTCAGATTCTGTTTCCCTCTTTCTGTCCTTCCCCCGCTTGCACACTGTCTGTCTCTCAAAACTGAATAAACATTAAAAAAATGTTTTACAATGTACTAGGGAGGCAGCTGACCAACCTTTTTCTTTACTAGCTCCTTCAATTGGCCGACTAGTTAGCCTGATACCTAATAGAGAGGACAGCTTTGGGGCCCTTCACAAGTACCATTCTGCGTAGTTCTCTTACTTTCCAAGGAAATTATGCTAGGAAAAAGAAATTATGCTAGATCATTGCTTAAAGAAGAATCAGAAGTTTTCCTATTTTTTTAAAAAATTTTTTAATGATTTATTTCTAGGAGAGAGAGAGAGAGACAGCATGAGCAGGGGAGGGTCAGAGAGAGGAGTCACAGACTCTGAAACAGGCTCCAGGCTCTGAGCTGGCAGTCAGCACAGAGCCCGACGCGGGGCTCGAACCCACGAACTGCGGGATCATGACCTAAGCGAAAGCCAGACGCTTAACTGACTAAGCCATCCAGGTGCCGCAGAAGTTTTCCTTTTAATTTTGTCTTTTCTTTGACTAGTTCTTCTTGATTCAGTCATACAACAAACCTGAGTCAAATGCTCTCTTTAATGGCAAACATGGACCATGTATCAGAAAGACAGGATTTGGGAATAGGTTCAAATAGTTTCAATTAATTGACTGGATTCTGGTGGAGAGTTAGTGGTGTGTGTGGGGGGGGAAATGGGTTTGGGTGAATGTGGCGGAAACTCTGACTTACAGTAGGCATGGGATAACTGTAGTCTCTATACAGAATGCAAGCTAGAATTGGTTTTGCACTAAGAGTCTGGGAAGATGGTAAAGTAGGAGGATCCCGAACCCACCTTATCCCTTAGGCACAGTGAGGCGACAACTACATGTGTTGCAACTCACTCTGAATATGACCTGAAGACTGATACAAGAGATATCCTTAGCTGGTCATAGAGAGAGGGCCATATGAGTAAGGGTAGGATGGGTGGAGACATGGTTGAGAACAAAATTCTCAGCATGATTAACAACAAATTAAAAAGACATCACATTCAGGGAAGAGGAAGTGAATCAGACTTAACACTGGGCACCCACAGTACCCATACTAGGAAGACAGGACCCTGTAATATCTAGCTTTGAAAATCAGCAAGGCTTAATGCTAGAAAAGCCAGACAGTTAGAGGAAGCCAAATTTCTGTTACTCTGTCGAGATAGCAAAAGAGCAGAAGCAGCAGTTTGAAAGTACCTGGAGCACACATGAAGATTTACTAATTTTAGAACATGTGCCAGAGGGGCAGAGATCTGCAGGAGATTTTTCCAAAAACAAAAGTGCTGGTCGGTGCCATTTTTCTTGCCCTTCCTCAGTCAAAATAGCTGATGCTCATGAAAGCCAACATTTTCCATCTACCTTACTTGATCTGCATGCCCCACCCTAGCATTCTTCTGTGGACCTGCCCTACCAAACACACGTGCCTGCAAAGTGACTACTGTCCTGAAGTGGACACAATGTGGAAGATAACCCTATACACTGAAGCACCCATGGTATCTACAGCTGGGCTTCTTAGCTGTGTGTGCAGAAAGCAAGTCCTACCCTTTGCCTTTTGGTGTGCCCAAAGCTACCCCAGCAGCTAAATGGAGACAGCCAAGCTGAGAGCTGGCCCCAACTGCCCCCCCTTTCCCCCACCATGTGTCCACAGCAATTGTGGCTCAGCCACAACAGAAGAATGTATACAGCCCACATAGGGAACATCAGATTCTGGTGAACAGGGTGGATTGTGCTACAGGACACCATAGGACTCTGCTGCACAAGGCCAGTGTTTTTAAGACCAGGAGACATAGCTGACTTACCTAATACATGGAAAAAGAGAGTTAGATAAATGAGGAGATAAAGGAATATGTCCCAAATGAAAGAACAAGACTAAACTCATACAAGAAGAACTATATGAAAAATAAGCAATATACCTGAGAAAGATTTCGAAGTAATGGTCATAAAGATACTAATGTTGACAGCAAAGTGGATTAACTCAGTGAGAATTTCAATGAAGAGAAAATACAAAAACAACCAGTCAGAGCTGAAGAATACAGTTACTAAAATGAAAACTAAATTAGAGGGAATCAACAGATCAGGGGATGTAAAGAACAGATCAATGATCAGTAATACAGGTAATGGAAAGCAACCAAACTAAACAGCTAAATGAAAAAAATAATAAAAAATGAGAATATTTTAAGACACCTCTGTGACATTGCCAAGCATAACAACAATCACATTATAGGGAGTGATTCTCTTATAAAGTGATTCCCTATAAAGATATTCTCTTTATAAGGAGAATAAAGAGGAAAGGGATAGAAAATTTATTTGAATCCAAGGCATAATACTAAGGAAAGCCATCACACCGCAAGAGAAGATAGCAGAAGAAGAAGAAAGGAAAAAGAAGAACTACAAAAGCAACCAGAAAACAACAAAACATCACTAAGTCCACACCTATCAATAATTACCTTAAAGGTAAATGGCTAAATGCTCCAACCAAAACACATAGGATAGCAGAATGGATTAAAAAAAAATCTATATGTTGCCTACAAGAGATTCACTTCAGACCTCAAGGCACATACAGACTTAAAATGAAAGTGAAGTCATGGGAAAAATTTTAAGGAAATGGAAGAAAAAAAAGAAAAACCAAAAAACCTAGGGTAGCCATGCTTATATCAGAAAAAAAAAGATTTATATCAAAGATTATAACAAGATATAAGGAAGGGTATTATGTAGTGATAAAGGGATCAGTCAAACAAGAGGATATAACTATTGTCAGTATCATGCATCCAATATAGGAACAACTAAATACATAAAGAAAACATTAATAGACATAAAGGGAGAAACTGGCCATAATACAGTATTAGTAAGGGATGTTAACACCCTACTTACATCAATGGATTGATCACCCAGACAAAAATTTAAACAAAAAAATAACAAAACAGCGTCCTTGAGCAACACATTAGACCAGATGGACTTAACAGATTATATATATAATACAGATGTATATATAGAACATTCCATCCAAAAAACAATAAACATTCTTTCCAACTGCACCTGGAACATTATCTAGAACAAATCACATATTAAACCACAAAACAAGGCTCAAATTTAAGAAAACTGAAATCCTATCAAGCATATTTTCCAACCACAATAGTATGAAACTAGAAATCAATTATAGAAAAAATATGGAAAAAACCCCACAAACACTGGGATGCTAAACAACATGCTATTAAACAACCAAGGGTTCAATGAAGAAATCAAAGATAAAGCTAATATACATAGACACCAATGAAAATGAAAAAAGTCCAAAATATCTGAAATGCATCAAAAGCAGTTCTAGGAGAGATTTATGAATACCTCAAGAAACTAGAAAAATCTCAATCAACCTGACCTTACACCTAAGGGAAACAGAAAAATAACAAAGTCAACAGTCAGTAGAAAGAAGGAAACACAAGATTAAGATGGAAATAAGTAAAGTTGAGACTAAAAAAAAAAAAAAGATTGATGAAATCAGGACCAGTTCTTTGAAAATATAAAACTGATACACCTGAAGCCAGACTCATCAAGAGAACAGAAGATCAAATAAAATCAGAAATAGAGGAGAAGTAACAACTGGCATCACAAAAATACAAAGGATTGAAGAGAATACTATAGAAAATTATATGTTAACAAATTAAACAATCTAGAGGAAATGAATAAATTCCTAGAAACACAGAATTTTCCAAAACTGAATCAAGAAGGAAAATATGAGCAATGTTTTACTATAATAAAATGGAGTCAGCAATCAAAAAACTCTCAACCAACAAGAGTTCAGGTAAACATGGCTTCACAGCTGAATTCTGTCAAACATTTAGCGAAAAAAAAAAAAATTATACCTATTCTTCTCAAACTATTCCCCCCCCAAAAAATAGAAGAGGGAAAAATTCAAAATTTATTCTGAGGCAAGTATTACCCTTGTGAAATGCTTGGGAAAAAAAAGCAAAAAGAAAACTAGGCTGATGTACCTGATATAAATGTAAAAAATCCTTAATAGTAGCAAACTGAATTCAACAACACATTAAAAGTTCATTCACCAAGATCAACTGTGACTTATTCCAGTGATGCAAGGATAGTTCAGTATTTGCAAACCAATCAACATGATAGATCACATTAACAAAAGAAGAATAAAAACCATATGATCATTTCAATAGATGCAGAAAAAGCATTTGACATCAATTCAACATCTATTCATGATAAAAACTCTAAACGAAGTGTGTTCAGAGGGAATGTACCTCAACATAACAAAGGCCATATATGATAAACTCGCAAAACATACTAAATGGTGTAAAATAGAGCTTTCCTAAAGATCAAGAACAAGAGACGTTGTATACTCTCACCACTTTTACTCAATATTGTACTGGAAAGTCTAGCCACAGCACTCAGACAAGAAAAAATGCATTCAAATTGGTAAGGAAAAAGTAAAACTGTTGCTATCTGCAAGTGACATGATACTGTATGTAGGAAGCCTTAAAGACTCCTCCCAAAAAATCAACTTAATAAGTTCCAGGATACTAAATTAATATATCAGCCTTTTAAGTTTAGAAGCCAGGGCTCTGATTTGTTTGGAATGCTTCACTTACTCATTCCTGAAGCACTTCCTGAGTATGATAGGAGATTAGACAATTTTGATTAGCAAATCTGGGTCACCACAGGAATGAGTTTTGATCTGGCAAAAGGGCTTCTGTTACCAGAATAGTAGACAAGGCTCTGGACAAAGATAACAGATGTCTGCTTTGGCGAAGCAGTAGTAGAGAAGCAGCATCAGCATAGGATAGCAGACCAGCAAATGTAGCATCTATGGGTAGCATCAGAAGCATTGAAAATGCAATATAATTGGCATGGTTGGACAGGACTTCCTTCAGTAACTAGGTGGGCCAAGGAGCTGAATAGAAATAGACATTGTCTGCCTAGTATGAGATGCTTCTGATAGCATGCACACACACTAAAATTAGACAAGGCTTGAAGTTCCAGAGAATTCCAGTTACAAAATTAGATTTGTAATTATTAGACCCTTGAACATAGCCTCAGATTATAGTGGCTCAGAGAAGAACTTGGTACAGAGAGATGAACGCCACTTAGGCCCTTATAGTATACAGTCTGTTTATTGGTCCAAAGGGTAAATACTATCTATAATTTAATATAGTTTAAGTGCTACAATAGAATTATATTGTGAGGCTTTGAATGCATAACAGAGAAGACAGTGTTTGTGCTGGGTCTCCTGGGAACATTATCCAAAATGCGATCAGGAAAAAAAGTCTTTGGGCCAATAGAACCATTACACTTGAGAGAACAAGCACCTCCGTATGACTATGGTAGAGAGGGCAGAACTAACATTAGAACACATCCTCTGCCCAGGCATTAAGCTAGTGCTTTCAATTCTCTATCTGATGCAGAGCATAACCCATATCACACTAGTTATGAAGACAGAAGAGGAGGCTGCATAATCAAAGGAGTGTAGGATTAAGGCTTATTGTTGGGGCAAATGGATGGGGACTGATATTTTTTAAGGAGGCAGAGATTAAAAGATAGGTATCTGATTAGCAGGGAAGTTCAGATTTGGAAAATTTGAGTTCACCAGGCCTATATAATAAGGAGGTGGCAGTGTTTAACTGGTAGATGGAAATATGGATCTAGAACTCTGAGTTCAGGAATTTTCCATTTACTTTTCTTCTGGAATCTATGGGAGCTTAGTAAAACCACTGTAATTGCTCATGATGAAGTTTGAGAGTTTTACTAGATCAACTCCCTATGACTACTAACATCCTTCATTTTTTATTCATTAGTTGTCTTGGCTACTCATGCACCTCTAATTTTGTACAGAAGGTATCTGGATGATAATCTTCCATCCTGAATCTGCACAGAAATTTTTGCATTAGCTACTCGGTCTATTAACTGCAATTCTTTGCTTCACGCTTGAACTAAGAAACCTAGACTTTTGACTGTCCCCCTCCCTACAATTGGACCTTGTTTGGTCTTCTTAAATTTCTGTTCTTAGAATCTGCTCAGTGACTCCAATTACCACAAAGGGGAGAGCTATTCTGCTTATTCCCACCCCACATTTTTGCTAGACTTTACCTGTAAGGAAACAAAACTAATATTGTATATTGAGAAGTATAAATGAAATCCCATGATGTTTCTAGTTTGACACACGGGTCCTGTCCTGCGTTGGAACCAACAGAACAGTTTATTTTAAAATGCAGACTTTTGGGATAGAAGATCCAAAAAAAAAAAAAAAAATCAGAATATCCAGGGGGTAATGTCTAGAATCAGTTTTATTTTTATAAGCACCTTGATGATTCTTATGCATGTTTTTAAATTTGTGAACCACAGATTGAATACAAGAAGAAATGAAATGTACAACAGAACCTTAAATATTTACAATATGTTAGGTTGGAAAGTTGTATTTCCTTTATAAAATGATTTCTGAAAACATAATGTAAATCATTGAAAAATACTGGAAATAATTTAAAAATAAAAAATTATAAATATAAACCTTGAAAACAAGATTACCTACACTTCCACATTCAAAAGGACAGTTAACATTTTCGTGAATGATGTTCAGGTCTTTTATTCTCTAGAAGTGTATTTTTTCTTTTATATATGTATAGAGGCTCAAACTTCACATGCGGTGTGTAGTACATTTTTCCTCACTCAACGTGTCACATGCATTTTTGAATTTAACTTCTTCAAAAATATTTTAACATATGTACTATTTCCCATCTTACAGCTATGTTACATTTTATATATTTATATGTATTCTTCTAGTATTAAGCAGTGTTTATGTTTGTGTCTGGATTACTTTGCTAATCTTACTAGTGCAACCTCAGAAGTATTCTCGCGGTCTTCTCCAGCTTTTGTTTCTGAGGACCAAGTGGGCCTGAAATCCTACCTGACTTTAAACTATTGACATTACTAAGAGCAGCTTTAATAGCACTAAAGTGGGAATAGAAGCCTAGCTGAGGAATAAATGGGGACAAACTAATTTAGAGTCCTGTCCTTCCTTGTGTGCTGTTCTCTTACAGTCAGTTTCGTTAGTTATCCTCCAACCCACCCACAGATGGCAGGGCACGGATTCTCAACACTGTTGTGAAACATGTGCACTTTGTTTACTCCACCTATCCATGTCCTTACCTACACTCCTATCCCAACCTCCGCAGTGCACATGTATTCGCAACGGGGGATGCATATGTGGCCTATAATCTTGGCATTCTCCATGCTCTAGGCAGGTCTCACTTCCTTCTCCTATCTTCTACACTGCTACTGAAACCAACCTATTTATTTTTAATTTTTTAATTTATTGTTAAGTTTACCTTCAAGTTAGTTAGCATATGGTGCAACAATGATTTCAGGAGTAGATTCCTTAATGGCCTTTACCCACTTAGACCATCGCCCCTCCCAAAACCCCTCCAGCAACCCTGTTTGCTCTCTATATTTAAGAGTCTATGCTGAGCGAAACAAGTCAGGCAGAGAAGGACAAATATATGTTTGCACGTATAGGAGGGTTAGGAGGAACTTGACGGAGGAACAAGGGGGAGAAGAAGGACGGAAATGGTGGGGGAAAGGGAGAGAGGCAAACCATGAGAGACTCTTGAATGCTGACAAAAACCGAGGACTGATCGATGTGGCGGGGAGGGGGGTGATGGGCATGGAGGAGGGCACTTGTGGGGATGAGCACTGAGTGTTATGTGGAAACTAATTTGACAATAAACTATTTGTAAAAAAAAAAAGAGTCTTTTAGGTTTTGGCCCCCTCCATGCTTTTATATCCTTTGTGCTTTCCTTCCCTTATGTTCATCTGTTTTGTATCTTAAATTCCTCATATGAGTGAAGTCATATGATATTTGTCTTTCTCTGACTAATTTCACTTAGCATAATACCCTCCAGTTCCATTTATGTAGTTGCAAATGGCAAGATTTCACACTGGGTTGAGGGGCCAACTACTCTGAAAAAGGAGACAGCACGATGAAGAGTTGAGAGAGTAAGGTTGCCTGAGAAACAGGAGACTAGAAATGATGGAAGGACAAGATCAGAAAGAAATTCTTTATGGAGAACAGGAACAGTGATATCTTACATGGAGTTATTTTTCTGCATTATAGCAATGATTCATATAGCAACCAGTACAACTTATTAGACACAAAAAAACAAAGAATGAAGGAAGGGAAGATGGATTAAGACTTTTTCATTTCCTAACTGGTTGCTTTACTTGGGTAAATTAGATGGTGTCAATTTCCAACTTTGTGAAAGAGAATGATATTTACCTTGCAAATTATCTGAGGCCCCTCAGTAGATATTATTCTGTGTTTCTGGACCTCAAGGCCTTGGGGTGTGATAGATTAACTGTAACAGAAAAAAAGAAGTGGTATGTATGTACCCATGGCTGATATACTCAAGGTAATAATTATTCACGCCAATTTTCCTTCTGGGAAATATTTTCAATTTTATTAGGGGTCTTGAGTGACCGAATTTGGAAAAATTCTCATTCATTTTGATATATTTTTGTTTATATTTGACTTGGAGTGTGTGTTATATCTTATGCCCTGGCAGGGCATGACTAGCTAGAAAGGAGGAAGGTAGCACTAGAGAGTCAAAGACCTGAAACCAGACCTAGCTGATGGAATGAAACAGGTTATGGAGATAAATTCACCCTGAGATATTGGAACTAAGTCTAGTCTAGAAGGTAGAACATTTGAGGAGCTCAGTAAAATACTTAGTAAACAGCTCAGGTCACAGAAGCCCAACAGGAAGTATAAGATTGCTTTGACAAGTGGGTGGAACATAGTAATGATCACTATCACTAGCAGAAATCTTAGGTCAATATTTGGCATTGAATCAAATGATTCAGTGGCTAATTTCAAGGATGTTTACCAGCAGAAAACATGTTTTAGGGCCAGAATGGCTAATATGTAGTAAGACTCCAAAATTCCTACAGGCTATGAACTAAAAATTACAGGTCGTCAGAATAAGAATCAAAGGAGAAATCAGATTATAGGGGTCAGGGGCAGAGAGGATAGGATTTCATCATAGGCATAACTAGAGCTGAGGGTAGAGTTGATTTAGTAACATGAATCACAAGATGCTGCATATTGAGTTGCAGCTCTTGAGAGCCTATCTTACCCTATATTTCCCCCAACCTCCACATATACATAAAAACTGAAGGTCATTACTGGTCTCAGAACACTTGCTATCGGCACATGGAAACCCTGCAAATGAAGGGCTAATAATCCTTTGGAGAGAAGGCTCCAGTACTTGAAAGTCAGGCTGGCCCTGAAAGCCTGCCTACCTTTCACATGTGTTGATGGAAAGGCAGACTTGGGAATGATCCATTAACAACATCATATCTGTAGCTGGCTGTTCCATGCAATCAACTGACATTTGTGCCGTTGCCTACCCCTTTGTGTCCCAACTCCTTAGCATAACAGGATATGTACTTCGTGGTTCAACCTTCCCAGCCCCACCACCTTTCTCTTCCCTCTTTGCTCTCTGGGAAACACCTACATGTCCTTCAAGACCCAGCTAAAATGGCACCTTCTCTGCGGAATGCACCTAACTCCCTTAGGCAACATGAATCACTCCTTCTCCATGCTCTCCAGGCAGAGTGCTTAGTATCCTTTACCATCCATCACATTATACCGTCTTCATCTCTTTACACCTCTGTCTCTCCCACTAGAGGTGAACTCCTCCAGGACAAGGATTGCCTTTTTCACTCGTTCCCCCAGCACCTCATTCACTTGCTACTATCTCATGTGGTTGCCCAATGAGGGCGCAGTGGCCCAGAATGTTAAAATAACTTACCCAAGGATATCCAGCTAGGTAAGAGCACAGCTAGTTGCAGCAGAACCAGATCACCTGACTTCTAATCCAATGCTTTGCTCTTCCTATCATATTGTTCTGCCTCCCATCTAATGATTACAGTGCTCTTTTAAATTCTAAAGCACCTTTAGTAACATTCAAACATGTATTCACTTATTTCATGCTTCTATCATTCATCTGAAGTAGGTCAAGATGGCCTCGTTGCCTCCTTTTCGAGATTCCTGAATTGAGGCAGTTAGTGCATTGTTCAAAGTCTCAAAGCCAGTCATTGAAAGAGTCTCTAACTTGTGCTTATGCTTTACTACCAGACCACCTGGTCATACAGTACATGTTGTTAGCTATTTGACATGGTTATCAAAACAACAGAAAGAAACCAGTTCAGACTATGCTGGTCACTGCTTGAGCTATTATTTATTCTTCCTGCAATTTTAGTAAAAATAAGTTAGAACTCTCCCTAGAGGGATTCTACTAATGTGGGTGATTTATCACTGTTCTTTTTCCACATATATGTTTTAGGAGTTAAAAGTAGGGAAGTTGGAAGCAGGAGACCACCTGGGGCATTGTGAATTCTCTCTCTCAATCAGAGTCTTTGTCTAACTGGCATAGCTATTTGCTTGCCGTGCATAAAAAAGCTTTTTACTACAGTATATCTTAAAGAAAGGTACTTTCTGTTAACACTCATTTCCCTAAAGGAAATGGGAATCTGGGATAAAAAACTATTCTTGAGGAACACACCCAATGTAGATAGATCACATTTCATTCTTGTTTACAAGAAGAGGGATCTGTATAAGACCATATGGCACCATGTGGACATTTTAAAGGCAACACTTGTTTCATAGGTTATTCTGTCGTTTACTAAATAGGAGCTCCAATGATTTGAAAGATTATGTCTTTCTCAATTACAATGTAAGTAGGATACTCTTAGTCCCCAGTGAAAGGTTTTCCTGTCAGAGAGCATGCCTGTTAACAACAAATGATGCCTTCTCAATACTATCCTTATTCCAAATATGGATATATCTTAGAAAATGTCAGGGATAAAACATTTCTAGTCTTTTGTCCTGATATATATATGTATTATATATATATTTAAAGCCAAAAAGCCAAATCTAATTAGTCACATATGTAGGACTCCGTAATTTTAAGATCTGCGTGCCCTTTTCATAATGAGAATAGGGAATAGAATTTCTCAGTAGGTTACAAGAAGGAGTAGGGGTCTTTGAGCCAGCAATTACAGAGAGTAGCCCTGGAGTTTGTGAGCATAAAGGACTATGTAGTTAATTTCAGGACTCACTGGAAGCCGAGACGGGCTTAGGTATTGCTAGGTATTACTTAGGTTATTATTGGGTTAGAGAAAAAATAAACTACATTGTAAGGAAGAACATTTTTATCCCTAAGTGACAATATTGCTACATTAGCTTTAAAAACAAATAAGGCACAAACAGATGCATTTTTCTCTTATGCAAGAAAAAAAAATCTTACTTGAACATGAGCTTTTGAAAGTTATTTATAATCTAAGAAAGAAAATTGGGCTATCATTGTCTACATATTCATTGCACTTTTTATTTAGTTTCCACAAATTGTTTGAATTAAATTTTTATTTGATATGACAAAGAAAAAAAAACATTTGAATTGCTTCAAGAATGTTGGACTATCATTACTAGATGGGTACAAGAGATGGATTGCAAAAATGGCCTCGGTTGTTTCCCTCACTCCCAGATCTTCACTCCTTTCACTGTGACTTCACAGTTTCTCCCATCAGAAGATAAAATCTCTTCCTCTACATTCTGAACCTGGGAGAGCCTTGTAGTTTGCTTTGGCTAATAGGATAGGACACAGGTCATGATGTGCCAGTTCTGTTTTTAGGCCTCAAAATGCCTTGATTGGATGCCTGAACATTTGCATCCATCATTAGGCCCAGACTAGGCCTGCTTGTTTTAGGACACAAGACCTAGCGGAACAAAGTTAAATCAACCCAGCTAAGGCCTTCCTAGATTGGCCAGCTCCTAGCCAAATTGCAACTGATTACAGACACATGAGCCCAGCTCGGATAAACCAATTTAGAAGCACCCAGGTAACTCACACACCTGAGCAAACTGAATACTGTTGGAGGCCTCCAAATTTTGTATTTGCTTATTATGCAACCTTGTTATGGCAAAGATAAATGATAAAGTTGGTAAATATTTACTTATGTAGACACTTTCAATCACTATACCAAAACCCCTCTAGAAATGAAGCTTTCACTTAAAAAGGTACATGATAAACAAAATGCGACATTCAAAACAAAACAGCAAGCCTGCATTCCACCAGCAAATGGTACACTAGGCCCAGTGGGACCTACAAACACGTGAACTTACAGATCGCCTTTCACAACCTAATTTGTTTGTCAGTGGATAACCTTCTGCAAAGTGGATGATCTTTCTTAAGTTAGCCAAGATTTTTTTCCCATCATTGAAGTGTAACTCTAATTAATTTATAATTTGCTGGTATAATTTTCCTGCTAAGATGTTTACCTCCATCCAGTGTTTATGGATTTTCTTTCCATCTTTAACACATATTTTATCTGCCTATATCTGGAATATAATTCTGCTTTAAGGACCCAACCTTTGGAAAGTGTTATCTTATACATCTGATAAACCATAAAGTTCTCTCGATTGTAAAAGCCAGAAAAATAAGTAAACTATTTTTACATAAGAGTTTAGTTTCTAGAGAGTGAACACTTACTGAACAGTTTGTAAGGCAAGTGATGAAACTAGCCAAACAGGGTTGGACCATGTCTAGCTTAGCCAGACAAAGGAGAAGCCAAGAGAGTGCAGAGGAGTAACTCAAATACAGTAGACATTCAAAAGATATAAATTCATAATGAGGAAGTGCTTCTCCTCAGTTCCCTAATTCATTGCAGATAACATTGGAAATCATAACT
This sequence comes from Proteles cristata cristata, assembly GCA_017311185.1. Taxonomy (NCBI): domain Eukaryota; kingdom Metazoa; phylum Chordata; class Mammalia; order Carnivora; family Hyaenidae; genus Proteles; species Proteles cristata. The sequence continues at coordinate 635,513 of JAESUZ010003861.1, read as the reverse complement.
TGATGATTTTATCTTATGAATAAAGGATGCAAAAATCCCAGGTCTAACCATATTAGAACTAAATTCTGTGACTCAGTTTCCTCACCTGTAAAATGGGAATAATAACTGCCTCATACAGTTGGTAGGAGGATCAAGTGACTGAATATTTGTAAAACAGTGCCTGATATATGGCAAATGCTTGTTAAATGAAATATTACAAACTAGAAGCTGAAGACTTCAGTTTCTAACCTGGCAAATTAGAAACTAGGAGTCTTATTTGATCCTAACAAATAAAAAGTTGAATTTTAGAAATCAACAACCCTTGTTAGACTCACCAGAGATGTGAAATCATAGGGTAAACTACTGCCTGGCCTCCAAGTTGGAGAGACGTAGAAGCAAATACAGAAAATCACAGGTTACCTAGACAGAAACCCACCAGCCCACCACCTCAGGAGAATCAGTGCCGGGGCAGGAAAACCTAGACTGTAATTGATGAATTTCTGGGGCCTCAGACTAGTCAAAGCTGAGATCTAAATCTCCAGGGGGCTCAGTAATGGGGAGTGGAAGATCTCACATTGGTGTGAATTTTACCTCCAGAAGCTTGTCCAAGTTCTCACAGAATATATCAGAGAAAAATCCCCCCTTGCTTCCTGTAGAGTTGAGGTAAAGAGCCATTTTGAGATACTCCAGAGCATCTGTTGTTCTTAATAAGGTCTGCCCTCCAGAGAAAGTAGTTAACTAGAGCCCAACGTGCAACGTGCTGGAGTTTTATCAGAGCCTACTTGACTGCAGGGAAGGAAAATACAAAACTTGAGCTCGTTCCAGCCATCCTGCTCCACCTGGGGGAGCACTGAGACGCAGATGTGACATTCACACTCTAGAGGTACAGAGTCACTAAAAGACTGAAGCTACTCATAGCACTAGAGGATACTTCTCCTCCCACCACATGGCCACCACATTACAAAAGGCCTATTTATAGCATTCCTTTTACCCAGTGCATCATGTCTGGCTATCAAGAAAAGATTACAAGACAAATCAAAAGGCAAAAATCACAGTTTGAAGAGACAGAGCAAGCATCACAACCAGACTGAGATATGGCAAAGATGTTAGAATTATCAGACTGTTAATTTTTTTGAAGATGATAGAATCATGATGAAGTCAATAACATTAATTGGCAATCCTGAGTAATATGAAGTGTGGTCTCTGTTTCTGTGCAGATGGTGGTGGTTCAGCTAGAAGGAAGATGACATAAGAAACTTTATCAAATAACTCAGCAGCACAGGTATGTAATACCGAGAACATGAAATCCACTAGACTCTAGACTAAAGGAGTTTTCCATATGGGGTTGTATCAGGAAGCGTTTCTAGAAAAGCTAAGTTCTGGTATGAGTCCAGGGAAGGCCTAAGAAAATGAAAGTAAAGATTGAAAAGGGGGTTGTCGATCTTTTTCATTATGGAACTGACTCAAATCCCTAGAATTACCTGCAGTAAACTAAACAAATAATTTACACTCAGTCTCTTAACCTTGTGGAAGGAGGTTATGCACCTTTCAAAGGGAAATAATTCAGACCCAAGGGAAAGCAGACACATTGAGAGGATCGGGTCTGGTATTTGAAATGCTTCTGAGAACATCACTTTCTGAAACAGCAGAATACTAAGAAGACAACTGTGAGAAAGTGAAAATTAACTTACAAGCAACACTGGAATTGTCAACTACTTTGCTTCTTTTAATTTTTTTTTTTTTTGTCTTCCTGAGAAAGATGAATTTGGTACATGGTAATTAGCTCCTCTGCTTTGCTTCCTCTTTGCAACCTGATGGGCCTTACCTTATGAAACAATTGGTGTTCTGCACTGGAGACATTTCTTAACAAATGGTGAAAGCATGTGCTCACCCAGATAGATGAAAACACCACTTGGAATGACAGGAAGCTATATTAGAGGGCAAGATCACTGTGGATGTGCAGTTCCCCCATCTAAGGTGTTGGGGAGGCTCATTCTTTTTCAAATCTTTTGGGAAGGTGGATACAGCAGTTCAAGAAAAGAGATGCCACAATTCTGACAAGTTAATTAAGCTTTCACTTCTGAGTATTATATGTATAGCAGAAGAAAAACCTTAATTTTCTTTGTACTGTCTGACAAAAAAGAAACACAAGATAAATGCAGGCAGATTCTTTCAAAGTTGTCCTTATTACTGATTCCTAGTCTGCAGAACAGAGGTTTTAAAGCCTAAATCAGAACAAATGAAAAGTCTCAGCATCTTTTATCTTTCTGTAATTTACATATGTATGTACATATATCAATAGATACAAGGATGTTATTCACCAAAATGTGAAAGCTGAAGAACTCACGCTTGGGTTCTTCCCTGGGTGTGCTTTCTCCCACTTTCACTTCTTTTCACCTTGTGGAAAATGAAACTTCCATTGTGGGAAGCAGAAGTTTGTATCCCCTACCCGGTTTTACTCCATGTGTTCCACCTGGTGATAGTACCTGGCAAAAGGAAGTTTGCAAGTGCAATTAAGTTTACTTTAAGGAGAGTAGCCTGAATTATCCAGGTGTACCCAATATAATCACAAGACTTTAGGAGCAGAAGAGGAAAGCAAAGAGATTCAAAGCATGAGACCAATCCAACAAACCCCTGTTAGCTTCAAGATGAAAGGGCCATGTGTCAAGGGAATGGGAACCTCAGTCCTACAACAGAAAGGAGCTGAATTCTATCAATATCAAATGGGCTTGAAAGAGTATCCTAAGCTCCAAATGGAAATCATTACATTAACTAATACCTTGTTTTTATGCTAATGAATTTTAGATAATCCAGCCAAGCTATGCCAGAATTCTGATCTACAGAGACTGAGCTAATAAATGAGTATTGTTCTAAGTTGTTAAGACTGTGGTGATTTGTTAAGGCAGCATTAAAAAAGTAATACAGCCATATTTTAACAAATGTGTTGTCTTACATTTAAGAAGTGATCATGTTAGGGGCACCTGGGTGGCTCAGTCAGTTGAGCATCTGACTTTTGATTTCACCCTAGGTCATGATTTTGCATATTATGGGATCAAGTCCCTCGTTGGCCTTGCACTTGACAGCAAGGAGCCTGTCACTCTGTCTGCCCCTCCCCCACTCATGTGTGGGTGCACTCTCTCTCTCTCTCTCAAAATAAACAAATAAACTTTAAAAAATAAAAAAATATAAAGTGATCATGTTATACTTTGTTACCCATTTTTTAGATATTATATATTACATTTTTGATAAACACATCTGAGCATACACATTGTATATACACATATGCATATAAAGGTAAATACGTTTCTAAAGGAGTTTTTCCCCCTCAAAAATATTTCTTCAGGTAGGTCTTCAGGTGAGCTCCAACCTATTTATGCATTAAGCCAATTTACATGAATCAAGGGGCTAACTAAATTTAAGGCCTTATTAAATAGGTTTATGGCTAGATATTTGAGGTCAAGGACTACGGATCTAGGAAGGAAGTGTTATAAGGGGCATCTCTGGTTTTCTGCCAGACACTGTGTCTCCTCCTTCCTGGTACAGAGACTATGTTTCTCTGAGCAACACTCACATACATGCACATACCTTGCCCTCACTATTAGCCATGTTGTGTGGGTAGAAATAAACCCAGACCTACTTTGAGAGGTGGACACTGATTGCATTAGGCTAATCTGAACACGCCATCCTATGACAATGGTTTAAGAACGGGTATAGCACTCAGACGTAGGTCAAACAGTTCATCTCCTTACATTGCCCTGGTCCAAGGATATTGGTTTGTGGCCTAAGTCAGTCCACTCAGAGTGAACCTAGAAGATTTTGCAAAGGATGCCAAGACATAAACTCTTCCCTTCCTTGGTAGACACAAACAAGGAATTATGAAGCCCCACTTGGTGCTGGAAGCAGTCTTAGATCTATAAAATGAGAACCTACTTGAGATTAAAACCAACGTCAAGGAAGTGGGACAGAGGAAACAGAGATACAGAAACGTCCTCATGAACACTGTTAGGCCTGACTGATTCTATTATGCACCTAGATTCCAGTTAGAAGAGTCAGTAAGTTTTCTTTTTTCAACTATTTTTAACTTTTTAGTGTTTATTAATTTTTGAGAGAGAAAGAGAGAGACAGAGCATGATCAGGGTAGGGGAAGAGAGAGGAGACACAGAATCTGAAGCAGCTCCAGGCTCTGAGCTGTCCGCACAGAGCCTGACACGGGGCTCAAACTCATGAACCATGAGGTCATAACCTGAGCTGAAATCGGATGCTTAACTGACTGAGCCACCCAGGTGCCCGAGCAAATTTCCCTTTTTAAATAGAGCCAGTCTTGGTTGGATTTTCTGTGTCTTTCAATTAAAACAGTCCTAAATTGCAGAAGGTGAAGTAAGAGACAAGAGTAGAAAAGACACATGTCATACTTCACAATGTTGCCCCAGGCTAGTTAGGTTTGCATTTAGCCATGTCCAACTTGCTTCTCCTAGGTATGAGTCTAGGTTATAATTTCCCCTGAGTGCAGCATTGGCAGGGTAAACAATGCCATGGGATAGTGAACATCTCACAGGTTTCTTTTGCTCATTCTTTCAGTACCTGCCTTCTTCCTTGGATTGTGATTTTTGTCTCTAAGATACCTTTTCTTTCTTCTTTTTTTTTTAAAATTTATTCTGAGAGAGAGAAAGAGAGAGAGAGAGAGAGAGAGAGAGAATGTGCAAGTGAGGGAGGGGCAGAGAGAAAGGGAGAGAGAGAATCCTATGTAGGCTCCATGCTGTCAGTACAGAGCCTGTTGTGGGGCTTGATCTCACGAACCATAAGATCATGACCTAAAGTGAAATCAGCAGTTGGAAACTTAACTGAGTCACCTTGACACTCCAACATGACTTTTCCTTTATGTGGTGATTCTAAGATGATTATTCAGACAAAATCCATGAGAGATGAAAATGAAAAATCACTACAGGGAATGATCTGGTGGGGGAGACTTCTTCTTGGTGGCTGTACTTCTATTTGGGGTCTTGCATCCAGGCCATTCGGTTCATCCTCTGACTTTGCATTTGCCTCCCAGACTTCTTTCTGTTGGATATATTTCTTCCTGTCACATTCTGAGCAGATTTTGCAAAAATGGTGACTGAAATATCTCAAGTCTATTAGGGCTAGCTGAAAATAAAAACAAAAGATCATCCTGGCCTCCTGTTGCACACTCGCCTGACAATTTTCCCTGAAGTGATCCAGTGAGGCAAATTGAGAAATCTGTGTCACTCATACACATCCTTGAATAGAACTGCCAAAGCTTGTCTAGGCAAGTTTTCTCACTGGGCAAACTCTATTTATGACAAAACCTTGTTCATTTATTTTCAATATTACTTGATGAAAGTACGTATATTTACACATAACACACCCAACGCTGAAAATCTTTAATCATGGGATAAATCCAATTCTTTAAGATTATAAATTGTAAGAAATAAGATTTATCTTAATTCTCTATTAAGAGGAGATTGTAAAATAAAAGTAGATAAGGTGAGTAGTAAACCCATGTATGTTTTTTGGTTTTGTTTTCTTTCAAGTATTGACTTAATTTTGGCATGGTTTGTTTTATTTTTTAAGTTCTTTTTTAATTCAAGTTAACATACAGTGTTATAATAGTTTCAGGTGTACAGTATAGTAAATTTTTAAAAAATTAATTTTTTAAATGTTAATTTATTTTTGAGAGAGAGAGACACACACACACAGAGACAGCATGAGCTGGGGAAAAGCAGACAGAGAAGGAGACACAGAATCCAAAGTAAGCCCCAGGCTCCAAACTATCAGCACAGAACCAGATGTGGGGCTTGAACTCATGAACCATGAGATCATGACCTGAGCCAAAAAGCTGGAGGCATAACCAGCTCAGCCACCCAGGCACCCCTTAATTTTTCTTTTTAATGTTTATCTGCCTTCAAGGGAGAGAGACAGGTAGACAGAACAGGAGTGGGGGAGGACAGAGAAAGAGGGAGACACAGAATCTGAAGCAGGCTCCAGGCTCTGAGCTGTCAGCACAGAGCCTGACACGGGGCTCAAACTCATGAACCATGAGGTCATAACCTGAGCTGAAGTCAGATGCTCAACTGACTGAGCCACCCAGGCACCTTACAATATAGTAATTTAACACTTCCGCACATCACCCTGTGCTCATCACAAGTGCCATCCTTAATCCCCATCACCTGTTTAACCTATTCCCCTACCCACCTCCCCTCCTAACCATGTTTGTTATTTGTACTTAAGAGTCTGTTTTTTGGCTTGCCTCTCTCTCTCTTTTTGCCTTTGCTTGTTTGTTTGCTTCTTAAACTCCACATATGAGGAAATCATATGGTATTTGTCTTTCTGTGACTGACTTAGTTTGCTTAGCATAATGTTTGCTGTCTCTATCCATATCATTGCAAATGGTAAGATTTCATTCTTTTTTATGGCTGCATAATATTCATATATATACCATGAATATATGGGGTATATGCACATATACCACAGCTTCTTTATCCATTCATCAGTAGATGGACACTTGAGTTGTTTCCATTGTTGAGTGTCTTTTTCATGTGTCTGTTGGCCATCAGTATGCCTTCTTTGGAAAGATGTCTATTCATGTTTTCTGCCCATTTTCAAATTAGAGTTTTTATTCTTTGGGTATTTTGTTCTTTGTTGTTGTTTTTCAAAGAGATACAGGTTCATTGAAAATACCACAAGGGAGCAGTGGGCAAGATAGCAAAGGACAGGCTCTGTGATGAGGCAATGGTAAGAGGCCATTTATAGGGAGCATGAGGGACTATAAGGATATATGGAATGTCCCTTTTTTGGTAATCTTAAAAAGTGCACCTGTTTGTAATTGGTTAGTTATGGCCCATGGCCTTTTCAAAGTGGGTCACTTAGTGAGTCTGTTTACTTCACCTCAGTGGTCACTGTAGGCCCTTTTGCCTTGGTTGTTGAGTTTTACCAGTTCTTTATATGTTTTGGATAGATGTGTCATTTGCAAATATCTTCTCCCATTCCATAGGTAGCCTTTTAATTTTGTTATTTCCTTCACTGTAAAGATTTCATTTTGATGCAGTCTCTGTGGTTTAATTTTGCTTTTGTTTCTCTTGCCTCAGGGGACATACCTAGAAAAATGTTGCTATGGCTGTTGTCAAAGAGATTATTGCTTGTGTTCTCTGGGATTTTGATGATTTCATATCTCACATTTAGGTCTTTAACCATTTTGAATTTATTTTTATTTTTAGTGTAAAAAGTAATCCAGTTTCATTCTTTTACATGTTGCTGTCCAGTTTTTCCATCACTGTTTGTTAAACTCTTTTCATATTGAATATTCTTTCTTGCTTTGTCAAAGATTAATTGACCATATAGTTGTGGGTTCATTTCTGGGTTTTTATACTGTTCTATTATCTGTGTATCTATTTTTGTGCTAGTAGTATGCTGTTTTGATCATTTCAACTCTGTAGTATAACCTGAAGTCCAGAATTGTGATGTCTCCAACTTTGCTTTTCTTTTTTAAGGTTGCTTTGGCTATTCAGGATCTTTTGTGGTTCTATACAAATTTCAGGATTGTTTGTTCCAGTTCTATAAAATCTGTTGTTGGTATTTTGATTTAGATTGCATTAAATGTGTATATTGCTTTGGATAGTATAGACGTTTTAACAATATCTGTTCTTCCAATCCATGAGCATGGAGTGACTTTCCATTTCTTTGTGTCATCTTCAATTTCTTTCATCAGTATTTTCATCAGAGTTTTCAGGTCTTTCACCTCTTTGGATAGGTTTATTCCTTGGTATTTCACTGATCTTGGTGCAATTGAAAATGGGATCGATTTCTTAATTTCCCTTTCTGCTATTTCACTATAAGTGTATAGAAATGCAACAGATTTCTGTGAGTTGATTTTCTATCCTTCAACTGTACTTTACTGAATTCATTTATCAGGTTTAGCAGTGTTTTGGTAGAGTCTTTTGGGTTTTCTGTATAGAGTATCATGGTTCTGCAAATATAAAAGTTGAATTTCTAATGAAACCCATGTATATTTTAATTTTCTACTTCAAGACCCTTCTCTAGGTTTTAATGGCTGCCTAAAATTCCTTTAATATGGATAGAAATTTTTATTTTACATATTGGTGAAAGGCCTAAAGTACAAGTACAAATTTTTTCACACTAAAGTTTAGTTTCAGTTAAACCTTTCTTTCTTATGAAGAAGGCTTAATAATGGAAATGATAGTGGAGAACCACAGAAAGAGGTATAAAATTATGGAAAAGGGAATCTTTAAGAAGTTGTAGACACATTTCAGTTTCATAATAAAATTACTTTTTGTACTTCAGCCTATGATAATAAATTTACATGTGACTATTTTTCTCCAACTAAAATTATTTATCAAAGACTTGAGAAAATAGCCAAATTAGTTTACCTACTTTGTTTTAATTGCTATATGTTCTGTTGGGTATTGCCTAATGAAAGATTAGAACTGATGGAAAGAAAATAAACTTTCCTTTAGAACCTGTTTACATTTGGGAGGCTAATTTTTTTTCTTTTCTCTTTTTAATCCTTTATTTTGTTTACCTACTTACTTATTTATTTAACATAATTTATTGTCAAATTGGCTAACATACAGTATGTACAATGTGCTCTTGGTTTTTTCTTTATATTGTTAACTTTTAACACTGTCATTTTAACCTCTTCTATTTCCGCCACCCCCCCATGCCAGTTTGCTCAAAAATCGTGTTGGATATGGGGTATCTGGGTGGCTCAACAGGTTAAGGTTCTAACTTCAGCTCAGGTCATGATCTCATGGTTTGTGAGTTCGAGCCCCACACAGGGCTCAGTGCTAACAGCTAGGAAGCTGCTTTGGATCCTGTGTCTCCCTCTCTCTCTCTGCCCCTCCCCAACTAACTCACTCTCTCATTCTCTCAATAATGAATAAACATTTTTTAAAAATGATGATAGATATTGATATTGGTCAATTCAGTTTGAAACATTCTCATCACTGGGATTCTTTGGAGCAGCTTTTCTTAGGATGTTTACTATGTACATTGTGAATCTCAAAGAGGGATAGATTATCCAGAGATTTTCAAACTCATTGGATCTTTTCATTTTCTTCCAGAATACCCATTTATACCTCATATGATACAGTTGTTTCTCAGAAAGCAGAAACATATGTGTGTGTGTGTGTGTGTGTGTGTGTGTGTGTGTGTGTGTGTATACAGGAAACTGTGTTGTTTTTAGTTCAGGATCAGATTTTCAGCCCTTATGGAACCAGTTAATTTTACTCTTTCTCAATATTTGAGCTTTTGTCTAGCTTCTTTCCACCTTTCTACCAGGCTCAAAAGTGAGATTGAAAGTCATGATGCTGTCATCATTAGTCCAAACTTATCCCAGTATCAGATAAGACAATCTACAGCATAAATCCATCTCACACTAAGTTGATAACAGTGCCTTTTACATCCAAAGATTTCCACCATTCAAGGGAAAATTTAGCCTTTCTCCCAAATTTCTCCTTCTACAATTATTTTCTGCTCAGAATTAAAAAAAAAAAAAGAGCAGAGTCTGCTAAAGAATTTAGAGTGGAGGATATAGAATGATGTCTGATTTTGTTGATCCAAACAAATGCCTTCTTTTCAGATTTTTAACAATGAATAATAGCAAAAAACTAAAAGTGCAATTAGATTCCAATAACCAAATAACCATTTAATTTCAAAATTTTCCATTCTTATTTTATTGTATTGATATTCCTGTCCTTTTCTTGCTCATTTCTTTAAAAGTCAGTATTTTTATTTTTTGAAATATTTTCTTATTGTATTCAGTTGATATTAACCTTATTGTCATATCATCAAGATTACATCTTTTATTATTTATTTTTTAATGTTTATTTATTTATTTTGAGAGAGAGAGAGAGAGAGAGAGAACATGTGTATGCACGTGTGAGCGTGATGGGGTGAGGCGGTTGCAGGGACAGATGGTGAGAGAGAATTCCAAGCAGCCTCTACAGTGTCAGCAAGCAGCCTGGCCCAATGCAGGGCTCAATCCCATGAACTGTGAAGTCATGACTTGAGCAGAAATCCGGAGTTGGACACGTTACCGACTGAGCTACCCATGAACCCCATATCTTTTATTTATAAGTGAACATGTGTTATTCATGTTTGAAAAAATGTACGTGGTCAAAAGTATACAGTTATAAGGATCAAGTATTTATAAAATAAAAGTTAAAAGATCAAAGTATTTTAGAAAAGGAACCCAGAATATCCTTACTATGCAAAATACATGGGTTCTCAGAAACCTTAGAATTTAAAGGTGTGTGTGTGCGCGCGCACATGTGTGTGTTATGGATCTGAAGGATTAAATATGACCAAAAATGCTGATTGCTTCATATAAGGAATAAAGGACAGCATATTGTGTGCCTATTCTTAGAGCTATATATATGACTATAAACAGAAACAAAAAGAAGATTTATGAGATAAATTGTAACTCGTGTAAGAGTAAAGTCTAGATCCTCTGATGTCCTGTTCAGTGCTCAAAAAGAATGCCATAATGCTCTCTGGATCCTTGTCTGTATATCTTGAATGTTAGTTTTTTTAGTTCTTTCAAATTGGTCACCTATACTAATTGTGCCATTAACATCACCACAAAAAGTCCTAATATCCACAGATTTACACTAAAGACCTCCTGGAATTCATTCCCTTTGTTTTTCCAGCTTTAAGTGAAGCATCTCAGCTAAGCTTGCAATCCTCTTATTTCTAATTGCTCTGTATCCAAGACCTCCTCTGAAACAATGACTCATTGTTCATTGTAATGTTTTTTCTAAGGTGTGCAGATTTTACCTGGAGTCCTTAACTCACCTTAGAACCATTTCATTTCTATTGAAATGGGATATATATTATATAAATAATAACTTCATACTCTGACAAGTCAAGTTAATGTGGATGGAAAGGACTCAGAATTAAATGTACACTTTCTGCCATTATTTGTTTATGATCCCCTTTTGCTTTCTGTGCTCACTTCTCCACTGAGAGATGCTTGAAGCATTCCAGTTTTCAGCAAATTGCCATGGTTTCATGCCATTGCCATGGTTTCAGCCATTGCCATGGCTCTATGTGAAGTTTTAGCTATGATTTTCCAAGAAAGCCTGACTGAAACAGCAATGTTTAGTCTACTGAATAGAAGAGGATAATGGGAATGAGCCACTCAAGGAAGCGATTGGGCTAATTATAGGGCCATTTACCAATATTGTGTACTTTTACTCAGCAGCTCAACAGACTTTGGTTCAAGTATGTTCAGGTCTCTCATATGGTAGAAAAGTTTCTTCCTGTTTCTATAAAATACTGAGCTTACATTTTGGCCAGTGCATGAAGTCTTGTGGAATTTTCTAAGTCTTCCAACAAATGGAAAGTGAAAAATTAAGGATATGCAAGCTAGGTCAACAGATATCTTAATGGCCCAGGCTCAGATTCTTTCTCCACGTATGAACCAATAGGAAGTGCACAGAACTTAGTTCAATTTTTTAATTTCCAATGAAATTAGCATGAGGCCCTTTGCCTTGAATTAAAAGAAATGGTGAAAGTCCTCTAGGACCCCAAGAAATCCTGAAAATCACAAATGAAGATGTGTAACAATCAGAATGATTAGCACTTGGAATAATAAGAACTTAGATATGACTGAGTTCAAGTTTATCCAGAATATTGGAAACAGTTTCCTATCCTAAATTATAAGAAGGAAAAAAAATGGTGTTAGTGGAAGTGAGAAGACTCAAAGGGCATTTGAACAAAAATGACTCTAAATGGACTGATAGCAAAGGCTGGTAATTATACACAGCTGCAAAGGGTTTAGAAATTTGGGTTAGTATCTCATGGGTTTTAGTTTGACACTTGCTTCATGTTGTATAAAAGCATCCTTTTTTTTCTCCCCCATATCTTTTGCAATACTTAGTATGACTATTTATATTTCTCAACTTTGACAAGGAATAGGACTATAAACTAAGGAACAAGAGGGCTCAATTACAAAGGAAATGGTTCATCATTTACAAAATAACTCCTAGAAACATTTAAAATTCAATTCCTGCTGCCATGCTACAAAGTTGTGGTAGAACTGCAAGTGCTGTTGTTTACACACAGCTGATCATACACAGAACTCTACAATGCTCCTGTTTGTTGGGGACCTCAAAAATCTTCTGCGCCATCTAATGGAAACAATGCAAACTGCAGCTTGCCTTGGCGGTCAATACTCTTAAGTTCTTCAGAACAGATCAATACAGAGTAGATGAATACTATAGTAACTTAATAGATCAAATACCAGCCTCTAAATGTAATGGCTTGGAGGAATTGGCCCTCAGTTTTATAGTACACACAATTCAAACATGCCCAGGGTAGTATGATTTCAACATGTAAATGAATTAAAATATATAATGCATCCATTCATAGCAGCAGACAATGGCATTAACTCACATAATTTGCCAAACCAAGTGCAGAATATTCCAGGGTTTATTTTTTTAATGAAAGTATTCATTTGCAAGTTAGTGCTGTATTTCTTTTTCACGTCTATGCCTTGAGTACAATGTCATTTAATTTTCAAGGTGTTTATCACTTCCAAAAGCCGTGAATTTTGTGAATATCACGTCACAGTCTACACCTAGAATTGTCAACTCAAGCACAGAGATAAGGAGGTAATTTAAATTAAAAGTGATAAGGGTATGGTGCAGTTAAGTAGGGGTCTTGGCAAAGTGACATCACACTCCATGTCTGAAGGGAACGAGTGCCACTCAGCAACAGGTAATTGTCATCCAGTGAGGATGTCCACCAGAGGTCGAAATCCATACTTTTATGTATTTTTCCTTAGTTTTTAGACACTTGTTCACACCAAATGCATCTGTGGTCCATCTATGACCTAGAGCTAAGTCCTACCATTTGTGATTGCTGAGTTACCATAATCCAAGGCAATATAATAAGAATATAGTCCTAAGTCCCAGTTGCTGGAATTATTTGGAATATAAATCCTTTGAGAAATAAGTGCTCTTATGCTTTCATTAATATGCATAGATTTGTCTTAACCCTACATGGTAATTGGGAGTATCAAATCACACATATAGTACCATCTTTCTATTATTCTTGGCCAAGTAGTTTTAAGTCTAAAATGCACTGCATCCATAGCCAGACTGTCGCCTGCACAGGCCTGGGATAAAAGGCAGCTGTCCAATTTTGTCAAATCACAAGTTTCTATTACTTTCAGCCTTGAGTTGGAGACAAGAACACGCAAATGAATGAAAAGTGGATTTCAGCATTTGAAAGTTGTTTTCATGTAATTATCAATACAGTTTTAAATTTCTTGGACAAATAAAGAAAAGGAAGTGACTAGCAATTAACTAAAATTCAAATATGTAGAAAATATAAAGAATGATGAAAGATATAAGAGGTGTTGAATATGAATGCACTCAACCAGAAAAAGGTGTGTTTTCTCCTAAAAGCATTTTAGATTTGAGGGGGCTTTTTCAACCCTTCCCTCTACTTTTCAGACTCTGTTGCTTACTATCTCACTGTTTTGAATTTTTTCTGAAGACATAGTTTCTTTAAACAGAATGTGTGTTTCCATCTCTCATAGACTCATCGGGTCTGGAGGGACTTCTTTTGCCAGCTTCAGGACTGGTGAGTGCCTGACTCACACACTTTCCAATAGTCGCCCTGAGAGCAGATTAGCATCTTATGGATCAAAATGTCCCATCTTAATAGCAAATATGGATGACCTCTTCTTCAGCCAATTGTTCTGTCCCAGGACTGGATCCTGAGTTCAGGAAACAGTCAGAGTACAATGCCGCTAAGTACTCAGCACAGCAGTGGGTACATCCAAATGTAGGTAATCATTCTTATTCAAGGACTGCTGGAAGAGCTACTCCTTTTACTTTATAAGAAACAGGCAGGACTCCCCTATGACCCAGCAATAGCACTGCTAGGAATTTACCCAAGGGATACAGAAATGCTGATGCATAGGAGCACATGTACCCCAATGTTCATAGCAGCACTCTCCACAATAGCTAAAACATGGAAAGAGCCTAAGTGTCCATCAACAGATGAATGGATCAAGAAGATGTGGTTTATCTATACCATGGAATACTACATGGCAATGAGAAACAATGAAATCTGGCCATGTGTAGCAACATGGATGGACCTTGAGGGTGTTATGCTGAGCGAAATAAGTCAGGCAGAGAAAGGACAAATATCATATGTGTGTACGTATAGGAGGATTAGGAGGAACTTGACGGAGGAATAAGGGGGAGAAGAAGGGGGGAAATGGTGGGGGAAAGAGAGAGAGGCAAGCCATGAGAGTCTCTTGAATGCTGACAAAAACTGAGGACTGATGGATGTGGGGGGGAAGGAGGGATGGGCATGGAGGAGGGCACTTGTGGGGATGAGCACTGGGTGTTATGTGGAAACTAATTTGACAATAAACTATTTGTAAATAAAAAAAAAAAAGAAACAGGCAGGGATTCCATGATGATAAAGAAACTAGCAAGGGTTGAATCTCCTTCTTGTATGCTCCCTTTTGCATGGTGTCCCTGGTGGTTTATGAGGTGGAAGTGGAGGGACTACTTCATCAGACAGTGACGAAGGAATAAATGATGGTGGTGAGGTCATTCCAGCTGAAGGGACTAGCCTGGACATTACTATTATCATTATTAAAATATTTCAAAACATTTTCACATTCATTTCTTGTCCATCACATTTCAAGTTTCTCAAAGGCAAGAACTGCATTTCTTTTCCTTTGCAATCTTATCTATTCTACCTTAAGATCCAGTTAAATATGTAATCGGTTTTCAAAACATGAGTGACAAATGAATTTAAGATACCACTTATTTTGGTTTCATTATAAATCTTGTCGTTGGGGCCTCAGATGGTTAACAACTTAGTTGCATACAGTATTCTATTCGTTGTACATCAGTATTAATCCTTGTTAATGGAGGTTTAGGATTCATTGATGACAATGCATTACAATCTTAGTAAGGTATAGAAATAGATGAGTTAATATTTATCAGATAAAATATTTTGATGCTTGTGCTGACCATTCTTTGAGACTTAATGTTACTTACTCAGTAGCATATTGAATTAGTGGTCCAGAAGCCCAGATAAAGTTAAATCATGAAATTTCTTCTTTAACACTTAAATGAGAAATTTGGGTAGAATAAAAGGCATCCAAATCAGCAAGGAAGAAGTCAAACTTTCACTCTTCACAGACAACGTGATACTCTATCTGGGTAGATTTTAAAGCAAAATTGCATTTGGTAATGGGTATCTTCAAGGTACAAGCTACTGAGGATTTTCTAAATGGCCCATAAATGGCGCATTATACACTCTAGTCCTTTAATCTTATCTGAATTCTCACTTTTGCTATCTCATAAATGAGGCCCAGCACACCAGATGTTCTTTGAAACTATAATCCAGTAAAGCTGATTCACTCTTCCTTCTATGAAATATTTTTACTTTATTCTTTAATGTTTTATTTATTTAGAGAGAGAGAGAGAGAGAGAGAGAGAGAGGAGAGGGAGAAAGCACAGGTGCGGGAGGGGAAGAGAGAGAGAGGGGAACAAGAGGACCCAAAGCGGGCTCTGCATTGACAGCCAGAACCTGATTCTCAAACTGGGTCTCAAGCTCACCAACCGTAAGATCAATACCTGAGCCAAAATCTGACACCTAACCAATTGAGCCACGCAGGTGCCCTAAAAATATTTTTTACTTTAATTTCAACATCACCTTCTTCCAGACTCTTGGATCTACTGACCCTGAATTCAGGCTCTGCCTTTTCCCAGTGTTGATATTAAGTTCCTCAACATTTGAACCTGAAATACTAGTCTTCTCCACACAAGCCTATCCCACTCTGTCCTAAATGTCCTGTTTCTTTTAATGTCTCCAGTATTTTAAGGCACCATCTATTCTCTCTCATCTATTCACCTTCAACCCTGAAGAACCCAGCTACCATTCCTGGTCTAGAAATAGTTACCCAAAAGTGCTTCTCTGTTCCACTCTATTATTAGAATGGGGAAAAAATATGAGGCTTGAGGGGCACCTGTGTGGCTTAGTTGGTTAAGCAGCTGACTTCAGCTCAGGTCGTGATCTCATAGTTTGTGGGTTCAAGCCCCTCATCGGGCTCTGTGCTGACAGCTCAGAGCCTGGAGCTTACTTCGCATTCTGTGTCTCCCTCTCTCTGCCCCTCCTCCATGCTTGCGTGTTCTCTCTCTCAATTAAACAAACATTTAAAAAATATATATGAGACTTGAAAAACTGTCATCTTGTTTTGTGCAAGGAACCCTAGGCAGTTCAGTGTTGGGAATTCAGCAAATTTTAGATTTATAAAATCCAATCACTTTAATATACTTTAAGTGCCAAAATATTATAAGAAGATTGTTCCTAAGAGTTAACCATCTGGTTTGAAGGCATAAGTGGCAGAGGATGCTGGGAAGAGAGGGAAAAGACTATTTCTCTCAGCTGAATAATGGACACTAGGGATTGTTTGAGAACATTTAGGTGGAGTGAAGCAACTCCTATGGAATGAGCCTTGGCCAAGAAAACACACTGGTGTTGGACCGAGGGAATGCAATATCCACGGCTTCAACTTTGTTGGAGCAAAAACTTAATTAACCTGATTCTCTGTCTTTGGCTTTCACTGTCTTTCAGGTTTGCAAGGACATGGGTTATAATATATGAGTACCTAAAACCATTTTCTTCTTTGGAGTTTGAACAGCATCTTTTGCACAGAGGACTAAATATTAATTCACCTGTATTTTCATATTAACACTGTGTATTTTCAGTTTTAAAAATAATATATGCCCATTATACAGATTGGGAAATTTCAAAAGCATAAAGAAGAAAATTATAACTCACGAGCTAGATAACACAGTTTGTTGAATTTTTGGTATGTTTCTTTTCAGTACTTTATCCATATACCTTTTAACCATTTAAGACCATGCTATCTTGCCCTTGTTATTTAAAAATTCATTTAAGATTTTCTCCTATTCATTTAAAAATGTTTTTGCACATATTTTGAACATAGTTATAACCTCAGGATTTTTCTTATATAAACAGACTACAACTTACTTCTTTATCGTCCTTTATTACCACTGTGGTTATCTGCAATTATGCTTTATTTCCTCTTCCTTATAGAAATGAAGTATAACTTCCAAAGCTAAGGGTAGATTCTTCTACCCTGTAAGGTCACTAACTTGGAATTAGAACGATGCAAGAGGAATTGGGAAAACAAATTTTTGTCTCTCCAGGACATAGTTCAAGGTTGGAAAATGAATTGCTTAGCTATTAAATCAAATGTCTGTTGTAAAGTCTGATTTCTGACAAATCACTTAGAAAATTATCTTTCTTTACATATTTTGCCAAGAGGAAGTTTGGGTATTGGAGAGGTTTATAATCTGAAGTTAACTCAATTTTTCACTTGCAGGGTCTATGTTAAATGTTGTTTGATGTCTTTTTATGGAGTTTGATTAGATAGTAATGCTTGTGGTCTTCATTTATGCATATTTGTGTTTTTATTTTAAAATACTTTTAACAAATGATTCTTTTACATATACAATATAAATCCAATCCAATATTTATAGAGAAAAAAAAAACAATAGACATTTCTGTATTTTGTGTTCAATATATTGTTCATACTGAATTCTCCATAGACAGTAATAAGCAAACAATATAAACCCATCAATATTAAATACGAAATCTTAATCACAAATGAGTTGTAATTGGATTCAATTGCAAATGGGTTTTCTTCCTCACAGCACAATTAAAATTTACTCACAGATTTTTTCATTAGAAAATAAAATCAGCTGCTTAGTTCTAAAAATGTACTGTGACAAGAGCAAGGACATTTTCTCTCTGCTGATTTTGCTTCTTTGAGGCTATAATACTCTGGCTTTCAGTACTCAGCGTCAGTAACCTATTCTACAGAGGCAAGGACTCATTTAAGATGAAACAGAGTATAAGACATTGTGAAGCAACAGCATCGTAGACTACTTAGACTTCTGTTGCCCAAAAGCCCATGGTATCTTTACTCTGAATATATCCTGGGCTTATATACATTAAGATTAAATCAAAAGCACGTTTTTGTGGAAGATCATGCTAGTCTCGATCCACTCTTCCATGTGGATTTTGTCTTTGATGTGAACAGAAATATGTACCAAACTAATACGTGCCCCTTCATTTCTACTCTCACAAATAAACAAACAAACAAAAACAGACAAACAAGACTCCAGAATCAAACCAGGATCAACTTCTCAAGCATTCTGGTTGAAGCCAGAATGGAGACACACAAGAGAGAGAAAGACAGAAGTCTGGTAAAAGCGAGACCAAAATTTCTCCACTTCTGATTTAAAAAAAAAAAAAAAAAGACTCCTTTCCCTTTCTCTAGAGGTTTTGTCAAGACACTTATAAATGTTGTCCTGGATGATTAACTGATTAAAAATATTTCTGGGATACACTCTGCCAATTTGGGGTAACCAAGAAATTTGGCTAAGCTAAGCCATTCAAAATGTGGCTGCCATTTTTATTCAATACACACACTTGCATGTACGTCTTTAAGCTAGAGTTTATTAATTCATCTTTTTCGCAGTTATGTTTTTCCATTTTGTCCTTTAGCTTCTGTCATTATGTCCTTCTCAGTAGAATCTGGATACTGAGAAGATATTAACTCTTGAGTTCTGTAAATGTAAAATAAGCTTCCATAGATTATGAGTATCAGGGACCCGGAAGGCAAAGTACATGTACTTGCACACACTCATGTGTAGATTCTCTGATTCCTTTTTAAGCAAATATGGAAATGACAAAGGAAGAACTATGTCACTGTTTCGACATCCATTTTTTCTTCCCTTTTAAATGTAAGTCTGCATTGCATTCCAACAAAATCTTTTAAATGAAAAAGGGAAGATTCTAATAATGAATGTGAAATGGGATGAAGATCAACTCTGAAATGTAAGTATTATGAAGGTGAGCTGCCAGGGCTCTAGGCCAATCTTTTGATCTGCTTTAAAAATATTACCCTCAAATAAAAATAATTTTCTTAGGTTTCAAAATAGTCTTATAATATTCAAGGGGGAATATTTGGCTCTTCAGTGCTATGTTTGAAGGAAAGTTCTCAAAAGCTTTAGAAGAAACTAGTGGCTATCTTACTGAACTCTGAAAAGAAAAAAGAGTCTAAGCTTTAAAAAAATAAAAGAATAAGTTTTCATCTTTCCCCAGATTATACTTTCTGTTGTGAATGAGCACAGATTTGGTTTCTAGGTATCATCTCTAGGGACAGCATTCAGGGATTTTATTTTTTCAAATGATGAATGAATTTATACTGATTCAGTCCAATTTTGATTGGTTCCCCTTGGCTAGTGACTACTGGTATGCAGTTTGTGATGATAAGCCAGTTTGTCCTGGTAAGCGACCTGGAAGCAGTTTGTTGCTATGAAACTCAAAAAAGTGCCATGATTGGTTTATACGATGAATATACGATGTTCTTAGCAAAGATATAATCTGCCATATTGATATAGGGGATATCTAGTTAGAGTTAACAATGTGGATAGACAAGAGGAGATTCTGGCTGCCTGGCTGAACACTGCTTTGGAAGGGATTGCAGAGGCACCAGAACACTTGGGGGCTGATGTCCTGATGTCAATAATATTTTATTTAGATCTATATGGGAATGTGGAACAAAGTAATAAGACTCAATTTCAAACATGGGACATATCTAATATCTTAACTTTCTTTGTCTCTTGGTCCATCCAAATGGGTGAGTGTTATAATAAAATCATTGCTTGGGAGAAAAACAAACCCAAAAGAGAACCAATAAAAATAGTTCAACTTAATCCCAATATAAATTGTGTTGACCTTCCTTTTTGTCATTGCTTCTTATGATCAGAAGATGCTACCAATTGAAAGGGCATTAGATAATGTACTGGAATAGCTCCTTGGTGAATACATCTATTAAAACTTATCCTCTAAACTCATCTGCCACATGGTATCTGTTGCTGCACTGGCAATAAATCCTCAGGGATAGAGGATGAAAAACTCAGGGGGATCTGGCAAAGTCTGGAAATAGAAATAGACCATCTGCCTCATGGAGAAATTGACAAGAGACTCAGAACAGATGCAGGCACCCCTTCACCATGAGGCAGATGGATAAAGAGAGCAAATAGAACCCAAAGCTGATTCTGGGAGACAAATAAGTAAAAGGCACAGGAGAAGGCTGGTTCTGAAGGGTAAAGTACAAATTTATCATCCTAAGCTTGAAGCCTTTCCTAGTATGGCTCCACTCTGGTTTTCCACACCTATCCTTTACTACTCTCCCCAAACACATCTTTCCAGCCAGAAATACTAATTTGGCATCATCCAGACATGACTTTTACATTCATGACACTCCTGCCTCCTTTTTGGCAATGCATATTTTACCCACACTTAAAGGCTCTTTTCTCTGCAAATCTTCCCTAACACAACTCATCATAATCTCTTTCCTTCATAAATGTTCAGCATATATTGTTTATGTTTCCCATTTTACAATGACATGGTATTGTGCTTTGGATAAAAATGCAAATATTTCATAGCTGAACTATAAGATTTTACCTAACTGGACCCCATTTCTGTAATTTATCCTGTGTAAATCTCTGCATGGCCTTACACCAGCTACATTTGACTTCTCAGAGGTTTCGAATGCGTTATGTTGCTTACCATCTCATAACTTTGGCACAAGACACCGACTCACTTGAGTATCAGAAAGATGAGACCATTGCGGGGCGCCTGGGTGGCTTAGTCGGTTAGGCGTCCGACTTTCGCTTAGGTCATGATCTCGCGGTTCGTGGGTTCGAGCCCCGCGTCGGACTCTATGCTGACTGCCAGCTCAGAGCCTGGAGCCTATTTCGGAGTCTGTGTTTCCCTCTCTCCTGACCCTCCCCTGCTCGCGCTGTCTCTCTCTCTCTCTCTCTCTCTCTCTCTCCTAGAAATAAATAAAACATTTAAAAAAATTTAATAAAAAAAAAAAAAAAGAAAGAAAGATGAGACCATTGGAATATTAAGGTGAAGAAACCAGAAAGAAGTTAAGGAGGTTAAGAAGTTAGGTAAGGCTGTTAGCAAATGTGACTGAGGGATAAAGAAAATGTAGGAAGATTACCTTTGGGAGCAAGTAAGCAAAGGACATGGTAGAGAGCCCACAATTTCTAAAAGCCCAAGGGAGGGCAATCAGTGGAGATTCTGCCAATTGATAATTGAATTCCTTGGTCTTGAAGACCAGGCATATTGTTTGAAGAGTAACAGCTGGGAAGCAACAGAGGAGATGCAAAGGGAACCATATTGATAGTGACGAACCTGGCATATGTTTTGTTTCCTGATATTCAGGGTCAGGCTGGGCAGCCTTCATCTTTCTGCCTTCATCTTTCAGGCTTATTTTATTCTATAAATGAAGAATCTACCAAATATGATAGGGAAACAATCATATCTAAGAAAAGTTTTTTTAAAGCCAGAATTGAAATCAGGGGTTTTTATATGTTTTATTCAGAGACCCAAAATCATTCAGAAGATGCTAAATTGGAAACAAGATTAACATGCACAGATTTGTTAAGGCTCTTAACCTCACCCATTAAAAAAAAATCTTTTTCTATCACTAAACCTTGTTATGTAAGTATCTTCTACGTGTGTGTGTGTGTGTGTGTGTGTGTGTGTGTGTGTGTATACATACCTTGGGCATATTTGGTTTTCAAATTATGTTTGTTGATTTTCTGTATAACCGTTTATGCCATCAGTTTATCAATTTTCACCAGCCTATGAACAGGAGTAAAATTGCAAATGACATTTATACCACCTTGCATTGGCATTCCAGTATCTCAACACGTCTCTATTGTTTCTATGAGACCTTGGATCCCTCCACCTTTCCCCCAGCCCCTTGTGTTTTGGTGGGCCTGACAGTGCTTCACACGTTTCCATCTGAGGACACACTGCTGGCCACAGCCACACTCTTGTCAAGTATGGGCTGGACCTCTTGGGTACCTGCTGTCATGTTCCCTAGAGATCTGTGGCTGTGGCTTGTACAAATAACCTGGAGAAAATATGCAGATCACCTGGAGAAAAAGAAACCCAAGGTGCCGTCTACTCAACTACATAATCTCAATTTAGTCTCAGTTTATACCCTTACTATATATGTGTACCAGTAGACTTCAAAGAAGTGGGAACACTGAATAGGGGTTGACTTTTTCTTGCAATACCTAAGATAAAGAGTTGTTTGCCCACTACCTTTGCAGCTCAATTTCAAGCATTTCTAGAAGGCCAAAACCTTATTTCAGACCCCATTAATAGAACATATATTCCAGGAAATTGTGTGTAAACCCCAAAGCAGCAGGTTTATAGATATATCCCATCGCTTTCTTATAGACAAGTATTACTTTTGCCTATATGAAATTATGCCATACAGTAATAACATATTATATTATGAGCAAAATAACTGTAGTACGAATTTAAGCATAGTCTCTGACTCTTATTATTTCTAATCAAGTGATCTAAAAGAATAAGAGCATTTCTATCATCTCTGTCAATGAAAAGAGAAAGAGCTTGATTATGTGCCATCCTCTTGTATCATCTTGATTCCCCAGAATGGACTAAATCAATTGAAAGATAAACTCACTGTAGTCAGGCATATGCTGACATGTTGGCCCCTTCACAAAAGCTCATGGACAGATTTCCTCTAGACCCAAACAAACTATGTAAAGAGTCTGTTTTGATTCTTGTTAGCTTTGCACTCTCTCAGCAAGCTGCTAAGAAAATTCAAATATGGCTACTCTTTTGGAAAGAAATGGCATTCCAGAATCTTTCAGGTTTTTTTTTTTTTTTAATATAAGACAAAGTTATTTTTACAGAATAGTGCTACTCTACAAAGCATTCTTAGGATCTCATACAGTTCTGACAGTTTGGTTAATTCAGAATGTGAGCTCCGTGTGTGGTTTGAAAGGCTTAAACTAATGAACATTATGTGTGCAAATTGACCCTCAATGTCATGATAACACTTGGCTTACTCTCTGTACCTGAGGAGCCGCAGCTTGTCACCAGTAATTTGGTCTGTGTGGCTTTAGTGCCACAGTATTCTCAACATGTAAAATTCTTCCTGGTGATTAAGATTTAGAAATATACAGTTAATATTTGTTAAATGAAAGAAAAAACAAAATGTGTATGTGTGCATGTGTGTTAGAAAATTAAAGGACTAATTTCATGATATCAAGAGTCTCGTTGCTCATATGAAAGCATGTTTATATGTTCCAGCCCGGCAGAGGGAACTATCTGATAAAACTATACATGACTACCTTATGAAGGACTGTTTAATTTTATCTCATTAATTCTTACAACTCCGAAGTAGGTGTTACCTTCCACATCAGGAAGATCAGGATAATAAGATGTATTTTAAATAAGTTTTTAAGAATACAGAGTTGTTAAGTGGCAGGACGAAGGCTCAAAATGAGTTTTCTAAATTTAAGGGTTTTTTTCCCCCTGAAAGTCCTTAATGATTTCTATATAAGGACCCTGAGTATAAGTGGAAAATTAGGTACTTCTGGGTTCCCGTGTAAGGGTTTAGCAGTATATCCTACTCTGCTTTAGGCAACACATTGACTGTAAATATTCCCTATAATAAGCCCTTAAACCAGAACATTACCTTTGACAGAAGGCTTTGTGCTGAGCACAATGGTATAAGAAGTCAAGGCCTGGATTATGTCTGAACCAACTTCATATTACAAGTCATGAAATAATTCGAGTATCTTTCTGGAGTGTATAGAAACATCATTCATTGTAACTATGGGGGCTTTTTACTCACCTAAGTTGTTTCAGAGTGATTAATTTTCTACTTCAAATGAGGAGGATAAAAGAAATTCTGCAATCATAGTGCTTACCTGCTTATAAAGATCCCATCTCTGGAGTAAATTAATAAAGCTTACATTATCTTCTTAGTTTTCCCATAATAATCTCTGCATAAAAAAGAAGGCAATGGCTGAGAGACTCCAGTTGTGGAAGCTATGTAATTCTGAGAATTATAAATTCTTCTAGTATCAAGAACAAGTAAATTGATAGAAAATAGTGATGTTTTCTCAAAACCATAAGATATAAATAATTTCCTTGAGGCAAAGCAGTAAAACAATTATAGATCACCTGAGTCCTGAATATTGGACATTAGCTTCTCCAGGAGACAATACATCCTTGGTGATCATTCTGGAAGATATTATGGTTTAATATTTTGAGTACTTTTGGAATGAAAGAATCTATTTCTCCAAGAGACTTTTTAATCATACAGATGACTCTCATTATCATCTTCTAATTATACTCATTAATGGAGGTAGGAGATCGAAAGAACAGAATGGATAACCTGAGGCTGTATGAAATTTAGATATAACTTATCCTTGGCATCAGAATCTAAATTAATACTTATAGTTTGAATCATGGAATTTATAATATTTCAAGCAAAATAATAATGCTTTACAAAGAAGACAATCTGTAAGAATGGCAATTTTTTCTTTATGGCACACTACCCAAAACTCTTTAGAAATCAGCTTTTCTCAGCCCTTCTTTTTTTTTTTTTTCTTTAATTTTTTTTAATGTTTTATTTATTTCCAGGAGAGAGAGAGAGACAGCATGAGCAGGGGAGGGTCAGAGACAGCATGAGCAGGGGAGGGTCAGAGAGAGGGAGTCACAGACTGAAACAGGCTCCAGGCTCCGAGCTGGCAGTCAGCACAGAGCCCGACGCGGGGCTCGAACCCACAAACCGCGAGATCATGACCTAAGCGAAAGTCGGACGTTTAACCGACGAAGCCACCCAGGCGCCCCTCTCAGCCCTTCTTATATCAGTTCAACAAAGTTATTCTAGATATCTATGCTGTCACCTGTCCCACACACTAAGCCACTTTTATGACTACAGCAAGCTTTAAATTTAAGACACAAAATATTAGCCCATAACTAAAGCACTTGGATTTGATCCACCTCTGTTGTCCTCTTGACCATCCCACAGTCTTGCTTCACAGACTAGATTTGAGGCTAAACATTTTTATCCAATATTCTTCACTTCAAACTCACCTTTCTAGAGAATAAGTCTGTCATCCACACTCTCCTTACCTTCACTCAACTGATTCCTAATTGTTCTACAGATCTCAACATAGATACACTTCTCCCAGAATACCTTTCCTGACACTTCAATACAGGGTTAGGGGCACCTCTTGAGGGTTTACATGATTGCCTCTTTACTGGCTCTAAGTCCTGTTATATTATGTCGCTTAAGGACAGAGACTAAATCATGTTTATCCTTACAGCCCCAACAGTTACCATGGCGCCTAAAGATGATTAATAAGTATTTGTTAAATGAAAGTATAAGAAATAATGAAAGCACATACTATTTCTAAGTCAAATAGCCCAGTAAGCAATCTAAATCTACGAGGGGAAAATGTTCCTCTGGAATCTTAATGTAGTCAAATAGTTTCAACCAAGGAGAAGAGAATAAGAGAAGACGAAAGATATCTGCCTCCATTGTTAGAAGGACACTTTGACTTCTTTAATGTTTGCTCTCTGTGTTGTCAATACAGAATGCCTGGAATGGGGAGCGTTTTCTCATTTTTTACTGGCCTTTGAGATATAGATTATTATACTATTGATATTTTCTTTGATATTCATAGGTTGTATCCAGGAGCCTAGAAGATAACTTCGCAGTATTCTAGAGTTACAAAGTAAACTGTAGATGTGATTCTTTGAGATGTTAGACTACGAACTTTTTTCTAAGTATTGTTTTCTTGAATAAGATCAATCTTTCACCTGATACCTAATCAGAGAAAATGAAAGACTCAAGCAAAATCTCAATCTTAACCTGAGGGTTTGTTAATCTAGTTTCCTTGAATTCCACCCCCAGTATACTCCCAGAATGTATAACATCTTCAATTTTGTTTTTAAAGCTGATGTACACGGAAATAGGACAAGGAAAACTGTATTGACATCTGGGAGTATCAAGGTGTTCCTCCACTCCCAAAAGGGAATTAATCATTTACCTGGTTGAATTCTTTCTCTCCTCCACTCTTTCAAAAGAGGTCTGTCTTTTTCACCATTGTACTTAAATTTAGGATGCAGAATCAGGCAAATATAATGAGAAAGACAAGGCAGAACAGGTCAAAGGAAAGGAAGAAGGGTTTTTGCTAGCTAAGTCAGTTTCTGGGCCCTTCACTGATATGGAGAATCCAAGTGAAGGACCACTTCAAGAGGAGTGTAAAAAAGCTACAGAAAGTCTGAGCAGTGTGAGAAGGCAGAGGAAGCTCTTGAGGCTGGATGCTAGGAAGATAATTTGGAAGGTTCCAGTGAGAGACTGTAAGTATGAGAAAGTGTTGGATAGGATTATGAATTGGGATCCTCTAGGATTACATATCCATGTGCCTTTTTTTATGGAGAATATCCATATCTTTTGTCACATTTTCAAAAGGGTCTAATGATACAAAAATGTTAAGATGTATTCATATACACTCAGTCACATTAAACATTCTGGTCTCAAAGAACTTCTACTAGGAGCTATAGCCTTTCCATAGAAATGTTGTAATACAAATGGAGACATTTTCAGGATACAAAGGACCCATTTGTAGAACATAGTTATTGAAAAAGGAAAACTGTCTTGTATAACCTATAACTTGTGTAACTGAGTTGTAGGATTCCATCTTTGACCTTCCTTATAGTAGAGCCTTAGAGCTATCTTCTGGTAAGATCATTGAGTAGCTACTATGCTGTATGTCAAAAAGAGTATAAGTACAATGAGACCACATTTACATTTATGTCCAAACGATGATGGTTCTCAGCCCTTACCTGCATTACTAATATGATTCCCAGGGGGTTTTTTTTTATAGTTTTTCCCTACAAATTTTTCAAAACCCCTAGAGCTTACAACCTATGTCTAAAAAATGGCTATTTTTTCACTTGTCTTTCTCTACTTGCTGGAGAGTGGAGGAAGAGCTGTAGTCCTGAGGACTGAGCTGCAACAGTGCTGATCTTTCTGATAGTCACATGGAGATACCAGAACCTTGAGTGGCCAAAACCTGTTAACCTTGGTTGTATCATCAAAGTCTTCTCTTCTGTTCCTGGTAGGAGCCAAAGCTGCCTCTTCCTGACAGCTCTATAGAGTGGTAGTTCACTTAGGGTTATTTCTTGAAATTGTGATACACATTTTAGAAGAGATATTTCCAACCATTTGCTGATTTTGCAATGTTTTTTTTTTTTTCAAAGTAAGGGACTATTTTTTACTTCTGCCTTTTTTATTAAGGAGTATCCCACAGCAACCCTGCCGAGGACATGTGCCCTATAGCTTTTTAGTGACTCTGCTCTTCAGTTCTCACTCTCCCCTTTCTCTTTCATTCATTGTGATGAGTTCCTTTTAAGCAACGTAGTGGGCTCAAAACCAATAACCTTCCACCTTCTTCATTCTGGGAGTCTATTTTTAATTCACTGGTTTCTATTCCTTCCTCCTTTAAGGTTTGCTTCTTCTCAGGAGTACGTGACTCTGCAATCTAACCTCCACCCACAGTCACTCCATCAGATATGTGTCCTTTCTCCGTAGAATTCTTTCTCTTTAGGTGGGCTCTAAGTATTCTGTGTAAATCAGTGGTTGAAAATCAATACTCAGCAAGAGGAGTTAAGGATCTAGCTACAATGCAGATAGATGTTAGGGAGGGGGTGGTCTAATTCTACTAGCCAACAGTACTGGAGCCTCAGATTAATCATTAAACAATTTTACAAAAAAATTTCCACATAAGATATCATTTGTTCATTTGCCGTAATAAAACTATTAGATGCATTTTAATTTTTGGCTTCCCAGTCTGTTTGACTAATTGTTTTATATACTTTTATTATTTATATTTGGGGAATGTACCTTTCTCATAATTTTTATCTAAATTAATTGAATATACAATGTTAAATAAAATTTTTATTCTCTAATGATTTCAATCAAAGTCCAGATTTATTTTCTCTTTAAGTAAATCTTTATTTCTTTTTTTAAGTTTATCTTAAATACCAAAACTAAAAATCTTTATTCCCTTTAATATATGAGGCAAAGGAAAAAATAAAGAAATTTACAGAACTTACAAAGCTACCTAATGTTTGATATTTTAATAAACCAATACCAGATACCTCTATGTCAGAAAACCTATCTTTTTTTTTTTTTTTTTCCAGAAAACCTATCTTAATGGCATGCAAGTCTTACCCATTTCATGCATGTCTGTTGTGGATTGCCTAAAGGGGGATTCATTTGGATATTTAAAATATGCAGAGATGATGGCAGGGACAGTCCTGGAAATCTAAGACACTGAAGTTCAAAGATCTCATTAAGAGGCTGAAATCTTTCTTGGGGTGACTGGGTGGCTCAGTCAGTTAAGTGTCCAACATTGGCTCAGGTCATGATCGTGTGGTTTGTGAATTCGAGCCGTGTGTTGGGCTCTGTGCTGACAGCTCAAAGCCTGGAGTCTGCTTCAGATTCTGTGTCTCCCTCTCTGTTCTTCCCCACTTGTACTCTGTCTCTCTGTCTCTCTGTCAAAAATAAATAAGCATTAAAACATTTTTAAAAAGAGGCTGAAATCTTTCAAAGCTCTATTGAGAGTGGCTTTGAAGAAGAGTAAGGACTCCTGTAGGCTCTCTGCATTCACTGTTTCGTAAAACAGGGAACTGCGTCTTGGTAGGTTATTCAGGATGAATTTTCTGAGAATAATGCCTATGCATCATCAGTATCTGGTCTTCTGTGGTAGTTCTAGGAGCTTCCCTGTGGAGGATTCTGAGACTGATGGGACCACCCCAGACCTTTATTCAACCAATATAAGGAAAACAGTATGGGGGAAACACTTATGAACCTGGTTATCTGCATCAGATAGATGTTTTATCAGAACATAAAAGACTGGTTTTATGGGTGAAGATAAATATGGAACATGCAGGGTCCTAGTATCTCCATTGCTATTTCTGGGCAGGACACTAGGTAATGTCAGGAGGTGGAGAGTGAGGAGCCCCTTATGGTCCAAGGAGTTGTGAAGAGCAGATGCTTTGTCTCCCAATCTTTCTCTTTCACCTTTTAAGCATCTTCTCACAACCTTAGGCATTGGTGTTGTTTTGTTTGTTTCATTTGCTTTGTTTTTGCTGTTGTTGACTAACCAAGCATTGGAAGGAGCAGTCAGATAAAAGGATAAAAAGCATTGATACAATGTGTTACCTTTACAGGGGCCTTAGCATTTTAAAAGAAGGTAGGCAGGAAGAGAGAGAAAAAAGAAACAAAGGCTTACAAAAAGCCAGGCATTTCTAAGTGTGGTCTTTTAGTCTCCTGTGAGAAAGGTTTATCATTTGTTTGTTTGTTGTTTGTTTGTTTTAGTCTGCATGACTTTCTAATAATCCACCTACCAAAATGATGCCCTGTACTTGCCTTAAAAAGACAATAGTCTTAACATCCAGACCTATAGAAAAGCAAGCATCCTAAAACAATATCACTAAGCTCTGTTTAATGTTTGTTTTTTTTTTCTAGGAGAGAGAGAGAGAGAGACAGCATGAGCAGGGGAGGGTCAGAGAGAGAGGGAGTCACAGACTGAAACAGGCTCCAGGCTCTGAGCTGGCAGTCAGCACAGAGCCCGACGCGGGGCTCGAACCCCAGAACCGCGAGATTATGACCTAAGCGAAAGTCGGATGCTCAACCGACTAAGCCACCCAGGCGCCCCCACTAAGCTCTGTTTAAAAGCATGATGAATTTCTTTCCTGGAATTGCCATATAAAAGTTAGGTGATGTTGAATAAGGCACTTAGTCACTCTGAGCCCTAGTTTCCTGATCTTCCAGCAAGAATCATTTTAACCCCACAGAGTTATTCTGAGGATCAAACGACATACTAGTTTGCACAATTTTACATTGCCAAACAAGGCTTGGTTGTGAGGAATATGGACATTTAGCAATGGAAAGGTTGCTATAGGGATTGAGCCGTGAAAATTAACATTCTGCGAACAGCAGGACTACTGTACTCAATATTGAGTTTATAACTTATAATTCACAAACTGCCACAACGTGGATTAATTATAGAATTCAGTTGTGTGTTCTTATTTTGGGGAGCTGAGTTATGGATTTCTACAGAGTCAATATGACTATGATAATTTCCCAAGACAGTCTTCACTGGATCGTGTTGTGAATGATGCTTAGAAAGTAGTAGCAGGATTGACTTTAGGTCAGTTTCAGTCTCCTTCTCTCTAGCTCTGCGTAGATTTTGGTCACACTGGGGATCTTGAGACTGTCCACATGAAGATAAGGAGGAATACAATAAGATATTGGATGAGCCACTGGTGATGGCCCAAAGGATCACTTGGAGCCACAGAAAGAGGGGGTTTCTATGATTTCCACATTAATATCATTGGTATAGACCTCTTGTGCATACATGATAATTAGTCCATATTCTTTTAGTTTCAATGGGACATTTGACAGGACTCTGTCCTGCCCATTTCTTTTCCCCTTTTAGACCCTGGGTAGCCAGGATGTGACTCATTCTTCATCCAAGCTATTCCAAATATTTCTCAGTAGAAGTTTTAATTTTATATCTCCTAGACATCTTTTATACTATGAATCTCCATTTCACTGTGTAATAATCAGGCTTCTCTGTTGAAATCAACAGAAGCAAAGTCTGGCTAAGGGATTTATTGGAAGGGTATCAGCAAGAAGGCTATAGAGGCAGGATTGGCAAGAGCAAAGGAGGCAGAGAGAGGTAAATCTCTACCATGAAGCTTGTCTGTTGAAGGATGCCATTGGTGGCTTCAATGCCCTTACAACTCCTATGAGTCATCTCTAACTGATCCCACTCACTTCTGTCACTCCCTAAAGGTTCAAGTCCTGCAAGAGCTTCTGAGTAGCTATACAGAGGTCATATGCCATGCTCCAGCAGGCTTAGAGGGAATATCACCCTTACCTCCCACTTACGATGAGATTTCCGTCAAATAGAAAGATATTCATATGTTCACAAAACAAGATCAACATGAGGGGTAGTCTTCTCTTTGAAAGATTGGCTGTCTTTAGAGGTCTTTGTCTCATCTTCTCAGTGCTTGCTGAGAAGCCTCACCATCTTTCTCAACGCTTTCACCATCCACTCTCAACCTCCTTTCTTTTTTACTGTCTCTGGGCCCTGACACTTTTCTAAGAGTCAGGGAATAAGGTTCTCTCCCCCAGCCTTGATAACTTAGATTCTTTCCCTCTTAGACACTCAAAGATTGGGCTTCTTTACTTACTGTTATAAAGGTAGAGAATCCCCTCTCTCTCCTACCGACCTCCCAAAGATCACCCTTCATGAGAGATTTATGATTATTTTATTTTCCTTAGATGTTTTCATGTATGTCATTCAATTCTTGCCGTTACCTCTCACTGCCCTGTTACCACCAAATACTTTGGAAAGAGCTTCACTTTGTATATTTTACTATGTCAAGAAGCAATTTTATGCTACAGATGGAAGGAAAATCTTAGTGCAATGTTACATCTCCTCACATGCTTATAACCCCCTCCTCCTTTTTTTTTTTCCCTGTAAATGCCCAGATTTATGACAGACATATGGGACAAAATACATATATTATTGTAGTAGTTCTTGGGTTTTCAATAATTAAAAAATTGTCTGTAAACATGATTTACTTTCTAAAAACAGATGATTTGGAATGAGATAAATCTACTTTTAAAACTTGGCATCACCACTTCCAAGCTTCGTGACCTGTAACAAACCCTTAATCTCTAAAATCATAGTTTCCAACCCCTTTGGATCACTTTGAAGATTTAATGAGAAAATTAATTGAAGTACAAAGTCTAACACATAGTAGGCACACATTGGTAGGATTATTGCCATTAGTTCTAAAAGTGAGGTATTTCCAGAGACCTACATGGGTTCCCAAATCCTCATGTGACCTATGTTTCCACAGACACCTGTGTTTCTCCAGAGTCTAATTTCCATGAAAATGCATGGGTTTCCTATAGATACTTGTTATTACATTCTATCTCTCGTTAGATAGTTGTTTCTCAAAACAAAATTAAAATTATTCAGATTAAAATGATGAAACAAAGCAATAATTCCATGTGGAATCAAGGAGATTTGGCTGGTCATATAGGGGTCACTCACTCAGCCCCACTGACTTTGCGTTTCAAATATAATCCTCAGCCAAACTCCAAATTATTTTACATTTTTATGACATTATTTACATTTTACAAGGTATTTTGCATGACATTAATTATTTTACATTACCCTCGGTTTATATTAAATTGCCAAAATCATGTCAGTTACGTTTGTGAGTTCCACAGGGATAAGCTGCACTGAGTATAGAACACACATATGACAACTTCAAACATTCTAACCTGTAACTACACCAATCTGTCATTTTCGTCTTCATTTAAATTCTGGATTCAGAATTTCATTGTTTACCCTTGAATACATATGGATAGTTCTAAATCAAGCTGAATATTTCAAAATATCATGGCAAGGAGTAAGCTATTCTGATGAGATTTCTTCTTTACCAACAAGGTGACTGAGTGTTAGGATACTGGCTTTGTCAGTAATTCTGAGACGAGAAAATTAAAGCCCCATGGAAAAAAGGAAAATACATTCTGAGGCTCGTCTCAGACCTTGGTTGAGGCTTTTGCCCACCAAACTTGACTTTTTCATTAGTTTTATCTATGTCATTTTATAAGCCCATGGATTGCCAACCTACTGGCACAACTTACTCTTGTTGACAAAATTCCCATCCCATACCCTGAACACTTTTAGGGATGAAACATTGAATTGAGGACAAGTGGAGTGATGGCAAAGAAAGACTCTAAGAGTGCACCAAAGCACACAACAGTAGTTTCACTTGTTGTGTTTATCCATCAACTAACCAATCACTCCAGTATGATTTATTGATTACTTTCTGGGTCATCAGGGCTTGTTCCAGTAAGGTAGTAGTCTACAAGGGCTTTGGTCAGGCACCTCTTTCAATAAAAACATTTTTGCCTTTGTCTCTAATATATGCTATTTATTTATAAAGTATGCATCGATACTACTATACATATATATTATGTACACTGTTCGATGCTAGCAAGAATGTAAAATAAAAAGGAAGAAGTAAAAATGAATACAAATAGCAGTCTTAGTATTTCCTTCCACGTTGGTCCAATGGATCATCTGGCACACCTGTGACAGTATTTGAACTTTATTTGGAAGACCATTGGTCTAAAGGTATTGGACAGCTCTCAACAGGTTAAATAGATAGTTTTGTGCAATTGCCAGATTTTCCAAGGGAGGCTATGGTCTTCGTTTTTGAAGAGAATAGGCCACATCTGGACAAGCTGAAGTGAAGCCAGTTTTCCATTCTCAGACCCTCACCAGGTGTTAACACACTGGCTCCATAGCATGCTGAGTGTGAAAGACAACGGAGAGGGAGAAAGTTTGGGATAAATGTGGATGTGCAAACAGAAGTTTTAAGGGGAGTTTAACAACTGAAACTCAATTTCAAACAAATGAATGGCCATTCTAGTTCAACTGCAGGACAAGTAGGAGTTGGATAACAGGAGTACATGAAGTCAGAGTCCATCATAGCTGTTAAAGTCTCCAGGGTGATATAGAGCAAAGAGGATAGGAGGTACAAGGAGAATGTTGAGAAAGAGCTATGGTAGAAAACAAAACAAAGCTCAGATGCACATCTAGAGAGGAAAAGGAGGGTCCCTTTAATTCAAGGTGTAAAGTATCAGGCACCTAGTGGCAACAAGATGTTCCAGGTTCCCGGTAGTGCTGATCATAAGAGAAGAGACAGACTGCCAGATTCCTCTAAGCTCTACTGCTCCCAACTCATCACCTGAATGTTTTATTAAGATGCCATTGCTGTTTTTGCCTCCAGCAAGCTGATCTATGAGGCTCCTGATAGTTCCTTATATCCTTCTTGGGACAATATTTGTGGGTTTGAGGTGGGGGCTATATATGACCAGATGATGTTTATTAAGAAAAGCTGAACAAAAAGCAAGAACTGACATGGAGCTCTGGGGACTGACCAATGTCTTCCTCCCAAGGAGGAAAAAAGTAAAAAATGCAGTACTTTAATTTTGTCTGTCTTATTATTTTGTTGCATTTTTTCCAGTTTCTGATATACATCTGGACCTCTGTTTTCTGATTCATGTGATCATTCCATTTTGATACACCAGGGGTTATTGGGGATTCTGCTTTACCCTTTCGTCTTCCCCCAAATAGTTCATATATCCATTTGGCCAAGTCCTGAAGCCAGAAGTTATCCAAAATGATGTTAATCCTCTATTGACATTTGGAACTGCCAGATCATGATACCAGTTGGTAGAGTCACATTTAAATTAAATGATTGAAATATATCATACAACTACCCCCTTTCTCTTTCTGTACACTAGGGAAACAAGATAACCATAGCTAAGGCATGAATCATATTAAACATAGAATACTGGTTTTACCTTGGAAAACAGGGCCAAAATTAGACATGACACTAAAGAAACTGTGTATCAAATACCATGGTATAAGTGGCAAGATGTCACAATGAAAAGAATAGAGGAGAGAAGGTCTTATTCTTCATTAAGCCATAAAATGTTTAATCTATTTATAACTCACTTTTCTGATCTGTAAAATTAGACAAATAGACTAGAGCATCAGAGATTCCTTCAGGAATTAATATTAGTGTGGCTTACATAATCTTGATATAAAATATTGTCATTCCTAGTTTGGGAGGGGGGTTGTTAAGTGAACTCTGCCCCAGCTACAGATTAGTACAAAACAGAAATATCATAAAGTCAACTGCAGTCATCCTCTACCACCCCACCTCTGGAATAATAGCAGCTTTCTTTTCTTTGCATTGAGTCTGCTGAACCACCAATTCTATGGGAAGGGTAATTAGAAGGAGATGTGTTTGTAAGAGAGCGCTGGGAAACATCCAGAATATGTTTATTCCAAAGGGAAGCAGAAATTCTTGCAAATTAACAACACTGTTGACTTTGAAAATAGTGTATTATTAATTCAGAGAATATGTACTTAGCTCATAATAACTTAATAGTTTCAGAAAAGGGAAGGATGGTGCTTGCTAAAATATGTCATTATTTCTGAAGGTATGTTTTCAGAAATGCTCGCAAGAAGAACGAGTTGAAACGAGTCTACCTGTTTGTTTCAGCCCAGAAGACTATTTGGATAAATTCTGAATTCAACAGGTTCTTACATGTCACCTGAAAAACATTTGTTGTTTGGGTAGATTTGAAATAACTTTCAAAAGACAACAGTGTGAGCATTTAAAATTTTTACTTTCTAGTTGAAGTCAATTGCAGAAACTCTTTTACTCTTTTCCCCTGTCCTTTGGTTTTAGACCACACTTCAAATGGTTCTTGGCTCAATTTAAAAAAAAAAAAAATTACATTTTTGGCTTATTCTCAAACATAAGAGCCCTAGGTTGGGAGGGGAAAAAAACTCCCTTGTTTAGAAAAGTAGTAGCTATTGTTTCTAAATGATCTGTTTCACTGAGAGAACAGAATGTAAAGAATGACTCTTTCTCTTTCCACTAGGAAATCATATGGAAATAAAACGCTGAATTCAGCATTTTTCAAATATGATTTTCAAAGAATGACATATAACATTTTAAGGGCAGCAAAAAGTTTAACCTTTAGAACAAATAAAACAACATGAGCAATAAGTATGTAATTTCAGAAGGGACCACATTGCTTTCTGGCTGCTCTGCTAACAACTGGCTACTGTAGATTGTGCAATTCTTCCAGTAATAAGATTTCTATATATGCTGGGTCTATTATAGTTAAAGGTTATAATCCGGGAATGCAAGACATTTTTCTGGTAATTTTTCACTATCATCTACCTTTTGGGGGGACTAAGTAAAAAATATATATTAAAAATATATATGCTGAGGGGTGCCTGGGTGGCTTAGTTGGTTAAGCGTCCGACTTTCGCTTAGGTCATGATCTCACAGTTCGTGGGTTCGAGCCCCGCGTCGGGCCCTGTGCTGACTGCCAGCTCAGAGCCTGGAGCCTGTTTCAGTCTGTGACTCCCTCTCTCTGACCCTCCCCTGCTCACGCTGTCTCTCTCTCTGTCTCCTAGAAATAAATAAACATTAAAAAAAATATATATATATATATATATATATATACACATATGCTGATATTTTATGATAATCAAGCAGCCTATAAAAATTGATTAACATATCTGGAATGATTTAAGTGGAAATGGGCAATTTCTTAGAAAAAGCAAACAGAGAAGACAATTTCCTAAGTTATTAAACCTGAAGGGAGGACTTTTGAATGCGTCAGAGGAAGGAGATTGTGAAATCCACATTTTAACATAATTGTGGCGAGTCCAAGCTGACTCCTTAGAGAATGTAGGTAGAGTCCACATTTGGTGGCTTCTCTTTCACAATTTGGGTACACAGAAGCAAGGATACCATTGGTTGGCTTTTCAGATTTATAGTGGAAAAAAAAAAACTTGACTTGATCTACAGTGAAAACAAATCCAAGGTATTACAATGTTCTTTATGGGCTCAAAATTAACAAGTAAAATATTACATAGCAGTTATAATAGGGTAAAGACTTTTTATATTCTTTATACACATTAATATATTTAATACAATACATCAGTGAGATAGGTATTACCATATTTTGCAATGCAGAGACTAGGCCCAGAGGTGGGATGACTTGCCCAAGTATGCACAGCTTGAGGGACACCCTTAGACCTGAGCTCAGGCAGTTTGGCTGAGGCAGAGTTTCGCCCCTTAATACGGCCTGTCATCCCACCTTTGGTCATAGAACCTAAAAAGCATGCTAAAAGTCGAATAGTCCAGCCCTCTAAAAGAAGCTCAGAGAGATGAAAATATGTTTGTATACCACAGTAAGTTAGTCACAAAGCCAGAAACAAAATCCTGATTTCATTAGCCCCACTTGAGAACTCTCAACTCCATTTTTTTTCCCCTTGAAAAAGCAAAGTACTTAATAATGCCTTTAAACATTTATAATTAGATCATTCTGTCTCTTCTTTGGTCTAAACACGGTTAGTCAGTTGAAGAAAAACTAACTAGAATTGTCATTGCCCACTTAGCGGGAGATGAGGTATATGCCATTAGCCAAATGACCCAGAAGCAGCTGGAGGCTCCGGCAAGGAAAGATCTTACAATACATGTCAAACAAAGCACTCTTTTCCTCAAAATTCATTTTCTCTCCAGGCCACATTTCCTACAAGAACTGTACCTTCGATTATCTGCTTTGGATTAAAGAACACAACTTTGTTTTCTCCTCTCTCTCTCTGTTTCTGTGTTTCTTTGGGAAAATGGAAGAGGACCAGAGCCCCTGGAATGCTTCTTCCCCTTCCCCTAACGGTGATGTCTTAACCTTTTTTTTTTCTCTTCCTTGGTAACATTCCTATTAGGTGGTGGCAAGGAAAAGGAATGAAAACTTCTGTGTTTCCATGAAGGGCTTGAAACAACAGAATGTTGAAACTATTGGCTGGATTCAAAGTGCTTCTACAACATTCTTCACATTTCTGGATTCTTCACTGTGGTAAGAGACAAAGCTGATGATCACATGCACAGTTCACTGCCATATTCACAAGAATTTTATGAAAAAATAAGTTTCATGAATACTTTGCAGTCACAACTATTAGAAGTTGTTCCTTATAGGCTGTATAATAGATGGGGTAAGATTTGGTGTAATATGCACCCCATTTCTATAGACATAACCTCACCCTTTTTCTCCCACTCAAATGAACACACTGAAATGCAAATGACTGAAAGTTATGTTACTTCCTATAGAGATAGCCTTGATGTGTTTTGCCTTGTTTTTTTTAAAAGTAAATATTAGATATACTTTAGTACTTTCTTAACATTCCACTTAAATACATCTCACAACACACTGGTGTCTCCAAACTACAATATCATTAGATGACCAAAGAATTCATAGAGCGGAGTCAAGCATACACTCATTCATTTATTCAACCATATGTATGGAGCCCCTGCTATATGTTAGGCTCTGTGTTGGGGACTGTGAGATACTAAGATGAGTAAGAAAAGGTCCTGAATCTCAAAGCTCACATTCTAGCAAGGGAGACAGAGAAATCTGCAAAGTAACAGTGGTAGACATAGGAAGAAGGCATTACAGGGTTGCCCAGGATATTTGCCTTATCTGGAGTCTACAGAATGCCTATAAAGACTTCTTTATTTATTTATTTATTTCTAGGAGAGAGAGAGAGAGAGAGAGAGAGAGAGACAGCGTGAGCAGAGGAGGGTCAGAGAGAAAGGGAGATACAGACTCTGAAATAGGCTCCAGGCTCTGAGCTGGCAGTCAGCAGAGAGCCCGACGCGGGGCTCGAACCCACGAACCATGAGATCATGACCTAAGCGAAAGTCAGACGCTTAACCAACTAAGCCACCCAGGCACCCCCCTTCTTTACTTTTTGGAGGAGGAAAGGGCCAAGAGCCTTTGGGATAGCGGGTAACTATGGCCAAGTGTAGTTAACCATGTAGATTTGCCTTGAGGACTCAAGCACTCTTTGGCTTAGATACTCTATGCCTTAAAAGGAATTGTCTTCATCAGAAGAAAGCTGCCTGAACTAAGGTCATGTCCCACTCATGGAGACATTGGTTTCCAATGATTTGTTAATAGGGAAAGGGAGCAACTGAAAGCCCATCTCTCTTTCCTCTAGGCAGGTAAGTATTGAAGGTCCATCCTAGTTGCTGAGCTCCC
This sequence comes from Proteles cristata cristata, assembly GCA_017311185.1. Taxonomy (NCBI): domain Eukaryota; kingdom Metazoa; phylum Chordata; class Mammalia; order Carnivora; family Hyaenidae; genus Proteles; species Proteles cristata. Next base: position 596,839 of record JAESUZ010003861.1, on the reverse strand, counting down.
CTAGGATCATCTGAGCATTTTGTTGTACATTTCTTTCTTAATCTTTTGTTTGTTTTTTTATGAGAGAGAGGGGTGGGGAATGAGTGAGTGAGGTGGGGCAGAAAGAGAGGAGAATAGAGGATCTGAAGCAGGTTCTGCGCTGACAGCAGCAAACCCAATGTGGGACTCAAGTTCATCAACCCTGAGATCATGACCTGAGCTGAAGTCGAAGTTGGGTGCTCAACTGACTGAGCCACCCACGCACTGTGTTGTGCATTTCTATTCCTTTCCGCCCAACCCTACTGTCTCCACCTTCCTTCCTACAGGTATACTTCTCAGTAAATGTTTTTTCTTGCAACTTTTTATCTCAGAATTTATTTTCAGGCAACATTACTAAAGATAAAGAATATAGAAGCAAACAGGAGAAAGACCTTTCTGACAAAAGAAACAGATTAAACAAGAGAAGAGTAATTTTGTTAAATTACCATTTGTTAAGTAGAGCCAGGGGTGTCAGATGGTGAGCCACTGTTCAACAAGAGACCTCAAAGGAACTGAAATAGAGAAGATTGTTATCCATAGGTGCAAGAGGAAGTACATGGCCACACAGGACACTCAAGATAGGGTGCAGGCAAAGAGAGAAGTAGGCCTTAGAGCATATGCCTTTATTAGGGTCCATGGATAGAGTGGGTTTGGGCTCCTATGCTAAGGCCAGATTGGCCAATTTAAACCAAAACAACTGGAGTTTCAGTCAGTTCTTTTTTTTTTTCTCTAAAATTTATAATGTTTATTTTTGAGAAAGAGAGAGACAGTGCGTGAGCAGGAGAGGGGCAGAGAGAGAGGGTGGCAGAATCTGAAGCAGGCTGCAGGCTCCAAGCTGTCAGTTCAGCGTCCAGTATGGGGCTCGAACCCACAAATGATGAGATCATGATCTGAGCCAAAGTTAGACCCTTAACCGATTGAGCCCCCAGGCACCCTGACAGAGGTCTTCTCTAAGCGGCATACAATGGGAAGACCATGGGAGGTGAGAAGGATGTTTATCACAAGAGAAGTCCTATCAGTAACATACATTTACTTGTAACTCTGTGGGCTGATATCTAGGGCACTTGTGCGAGGAGCTGTGAGCTTTAGTGCCCACCTCCTCACTGGCCACTTGACCAAACAAAAGGCTGCCAAGGCAGCAATATCATAGAGTAGTTTAGCTAAGCACTTAACACAAAGAAACAATGTGGTATGTGTAAGTGCCTCGAAGATCTCTCCTGTTGTACAACTTAAACAGAAGATGAAACTGGATGGTGAGGTGGACATCAGGACTTGAAGAAGCATATAATCAAATTTTAAGGACTTTGGCAGCATCATATAGGAGCTGGTGAGCCACTGAGGGTTTTAAAGCAGGGGAGTAAGTTGGTAGTGGTTTGTTTTTAATGGAGCATGCTGGAGTTTGACTGTGTGAAGAAGTCATTTCAGGGGCAAAATGTCAGAGGTAAGGAAATCCATTAGAGATTGTCATAGTAGTCTAGGAAAAAAATAATGAGAATCTCAACTAGCTAGTGGTAGACTCAAGCAGACAGAGAGTCAGGATGACCTTGAGATTTCTAAAATAATAGATGGTTGGTGACATCATTTACTGAGTTAGAGAATACTAGAAAAGTTGAAGTAGTAAAGTGGAAGTCATGAGTGCACTGTTAAGCTGTGGTTTTGATGTACTTATGAAGACATCCAGTTTGCCATGTACTGTGACAAATACTAAGATGAGGTCTCTGGTTGAGATAGAAAGGGGAATATCCCCACCGCATGGCTGATAGCTGAGGTCCATGTGTAAGTACAGGACTGGAGGAGCATACAGAGATAAAGGAATTGGGGTCCAAGAACAATAGCTGAGTACTGATATTTAATGGGTGAACCAAGGAAGAGGAATCTGCTCCACAGACACCTTTACATCACAGGTGGAAGAAGAGAGAGCAAAATCTCAAGCCCTCTCTGGCAGGACTTATTATTGTGGAACACAGACTCGAAGCAGAGATCCTTTTCTATCAGTGATTTTTCCAACATCTATGTTATGCACCATGTTGAGAATTCTAAAATGACTTCTCCCCCTTCATCATTTGCCCCATCACTCATTCATTACAGGTTACATCTCATCACCCCTTTACATTTCCGTGCCTGTCGGTGCACTAAGCAGAATTATTTCCACACTCCATGTAAGGAGACTGTGTGTTGCGTACCAAAAAAAACCCCACCGTTAACAGATTTTCTGAAAGACTATTTTAAAGGAGCTTCGAGGTACCACTTCTAAATAAATGTTGGGTGCAATCTGAATATTTTATGGAATGCTGCCAGTCCTCATTTCAGAGCTTTTTATTTAGATTGATAGATGGTGACTAAAGTGGCCTCCATCAAAGTAGGTTCCTAAGCAAACTGTCTCTGTGGCTTATTTTACCATATTATTACTCTACAGAGACTCTTCTTAGTTCTTGTCATCATAATGCTTTTAAGATTACAGTTAAGTAGCTAATATCACACACTGTAAATCATGTTAGATATTTGGAATATCTGAGGGAAAATGAATACTTAAAATGCTAATTTTGTCACAACTATGGTCACTAGCAGGTAACTTTTTGAGTTTTTAGGTGCCTGGAGTCCCCTCTAGGAATCCCCTAAGTAGCTTGTTTTGGCCACCTGTTTTCTATATCAAATTTGATGTTCTGTGCAAAAGACATGGGCTATTTCTGGTAGGAATGAAGTGACATAAATATTTACAGAAATACCGTGTAAAGTCCATTCTTTATTTTCAATATCATCAATTATGCTGTCATCAAACACACCCACTCTACTAGAGGAAAAACACACATGAATAAAAATGGACACAGGCCTCCTAACACAGAAAATCCAGAAATACAGTTAAGGCAAGGTCCACAAAGACATTGTTGTCTCGTTAAATATTAGTCTATCTTTGGCCTTGCTCTTAAATATAGTTTCCTCTGAAACCTGTAGGAATGAGAACACTGTCCAGTTTCAATTATTTTCAAGTTTTCTATTTCTAATCTGCAAATAACTTCTGGATGATGTCTGTGGCCATCGAGTGGACGCTTCAGTCCATAAGTTTCACATGAATAAATGTGATACCCTCACTGAGAACTAGACACTTAACTTCTGTATATCTCCGTTTCCTCGACTGCAAAAGCAGAAAGTAATAGCTGATGTGATAATACAGGCGAAACCACTTTGGAAAGTATGTACAGCAGACCACAAATGCCAGTGATTCTATTCTGTGTTCATTAAACTGTTCCTGGTGTCCCCAAGTTATCTAGAGCATTGGGCCTGACTTAACGAAGCTGAAGAGGAGTGAGGAGGAAAGAGGTTTCCATGTCTTGGCAAAGACATGAATGCGTTACTGTAGTTTTGATGGACCTTGATATTAAATTTGAGGTTCACTCCCCCCACTTTTGCTTGTTACCTGGTTATGACAATTTACTGAGACTAATGGGTCCTGCTACTTCATGTAGGAAAAACTCCTTGGATTAGTGCAAACAAAGACAGGAAAATGGAAGCTCTTTTATATCTGTAGAAAATAGATGTCATTTGGATTCAAGGTGGCATTGTGGGTATATGAAGAGAAGTCGTCAGATGAAAGCGTTCACTCAAAATGTCCTATTTCTGTTCAGAGCACTTCAGGTGATCTTACCTGTCAAAATGATACAAGTTATTTATTGCCTTTGAGGACACAAATTTGAGTAAGCCCAAATTGTTCCTTCAAGTACTCATATTAAAGTTGTAGTTTTGCCAGTAATATTAAATTGACCCAGAGGCTTTATTTTCACAGGGGAATGCTTATTTGAGCTTGTAAAAGGGGCATTTTTATTCTTGATTGAAAAACATACTGAGGATGTTAACACTTTTTATTTCCAAAGTGCTATGCACACATCATTTTACACTCATACTATCTATGCAAACCGGTTTGATATTCTTGTCAGCAGCATCAAATTTATAGCCAAAAGACCCCAAGGGCTTCAGTGATTTTTTTTAAAGGAAGGAAAATATAGTTTCAGAGCGCCCTACCAGTCCTCTATTCAGCCCAATCCCCATGGTGGATTCTGCCTTTTTGCATGCAGACACGCCTGCCCTCTTGTTCAGAGACATTGCAGGGCCCTCCCTGCTTTAGGCAGGGTCATGACCTGATTTCAGATAAACACATTGCTATCACTGGTTGAGAGAAGGCTATTTATTCAATCGTTGGCACTCCATTTATTCTGAAATAATTTGAAATTTAGCCTTTTCATATGTCAGTTGAGAAAGTATGCATAATTAATATATTTGAGAACAATTAAGAGAGGACTTCAGACATAGATGTAAGAAAAGCCAATTTGTGAAATGTAAATTGTCACCAATCTCACTAGCAATTATAAATACTTAAAATATATCCTAGGAAAAAAGAGGAGTGAAAAGAATGTGTGATGGGCAGTCTTCTAATGAGCCCCAAGGAAAGACACTGTGTTTGGGGTTTTATAGCTTTATTAGGGAATGTAGCAAAGGATAAAAAACTGAGCACCTACACTTTTCTGGACATATTGCAAAGTGCTTTGTTACGTTGATGGATGCCATTTGTTCTTCACAATTCTTTGATATTTGGATTATTTTTAATACAGGGTAATAGCCTCTGAGAGGTTAGGCAATAGTAAGGTTAGGATTTGTGACTGGACATTCTTTGTTGTTTATTTATATGTTCATTTTGATTTTGTTTTTAAGAGAGAGAAAGTGCCATCTGGGGAGGGATGGGAGAGGGAGAGAGAAAGAGAATCGCAAGCAGCCTCCATGCCCAGTGCAGAGACCGATACGAGGTTCTATCCCACAACCTTAGGACCATGACCTGAGCCAAAATCAAGAGTGGAGATGCTCAACTGACTGAGCCACCCAGGCTCCCCACAACTGGACATACTTTGATTTGAATGTGTTAAAAACAGAGACAACAGGACCAAATTAGAATCACTTGTGCTAAGTCATGTCACTAAAGCAAGACTTAATACCTAATATAAAATACAGCTTCAGTCTCTCCTAGGAGTGGAATCCTGACCCAGTCAATCTGGAATCACCTGGTCAGCACTAGTGAAGTAATCTGTCTGACAGACTGCTGATGTCTCCCAAAGGGAGGTGACTACCTGAAGCTATCCACTTGGTGCTACTAACTTCCTTGACAGCCTCTCTTCTGTGTATACAAGTCTTTAATTTTGTACAGTTCTTCAGAGGCACTTTCTATTTGCTAGATAGGATGCTTTCCGATTCATGAATTGTTGAAGAAAGCCAATGAGATCTTTAAAATTTACTCAGTTGAGTTTTGTTTTTTAGAAAGCCTAGCTCTTTGCTCCTAACCTATAGACAACACCACTTCTAGACCCAGCAGGCAGAAAAGGAGAGGAATAGAAAGAGGCTAATTCCTTTCCAGACAGGGGCAATAAAAGATGAATATTCTATGTCTACCTCGTCAAAGCCTGCCCTCAAACAAAACTTTGAGTGCTAGGGAAAGGGTTAGAATTAAACCAGATTTAAAATCTGTTGATAACCAGGAAGGTTTAATTTGTGAACCTGGCTATGTATGACCCAGTACAGGTGGTATCTCTAGATTCCATCACTTGGCACGTAGATTGTATGTTCTCTTGGAGGGAAATCACATGGTTTCCTGGGTGTGCAGGTCAGAAAGATGTTAGGACAGGAGTCTTGTGTCTGACTCTAGAAGGCTTTGTATACAGCTCTGTTGATCAGCAGTTTCATTGGGACACCACAGGCTCCTCACACTTGAAACAACAAACATTTGTTTTGTTCTTCTAGAGTCTACCCCATGGAGCACCATTTTTAGATGTTTGCTTCTCCTTTTTTAAGATATTTCCCTCTTGGTACCTAAACCTGCCACAGAATTCAGCTTTGGCCGATGCTGCTGACCTTACGCTTTCCGTTCTTACTTGCTGGAATGATGTTTTTCCTCATCAGTTCTCTTTCCACTGCGTGTAGCCTTGCCTCCATTCGTGCACTCCCTGGCTGACCCTGTACCACGACCCCTGGCCCCCTTTGGTTTGGAGTCACTACCTCCCCTTTTTCTGTCTAAAGGTCTCTGGAGTATTTGGGGTTTTGTGTTTGTTTGTTTGTTTGTTTTCATGAACAGCTCCTTGCTGCCCCCATCTGGCTCAAATTGTAATTGACCTATCTTCAGACCAAGAGTTGAGCGTTAGATCACACTCTGTCAATCCCATATTCTTTCTTCTTTCTCTCCTATCACTCCCTCCAAATGTTTTATTATTATTATTATTATTATTATTTTCTACTATTATTTCAATAACTATTTTTTCTTGGATTTATCATATCACTAAAACTGGATGTATATATGTTCATCTTAGATTATAACAATGAGAACTTTTTGTTTTCCTTTGATTTTAGACATAAAATCTGTTTTCCTTATTAATACAGTGTACCTGCTCAATATTGAAAATTTTGGAAACAATTAAAGGCATACAGATCACTTATCCATACATACAAACATCACTTATAATTCAGCGACAACAGATAGTTATCATTAACATTGTGGTGTTATCTGTATGTGTTATTTATAAGATTCTGTATGAAGGCTTCCATAGCCTGTTCTTCCTCTTAGTAATATGTCATTAGCTATTTTGGCCCTTTTAAATAGTGCCAACCTCCTTTCAGAGGCGATCATACTCACAACTTTGTTGGGGCTTCAAATCATTATAAGATTATAAGCATCTGCGAACCAGATTTTGAATATGTGAACAGAAGCTTCTTCTGTATTCTCTCCACACTGTAGAATGCTAGGCTCTTTATGCTATGATGCTCAATAAATGAGGTTGACTGTCTGTTTTGAGTTCATGATATGTTTTCCAAAATGGCAATAAAAATGGTAATGAAATGTTAAGTTATTCTCAGCTACTAAATTCCTAGTACCAGGAACATCATAAATTGTCTTTTTGATGATCAAAACTATTTGACCATAAATTTCAACGAAGTCACAATAACCTCTGAATTTCTCTCCAGTCCCTTTTATCCCATATGTTTTCATCATGACTAAATTATTTTACAACTAATTAGAATGTAAGAAAAAATACAGTATATATTAAGGTGCTTTTGAGAAGTCATTGAATGTACAGAAAATATTCTATTATACAGGGCATTTGGTGGAGCATTTCACCCCAAATACCCTTTTTTGTCAATAATTCATCTGTCCATCTTGCCTTTTTTCTGGCCATAGTGAAGTAATTCATGTATATACTTTCCTGTGAACTAGAAGGGAATGAATAGGCTCAAAAATCAAAACTGCATGCCAAAGGAGTGCTCAAAATCACCAGCATTGGTGCTATACTCTTTCTTGTTAATGCTTCTAGCTTATAGAAGCTGGCGAGGTTGAATTATATACCAAGCCGGAAGGAGAATCTATGGACAGGTCTGTTTTTAGCTACTGCACGAGGTCAGCCTTGATATGGGAGAGATCTGTCCACTCCTCTTCTCTCTTAATGGTAAGAAACAAAATGTTACAAAATCAAGACTGAATTGAAGAAATGAACTTGTTTACATTTAAACAAGATAGTAAAAAGAGTCTGCTCTTTTCTCCCCAATTAATAATCTTCACATTTTAAGGCAGTTTTAGGTTCACAGCAAAAATGAGAAGAAGTGCAGAGATTCGCATACGCTCTTGCCCTCCCACACCCACAGCCTCCCCTACTATCAACATCTCACACCAAAGTACATTTTTGTGCTGGTTGAGCCTATATTGACACATCATTACTGCTCCAAGCCCATAGTTTACATTATGGTTCACTCTAGGTGTTACACATGACATGAGTTTGGGCAAGTTTATATGTACCCACCATTATAGTATTGTACAGAACAGTTTCACTGTTCTAAAAATCCTCTGGGCTCTGTATATTCATCCCACCCTCCCCCCCAACCCCGCCCCTCCCCTCCTCAAGTTCTAATCCTCTTGCTGTCTCTATAGTTTTTCCTTTTCCAGAATCTTGGAATCATCCTACAGCATGTAGCCTTTTCAGGTTGGCTTCTTTCACTTAGTAATATGCATTTCAGTTTCCTTTATGTCTTTTCATGGCTTGATAGCTCATTTCTTTTTTAGCATTGAATAATATCCCAATGTCTGGATGTACCACAGTTTATCCATTTAACTACTGAAGGACATCTTGTTTGCTTTCAAGTTTTGGCAATTAAGAACAAAACTGCTACATGTATCTGTGTTCAAGTGTATGGTTGGTCATAAGTTTTCAATTCATTTGAGTAAATCAAAGAGTGTGATTGCTAGATTCTACCACAAGAATATGCTTAGATTTGTCTTTCAAAGTGGCCATACCATTCCACATTCCCACCAGTGATGAATGAGAGTTTCTGTTACTCCACATCCTTTTTAGTAGTTGGTGTTGTTAGTTTTTGGATTTTGGCCATTCTAATAAATATGTAGCAATATCTCATCATTAAATTACAATTCCCTAATGATGTATGATGTTGAATATCTTTTCATGTGCTTACTTGGTGATCTGTATATCTTCTCTGGTGAGGCATCTGTTGAGGTCTTAGCTCATTTCTTTCAATGGATTGTTTGTTTTCCTGTTGTTGACTTCTAAGAGTTTCTTTTTATATATATATTTTGAAGAACAGTTGTTTATAAAAGGTGTCCTTTGCAAAAATTTACTCCTAGCCTATGGCTTGTCTTCTCACTTTTTTAAAGAGCATCCTTTTTAAAAACAGCTTTCTTTTCACTTTTGTCTCCATGGATAACCAATGCAAAGAGTTCTTCTTAACATATTTAGAAAATAATTGTTTAACTGGAGAAATTGAATAAATTATATCTTCCTGACTGTTCTTGGTTCTAATTCAGGAAACTTAAAATCCATGATCTCTGATTTATGGATGCTCAATATTTACCTTTTCATTCCCTAAATGTTAAGTGGATGTGACCTTGCAAGAAAGAATATAGCAAAGAGACTTATTTTATTTTAATTTTTAAAAATTTTTTGACATAGAGAACAGAGTGCAAGCGGGGAAGAGGCAGAGAGAGAGGGAGACATAGAACCTGAAGCAGGCTCCAGGATCAGAGCTGTCAGCACAGAAACTGATGCAGGTCTTGAACTAACGAATCCTGAGATCATGACCTGAACCGAAGTCAAACGCTTAACAAAGTGAGCCACCCAGTCACCTTGCAAAGAGACTTCTTAACTTTATGTTTAGTGTCCCTGAAAGCAATTCTCTTCTGGCATAGTATTTCCTGTTCAGGAATATTTCTGTCCAAGTACAGACAGGATGTTTTCCCCCCCACTATCCTAGAAAGGACTACCATGACCAAGTCCAAGAAAATGAGATTAAAGATAAAAAATATGGCATTATATTTCAGTTCTCTACTCAGCATTCTCAAACATCTTACAAACACTGGTCAAAAAAAGTTATTATGTGGTATTTTCCTTAGGGCAAATGTGAAAAAAGAAATGTTTGCTCTCTGTTTATATTCTGGTACCATACAATATATTCTCAAAGAAGAATAGCTTTACAAATTCCTTCAAAAATGTTGTTTTTGCTATTTCCTTTTCTCTCTTCCACCCTTTCTTAAATGTTTTCTGAACGTAGCTGAAATTATCTTCAGTTTAAATTCCATGTAATTCTTTGTTTATTGTCTACTTGGTCATGAAAGGGAGTGATGGGGATGATAAAGTTAGAACTTTATAAAAGCTATATGTAAAATTTAATTATAGATATTGAGTACAATGGGCTGTTAAGTAATCTTCCATTTATGCTTGATTATATAAATATACTTATAATTTCAAAAGTGTTCAGACAATAATTTTAGATGAAATCAATCAGATACGTAATCAAAGTTAGATTATTCTAGTAAATACACATCCATACACACAAAAAAAATTAGTTTTGATTACTCTATGTTCTATCATTATGCACATAAGTATAGTTTCTCTTTCTCTCAACCTTTTCCCTCTTCTCCTGATGAAATCCCCTATCCTTTGAAATGATAATGTGACACCGAGAATTTCATGATAAAAGATGTAAGAGAAACATGACCTTTTCAGCAAATGCAACACTCAGTAAGAGTGTTGTCTATATTTCCATTTCATCTTGTTTACGTAAAACACAACAATCTTCACTCTTTCAATAGAGAGAGACACTGTAGCAGTTAACAGACTAATAATGGAAGTAGAAGGAAAAGTATGACATAGGTTCAAAACTCTTCAAAATTACAATAATTTGAGAAGAGCTCGCCCTATCCATTTTATTTAAGGGTTAAATGTTAGAACTCCAAGCTCTTCAATCTGTCAATAGACAATTAGATGTGCTACAAAACATCTCTCCTCTACAACTGTGTCTTCAGTGTGTTTAAATTGGGTGAAGTCACAGTTATTAGCCTGATAAGCAGTGATGTCATTGACTCTCTGGGCTACATTTCTCCCTATTAAACATGGCTGCACGAGGGAATAATTTTTGGACAGCTGCATCAGATGTTGCTGTGTTTTGCAGATCTAGCTAACGTGGAAGCTTCCTCTTTATTGAACTTGGTATTTGTGCTGGAATAAATTCTCAGAAATCATTAATAAAGTAATTTTTAAAAATGCCCCTGCCATTTCTGTGAGCTCAGATTACAGCAGTTACAGTAATTACTGTTAGTGATATGCAATATTCCCAGGGCTTATTAAGGAGATTTTTATGGGCGTCTTTTTTGCAATCTTTGCGCCTGAAAGATTGTGAAGGAAAAAGGGTGCTAACGATGGCAAGCCTCAGCACTGCTATCACCTTACTGTTTATGATGTTTATAAGAATACTTAGAAATTTTGGCCCTTTCTCACATAGACTCCTCTCAGGCCATTGACATAACTTCCACCTTTAGGCAATTTGCATGGTCTAATTAGACCAAAATTTACTTGGAGAACAAACTACAGCTCTTACAGAGGGTAGGACAATTATGAAGAGTCATCATTTGCCATCTGTGCTGTTTTCCAATAGGTCAGTGGAAAATCATTTTCTTGGAATACCTATAGCCATTTATGTCTGAGGCCCTAAGGGAATTGACTTTCCCTTAGAACCCTTCTAAGGAAACAGCATCTGGCTGTGGTCTTTTGCTTCCTACTTGAATACAGCCAAGAAGCAGAATTCTTTCTAATCGAGAGTTCCATATATAAGAATCCCATTCAGACTTTCTAATAGGCCTGAGGCTGACTCTAGGAATAGATTGGATTTTTTTTTCTCATGGCTACTTAACCATTGTTTCAGTGCCTGCAGGTAGGTGGACAATTTCTCCTTCCTTTCCTTCATCTTTCTTTTTCCTTCCTCCTCCCTCCTTTTCTTCCTTCATCTATAACATTTATTTATATGTAGTTCTTTTCTGGGCATGGAGCCTGGTGCGGCTCGTGGTTTATTTATAATGTACTGTCTCCCTATCTTCTGTTTGGAGGTGGGCATATTATCCAGAGATTATTAAGCATTCTGTAGGTCTGTTAGAGAGCAACATAGATTGCTGGACTCTTAATAAAGCAAGGTCAGTGATGACCACTGCAAAAACAAGTTTACCATTAAGTATTATTTACTCAAGAAGAGACAATGTTGTCTCTTCAATCTCAGACTTTAGAATTAGTGATGGGTCTGAGGGGGCATGAACATAAGGAGAAGGGATGTGGGAAGAGTGCTCCTTTCAAGTCAGTGAGTACTCTGCCTGCAGAGAAGCAAATGGAAGAGACAGCTGAGAGGCATTCTCATTCAGTTTTGAAATCTATAAACAAATAAGTTGAGTTATTTTCATCTCATAGTTATCTTTAGCAATGACACAATAGTATTATGCATAAGGGGGAAATGTTGCCTTTTTTTAGTAGTTAAAGCTACCTACATCCCTTTCAGAATAAAACTTTTTCATGTATGAGGGAGAGGATAGTGTAGTGATAAACATACACTTGGAAGCCAGGTTACCGAGCACACATTTTGTCTCTGTATTGTGACCTTAATCTACCTATGGCTCAGTTTCCTAATGTATATAATGGGGTTAAAAACACCATCTACCTCACAAAGTTGTTAAGTTGATTAAAAAAGCATGTATTTATAAAGCAGTCAGAATGGTATCCGCCATGTAGCAAGCAACTTGAAAGTGTTTTCCAGACAAATAAAAGTTCAACCCTCTCCAATAAGATGGAAATTTTAACATTAATAGGGAATGGAGGAGTCATTGCTTATGATTTCTTTTCCATGGACAGAGTTTAGATATACATTTGGTGGATGGCCCATAAATTTTATTGAGTGATTGAGCACTCTGCTCAGTATTTGGACCACATTGCTATTTTTCATATAGAGTCTATTTTACTAAGACTTTTCATTAGATTTGAACAAAATTATGGTCACATTGGTTCCCGGGATCTTTCACCATAGAGTATTGCTATAGGAAGCACTTAGATAAAGGCATTAAATTATCCTTTATTGATAAGAAGCTACACTTGGTGAATTAATTTTTTATTTATACATTAACTTTTAATAGTCATTTAACTTCAGAAAGAGTCATAGACATATGGTCTTTCAATATCTTCCAGTTAAGATATTCTAAAATCAATCTTTTCATTTCCAGAAATAAATCTAATTTGATCACGTCATTTCCTTGATTAGAGGCATTTAGTGTCTCTCCATCATCCACACAAGATACAATACTAGTGCCTTAGTTGGTACATGCCTTTCATGATCTGGCTATATATAACCTTTTTTTGGCCTAATCTCTTATCATTTCTTCCATTTCTCCTTACTTTAGCTCTACAAATATAAAACTAAACACAGGGTTAATACCTTTTACATTTGCACTTGGAAATGCAAGTTGTTGTTCTCAGCACCTGTAACATATCCTTTTTGACGCCTCACTGTCTACTTTCTATATCTCCTCTTAGCCCATGTCAAACTGTGCCTCGGCCTTTACATTTTAGCTCTGTTTAACCAAACTTCTATGGCTACATAAGCTCTCTCCTCCATGTTGTCACTGTAATAAAATTAGACCTGCTGTGTGTGAAGCTCTACTCCAACCTCTTTACATATATTAAATCATTTAATCCTTATTAATGTGGAAGGAAAATGTTTCCCCATTTTACAGACTGGGAAATTGAGTCACAGAATAAGTTAAATAAGTTTCCCAAGGTCATACTGTTGATTGATTACAGAGTCAGAATTTAAAGTGCACTGCACTAAATTGAAGCTTCTATATTTTTATATTTTTCTACTTATCAGATCTTAATAAATATTTATACATATGACTCTTTGTTCCAGTAAACAGCTCTACGGCCTACTAAGATCCTTAACTCATGGATGCTCAATAAGTGTGTGCAAGATGGCTATTTATTCATTAAAATTTTGAAAATTAGGAAGTGTAATTATTGAATCCAAAGAAACACATGATTTCTCAAATCTCCATTGCTTTTTTCCATCTTCTATGTTTTCTGATTAATAAAAACCACAGTAATGATCCTACTACTATTTTCTTTTCAAGAGACTTAAACACTTGCAGTTGAATTAGAGACTGGATATGATTTTGTGTCTTTTAACTTGACATTCCCAATCATCCACTACTTTAGTAATCTTTTCATTTAGACTACAGTAGACCTAGATAATGAGTATATGTTATAATATATTTTCTCAACCTGGAAGACATAACTATCTCTGTTTTAAAAGCTTCTAGGCAAAGGGGGAAAATTGAAATAAAAATGAAACCTAGAATTTTGCCACACTCTAAAAAAGTATTTTAATAACAGCACCATTATGTTCTGCTTTTGAAATAACAAACTATTCTTTTTCCAGTAGAGAGGGAAAGTCGCGTAAAGATTACAGTAAACATCAGCACTTTGTAGAGGGATGACTTCATTACTTTGCTCTAGTCTTACTTCCCATATTTCTATATTATGTTATCCTATAGGTCTGATTGATTTTCTTTCAGGCATTTATTTATTTATTTACTTATTTATTTATTTATTTTTTAATTTCTAGGAGAGAGAGACAGAGACAGCGTGAGCAGGGGAGGGTCAGAGAAAGAGGGAGATACAGACTCTGAAATAGGCTCCAGGCTCTGAGCTGGCAGTCAGCACAGAGCCCGACGCGGGACTCGAACTCACGAACCGTGAGATCATGACCTAAGTGAAAGTCAGACGCTTAACCAACTAAGCCACGCAGGCGCCCCTCTTTCAGTCATTTAATAGTTTACTTCATGGTCCTTTGTAGAAATACCACAGGTGCTTACTTACTACCCACCTCCACCCTTATTTATTATTTTTTTTTGATGACACTTCATAGAACTTTAGCCAGATCTCATAGAAAACATGACAACTTTGTCAAAATAAGAAGTATCCGTAGCCATCTCTATATTGACAACAAACCTAGTCAACTCACTGTAAGTGTGGATCAAACTGATTGGCCCTGGCAAGAAACCATTTAAATTCATCTCTATTTTTATGCTCAAATTCATGCTATGTTTTTTCACCTGTTTTTTTTTTTTTCCAGTTCCAAGATGACACAACTTTGAGGGAACTTAATAAATTAGGTGTAGTCAACTCTCTGTGTATTTCAAATATTCCTACTTTCTTTGTAATGGTCATAGAAAAAGAACTCAGGAATTTACCACTGGAAGTCTGCTTTTTTAAAATTAGAATGGTGGAATCTTTCTCTCTTACTGAATTTAATAGTGCATGTGCATGCATGTGTGGGTGCAGAATGCATTTCTAGAATGACCTCGTGATCTCACCACTAGAGTTTGATTTCCATCCCTTACTTCTATTTTCCTTCTCTAGAAATATTTCTTATGTAATTTCCTGTTGCATCAATGTTGTTTTTTTCCCATTCTAAGTTCTGTTGAGTCTCACAAATCTAACTCTGAAGATTTCAAATTACATATTCCTTGCAAAAATATTTTCTTTCATAATTATGATTTGCACTCCCCCAGGAATAAAATGCAAAAGAAAAAATAGGGATGCCTCTAATAGCCAGGTACAAACTCATAAAACACAACAACAATCTTTAAAAAACACGCTACTTTTGTTTATGACTTCTGTCAGCTGAATCAACCTACAAATTTTTATCTAAATGTTAAGCAGTATGAAACAGAATAAGATAGTCAGTATAGTTCAAATACAAAGAAAGTAAGTAAACCATATTGTTTATTTTGTGACATTTTCTGCAGTGTGTTCCTTAGCATGGTAAACTTTTTTTGCAAATTTTGAGATAGCGCATAAGTATGAGGATATCCATTTCCAGCACTGTCAAAGTGAATTCCAATTGAGCTCAGTTTTTATCTGTTTGTTGGAAATCATATTTATGAACACAGGTAATGTGTCTCTGCTCCCGTCCCACAGGACTTCCTACCAAAAGCCAAGCACTGCTGTTTTGCTATTTGAAACCTAAAAACAAAAGTTCCCACCTATCTATATATTACAACCCTGCTCATCAATTTGGATGATTTTGTTTATTTGTCTCTGCATACACCTGAGTGAATTGCTTATTTCTTCCTTCTCCTCCTCCAATTCCAAGTCTCTCATTCTCTGCCTTTCAGAGCCTACTTGAACTACAAGTCAAAAAAGACACTTATGAAGATCTTAGATTATTGTTATCCAACCATTCCATTTAAAAAATCTTAAAATACATTTTATGGTGGCTAAAATAACATTCATAAACTTAACAATATCTTACTTTTATTTGTATGGGTATATTTATGTTCAAGGAGTTTCTGATGCTACCTTATATTAATTTTTCTCTTTGGGTAAGTGCGGTATCCTTTTAAATGCTAAAGAATCATGTAGTTCCACAATTCTACAAACTCAAGAATTGTTGCTGTGCTCTGGCTAGTCACTTGGTCCACAGGCTGGGAAAGTAAGAGAGTGATAAAAATATTTTAAACTCCCTCATCCTTAATACTTGTATTTTGCTCAGAGTAGGGTGATGATTTAAGCAGATAGTAAGTCATTAACTTGTTAACAGAAGAGTGGTCTGGTGAGAAACACTCTCTGATGCCAGATAGCTTTCTCCTTTCGTTCAATGTTTAGGGCCCCCAGGGAGAGGCCTCAGGACCATGAATATGTCAAGTTCATTGGATATTTCTTAGCAGGTTTTTCCAGGGAGCCCTTGCCCTACACTGTCTATATCTCTTTCCCTAGGGGCACAATCTGAATCAACATTCCTCTCTTGTTGAAGACTCCACTTAATCTTTTTACAAATCAAAATGTGTGAAGTTTTAATCTGCATAGCTCTAAAGTCTAGAAGACATTTCCTGGATTGTGGGAATCCTATATCAGATGGGCACTCCTGGCTTGATATGTTAAATATGTTAAATTGATTTTCTTAAGGACTTCAATGCAAATGAGGAACTTTAGAAAGGAAAAGCTATAGAAACTTCATATGGAACCATGAAACCATAGTGGTGATTCAGTAATAGAAAATGTGGGCAAATGTCAGACAGATTATGTTGTAGAAATCTTGATTCCAAGGCTTTGGGTGAGACTCCCAAAAGTATTTATTGGTTTTGATGACTGATTTAGAAGTAAGGTTAATGGATTTGGAAAGAAACATCAGAAGGGAAGTGAAGAATGAGGTCTCTTGACTTCTTTAAAAGATGTTGTTAATCAGACCCAGAAGTTGTACTAACAACAACAACAAAATCATAAATTAAACACTCAGGGAAAGAATGCAAAGAATTTTAGCGACAAAATAACATAAAAATATGAGGATGTACATAGGAAATCCTATTAAGATGAAAGACAATATGATACCATTAAATTAATAACAAATTAAGGAAGTAATTTTAAAATACCACAAAAATATAGCATTCAGAAAATCCTCCAAGAGAAGATAGGTGCTAAAGGAAGGTGTGTACATAGATAGACTGGGAAGTAGTCAGCCACACGTGGGTCTAGCACACTAATCCAACTCAACTGGTCCCAACCCAAATTGTGTTTATCACAGTTAAGGTTTGAGCAATTGGATTTAATTTGAACTTTACAGAGATTAATAGAATTAGATAAAAGATGAGATGCTATGCCTAGGTCAGTATGGATAAGAACATGAAACTCTGGACAACATAGTACCATTTCTCTGAGATCAGAAAGAGCTGAGCAGTTATATTATTGAAAGGGTGTGTTGAACTCTAGTCACTATGTGGATAGCAGATAGCATCTCCAGTAATGCTCTACTGGTGAGAAACATTTTTTCCTCTACCCTTCTAGGTCCTTTAATCAAATTGGTCTAATAATCAAACTGGTCTAATAATCAAATTGACATAAGACAGATTAAGAGGAGAAAAACGAAATCACATACAAACAGGGGCCCCGTAAGAATATGAGATCCTAGGACAAGCAGATCAGTTGAGGTTTACATACTATCCTGAGCTAAGAAATGTGATAATGGTCTAGAACAGCAAAGCAGGGGAGGGTAATTTACAGACTATCAGAAGAACAGATGTTTGTTAATTAGATGCTTAGCTTGCCATACAGGTAGGCCATTGAAATAAAAGTTATCCCTAGTGGGGCGCCTGGGTGGCTTAGTTGGTTAACCGTCCGACTTTCGCTCAGGTCATGATCTCGCAGTCCGTGGGTTCGAGCCCCACGTCGGTCTCTGTGCTGACTGCCAGCTCAGAGCCTGGAGCCTGTTTCAGTCTGTGACTCCCTCTCTCTCTGACCCTCCCCTGCTTGTGCTGTCTCTCTCTCTCTCTCTCCTAGAAATAAATAAAACATTTTTTAAAAATCGTCATTATGAAATAAAGCAAGGTCATATTGTTCTTTAAAAAAAAAAAAAAGTTATCCCTAGTAATATCCCGAGTAATATCTCTCTCTCTCTCTCTGAGCCAGGCCCCCTATCTAAATCTTTTTAGGTAGGTAAGAGAAAGGTGAACATTTTTCTTAAATCTGCTGGGTCTTGATTGCCTTTAACTCAAAATAATCCACATGCCAAAGTGGGATATTCTGGGGTCATCTGTTCTGTTCCCCTTCACTGCCCAATGCAACATGTTCTCTTAATAATTGAGAGGGATTCAATTCTCCACTGCCCATGTAAACTATATTTTTAACTACTTTGTCTAGACTTCAAGTTAGAGTGATAGTTTTCTGAAGCATTGCAAAGATTTCTTGGACTCAAAATGTGATCTGAAATGGTGGGGATTCCAAAAACCTGGGTCAGTAGACAGCATACATGGATCCAGTATGGAGAACTGGGCCGAAGGAGGGGCAAACATGACTTTTCCACGTTCAATTTTAAGTCTCTACATATAGAGGTAGCTGTGAAGGATTCACAGTTACTTCTTGGAATGGAAAGATGTGCTCTGCAAGTGGAATGTACTTTCATAATTCCAGATAACTTTGTTTATTCGCCCTGTAATAACAAGATCTTAGGGCTTAGGTACTTCTCTGCTATCCTTGTTATCTGGGTTGCTCATTCAAGCAGTTATTTGTTCCTTATCTACTTATTCAACAAGTATTTTTTTAAAACTTATGTTGGCCAATCCGGAATAGTCTCTTTTAGCAAACAGTTTGCCTAGCATGTGTCTGGTCACTCCAAATATGAACTACTTTAAGGACATAGATGAGCTTCTATTTTCTTTATATTACCCCACTTGCCCACATCAGTTCTTGGCATGTAGTAAGCAGTTAAGGCCTACCTAATTAATTTACTTAAATTGAAATTACATTCAGAAGGTGTGTGGATTTCAACTAAATAAATGCAGGTATTAGAATAACTCATTTCCACTAACACTAGAATTCTGAATAAATGAGACCAGGAATATGAATGTTGTAAATCTAACTGCAGTAACAGAGAGACATTAATTGCTACATCAGTGTCATGCTTGAAAGAGAAGGCTTATTTTGAAAAGAGTCTTGGACATGAATGGAAGCCCCAGGATCTTTCCTGGATTGTTCTTAAAACTATAATCCAGGTAAGAAGTTGAAACTGGTAAATAAAGAACTCAGTCAAGTGTCAGGTTTCAGGAACAAGAGTTCACTCGCAGGACAATTGTTAAAACTTTGATAATCTTCCATTGGCTCTTTCGGGATATTGCCTATATTTGACTCTCTGTAGCAAATTTTATCCAAAGATAGTCAGTCGTGTTTAAGTGAAGAACTTCAGATGACCTGAGGCATCTAGCTGAGCTCTCTGCAGTCAGGTTAGAAAAGTAGTTAGTGGTGCTGTGTGGGCTCAAAAGAGATGGGACAGGAGTAGAAAGAAGTGTTGGAGAAGCAGAATCTCCTGACTTTGCCGAAGGCCAGCCCTGCCTTTTTGTATATGAGCCCGGTACTTAGAAACACAATGAACTCTTGGTTTGAGAGAATCTCTCAAGGGTGTATGTTTTCCATGTGAAGACTTGAGTTCCTGCCAATAAGGAGATGAGGTCCTTACTATTTTTGAAACACAATTGTAGAAGTAGTCTGCAGTTGAAAGATTTGAAAAAGGGAATTCCCACGTCAACCCTGCCCCCTCCTGCAACAGTCCTGTATAGTTTTGTCTGTATTTGACTCTAGTCACAGAAAGCAACTCTTTCTGATGATTCTGGATGGAAGGGGCCAAAGAAGGGGAAGCATTTTCCAATTGCTTTAATGTGCAACCTTCTTACTTCTCAAGAGCCAGTTATCGACATGCCACCTCAGTATGTGAAAATTACTTGACTGCTAGAAACTCCCAAAGAACTTTTACACTATATTCTGCCTTTCTTGGCAGCTTTCCTTGGAGACATTTTGGCATAGTTTTGCCCTCTCTTAAAGGATAAGCTTTTTCTCCTCCATCAGATATTTGCTAGGCATCAACTGATTTCTTTGCTAACCTACATAACTTCCAGATCTATGGCCTAAGACTTTATCTCCATAATGCCTTTTTCTGGAACTTAAATTTTAAAATGCATTCAACTAAATGAAATCTGGTTTAAAAAAATATCCTAGAGACAACTTAAAGAAGGGCGGGGAGGGGGGACTTTTAAAACAGTATCCAAAAAGATCTTAGGCAAAGACAAAGCATTTTTCTTAGTGGTGGCAAGAAAGTGTATGAATTGATTTCATGCACAAGCAATCTCAAATTTTATGAAAACAAGTCGTATTCCAGAACTGTGTGTTTGGAATTTGGAAAGTATTCACTCATTAAAACAACATGTTGTCTCGGGATTAGAGTGTCAGGCTAACTCACAAAAGCTTACTTAATTCATGGAGAACTGCAGTGTGTAGTGTCAGAATACCTTAAAGCAGGAATCAGGCAGCCTTGAGAGTTAGATGGAAGAAGAATGGCTTTTCCCATTTCCTAGGGATGCCTCTAAATAATAATTTGAAGCCTGTGGGATTTGGCCTTGACATTCTTCTACAACCCTCTCTGATCTTTCTTCCTCCACTCAATGCTACTCTGATAGTCCTAGAACACCTTTAATATGCCCTCATACTCAGGCACTCCTACTCAGACACCTTACCCATCATTTCATTGAGATTTTAAAGGATCTGTCTTCCTTCAACTCTCAATTTCCAATTTTCTCAGCATATTTATATTTAAGTGCTAAAAACAGATCAATCAAAACCAATTAAATCACACTATGGTGTGGAAAACCAACAACTTCTCTGCAAGTATTCTTTTAAAAGAGACTTGTTGACCCAAATATATCAATTCAGATAAAATGGTGCAAACTAGGGGAGTCTGGGTGGCTCAGTCAGTTGCACATCTGACTCTTGGTTTCAGCTCAGGTCATGATCTCACAGTTTGTCAGTTCAAGCCCTGCATTGGGCTCTGTGCTGACAGTGCAGAGCCTGTTTAAGATTCTCTCTCTCTTTCTCACCCTCTCTCTGTCCCTCCCGCAGTTTTTCTCACTCTCTCCAAATAAATAAATAAACTTCTTTAAAAATGGTGCAATTACGGCTATTGGAGAGGTGTTTATTTGTAAGGGTGTAAGAATTATCCTAGAAGCAGGTCAACTTGCAATTCCCATCATGTAATTAAGCATATTATATGTATATGTGTGTGTGTGTGTGTGTGTGTGTGTGTGTGTATACACAACAATGTGACTTTTTATTTGAGTTGGCACTACAGATTCATATGCTTCAGTTCTTGGTTCTGGTTCTGATACCTCAAGACTACCTGCTATTTTTTAAAAAAGATTTCATCTCAAGTTAATTAGCATTACCTATTGAAACAAAGAGTTCCCAAATCTCAGTTGATTTACACAATAAAAGTTTATTTCTGTTCACACAAAATCCTTTGGAAGCAGGGCAACTCTTTTCCAATAGGAAAATCAGGAGGTTCTGTCATTTAAGTCTTTCAGTCTAACTGGTAAAGAAAGAACATGGAAGACTGGACATATGGCACATAGCTTTTCTGCCTGTTTTTGCATTGGCCACAATCTATCACATGGTTCAATCTAACTGCAAGGAAGCCTTGAAATGTGGAATAGCACAGAAATAGCGTGAATGTCACACTCTCTGATGCACTGTTACCAGTGGATATTCGTCCTCAGAGTAAGCTGCTCATCTTTTTCATGGTTTCTTTTCTATCTGAAAGCAAAACTTACTTGAATCTCCTAAGTTCCTTCCCTTCACTTCCAGATACAGGGATACCAGTTGAGTGTGTGTGTGTGTGTGTGTGTGTGTGTGTGTGTGTGTGTGTTTGCTTGGCTAATGTATGGCATAACTTATGGCAGTGAAATGAGCAGAAGGTAGTTGGAGGAGGCTAGAATAGTGTGGGACATAGGAAGAAATGAGCAACATAGGAAGAAACAGGAAAGTCATGGAAAGATTATTTGTATATTATGGTGAGCAACATAGGAAGAAACAGGAAAGTCATGGAAAGATTATTTGTATATTATGGCTTTTGAATCAAGGACTCTTTTTCTCCAGTCCTTTGTTTGGTTGTTTGTTGTTTTAACAACACCTAGTAAGTCAGTCTTTTTTTCTCTGCTAGTAACTTCTTCACATAATTATTTAGATACAAATAGTAAGTCTAAAGGTGCAAGTGCAGAGTCCAAGATAATTATATCTAGCCCTTAAAATTTTAGAATGACTATACTGACAAATTCCAAATATGTAGGCAACTCTTTATATAATGCAAGTTCTAAGAGGAAGCATACATAATTAAAAATTATGGACAAGCAAGTCACCCACATGACTTCACAATTGTGCTGGTGTGGACTTCTTGGGAATTGCTATGATTTCAGTTACTTGTGAAATGGAAAGTGAATAGTATTTGATACTTCGATGGGTTTGCACAGTAGGTTCTGAGTTTGGTTTTGTAAGTCAGGAAATACTCAGATTTCTGCTTGAGCAGATATTCCTCTGAACTGTCTGATGTGTTCTCCCTGTGGAATTAGCCCCAAAATTCTTTGAATGTGGAGGCTGCAAGTCCTCAGGTTGATTCAATCTTCTAACTACTTTTAAACATTTTATTTCTTTCATTTATTTTATCTTCCTTTTCATTGTAATGCCCATTATTTATTTAAAAATTTCCAACCATAGGGGCGCTTGGGTGGCTTAGTCAGTTAAGCTTCCGACTTTCGCTTA
This sequence comes from Proteles cristata cristata, assembly GCA_017311185.1. Classification (NCBI taxonomy): domain Eukaryota; kingdom Metazoa; phylum Chordata; class Mammalia; order Carnivora; family Hyaenidae; genus Proteles; species Proteles cristata. The sequence goes on along the minus strand of JAESUZ010003861.1, from coordinate 574,343 downwards.
GGTCATGATCTCGCGGTTCGTGGGTTCAGGCCCCGCGTCGGGCTCTGTGCTGACTGCCAGCTCAGAGCCTGGAGACTGTTTCAGTTTGTGACTCCCTCTTTCTCTGACCCTCTCCTGCTCACGCTGTCTCTCTCTCTCTCCTAGAAATAAATAAAAATAAAAAACATTTAAAAAAAATTCCAACCATAGTTTTCATATAAGTAAAAATAGTCACATGCTACAAAGAAGATGTGGACAGCAGAGCTGATATTAGAACACAGAGCAATTGACATGACTTGGAAAGGGAAAGAAAGCAACATATGCATGGAGAAATGTGTATGGAGTATGGAGATTTTGGAGGTTGTTTTTGTTTTTGTTTTCCTGTGGCTGAAAAGGAAGTCTATCAGCATGCACATAAGTCCCAATAACTGGTATACTAAAACTCAAACTATAAAGTTGATGTAACAAAAGGCAATTTCACTATTATCAATACACAGATATACTAAATCTGAGAGGAAAGAATTCTTATTATATACTGCAATGTGCTACACTTCAGAATTTTTAGTATACTTTTTTCTATTTCATTTCATCTTCAAAACAACCTCATGAGTATGCAAGACATGAATTGTTATGCCCATTTCATTGTTAAAGCAAATGAGGCCAAAAGGCTTAGGCATCTTGCTGGAGTCACACTCTCCTGAAGTGGTTGAGTCAGAAACAGAGCCTACTTTTCTTTACAGTCCAATTTCTCTTAAGCTATAACAACTTGGAGTTTTCTCCATGTTAAGACCTAACTGGGAAAGCTAGACATGTGTTGGTTTTTCTAGAAGCAGTAGTTTCCTCATCTCTAGGGAGGAATTTTCTCTAGATTCTCTTTCCCTTTTCTTGAAAGGTGGGAATAATAATATCCACTCTTTGGTGAATACATGGAAGGGATGTACTATAATAGTTAAAAGCCTCATTGTCATTCTTGGCTCACAGTTCATATGCAATCGTGAAGCAAATCCCATGGTTCTATATCCAAAGTACATCCTCAGTTCAATCACTTCTCACTTCTGCCTCTGCCATATGCCTAGCTTGGACTATTGCAGCAGTCTCCTGACCTCCCTGCTCCTTTTCTCACTGAGCCCGCTCCCAAATCTAATTTTCCTACAGCTAGTAAACCATTCCCTCCTCTGCTCAAAACCTTTCAAAGCTCCCTATCAGACTCAGAATAAAATCTTCCACAATGCCCTACCATATATGCCCGTGGGAATCTTTTTTTTTTTTAACTGCATTTTCTACTACCCTCATCCCTTAGCTTACCATCTTTAGTTCCATTGCCTCCTTCTTATCCCTTTAATGTGACCATCATTACCCTGTAAACATGTGCCACCTCCTGGAGTTCTTTCCCTGCAGATGTGTCTCTGAGTGGCTTCCTATCTTTGGATGGTTCTCATTACAAAGATACCTCTACAAAGAACTCTTTAAGCCATCTTATCTAGCTAAGTTTTACCCAACACATCATCACTTATTTTGTTTTTGAGAATTAGGATTTTATTTTATTATTTATTTTATTTTATTTTATTTTATGTTGTTTTATTTTATTTTATTTTATTTTATTTTATTTTATTTTATTTTAATTCCAGTATTGTTAACATATAGTGTTATGTTAGTTTCAGGACACCATCACATTTATCCCTTATCACATTTATTATATCAGAAACATTTTTATTCATTCATTTTCTATCTTCTCCACTGTAATGTGAGCTCCGTGAGGGTAGGGACTTTGATTTGTTATTATGTTTTCAGTGCCAAGGGTAGTGTCTGCCATTTAATAGATGTTAAATAAATATTTACTCAGTGGATAACTTTGTTGAAGAAATGAGTGACTGACGAGATAAGCCACTTGGGTCTTAACATGGTTTGGCTACATCTTAGCTAGATGACATTCAGTATTATTTAACTTTCTTAGCTTCAGTTTTCACATCTGTAAAATAACAATTGTAATAATCTCTGCCTCACAGTTGGTTTGCTATGAACATTAAGTGAGATCATCCACATGCATTACTTCACAGGTGCCTGACAGATAATGGGTATGCAAAACTTTCTGACAACTATTGATTGACTCTGCTACCCATGGAAAAAACAGATAAAATGCCATTTTGTTATTCTCAGTAGACTTGTGCCCATCCATTTAGAACATGCAATCAATGGAACAAGTGACTCAGCTCTTAATTCAAACTGTGCAGAATCTTGGATCTCAGAGTTTTGAGATTGCGCAGAATCTTGGATCTCAGTTTTTTGAGATTGCACAATGCCTTTCAATAGAAAATGTGACAAAAACATGTTCAGGTTTTGGAGGCTGCCTTTGTTTTCACTGTCTCTGCCAATAATGTGGCTTTATTTTCAGAAATCTGGCTAAAGGCTGTTGAATCCTTCATTTCACCTGGTTTAACATCTGGTGCCAAGAGAGCCTTGTGTTAGATTTTGGGAAGAGGTTTTGTGAAAGCAAGATTACACCCCTTTGCCTGAGTGAAGGGCCAAGCCTGGGCTTAAAGCCAGGCATGCTGGGAACAATGGTCCAATTTGCTTTCTGAAGCTTCTGGCTTTATGGGCTTTGTTAGAAAAGCCCAGAACCACTTCACACTTCTGTGACCTAGGCCTGGCCCTAGACTGCCTTCTGGATGCTCAGCCTAGAGGTCCTGCTGAGTCATTCTGAGGCCAAAGGTGGAAGACTCCTGACTCTCCCCCTCTGATGGAAGTTCTCCTGTCACAGGTGCTTAGGTACTGAATGGGTTATGGCTGCTCCTAGGGCAATGCTATGAGGACGACCGTCATGGCACATGATGTTAACAGAGGGAAAATTTCCCCAGATATCTCATCACAGTAACATTTTGAGAACTGAAGAAAAGTGTATCAGAGAGGACCTGAGCTTCAAGATATGCAGGTCAGGCTAACAGATTATAAGAATCTTATGAATGATTTGATAGAAAGCACTTCAGGATTCTTGAAGAAAAGATCTGAGACACAAAAAGTCCTCTTTGATCAATTCCCATTTGCAAACCAGTGTTTTCGGTAGCTGTGGGAACAATGATGCAGACAATACCCGTTAGGACCCTAGAGTTCAGTAGAATCTCTTGAGAGCCTTGCAGAATATACAGATTCCTGGAATCTATCCTCAGAACTTTTTATTTAATAATTCTGTAATCAGGATCAGACACTTGCTATTGCCATTGTCTTTCTCCTCCACCTCCTCCTTTTTTGTCTCCTCCTCCCTCTTCTTCCCTTTAACATCTTTTAATGATGTACAGTTAACATAATTGGAATGTATATGTCTTGAAATTGAGTTCAAAGAGTTTTAACAATTGCATACATTCATATAACTACTTTCCAAAACAAGATATAAAATAAACTGTTAAATAAATAAATAAATAAATATAAGGATGAAGAATAAAAAACAAGATATAAAAATATTTTCATCACCACAAGGAGGTCCCTTGTGCCCCTTTCTAGAAAATTCCATTTCCCCTAAGCTCCTCTCTCCCATTTTCTGATTCTGGTCACAGATTTCCTCGGTCTGTTCTTGGATTTAGTATAACTGGAATCCTAGGGTAAATAGAGTTTTATGTCTGGGTTCTTTGGTTGAGCATAATTTGGGGGGAAGGATTCATCCATATAGTATGCAGCAACAGTTCTTTTCTTTTTAAATTCCTGCCTAATATCCCATTGTTTAAAGCACCGATTTTTATTTTGCTTAGATAGGCATTTAGATTATTTTCAGTTTTGACTATTATGAATAAGTCTGCTATAAACACTCTTATACATTTCTTTTTGTGGACATAAGTTTTTATTTCTCTTTGGCAAGTACCTAGGAAGGAAATGTCTGGCTCGTAGGATAGATGTATGCTTAAATTTTAAAAAAATCACTAAATGCTTGTCCAAAATGAGTGCATCATTTTATACTCTGAACAGTAATGCAGGAGAGTTCCAGTTGCTCCATATACTCATCAACCAATATTTGGTGTTGTTAAAAAATTTTAATATAGTTAAAAATGTTAAGCACCTATTTGTCTATTCATTGGTCATTTGCAATATCTTATTTCTTGAAGTGAGTTCAAATCATTTGTACATTTTTCATGGAGTTCTTTGTCTTTTTTATTGTTCTTTTTCATGAGTCCTTCTATGTTCTAAGTAGGTTTCTGCCAGATACTTGTAACAAATATTTTTTCCAGTCTGTAGCTTTTCATTTTTTAAAGATTGCTTTTGATACGTAGACATTTCTAATCTTGATTGTTTAACTTGCCAATTTTTCTTTTATGGTCGGTGATCTTGACAGACTGTTTCAAGAAATGTTTTCTTTCCATGAAACTGCAAAGATACACACCTATTTTTTTTCCTAGAAGTTTCATAGTTTAGGACTCTGACCAGTTTGAGTGTGTGAGTGCATGTGTGTATAGGTGTATGTGAAATGAGCTAGGAGATTGAGATTCATTGTTTTTCCATACAGGTATAGTATGGAAAGTAGCAATTGCTTAAAAGATTTGAGTTAATCTGATGCCTTGGTTTTCTGCATTTTTAGTAAGCATTTTGGGTGGCTGTGGTGTAGAGAATGCAAGGATTATTTAATATATGTTGCTATGGAAAAAAGGTGAATGGATGTTTATTTTGCTTTTTTAGAGAGAAAATTGTATAATCCCTAGGAGAGACTAAACTTTATTAAGCTTCTGCTGCTTTGCCTCAATTATAATGAACACTTTATATCTTATATAATCTTTACAGCAGTCATATGAAGTAGATATTATTATTTATATATGAAGACATAGAGGCTCAATGAGCCTAATTCACTTATCCGAAGATGCCTGTTAGTAAACATTGAAGCCAAAATCCACACTCTGGTTTTCTGACTCTGGAGCCATTGCTCTCTGCCTTCTTCCATTGTGTACTGACATTGTTTCATTGTTTATAGTAAATGTAATGATTTCTTGATGCATTGGTCTTCAAATATTTTTCTCTCAGGTCTGCTTTATACTCTCACACTTTATTGAGGACCTCAGAGAGCTTCTATTTGAATAACATTCATTGATATTTATTGTATTAGAAACTAAAACAGAGAAACATTCAAAATGTTGATAAATTTATTTTAAAAAATAACAGTAACAAATCCATCAGAGATTAGCGTACATCACATATTGTAATAGAGATTACTTTCCAGGAAAGCAATTAGTGAGAAGGGTGGTATTTTACATTTTTTCAAATGTCTTTAATATTTGGCTTAACAGAAGATATCTATACTCTCAAATCTGCTTTGTATCCCATTTGTTGAGATATGTTTTTTTTGCTGAAGTACAGTATATGACTAAAATCTGATGACACACATATACATGGTTTGTAAAGGAGCAATATTTTAATGGACTTTTTAGATAATTATGGCTATTCTTTGATAATACATCAAACCTCAACAAATGGTGGTTTCTTCAATGTTAAATGATACTTAAATGTGTCATATTATGGAATCTGAAACCATATTTCATATCACTGAGCTCTTTGCACACAGTTTAAGTGAATATTTTACCCATGAATGGTTGTGTAACAACATGCATTGGTCATTTAGAAAATATCAGTTTTCTGAGTTATAAGGATTCTGGTGGGCATGAAAATACGCTGCCAAGCTCTCCTACTACAGGGAATATAATTTACTCACAGCATCTGCTTCTGCCTTTCTGGATTCACCACTACATGTGAACAAAAAAGGTCAAGCTTTCCATGGCTGCTCACAGTCAAGGACTAAGCATAATGGAAGCACTAATGCAATCCGATACCTGTGAGATGCAGACCTGTTTCAACTGGTAATATTGACTCCAGAATGTGCCATTGGCTTGTCACAAACATTCCTGAAATTGTACTGCAGTCTGACCCTCTTCTTACCCCAGCCACTTTCCTCCCTCCCTCCTTCACAGATGTCAGACCTACATTTCTGTGCCTTCCCTGACTCTCTCTATCTTTCAGGGGAATTTCCATCTATAACTCTTGAATGACTAGTCTCATTTTAGCATCTGCTTTTCAGGGGACTAGAATGAATATACAGATCTCTAAATGTTTACACATTTTATCACAGAATATCAAGATAATATTTATAAACATCATCACTGATCTCATTAAGAAAATCTTTAAGTATCGGGAAGCTCTCAAGTATAAAGTGGAAGACATGAGCTTTTTTCAAAATTCGAATTTTTATTTGAATTGTATCAATTGCAACATATACTGTCTGTTGTTTTCCTTGAAATAGCAGGCTTACTCGATTTAACTATGTGAAAATTCCTACCAGATTCCTAAGTCTGAATAGCCATAGTATACCTACCTGTCAGTGGTTCTTTTTAGGAAAAAAAAAAATGTGGCTAGTTCAGCTCGCAATTCAAACTGTCAAACAAGGGTTTTCCCTTGAGAAAAATCACTGAGTGCAGAACGCCAGCAGAACTGTTTTTAATCCATCTATGTCATTTCATTTCATCACTCTAAATATTAGAAAGACATGTCTTAAGGGCCATGATTTAATAAAATTAATACTTCTTACTGCTGTCTCAAAGACATTCCTAAGTGGAACTGGCACTACATTTCCTACAAGTGATAAGAAAATAATGACCGCTGACAGTTTTTGTTGTCACTGATTTGATTCAGCTCTGACCTGAGTCATTTGACCCATCATGTTGTTTGCTCCATTAGTGCAAAAGTCAACCCAGTAAGAAAGGCAAGTGTTACTTTATATTGATGTAAAAATAGTTTTGACCTCACAGACCCTGTAGGAGGTCTATGGAACCCCTATGTTTTCACAGGCTATATTCTGAGAACCATTTAATGGAAACATCAAACATTTATTGAACACACAGTAAGTATAGTATATTTTTCTAGGCCCTGAGGATGCACGGATGGACAGCTCCAAGTACCTGCCCTCAAAGAGCCCTTTGGCTTTTTAGAAGAGGACACCAGTTATTAAAATAAATAAATTAGAATTAGTGGAGTGTGCTATGGAACAGAGGCAAAGGATATTTTTGTTCTGTCTGTAGGAGTCAGAGAAGTTTATACTAGGAATATGATTATTTGGGGAGGGAGGGGCAGAGAGAAAGGGAGCATCTTTTAACTTTTTAATTTCTTTTATTTTAGAGAAAGAGAGCATGCAAGTGGGGGAGAGGAGAGAGGGAGAGACAGAGAGACAGAGAGGGAAAGAGAGAGAGAATCTTAAGTAGGCTTCAAGCTGAGCGTGGAGGTGGGGTTCTATCTCAACACCATGAGATCATGACCTGAGCCGAAATCAAGGGTTGGACACTTAACTGACTAAGCCACCCAAGCGCCCTTATTAGGAATGTGATTCTTGAGGCAAGCCTTGAAGATTGAGAAATGTTTTATCCAAAATATAAAGGAAGTAGGCATGCTGGGAGGAAGGAACAACATAATGCAAAGAATAAAGGCATGGCAGTGTATGAGGTTTTTACAATTTTCTTCCTGAAAAACAGTAAAAGTATTATTTTATTCTGCCTCCAAGACCCCAAAAAGTTTAGTTACATGTTTTGCTAGAATTTTTATTTCTGTTTTACTTCTCTCTTTGCGCCAGGTACAGTAGCAAACAGCCTTACATTGTGACATTTGTATTTTCCTTCATGATGGCTGCTTCTTAATAATTTCTTGGAATATTGCTTTTTTGTTTTTATTTTTAAATAAGACCCCCAAATAAGACACATCTGAATATTTCCCTAGCCATTCAAATGGAATGGTTTGAATGTGTTGTCCTCACATACATGGAGCACTAATGTCCACATTCTCCAGTAGCTCATCTGGTTTACTTACTATGCACAAAACCATGAATCTTAAAGCTCAAGCCCTTGTTTTCCCAAACATGCTTATGATTTGCTAAACCATAAAGAGAGTGGATACTTTAGATCAGAAACCCACAAGTGCAAATGAATGTATTAGTGTGGTGTGTATTGAATGTTTATTTATGTAAACTCAAGATTGCTAGGGAGAGTTAAGCAAACAAATCACTATGATTCAGATGTTTCCTAACAACCACCTGGGGGAGGAGTGAGATCTTCTCATTTAATCTTAATCACTGGCAATCAGGGACATTTGACAACTGGGAAATATCACACAAATTATTAGAAGAGCAATCATAAAATACCATAAAGGATAGAAAGAAATATAGTCTTCCCTTGTCAGGGATTTATGCACAATTGCAGTAAAATATTTGATCAGGTTTAAATCTGAATTGTATTTTTAACTAAAATCCTCTCTAAAGGAACCACAGCTCTTAGAGACCAAATCTTGTTATATGCAAAAAAGAAAATGAATGGATATCAACACTGAGATTCACATGTTCAGTTTTGTGTATCTCCTCAACATTTGGTGTCTAGGTGGAAGTGTTGACTTTATAGTCTTTCTTTATAAACCTATAAATATTTCTTGACTAAGAAGTTTCCACGTGTTATGTCACCTTAGCCATTATGTGAGAGAAGATTAGAAATCATAACAAGTAGGACTTGTTTCACAAGCTCCCATCCCCAGAACTCTGAGGCTTAAAATGTTCTCTTTGCTCTCCTCCCATTGGAAATATTTTTATACAAAGGGAATTTTATTAAGGTAAACAATAAGAATAGTGAATAAGTGCGAGAAACAAGTCACACGAAGGCAGTCTGAGAGTGTATAAAGGAATGTATGAAAAGGAGAAGGGTAGGCAAATTGCTGTAACAATGGCTCCATAATTTTCAGTGGCATTTTTTGGATTTAACACCAAAAACACAAGCAACAAAAGCAAAAATAAACAAGGAGACCATATCAAAGTAAAAAAATTCTCCACACAGCAAAGGAGACAAACAGTAAAATGAAAATTCCACCCACAGATTGGGAGAAAATATTTATATACCATATATCTGTTAAGGGGTTAATATCCACAATATATAAGGAACTCATACAACTCAGTAGCAAATCACTATATAACTCAATTTAAAAATGGACAAAAGACCTGAATACACATTTTTCCAAAGAAGACTTACAAATGACCAACAAGTATATGAAAAGGTGCTCAACATCAACTCAGATGATTGGAAATGCAAACCAAAACCAGAACGAGACATCACCTCATACTTGTTACGATGGCTATTATCAAAAAGTCCAAAGGTACTGAGCGTTAGGGAGGATGTGAAGAAAAGGGAAGTCTTCCACACTGTTGATGGGAATGTAAATCACTGCAGCTACTATGAAAACGGTATAGAGTTTCCTCAAAAAATTAAAAATAGAACTGTCATGTGATCCAAGAATCCTACTTCTGGCTGTTTATCTGAAGGAAATGAGATCAATATTTTAAAGAGATAGCTACACTCCTAGGCTCATTGCAGCATTAGTCAATAGAGCCAAGATATGGAAACAACCTGAGTGTCTTCTGGATCAATGGGTAAAGAAAATATGATATATGGAGATGTACATACAGGTATATATTATTCAGTCTTAAAAAAGAAATTCTACCATTTGTGACAGCATAGATGAAACTAGAGGACATTATGTTAAGTGAAATAAGCTAGACAAAGAAAGACAAATACTACATGATCTCACTTATATGTGAAATTTAAATATGCTAAAGTCAGGTGCCTGGGTAGTACAGTCAGTTAAGCATCTAACTCTTGATCTCAGCTCAGGTCATGACTTTACAGTGTGTAGGTTAGAGCTCTACATCAGGCTCTGTGCTGAAGGGCGCAAAGCTTGCTTGGGATTCTGTCTCCTTTTCTCTGCCCCTCCCCAGCTTGTGCTCTCTCTTTCTCTCTCTCAAAATAAATAAATAAACTTAAAGTAATAAAATGCTGAAGTCATGAAAGCAGAGAATAAAATGGTGGTTGCCAGGAGCTGAAGTTTTGGGGAAATAGGGGAGATGCTGGTCAAAGGGTATAAACTTTGAATTAAATATGAGTAAGTTCTGGGGATCTGGGTATACATGATGACTATAGTAAACAACACTGTATTCTGTACTTGAAATTTGCTAACAGTAGACCCTAAGTGTTCTCAACACACAAACACACAAAGAAAGTCAAGTGATATATGTGTTAATTAACTTGATTATGATAATTATTTCACAATGCATACATGTGTCAATATGTCACATTATACACCTTAAATATATACAATTTGTATTTGTCAATCATACATCAGTAAAGCTGGGGGAGGGAAATCTCAGCTGCTTGACAAATTAAAAGTTAATTTCTCATACTTTCTGGAGTCCATTTTGAGTCAGTGGAGGTAGGGGTAGGGGCTACCTGCCCCATGCACTCAGGGACCCACAATGCTTCTACCCCACAGGTTCTCCATATCTCAAGGATTCTGGATTCCACAACTGGATTCTCTGCCTTCAGTTGGCAGTAGGGATAAGAGAGTTAGAGAATGACTGTCAGGTTTTTGAGGCCAAACCTGGAGACGGTGTTGTTCACTTTTGTTCCTGATCATTGGATGTATCTAAGTTGTAGGACCCCACTTAACTGTAAGTGAGGTTGATAAATACGATCTGGCTGTATGCCCTGCAAGAAACAGAACCAGAGTTTGGTGACCACCTAGCATTGTCTCAGCCATACTCATCAACATGTTCTTAGTGAAAGTTGATAGCACTATGGGTAGGTGGCATGTTGAAAATCTATCCTAATAGGTACTTATAGTTTTATTTATTCACTCAAAAAATATTATCAAATACCACTCTGAGTGGAACATTGGGCAAGGCACTCAACATGTGACACTAAGCAGAACATATAACACAGAGATATATCACAGTCCCTGTCTTCAGTAGCTTATGGTCTCCTACCATATTAGCTTTTGTCATTTTTATTGAACTTAAAAAAAAACAACCTGAGAAGTAGAGTCCATTTTATAGATGAGAAAAACTATAGTTCAGAGAAGTTAAATATCTAGAAAGAGGTTGCATAGCTTAGTAACCACAGGGTCAGGATTGATACCTAGGTTTAGTGGCCTTTCACTAATCCATGATTCCTTGCAAGATCTACAAGCTATAGAATACTTTTGAGGACCATTTACTTTATTCTATATTGAAAAGAAACTGGGATAATCACTCTAATACAATGGAAAGACAAGTATACTTCCTGTTGGCAACCTGACATGACAGTTTTTATAAGCATGAAATTTTAGTTTTCAGGTAGCATATTGGCAAAACATCTGCACCTTGCTGTTTCGGGGCAAAGGTTGTTGTAGTTTACAGATGGTGTGGAAAGAGAATAGTGAGTGTAAGATTTGGAAGGCCTGAGTTTTAATATTTGTTTTACAGGTGGCCAGCTGTAGGACTTGAGATAAATCACCTCATCTCACCTCGGTTTTTATTTTGTAAAATAGGCTTCTGGAACATCATGTAGTTACTGAGCACGCTGCCGATGTAGCATAAAGCAGATTAACTGATGAGTCAGAAGACAATGAAAGCATAGCGTTTTGGAATTAGAAGTGAGCTCAAGTCATCTTTAGATTCAGACTGCTGAATTTAAGTCTCCTGATGCTAGGGCCACTTTGCTGTTTGGAGAATTTAAATCCTTCAACATTCCTAGCAAGGAGGAAGAGACTGAATAGTCCTGTTGCCATGGTAGAGAATATGCTAAAGATATGAATTGTGTCTATGTTGAAGGTCCAATTATGAACAGACCAAAGTTCACGCCCTACAGCTATCTCTGTGCCTCCACAGGAATGGACACGGTGTTGCTAAGTTTGTGAATGAACTTTTATAACCTGTATCCACTACCAATGTCTTTGTGGTCATCGTAGAGACTTGTTCACTATAAAGACCAGAGAATAGTATTCTTTTAATTTCTCCCAACCCTTAATTCATGTATCTTTTTAAAAGAAAAAATAATCTTATTGATTCTAAGATTAGGGTGGAGAGTGTGTTGTTGAAATGATATGGTTATATTTCGATCAAAATGTTAGAATTCAATAAGAGTTCATAGAGTCTTTTTATTTTGCCAAATCAAGTTGACAAAAAATTTGCGGAGGAATCTAAAGACCTGAAGTAAAAACTAATTTGTTAAAAAAAATGCCACTATTAGATTTGCTTATAGTATTTTTTAAAAGATCTGATATTTATCTCATAGTTAACCTTTCAACCAATTTATTTTTACCTAAGAAGGGATGCACAAAGCCCGTGAGGAGGAATTTGGCACAGAGGAGGGGGTAAGGACCCCAAGTTTGCCAGATTCGTGACACTATCCTCTTTTCACCAATAGCATTTAGTACATTCATCTTGAACTTATTTCGGTTTGGGAGGGGAAAAAAAAACTCTGTGGAGGATTTTGTTATCAGAGTTCTAATAGAGAGACAATGAATATTGGGGGTAAATATAGACAATCACCAGCTACACAAATAATTTCATTGAATCTAAATCTCAGTTGCCTAATTTGTAAAATGACCAGTACAGAAATACTTGTGTCCCAGGATTGTCACAGGACTTATGTGAGAAGGGAACCAAAAAGTGATGGGGACTTAGCTGGATTCAATAATTTTCAGGCCTTTTCCTTCCTAATAATATTAGCTTCCATTCATGGCACATGTTCTGTGCCATTATCTGTGCTTAAATACTTTCCATGAATCATCTCATTAATTGATCAAAACATGAGGAAGCTGAAGCTTCTGGAAAAATCCACTCTCAAGGTGACCGGGTCAGTAAGCGTCTGAGTCAGTTTCTAACTCAGATATCTCTGACACTGGAGACCATGCTCTCAACCACCATGTGTATTTATTTCCTCTTGCTGCTGTAACAAATTACAGCAGATTTAGTGGTTTCAACAGCAAAAATTTATTCTCCTACAGTTCTGGATGTAAAATCCAAAGTCTGTTTCAGTGGGATAAAGTCAAGGTGTTAGCAAAACTAGTTCCTTTTGGAAGCTCTAGGACAGAATCCATGACTTGCCTCATTCAGCTCCCGGAGGTCACCTGCATTCTTCCTGTGACCCTGTCTTCTATCTTCAAACCCAAGTATGAACCTTGCTTCCATTGCCACATAATCTTCTTTTGTGGTCAAATCTTCTGCCTCCTTCTTTTAGGATATGTGTGATTACATTTAGGGTCCACTCTGATAATCCAAGATAACCTCCTCATCTCAAGATCCCTTAATTTAATAACATCTCTAAAGTCCCATTGCTACATGAGGTAACATTCACAAATTCCATGAATTAACACCTGGATATCTACCATACCCTCTTACATTATTTCCTTTTCCCTTCCTATTATATGATAACCAGTTTAGTTTTATTTCCTCATTGTGATGTCCTGCTTGGGTTAAAGTCCACAGTTTGATAGGTTTGTTAAAAAACAATTGAACTTGGCAGGGTGGGAGATGGGTAGATGCACACATTGAAAGAATTTACATAGGACAGGTGGGTTCTTATTCCATGGGCTAAAGACTTCCTGGCCAGTGAGCACCCTTGCTCATAACTCAAAAGGTGAGAACAAGAGGTTTGACTCAACTCAACCCCCCCCAAAAAAGGCTTAATGTATAGCTTCTCCCTGCGTCATGATACAAACTGGCCAATGTGGATTTTAGTATCTGGAGACATGGTCAGAACAGCTTCAAGGTTTCCTTCTTTTCCTGAAACTTTAAAATTTTCCTCCCAATTCTGAGATTTCTGTTCATATTTCTGGGAAGCTTTGTTAATGGCAGAGGTAGGGTCTTGAAGTCCTTTTGTGATTCACTTCAGATATATCATTCTGTAATTTTATATCTATTTATTCACCTATTTCTTTACATTTATTTATTCATAGTTGATCATAAACACAATGAGTTTAATGTAATTTCTAATTATTTTATTCTTTCTCCACAAAAAAAGAAAGAGAAAGAAAAAAAGTACTGTGATATTTTAAAGCTTTTGGTAGACATTGCCAATTAGACTTCTACAAAGGTTTTGCAGATATGTTGCACTCCCAGCAGTGTGCATTTATTACACGTTATCTTTTTATAATCACTTATTTTTAAAAATTAAGTGGATCATGTTTGTTGGGGGGAAAAATAAGAAGTACAGAAGGCTGCAAATACCCAATCCCGCTTTCCAGAAGTAAGTTCTGCTAACAGACATTTTCTCTTCGAGTCAAAAGCTTACACACGTGTAAGTATAAACTGAGATCCCACTAAACATTCTATTTGGTCACTTGAACTTATGTGCTTAACATTACACATTGGTCACTGTTTTACTCTAGCACATAGAGTTACTCATTCTTTGAAATGACTGCCAAGTTTTTATTGTATGACCATACCCTATTTTTTTAAACCACACTCCTATTACCTGTTACATTTTGGTCTCAGCTCCCGTACAACAAATTTTTTGCATATGTTTCCTTATTTCAGGACCCTCATACTGTAATTCCTGATTCAATTGATTACTTTGGGATTTGTACATCCCATGCCTCATGTGAGGTGGGGTATTTTTAAATTTAAGTTGACAAATTGCAATGTTAGGTGATAATCATGTAGTAGGGAAACAGAGGGCATCATTTCAGAGTCTATCCCAGTAGGACCTTTTAAAAGTGAGATATAGTTGAAATACAGTGTTATGTTAGTTTCAGGTGCACAACATAGTGATTCAACAATTCTATACATTACTTGGTGCTAACCATGGTTAAGGACAGTCACCATCTGTCACCATACAATATTATTACAATATTCTTGACTATGTTCCCCCTGTTGTACTTTTCATTCTTGTGATTTATTTATTTTATTACTGGAAGTTCGTACCTCTTAATCCTCATCACCTATTTCATCCATCCCCTCAAACCCCTCCCCTCTGGCAACCACCACTTTGTTCTTTGTATTTATGATTCTGTTTCTGGTTTTCTGTTTTTTCATTTCCTTTGTTATTTGTTTGTTTGTTTGAGAGAGAGAGAGCAGGGGATAGGGGAAGAGGGAGAGTGAGAGAGAGAATCTTAAGCAGGCTCTTGTTGAAAGAAACAATATTTATGGAGGAATTCCAGAATGATATTCATTTTATTTATTCCTCCAGTTATTTTAAAATCAATCCTCAGATTATGCAGTGTGGCAGAGGGGTTGTATAAATAAGCATGATCCTTTTCCCCTCTGCAGAATTACTTGAGTAGCATTGTGCTTTGATATTAGGCCACTGGTCTGCACCGAAGGGTAGTGTGAAGATACAGCTCCAGAGCAGAAGCCCAGGTCAAGTGTCAGTATTAGAACTTACTTGAACAAGGCATACATACTTCCCTTTTACTTCAGCCTCAGGCTTAATCAGGGACCTAGATTCATGGCATTTTTCCTGTTTGGAGGACCTAACGCCCTGCTTACAAGATGTGATCTTTCAGGACTTATGATTGCTGTGGAGTGACAAAATCCTACTTTTTCTCCCCAGAACAGAGAGCATTGTATTTTTAGAGATCATTGCAGCATATTCATCACATTCACAATCTTTAAGTCAGCTCTTTGTGATCTAGCCAGGACTGATTCTTGAATTGCTTTTTCTGATTTCTTAAAGGCGTTTTCTTTGCCCTTTTAATATAGCTCGTTTGGCCTCCATCATGTCTGTTTGGCCTCCATCATGATCATTCATTTGTTTAATATCAAGTGGGCTTGAGACTCCTGAAAGTGTGACCTGAACCTGGCAATCACGCTGAGTTTCATTTGTTTAAAATTTTGTGGCAGTGCATTCAAAAGGTTATTATCTTTTGTCTTTTTTCTGGGTTTTTCCCACATCTTTTCTTTGTTACTTTCTTTTTTCATTGTTTTTTTTTTCTGTTTTGTTTTTAGTTTAGTGTTTGTTTGTTTTTTTTTTAATTTTTATCCCGAGAGAGAATGTGTTGTCTCTTTAAGTAGAGAAAACTGTGGGGCACCTAGGTGGCTCAGATGGTTTAATGTTGGACTTCAGTTCAGGCTATGATAGCATAGTTCATGAGTTTAAGCACAGAGCCCACTTCAGATCCTCTGTCTCCCTCTCTCTCTGCCCCTCGTGCATTCTCTCTCTCTCTCTCTCTCTCTCTCTCTCTCAAAAGTGAATAAACACTTAAAAAAGTAAAAAGGAGAGAACACTGCATATAATTCAGAATGTAGAGATTCAAACTGTAGTTTACTGCTTTTTATTGGTAATTTTAGACCTCTCCAGTTTTCCTATTGATTAAGACCTATGCACGTCATGGCTACTTTGAAGATTAATGCTTATGTAGCAGTTGCTAGAAAACAGGGCTTCAGAAGGGGTGGTTAGATATTAATAGTAATATAAAAAATTGTATAGAGATGATAAAATGACATACCATAAAAAGCTACAAAGCTTGAGGTAGTTTTGCCTGGGTAAAACCTCATGAGAGATGCCAAGGAGTTGATGATTATTTCCATTTTTAAGGATACTCACATATTATGGTCTAGATCTTTTGAGAGGAAGACGAGATAAAGGTGAACCAGAGGCAGGTTACATCCAACCAATGTCTGAAAATCCTAAGGGATGTTACTTCACAAGGTTGGTTAGAATCTACCTGTTCATAACAGGCTTGACTTCTATCAGTCTAGGCATCTGAAGAGAAGTCAGGGGAATGTTCTGTATTCATTTCCAATTCTATCAAGTCCTATGATCTTAATAAATTCATGATACAAATAAATTTCAACTTGATGTGTTTAAAGCTATGAATCATAATGGCTATATAATAAAGAATACTTTTAAATCCTTTGAGGATATGTTTACTTGACAAAGGATATGTTTATTTGAACAAATTTCATACACATCTATATCATGACACCAAAGCAACAATAAAACAAAAGCATTTACTTATCTTGTGTGTATTTGTTTGTTTGTTACTTTTTTTTTCCCCAGTAAGCTTTACACCCAATGTAGGGCTTTACCTCAGGATCCTACTGGTCAAAAGTCACATGCTCTACCAACTGAACCAGCCAAGTGCTATCAGCATTTACCTATTATTTAATGGAAGTTTGAGAGTAGTTATGTTTTCTGGTAGAAATTTATTTTCACTTGTTCAGTTTATTAATAAGCTGCAAACCATCTTAGTTTTTGTTGTGTTTGGGGAAAACATAGACAAAGAAAAGAAGAGCTAGAAAAGAAGGAAATGTCTGAATAATGTGGTTCCAGAAGACACTGGTGTACAATTTTCTACTTCAGTAGAGCTCTTCCAAAGTGCTTTTTTCTTATTTATAACTTTTCTGTTAATTTCTAGTAAAAATAAGCATATAATCTGGATGTCTCTGTCAATAACAGCCAGAAACTGAGATTCCTAGTTTTAGGAGGTGTGCTTAAAAAGAACAAATTTGAGAAGGGGAAAAACACATAACAAAGTTAAAGGAATTCTTATAAGCAAATGTGGCAAAGACCAGGCTGTGAGAGATGCTGTTAGAAGACAGAAAGTCTATGGAGGTATTCAAGAACAAGGAACAGGGTAGAATTTGGTGGGGGTCCATGAAGCATGGATCCGAATGGGCTTTCTGTTCTCTGCTCAAGAATAGATAAAAGATCTTAAATTATCCTAAGAGGTAAAAGTTCCTTAAAAAGGTTAGGTGTAATGATTATAATAATTACTGATATTTTCCTTCTTAAAGATGTTCTATCACAGCCTTGATTTCCCATCCCTTTGCAAACAAGCTGTGATCTAGCTCTAAGACATAAGATGGGCAAAATGGTACTTTAAATATAGAGACAGTTTAGAGCAATGATTAGGAGCAGAGTTTTTGGAATCAGAGAATCCTGTCTCTTCTACTTCCCTTGGAAATTTGCTGAGACTCTGCAAGGCTCTTTGTTATCTGTAAAATCAGTTTTAATAATACCTGCCACATAATGTGTCCTCAAGAATATTCTAAGAATTAAATGACAAAATGGACAAGTTGCCTGACATGTGACAAATGCTCAAAATATTATAGTTGAATCTAGTTTTTATTGTTATTGTATCTAATCATTATTCTGTGGAATATCTGAGTGGTATATGGTGTGGTGACACACTGAAGGTGTTAAGTCAATGTTAAATAATGATTGAAAGTGTAGTGGGTGACCAAGAGTTCTGGAGGAAATGTGTGACTCAAAGGCTAACTTTTCCAGAATGCTAACCAGACAAGCACATTTTTGGCTCCAGTAAACAAAGGAAATATATCTGAGATCAGAGCTCTTCAACAGGTCCATGGAGCCAAAGCTCTGGGAACCAAACATCTCCACCACCCATGTCATCTAAACCATCTAAGCATCCCAGCTGATGCTCTCCAGCTCAGGAAATATGAATCAGAAAGAGGATGTACTCTTGGCAGAGAAAGCCTCATTAAGATGATCATTTACAGTTTTGTTTTGAACAGGAAGAAGCTTGGTACCTGCTCATTGATCACAATGAGAGGAAATAGCTCTGGGCAGGTAGGTAGGAACCCTAGATCTGGTTTTCTTTTGCCACTGACATGCTAGAAAATCATTGGTAAGACATGTCTCTTAAATTCTCAGAGCCTCTGTTCACTCTTCTGAGCAAAAGAATTGAGCAAGATGACCATTGAGGTGTTTTTCAACTTCTTGTCAACTTTATTAATCCATATTAGTTTCTTTCTTTCTATTTATTAATCTATAGTCCATTTAGTCTATTAGAATTACAATCGGTCAACTTATTCTGATTGGACTTTGACAGTTCATAAATTTTTCACTAGAGCTTTATACCTTAGTAGTATAAAATAAAGCACAATCCCCCCTCTTTATTTTTTCTTTTCATTGGTTGACCCACATGAGTGTTAAAGGAGACTTACCATATAGTGTTCCAAATTAACTAAATACAAGCTTGTGAGTCAACAGAATTCAAAAAGTTAGTATACAGGGTTAAAACTTATCATCTTATTCACATTTACATAGAAAATATTTTCCAAGAAAGTAGATATTTGAGGTAAGTGAGGCAGAGTGAAAATATTTGCATGTAGCTATCTCTGGACAGCTGGAAAAAGTTTAAAAGTTTAAAACCAGGGGCCAAAGTGATTAATTAATTTTGTCTCAGTTTGTTTACTAAGGAAATGAGATTTTTTTAATGGAAAAAGTTTTTTGTTATTTTTTAATAAAAAACTGGGTAAAGATTGAATCTGCAAATTCAAGTACACTCAGTCAGTTGACTTGCTCTCTAAATTCAGAATGGAACATGGGCTTTATTTTTATGACTTATAGGAATGTTTTGAGGTGGGTCTTAGTTGTATTCCCTATTCCCTACATTGAATTGCTAAATAATATCACTGATGGCTTTTTATTTTGCAATGCCTTTCAAAAGCTTTGGAGAACATCTCTAAGGGAGACATTTTCAATACTTGCAATTCATTTGTTTCTCATTGGAAGAATCACAAGTTTCCAAGAACTATGACAGTTTCATTCCATATCTTCTTCAGTATTAGATATAAGACCTGATTTTTACAATTTTTTTCATATAGGCAAAATCATGTTTATATGCATGCTGTCTTGTGTCATCCATAAAAACAGTGCCACAGTGATAGCCAAATCACCTCTTAGAGAAAACAACCAGGCAGAAAGACATGTTTTTATCTTTTACTCATCTCATAGATCTTTCACTTTGTCTTAAGAAATGGAGCACAATGATGAAGATAATCTCTTGGTTAGATTTTATTTGGTCATGTACTATCTACAGTTGTAAGAAAATAAAGATCTATGTTCACCTCCCCCTGGTCTCTCCAATTTCTCCAGACTGTGGAATGTGGGGATTCATACTGTGAATGCTCTGAAAATCAATTATTGTCAGATTCTGTTTTCAGGGCTGCCAGACAATATTTTGGCTCAACTTCAGTCCATTTGGAACACAGCTGTTAAGTTGTTGACAAAAACTAAGGAAATATGAACATGTTCCACCCTTTAAAAAAAAATTCCATTTGTTGGCAACCATCTCGATGGATTTGAAATTTTCTTATTGAAGAGCAAGTTAGTGCCACTTTCTGGCATCCTTTTGGGCTGAACCGGTCCTCCCTGTGTTCCAACACACATGGCACCCTTCATTCACCACTTGGGATATTCAGAATTTATTTTTGATCATGAACTTAAGCTTTAAATTATTCTGTTAAAAACTGCCCCATAACTTCAGGTTATCCTGGGATTTAGTGTCTCCTAGTCTAGCAACTTTCCAGGTACATTTTTAAAAAAAGATTACTCTGGCAAGTTAGCACTGATTTACTTCTAAAGGATTAGTAGTTTATATTATTCTGCATATTTTTATAGCGAGTAATAGAAAATTCTATTCAATCAAATACATAATATTTAGCCATTTAAGAAAATAGGGGAATTACAATTATACACATATTACATATGTATATGTATATAAACATGTACATATATTTGTTTACATTAAAAATAAAAACAATGGAGGGGTGCCTGGGTGGTTTAGTTGGTTAAGCGTCCAACTGTGACTCTGGTCATGATCTTGGGGTTCGTGGGTTTGAGCCCTGAGTCAGGCTCTGTGCTCAGAGCCTGGAGCCTGCTTCAGATTCTGTGTCTCCCTATATTTCTGTCCTTCCCCTGCTCGTGCTTTGTGTGTGTCTCTCTCAAAAATAAACATTAAAATTTTTAAAAATAAATGTAAATAAAAACAATGGACAGATAAACCATAATGTTTAAAGTTTAACTGTAGGAAGAGAGACTAGGATAGAGGGAATAGGGAGAGAAACTAGATTTCCATGAACATATCTTGTTTGTAGACTTGTCTTTGGAATTATGAATATATTCACTTCATAACAAAACAAAATGAAAGAAATATAAAATAAATTTCTAAAAATTAAAATAAAAAGGATTTTAAGTGAATTTAACTATACCTGGCTATCAGTGCATCCCAACTGAACTTTCTGTGATAATGAAAATCCTCTACATCTGCAGTGTTCAGTATAGCAACCTCTACCACATAAGCTATTGAACACTTGAAATGTGCCTAGTGTTACTAAAAGCTAAATTTTGAATTATATCTAATTAATTTAAATTATATTTTTAATAGCCACAAGTGTCTAGTGGCTACCATACTGGACAGCTCAGAAACAGAATAATCACACAGAGTAGAAGTACAGCAGTGATATTAAAATGCAATAATTTGGCTGCATATTCCTAGTGAAGTAATGCCTTGAAGCCAAAAGAACGTAAAATAATATTAAACTCTTTTTAGTAATGGTATTTTTACAGTAATATTGGTATTATTCTGATTCTGTTAGGTGTACATAGGGAATAAATCAAATGAGTAATTATGTTGATATCTTTGAGAACTCAAATATTTGGCATGACTAGAAGAATATACAGATTGAAGGTTGATAAATTTGAGTTAAAAAATTTTGAAGCATCTATGTGCAATCATGATGTATGTTTTCTTAAGAAAATACTTACCAACTCTTTACCAAAAAGGCCTAGGTAGGAATAATAGTAGCAGTAACACCTCCAGTGCTCAGATTATGGTCTTTAAATGCTTTTTCCCACTAAAGAGAACCAGGACTCATTGGCAAAGTGGTTAAGTCTGAGTTTGGGTCAGGGAATTTATAAGATAAATCTGGAGCATCTTCCTGTCATAAAAAACATGGGATGCATTCAAAGACTGAGAGAATTAAGTCAAAAAGACTCAGAGCCAATTTGAAAAGCTCCCATTGGCCAAAAATGGAAAATTCTGTGCACCAAAATGAATAACAACTGCAATGGATTGAAAAGCTTCAAATATGTATATCTTGAGCTTATGTTAATATCTTAAAAAGTCAGTTATCTTTGAGGGTGCTAGAAAAAAAAACCTCATTATTTTGAAAAGCTAAATAAGCATTTATTTTACCTTTTCAATATGGATTATACTCTGGAATACCAAGGAGTTGTTAAAGCAAGTTTCTCTTTATAACACTATTCTATCTAACAAATAAAGAAGTAATGATTGTATCAGAATATCACTATCTTTCAACCCTGATGAATCAATGAATCTAGGCAATAATCACCAATGAATAATGATATCTTAAAAAGATAATAGAGGGGCATCTGGGTCCTCAGTTGGTTAAGGGTCCAACTCTTGATTTCTGCTCAGGTCATGATCTCATTATCGTGAGATGGAGGCATGTTTTGGGCTTGGTGCTGAGCATGGAGCCTGCTTGGGAGTCTCTCTTTTCCTCTCCCTCTGCCCCTCCCTTCTCTCTCTAAAATAAATAAATTATTTTTTTAATTAAAGTAAAATTTTAAAGATAATAGAAGTATGATATGATAGATATACACTGCTTTTTGTTTGTTTTATTTTTGGTTTGGTTTTGTTTGCTGATGGAAATATGAAAAAAAATACATGGAGTTTGTCTGGCAAAATAAAAACTATAACAACAAAACCCAAAGCCCACAATCAAACCTGAATCTGATCAAGCCTCTCGACCGAACCACCAATTTACATAAACAATTAAGAAAAACCCAGAAGACCTGATAAAGAACCCAGATGTGTGCAGTTAATGGAATCAGACTATGGAATACCATAGCAAGTGTCAGCAAACTATGGCTCATAGGTCAATTTGGATCCTGATTGAAGCAAGCACATTGTAAGTAACTTTAAAGAAATAAAAAAAAAACAAAACTAAATATTCCTGGGATATTGATGATTTTAAGAAATTTTTAAGCATCATTCTGTTTTGTTTTAGCTATGATATTACACCTATATTTTTAAGAGAACTTTCCTTTTAGATATATATTCTGAATGTTGACAAAAGAAATGACACAATGTCTAGGATGTGGTTCAAAATAATCCAGGGCATAGGGAGTGAGTGGGTATAAAGATAAGACAAGAATGGCCATTTAGTGGTATTTGTTGAACATGGTGATAGATAATTTGTGTTAATTGCACTATTTTCTTTGCTTTTGTATAAGTTTGAAGATTTCCACAATAATTTTTAATGCCCCTTTTCATGGAGCTTGCATTCTAATGGAGGAGATGATAAGTAAGATAGATATGTATCTATCATAAGTTAGGTGGCATGATGAGTTTAGTAGGAAAAAATACAGTAAGATTTTGAGACAAATGGGTATAAAATGTTGATAGGATGCTACTAAGATTTTTGAGAAGGTGACTTGCAGTGTGCAGTATACAAGCCACCCATCCCACCCTTAAGTCTGGGACAGAGACGGCTTCATTAGCAGCACTTGGCAAAAACTGAGCTACCTACAGTGGTGGTTGCAAGCATGCACTCTGGAATACATTTCCTGGATCCAAATCCCAACTCTGCTACTTAGCTGTGTGAACTTGAGTGAGTGCCTCAGCTTCTCTGTGCTTCAGGTCCCTCGCATTGTAGGTCTTTGGCAAATGTCAAAACAAATGTTACTGACATGGGAATTGACTCTGAAAGTCTTTTTAAAAATTAACAGGCCTCTTATGAGTATATTTAGTGATTTTTCAATATTCTAACACAATGATTCCCAAATTTAATGTGCATCAAAATTGGCTACAGGGCTTGTGAAAATACATACTGCTCAGCCCCACCTCCCTCTCCACCACCAGGGCTTTTAATTCATTAGGTCTGGTGTGAAGCCTGAGATGTTGTGTCTCTAACGGGTTCCCACGTTGTAATGATAGTGCTGGTCTGGGCACCGCTTTAAGAACCATTGCACAAAGAATTCTCTTATTCTGCTGCTGTCTGTTTCAAAGGAAAAACGGAAAAATAAATTCACATGACTTTAATAAAAAGAAATTTTTTTAAGAAACCATTTGCTACCCTAACCTCATATCAACAGAGGAAATGACATTCTTAGCTTTCCCCCAAACTGAGAGTTTGAGTTTTCTTCTCTTGGCTTTTATGACTAAATGAAGGAAAACTGCACTTACCGGGTAAAAATGACATACCAGCTGCAGATTATTTTTCCCATTCTTTTTTTTTTTGTAATGAAAAAATTCAACGTAGCCAGACAATTTCTCACCTACTCATCTCCATCTAAAACAAGACACCATCTGTTATGTATCCACTTAATCAGCACCATGACAAATTGGAGCACACTCAGGCCTCTGATACCATATACCACTCACCAGGAGTTTCTGACTAGACCTTTGGAAGGTCCCGATCAGAGGCTGAGAGGACAGCTGGCCATTAGACTGCAGCTGGATACAATCAGAGAAGATGCCCCCAAGGACTCCCACCAAATACGTAGGGTCAAACAGCCTGGCCAGGATGACGCTTGGAAAATGAGTTACCTGGGGTCTGGGAGGATTCCGAGTTTGATTTACTTTTCAAGAAGGTTAAGTTATCTTTCAAAAGCAAGTCTCTTTTCTCTTTGTGTCCATCGAACATGAAGTGGGGATGTTGAGAGTTTTCAGCATGTCCCCAATCTGTGCCCGGGCTATCGCTGTAGTGCTGGCTCGCAGACAAAATGCCTCTATGCATGGAATGGACGGTCTAATTTCTTTTCCTGCTGGTCTGAGGTGACCTGTCAACTGAAGCTAGACAATCGACACCACTTCAGAACTCCCCTCCAGCAGCTACAAAGGGCTCTTATCTCTTTGCTTGCTAACAATCCGTTTGAGTTCAAGAGCAGAGAAAGCAGGTGGGCATTTGAAATGAGAGGGGAAAAAAATCAGCTAGAGGAAAGGAAATAGATAAAAAGCAATGGTATAAGAAGGGGAAAAGTGGAGTTGGAATTTGGAGACTGTAGTCAGGGGCAATGAGGTTAGCAACTGAAGTTTCAAAAAATATTGTAGGTGGCTTTAAAAAAATATATGGTAGAAGGGATGAAGAAAGAATATAATGATATGGAACAACAAAAGCTATGCAGAAGATAACTATAGCCTTAAAAGGAATTTTGAGGGCTCATAATCTGTTTCATATCTCCAAGTATTTAGCCATTAAAAAGTAAAAATCATGTATATAATTTGAAACAGCTTCAAGATAGTATTTTCCACAATTTCCTTAGTAATCCATATGTAGTATTGGGAAAAGAGGGAAAAATGCTTAGTTCTGTAATGAATAGAGTACACAGACAAAATAAGCCCATAGGAATATAATTCTAGAATGCAAAAGAGAAAATGTTTATTTAAGGAATAAAGAGGAGATAAGAAATATTTGAAATGTTCTTAGCTCTTTACTTTTTTTCTTTCTTTCATTTGGCAAATGTTTATGAGAACTGGCTGGGTGCCACGCACTCTTTCAAGGAATGAGGGATTCAGCAATGAACAAAGGAGATAAATATTTCTATCAACTTTGAGCAAGCAAGAGAATACCTTAAAATTTTGTTGAACTGCACATTCTTGGACCCAAACCCAAGATTCTGATCCAGTAAATTTGTGAAAAGGCCTGGGAATACATATTTTAAATCTAAATTTAGGTGATTCTGATAGAAAGAAATATTCTCTCTAGATATTACATTCACTCTTAAGGCCATCAACTGTTTCTCACACAAGTAATGAGTTTGTCTACCAGCTCAGCCTCTGAGCTCCAGACTTATCTATTCAAATTGTTTCCTGGACTTTTACAACCTGGCCTTAGTTAGCAAAATGCTACATGTAGAAAAAAGAAGAAAAGAAATGACCTCGGAGTCCAAACCTACACTTCCTCCTACATTCCCATCTCCATGAGAAGCATCACCCTCTAGTTACAAATGAATGAACTGTAAATTCATCTTAAAATCACGCCTTTCTTTTTGTTCATAAATCTAATCACTCCATGCTTTAGGGACTATTTCGCTGATATCTAGTATATTCATCTCTATTCCTTCTGTGTTAGTCAGCCTCATTAAACGCAACCTTCACTATTTCTAGAGTCTTCTAACTATTCTCTGTGTCGGCTCTTCCAGTCTATACTCTGCTGTTTCCAGTGTGATCTTTCTTAAATTAAAAACCAATCATGTAACTTCTGTGTTGGTAGTCCCCTTACTGACTCAGAATTGCCCTCTGAACAAAATCTAAGTTTTATGAAAAGGTTAACTCAAAATGTGGTGGCCTCTGCAGCATTTTCCACTTACAGAACCTCTTGTTCTACAAGTCAGCCATTACTCAATGGTACTTTTCAACCTGCAATGTTCTTTGCTCATTCCTGGACCTCCGTATGCCTAGAATGGCCTTTTTCATACTCATAACCACTTATTAAATTCCATACTCATCTGTCAACAGTCACTTCACTATAGTCTTTCCTGAATACCCCTGTATACCTCTTCCCAGTCCCCAAAGAACTGACTTCTTTGTCCCCCTACATTACTGTGTGCTTCTAATATGGTGTATGTAATCCCTTAGGACATATTTCATCACTTGTGTGTCTCACTTGGGTATGTATCTGCAAGCCTCTTAAAGACATGGAGCTTATTTTTCCCTATACCTTTTATACTTTTTTTCTTTTATATCTTTTTTTATCTTTTATGCCTTCTATCACAGTGTATTCTCAGTCTTGGATGAATGAATGAATGAGTGAATGAATGAAAAATGACTCATTAAGAAGTATAACTGAAAGCTTTGTGACATGGATTTTTAAATGTCCTATATTTTGCTCTTATAAACTATTTTCATTTGCTTGTGCTGTCATACTAAATCTGCATCAAATAAAGCATAGTGATTCCTTTAGTTGCATGCCAGTTTGCACCTTTATCTTTAACAGTTAAATCTCCAATTAAGTTCTTTACTGGATTCTTAGAGAAAGACTAAGCTTCAAAACTTCTTTCCTGCATGTAAATTTTTGTTTTACAATGGTTTCAAGCCTTGTTTATCCCTAAGAAAAGATAACTGATTAGTGTTTCTAATATGTTGTAATAGTAGAGAGTGACTCAGGTTTATTGCTCTTATCTAAACTATTTTCATAACATCTGGATTCAGAGGGTGTAGAGCTGTTTTCTTTTATAGTAACAGATTCCAAGTACTTTATTAGCATGCCCGAGTGGGTCAGCCTGTGCTGGCTTATGGCTCAGGTCTATTTAACCCAACATCAAATGAGCCTTACTATATAACTCAAGTCTTGTTAATTTCTCAAGGAATGCAGAGGTGAGTCCGCCACTGATCTTATTCATGGACTAGTAGTGGGATAGTAATGTGTTTATTTGTTGCTGTACTTTATTTTTTAAACAAGTGTGTCATTGCTTATTCAGTGTCTGATGTACTTTGAGTTCCTCTCCAATTGGTAGCAATGGATTCATAATTTTCCATCTGCACTCAACCAAGCTTCCATGAAGCTAATGTGGGGTATTTGGCAGATGATGATAACCCCACATTTCTGTAGCCTTTTATATTTACAATGCACTTTGCCAGGCATAATCATCCTTATTTGATGCCTGGCAGTTTTATGAGAAAAGAGGGAAATTTACTGGCTAGTAAATGTTAACAGACTCTTGTGTGTGCCCTTGTAAGGATCACTTCCTTATAAACTGGGATAAATGACACCTTTATATTGTCTGACCAAATAAATTTCTGGAATAGCATGCAAGAAAATATTTAAAAGAGAAAAAAATGTAGATTATTTTCCTGTGCTCCTTTTCCTGGTATGTATTACTTTGTTGTGGCTGAAAAATAATAATGAGAGAAGCAAAACTTTCCCTTCAGGTAAAAGTGAATCAATCTTTTAGAGATTCCAGATGCTTAAATGCACATTTGCAGCAGTAGTTAGAAAAAAAAATCATTTTCAAACAGAACTGTTTGCTCCTGATTTATTTCTCTAAATAATTCTTACACTAAAAAATAATAAATCCTGACAATTACCTGAATAATAAGAGAAATTTTCCTGTGGTTAATTGTCAGTTGAGAGAAACATAATGGTGTAAATAGCACTTTAAACAGGTATTTGTCTTTTCTGTACCTTCCAGTTCAAAATTATGTCTCCTGATTTTTGAAGCACCAATCTTGAGTTGTTTAAATTCAAGGACTTCATCTGTATAGAGCTGGGAATTGCCAACATATTAATACCTACATTTTTATGACACATTCTAAAGTCAATAGGAAAGAGGTTTCTGAATAAAAGCCTTAAAATTACCTTATGAATTATTAATTACAGGGCATATTACCTTTGAATTATAAAAGCCCAGAAAAATGGAAAGGAGAATTGAAAAACATCAATCTCAGGTTCTTTAAAAATGTAATACCAATCATTTGAGCAGTGTACAAATCTTTTATTAAAGATAAAAAGGAGGTGATATGTTTTTTATTAACTGGAGGCTATGTCCAATCCACATGATTAAAAATCTCATTACTAACTCAAGTCAGGAAAGTGATTTATTACTGAAACAGAATGGGAGGCATTCGGTTGTCCATAGCAGCGTTTATCAGGAGTGGAACTATCAGTTTGTATCTATTTTAGCATGCTTAATATTTTTTAAAGGTGGCCTTGCCATCTGTTTGAAGAATTGAAGATATTTTTCTAAAGTTGGCAAGCTTAAAGCAAAACATTAAAGCAAAAACATTAGCTGTTTTTCATTTCGCTTCAAGTTTTAAGTTTCAGAAGATTCTATTTGTGCTTTAATGCAGGTAAAGTTTCCTAATGTAAAGGAAAAACAATAGAGAGCCTATTATGGTTCCCGTTTTCAATACATACTTTTTTAAAGGTTTTAGTTTGTAAACATTTATTATGGGAAGACAATTTCACAGGTGGGGTGGAGGAGAGATAATGTCATGTGTATTTGTATCTGCAATGACAAAGATCATTATTATCGTTATCTTTTAGATACCTTGGTATTTTCATTGTAACCACTTTGTTTTTAGGCGTAATTGTGATAATTACTTTTCTGAATGACTTCATAATCCCTCAGGTCTTTGTTTTTTTTTGTTTTTTTGTTTTTTTTTTATGTTTTATTTATTTCTAGGAGAGAGAGAGAGACAGTATGAGCAGGGGGGTCAGAGAGAGGGAGTCACAGACTGAAACAGGCTCCAGGCTCTGAGCTGGCAGTCAGCACAGAGCCCGACGCGGGGCTCGAACCCACGAACCGCGAGATCATGACCTAAGTGAAAGTCAGACGCTCAACCGACTAAGCCACCCAGGCGCCCCCTCAGGTCTTCGTTTTAATGTTTGTTTATTTTTGAGAGAGAGAAAAAAAGAGAGAATGCGCAGGTGCACAAGCTGGGGAGGAACAGAGAGAGAGGGAGGCAGAGAATCCGAAGCAGTCTCCAGGCTCTGAGCTGTCAGTGCAGAGCCTGACATGGGGCTGAAACTCACAACAGTGAGATCCTAACCTGAGCGGAAGTCAAATGCTTAACCAACTGAGCCAACCAGGCACCCCAATCCCTCAGGTCTTACTTAATTCAATATCTAAATTATATTTAGAAATCAGTCCCTTATCATTAACATAATTATTTAGTACTGAATTTCATTTATTTTTATTCATAATATAAGGAGATATATCCATCCATCCAGATGTCAGGGAAATAAATGAGGGTTGATGCTGTCAAGATGGGCTTCACGGACATTGAGTGGGAAATGGGAGCTGGGCCTGATTTGGCTTGATGGAAGAGAGGCAGCGTTTAGTACACAGGAAATGGCACTATTTTCTTTTCTTTTTAATTTTTTTCAACAGTTATTTATTATTGAGGAAAAAAAGAGAGCATGAGCAAGGGAGGGGCAGAGAGAAGGGGAGACACAGAATCTGAAGCAGGATCCAGGCTCTGAGCTGTCAGCACAGAGCCCAACGTGAGGCTGGAATCCACAACCTGTAAGATCATGACCTGAGCTGAAGTTGGACGGTTAACCAACTGAGCAACCCAGGTGCCCCATATTTTCTTAATACTCTCAGCTGAGGATGAGCTTGCTCTGTTTGGAAGATAGTGAGAAAATGTCTTGGGGAGAAATGGGAAGAAACAGCTTGTTCATCAAGAACTTAAAGGCAGTGGATTTGGATTAGCTAAAACAGAACCCAGTTATGGGAAACTTAGGATCAGACTAAAGTTATAAGAAGCAGTGAAAGCTTTTAAGAAAAAGAAGTAGTGGAAAGAAAACATAGAGTCATTCATTGGGCTGGGACATTTAATTCACGGAGACCAGCCAAAACGATAGAAGGAAATGATCCCATGGGAAGTAGGTGATAAGGCTCAAGGCAATAGGAACTGAAAATTGATGTTGGTAAAAAAGCTCTTTAAAAAAAAAAAAAGGTCTCGAGAGAAGAATTTACTAGACAACTCTGATTTTGCTCATATCGTTTGCTTATAGTTTGTTTTAAATAATTCAATGTTTTTTAAAGACAGAATTCTTGTTGTTTTCCTTCTATCTCTGTCCTTTGTCATGACTAGAAGGCCCTTCTTGGTTTGGGGTGGTTATGTCAGTGCCACAGATCTTAGGAAGCCTTTCTTTTCATGTAATCCTTTCATGCAGAATCAGACATTGAATTCAGTCAGAGCTTCTGTTCACTCCTTGCAAAGATCATTTGACTTTTCTTGTCCAGGCTAGGGACAGCTGAGATTGCATCTGTGTGCCCATTTTGAAATGGTGCCTTTGTGGATGGCTTACTTTAACTAGTACTAGGGGCACCTTGGCTCGAGGCTGTTTTGGAATTTGGGTTTCTAACTCTGAAAACATTAAACAAGAACTACTATGCTATAAGTTGTCAGTATGATAATGGACAAGAAAGACTGAGAACCTACCAATACTTTTCTCTCTCATTTAAAAAGAAACATTTTACTTAAGAATGGTTGCCATAGATATGCTCACATTGTTTTGCTTCTTGGCATTGGTATGTGTGTATATCTTCTCTGACTTATATAGTGCTTTCTGAAAAAGAAAGTCTACAGAGTCTCATGTCCATCTATCTATATTTAAACATTTGTGAGTGTACATATGTACTCTAAAGAAAAGAAAAGAAAAACTGTGCTTTGAATACAAAATGTCTATTACAAAGCATCATATTTCTTCAAGCTGTTTGGTCCCTTTGAGTATTTGAGTTTAGACAAATGCCTTTTCCTTGTTCCTTTATTTATTTATTTTTTTTAAGCTGGCACATTCTTGTTCAATGAAAACAAGGGAGCAAGGGATTATTCTAGCCATTGAAATAGAAATGGTGTGTGAATCTGACAGCTGGAGCTTGGGTGTGAGATATTGCAATTTTTGCTGTAGGGAAAGGAGATAAAATGAGGTTTTGAATTTCATAGCAGAAGGGGCTACCTAAATAGCAGCTGTTAGGTATGAGATCCCTCCTGAAGATTAGAAAATGATGAGGGTTAGGTGTTCCTAAGCCCAAGGAGTTGGAGGTGGGAATGGGTGAAACATGTTGCTTTATTTGAAGTGATTTTCCCCCTTTTCTAACTCATGGCAATTGCTTTCTGAGTGTAGAGCTGCACATTCATAAATTTTCTTCACTTGCTTAGACTAAAAATACCTGCAGACTTAGAGTTTTCATTTTGGAGAAGCTGAATAATATCCACAGATTACATGAGAGAGTACATATTTTGAAATAGCAGAAATTGTTAATAACATTTTAGTGGGTTTGGTTCTGCATTTCAAGAGGGAATGTTGTAATGAGTTTGACTTCTAGATGACGATAAAGTGATATCTCTCTCTCAATAGCATTTAGTTGATAACGTTTTATGTATTTATTACTCACTCATATTAAAGACTTTTTAAATGTCCCATCTTTCCTTTTTTAATGTTTTTTCTTTTAAATTTATTTCTGAGAGACAGAGAGAGAGAAAGAGAAAGAGAGAGACAGTGTGAGCAGGGGAGAGTCAGAGAGAGAGGGAGATACAGAATCTGAAACAGGCTCCAGTCTCTGAACTGGCTGTCAGCAAGAGCCCAACACAGGGCTTGAACCCACGAACCGTGAGATAGTGACCTGAGTCAAAGTTGGATGCTTAACCAACTGAGCCACTATGTCCCCATCTTTCTTAAAATAGAGATGCTCACAGCATACCTCTCCTTTCTTATTTCTCCTCTTCCACCATTACACACCTTCTCCACTCTCCAATCTCAACGTACTACTTTCAATTTCTCAAATATAAGTTGATATCTCTCATTTCTACGCTTTCAGAGAATTAAGAAATGTAAAACATAATTAAGCTTCTCCCCCCAAAGTAACCACTACAAATGCTTACATGTTGTAGTATGATGGTTTTTGTGGTGGATTCCTAAATATACCTCCCAAATTTCTAGTCTAAATCAATGGTTCTCAAACTTTTTCAGAACAGAATCTTCCTTAAAATTATTGTAGACTTCTGAAGAACTTTTATTTAAGTGGTTAAATAATATTTATCAATATTTGCCATGTTAGAAATTAAAATGGAGAATAATTTTATTATTTTAATCATGTTTTTAGTTTTTGTATATTTTATAGAGAGAGATTGGGAGAAAGAGAGAACAAGCATGAGTGGGACAGAGGAGAGAGACAGAATCTCTACGCTGAGCATGGAGCCTGATGGGTGACTCCATCCCACAACCCTGGAATTTGAGCCAAAATTAAGAGTCAGACACTCAACTGACCGAGCCACCTGGGCACCCCTAAAATGGAGAGTAATTTTAAATGCTATTTATTAATTCATTTAAAATTAACATTAATAAATCCATTACATAGTAATATAAATAACATATTATGACAAATAAACATTCTAAAATTTTAAAATTGTCAATTTTCTCAAATGATAGTTCTCCAGATTTCTTTTTGTTATTATCAATTATATGATTCTAATACTTTCAAGTTTTTTAATTTTATTTTATGGTCTATTATGTGTTATTATATGACCTATTATTATGTTTTATGGTCTATTATATTTATGGAGAATATTCCATGTGCATTTAAAAGAATATGTATTCTTCTGCTATTGGGTGGAATGTCTATACTATACTATCAATGTCTACTAGATCGAGTTGGTTTATAAGTCATGTTTAAGACTTTTATTTCATTATTGATTTTCTCTTTAGTATTTCTGTGCATCATTGAAAATGGGGTAATGAAGTTTCCAGCTTTCATTGTTGAATTGTCTATTTCTCCCTTCAGTTCTGTCAGATATATTTTTAAAATGTTGTAGCTTCCTGATAGATTGGACCTTTTGTAATGATAAAATGTCCTTCTTTGTCTCCACTACTATTTTTTGCCTTAAAGTCTATTTTATCTGATATTAGTATAATCACCACAGCTTTCTTCTGGGTACTGTTTGCATGGTATATTGTTTTCTGTCCATTTACTTTCAATCTATTTGTATCACCGAATCTAAATGTGTCTTTTACAGACAGTCTGGAATTGTCTTCCCTTGGTGCATTCCCTCACTTCATTAGAACCTCTATGCAAATGTCACTTCCTCATCCCTGCCAGATCTCTGGTGCCTAGAATAGTGACTGATACAAGGCAGTGACTCAAAACATATTTGTTGAATAAATAAAATTTAACCTAATCTTATTTGGAAAAAGTTAAATTTTATGGTTTAATGTTAAACAGAGTACAAAAATTCTACTGTTACAGCTTCAAAAATAACATGCAACTAATTGTTAACAACCTACCACTTGTCAAGTTTTAGTGAATTTTAAAGAAGAATATTCAGAATGGCATTTCCAGAATGGCAAAGTAAGGACTTCCCAAAAAAAAAAACCAGTCTTCCATAAAGCAACAGGAACACTGGCACAAATGATCAAAATCAACTTTTTCAGAACTCTGGAAATGAACCGCAGGCATACAACAATCTGAGCATGGTTCATTCAAGAAAAATG
The DNA here is from genome assembly GCA_017311185.1 of Proteles cristata cristata. Classification (NCBI taxonomy): domain Eukaryota; kingdom Metazoa; phylum Chordata; class Mammalia; order Carnivora; family Hyaenidae; genus Proteles; species Proteles cristata. The sequence continues at coordinate 540,841 of JAESUZ010003861.1, read as the reverse complement.
GCTGAATCTTGGTAAGAATAGAGAGATGGTGTTTTAGCTTGATCTATTCCAATCTACCCCTTCCCAGATCCATGGTAGCATTGAAACCGGAGCAAACGCCCTTAGGCAAAACTCTGCTTGGCAGGTTAAAAAGCACGGCAAAAAGGTTTGTGCTGACAGTGCAGGGAGTGGAACAGCACTGTGAGACCACAGCTTCAGCTGGAGGCCACATTGTGCCGTCTTGTGGCTCCTGGTAAACTTGGATTTTAGTATGAGAAAATGGGAAGCTATTAGAAGCTACTGAGTAGGTAATTGACATGATCTGATCTCTGTGTTACTGGGGTTACTTCAATCTATGCTCTCTTTTGAGTGGTTCACAGCCTTCATCTTTATCATTTTCTCACCTTTTATTTTTTCTTGCAGAAAGTTTTGTGGGTTTTATTTGCTTGTTTGTTGTTGTTGTTTTGTTTTTTTTCACGTTATGATACCAAGAGTTGCCAACTATGGATCTAATCCAAGCAGTTAGGAACCCCTCACCTATGTGGGACATGAAAGGATTTTGGTTAAGGGCTACAGAAGACTTCACTGTGCTTCTCAGTAAAGGAAATCCTTTTCAAAAAACATACTTTGAAAAGAAGCCACAGTGCTAGACTATCTTATAGCACAGAAATAATTATTTACTAAGTAGCAGTTTAAATTATGAAAGACAGGAAGAAGACTACTTCTCTCCCCTTCTGTTGTTTACATTTAATAATAAGAAGAAAGAACCAGTCCTGAAATACTTTATTGGTAATCAGAAATTAAATGCCATTGGTTTTTGGCTATAGTAATAATAATTTCCATTATCTTCTTGTTAAAATATAGATAAAAAAAACTATTCTTTCTCTATAGCTTACACCCTCTCTTTCTAGAGAAAATGATCTTGAAGAATGGTAAATAAACAGGGCTATGAAAAAACTAGTAAATAGGGAAACTGTTAGTCTTTAATTAATTGTGTCCAGTAAGTCATCTATATGTTTCCAAACTGGAATTATTTCATCAACAGTCTGTTGAATGTTTCTAATTAATTTTTTGAAATGTCCAAATTCTATCTAACCGATAACTATTATCTATTTTCTGTAAAGAGCTTTGGAGTCATGCCATTGCTATATCTGGTAAGCCTACCTCTTGCGGTAGCCTTGGATCTCATATTTGAATACAATTATATTAGAGAGCACAGATTAATTTGTTTTACATATTCAGAGCTAGTTTTTTGGGAAAATGCTATGCAAATTTATGTAAATTGGAATACATGTTTATGTAAAACAACATGTGATTATGCATCCCTAAATTTACAAGAAAAATTCTGCTAGTCTTCTCTTAAAGTAGAGAAAATACAAATATACTCACAATCCCAGTTTGGACTAGGATTCTTGCTAGAATGGTTTGTCTGGCATGTGGAAAGGCTCTCATGTGCCATGGCATTGGTTAAGGATTCTGTGTTTCCTTTGCTGAAACATGGTTTTCGGCTTGAGTTTCAGAGGATGTTGCCAATTTTATCTCCCCTTCTCTGCTTTCCTTTATTTCTGTGATGAAAGATCCTGATTTCCACTAAGTAATTCAAAACAGTTTTGTGGGTTGGTACTCATTTTATAAATAAATGTATATTGGTCGAGGCCACTGCATTTGCCTTTTTGTAATGAACTGTCATGTCATAAACAGAATGGCACATCCCAGCTTTTGGAGACACTCCCTTTGTTCTTTCCCTGTTGCCATGCATAGGAATAAGATTGCTTCATTCTCTTTGGCTACAGTGACCACATATATAATATTTGGTCCAAACAAGGACACCTTTGAGAGTAAACAGGGTGCAAAATTATTAATTTTTCCAGTTTAAGGTTTAAACTAAGACCAATCCAGGAAAGCTAAGACATATGATTACCCTAACTATGGCTAATTCTAAGTGTTTTTCTCTCCCTTTGGCAAGTTTATGTGACTGCTCCATTTGCATGTTCAATCTTAATTTTTTGATTTTTCTAAGCCTTGCAATTTTTCTCAGTCAGATGTTCTCTAGAATTCTCAGGCAAGAATGTTATCTTTACCTATCAATCCTTTTAACTATTAGTTGTCAAATTCCTTTTCCCAAATGATTCTTTTCACTGTTGTTCTCTTGGTTAAAAGGTGGAAATTTCTCTATTAGGTTTTATGTTTATCTTTCTCAGAGAGAGAGAAAGAAAGTAATTGAAACATAAGCTCCCATCCCTAAGCAACCTCAGGCACTGTTTCTTTTCTTCACAAGTTCTGTCAGTTGCTTTCTTTTTTCAAGTCTGCATGTTGCCAACCTGAGAAAAATCTTACCTTCCAGGAAAGGCTTAAGGCTGTGGTAGGCAAAAAGCACTGAATGTTGTAACAACTAAATAGTGAGCTATTTTACTTGCTGGAGGTGATTCCATTCTACCAAGCTTGATGGTAATTGGAATGATACATGATGAAAAACAAGGAGGGTCATGAGAAATTTGCACAAAATTTCTTGGAATAGGACACTGTTCTGACAACCTGGGGGCTTAAGGGACAGAACAAATGTCGACTCTCTTTTACTCAGTAATTTTTAAATTATTTTCTACTGTTGCTCAAATAAGATAGGAAAGAACCATCTCACGGGAGAGTCAATACAGTCGAGGCAGTTTCTGCACCTTTGAGAGCACGTGACAGGGCAATGGAAGTAGCTAAGACTGTGATTTCACAGTTCACTGATTATTTTTGAGGCTTGGTTTTTGCTAATATTAAATGGGTCTGTGTGTATGTGTGTGTGTGAGATAATCTCCAGATGATACACCTGAAGTTTGGAGCAACAAATAAGACATTGAATATGAAATATGTTAGGCATCACATGAATGTAAGTAATATTATAATGCCATGTAAGAATATAGTAAGAATTAAATAAAAGTCAACTTCCTGATTGTTAAATGATCAAATGAAAGTATCAATGTGCAATTCCAATTTCTTCTCCCTCTTTTAGCAGACAGACATTTTTTTCATCCCTAATACTCTAAAATACATTTTTTGTAGAAAGAGAAAGGCAAATTTATTGATTTTAGGACAAGAACTTCTTCTCAAATAATGAGTCATGGTATTCTGTTGTTTCATATCCTTTTCGGAATAAGACAAAGTATGAATAAATGAATATATAAAAAACTATGGTTTTGAAGAAAAGCCTCGTGAATCAATGGTTATATCCACATGAAACTGGAACAATGGATGAAAACTGAGTAAATATTCGGGAACATCCAGATTGCTTAAGTTGCTTACAATGTGTTATCTAGAACTGGAGTATGAATCTCTGAACTGTTGGTCACGAAACAACCATCACTTAATATTCATGTATTTTGGCTGAATTACCCTTAATTTCTATATATAATTTTATGTTAATTGATCTATAGTTAATTTCAGCTATTAATATGAATTATTGTATATATTTCTGCAACCCTTGCATTCTATTAATTGTGCAGTTCAGCTGTAATCTGTATCATCGCAGTTTTTGATGACTCTTCTCTCTTTTGGGTTCTTTGTGAAGGAAATTGTATAATTAAAGGTTAATAGTGCCATGGAAAACAAATTACAGCTTCAGCAATGGACTAGCAAGTGTCTTATACACTCTCTTTATTCCAAACTTACCTCCCCCTACCTCCTTCTTCATCTGTTCTAAGGGCAGGATGTTTTGGTAAAAATAAGAGGACATAGCTTGGTTTCAAAAGCCCAGTAACAACTCTTTCTTGTTCCCAGTCTTGCAAACGATAAGGGACCTCATACAGCGATGCCTATAGCAGGAAAGAGCCCTGTAATTGGGTCCATTTGAGTCATCAGCTCTATGATGGACAAGAGGGAAGAAAATAGTTTTCCTGCCCCTACAATTGTCCATTTGTTCGTGCTTACTCCACGGGATACAGCAATCAAGAGATAGTAAGAAAAAGAGGTGTCTGGGTAACTCAGTTTGTTGAGTGTCTGACTCTTGATTTCAGCTTGGGTCATGATCTCATGGTTCCTGGGATTGAACCTTGCATCAGGGTCTGTTCTGGCAGCATGAAGCCTGCTTGGGCTTCTCTCTCTCCACTTCTCTTTGTTTCTGTCCTGCTCACACACCTCTCTCTCTCAAAATAAATTAATTAATTAAAAAAATAATAACAAGAGGAATGTGGGTTATTATTGCCATTAAGGCACAGTAATATTATATATTAGTAAAATGTAGTCCAAGCAATGATTTAGGTCCCCACCACTCAGATTATCAGATCCTCCTTGGATGGTGAGCCAGTGGTAGATATGAGTATAAGAGTAGGAGCCACCCAGACCTCTATGGGGGAAAAGGAAATGGTAGTTCCCTCTTCTTTACCTATCATTTGTCTTATACTAATGGGTTTAGGGGATAATATTGGTCTGTGTTACTTGCTCTTCAAGGTGACAAAGAGTCTTTGAAAACTCAGATGTCACATATAAGCAATGCCACCGATACAAGTTCTTGAGAGTGTAAGGAGCTTAAGTTTTCCACCCTGCAGGCAAAATGTTGAAGAAAATTCACCCCATCATTTACAGTCTTGAAAGAAACATGTCCAGAGAAGAGCAGCTGCTCTGTTTTCTCACTTCTCTTGGCTAATCACCATCCCTAATCCTTTTTGTATCTTCTTTTAGAACAAGGAAACAACTAAATGGTATACACTGAGTCATTAAGTATATTAGACATTTCCACCATTGTTAATTGTCAAACGTGTCACAGGATTGTAGGGATGTATAAAACATATGACAATGAGCATGACTCCTTATACTCCTTATATGTCTCCCCTGACTTTATCACATGCACACATATGCTTGGGAACACACACGTGTACACATTCACATGGCAGAGAAAATATTTATTGTACAATGTTGTTTCTCTTTTTTGTAGCATGACTTTGTGTATGTCAAAGACAGCATCTTATTTGAATTGTACAAGCTCATGGAAGTTCTCAACTATACAATAAACGCAGTCAAGAGGAAAAATTGAGTGACTTATCAACTATAGACCGAAAAAAGATTGATATTGGATAAAGAGCTCCATAGTAACCTATGTTTGAATTTCTCACCTATGGCCTAATTTAAATATTCAACGTCTAAAACCAAATAGTGTTATTAACCCTGAAAGGACCATTGTGCAAACCAACATTTGTTGAGTAGTCAGTAATCGCCAGTCACTTGCTAAATATTTTGAGAATTTTAGTTAGTCTGATTCTAACTAGCCCTGGGATGACACTGCTGTTATCTTGATTTTACAGATAAGTTTTTACATCTTGGGGCTAGAGAAGTTAAATACTTATTTCTATATGGCAGAGATCCCTCTGAATCCAAAGCTAAGCTCTTAGCAATTTATTATTCTGTTTCTCCTACATCAGGTTTTAGCTTTGTATGCTCATTTTTATGTGTACTCATTACAGATATGTGAAATCTGGCTATTCTGAGACACAGTTATCTATTTATGGGTTGGCCAGCCAATTAGATCTGGAAAGTGACATACATTCATTTTTTCATATAATTTTTCATATATATGTGTGCGTGTAAATAATTTACTCGTGAATTTATAATTCATCTCAAGATCTATTTTTAAGAAACAATGCAGAGTGCTTGCTGAAACAAACATTACATTGTTAGATTCTAAGAGAGAACATAATGTTTAACAGTTGCTAGGCACAATGGGACAGTCTTCTTCTCTCCCAATTTATTAAAGTAATGCCACTTATTGTTTGACTGTGCCAACTATTTCAGATGGCTTTGAATACTGACTTGGTAAATGCTTTCCTGAAACGGTCATTAAGTTCTCCCACTCCTGAGGCAACCAAATTTTTATCTCTCAAGATGAAATAGAAGTGATCTGAATGTTGCCCAAATCAGCATCTGAGAGGGAGGAGAAAGGTCACTTATGAATGGAGTCAAGTTCTGACTACTTTGCAAAAAAGGAAGCAAGTCAAATCGTAAGTCATGCACTGCTGATTTAACGTGTGGGAACAAGAAAGACAGGAAGAAGCTTAGAATACCGGAGAAAGCTATGTGCCTGCCAGTGTCATAAAATTCTCTTTGTAATTCAAGAAAAAAAAAAAGAGTTGTGCTGTTGGAAATAATCCAAATTTGGCTGCAATAACTTTTTTTTCATGTATCTTAAAGGGTTATCAGTGGCTCCTTTTGGATTTGAGTGATTTTGCAGCAACAATTTTACTTTAGGAGGTATAAGTTGATCACCATCTGAACTGGACAATTGGCCTAACTCATCACTTTGCAGATTGTAGGCCCTGTGTTGGAGCAGGAAGGGAGGATTAAAGTTTATGGGTGGTCTGGCCTGGAAGGAAGAGGAAAAGGTGCTGCCAGGGCAGTCGTCCTTGGCATGTGACTGTTTGCCAGCCCTCTGCTTTCCCTGGCCATGGTCAAAGCCCTGCCACTTACCCTTTCACACTCCAGACTACTCTCTCTCTTCCTCACTCCTCTCTTGATGTCCACTGCTCAAGTTGATTTTAAGCAGATTTCACAAATGCGTCATGACAAAGGGATGAGCTTCTTTAAAAAAAAAATAGTCTGTGCCTTAACTTTTGGATAGAGCTAAATGAAAAAGCTGTAAAAATGAGGAAGGGTAATTCAGTGCCTGTTTTAAAATTAGGTAATGAAAAAAGAATTTTACTTTGTTATTTTTTTAAAGATTATTTATTTTGAGAGAGAGAGAGAGAGAGAGAGAGAGAGAACACGAGCAGGGAAGGGGCAGAAGGGGCAGAGAGAAAGGGAAAGAGAAGGGAGAGAGAATCCCAAGCAGAATTTGCACTGTCAGTGCAGAGCCTGATATGGCTTTCGAACTCACGAACTATGAGATCATGACCTGAACTGAAACCAAGTCTGATGCTTAACCTTCTGAGCCACTCAGGTGCCCCATAATTGTTGTTATTTTTCACATGTTGAGAAAAGAGGAAGAAATGGACTTTTGCTTGCTCATATACATATCTTCATCAATTGTCTATGTTTATGTTTCAGGAACAATATATAAATAAGATTTTTAATATTTTTTAAATAAGAAAGAGTTTATTGACTGCCAATGTGATAAGACATGAGAATGAAGAAGAGAAGGGAAATAGTGTCTAAGTTATGGTGATTTTCAAGAAATGATGATAAACTAGAAACAAATTAAAAGGTTAAATATATTTTGGCACAACCATATATTGGAATATAATGTATTATCATTGTACAAAAAGAGCAAGACTCCCAAAGGATTAAAGAAAGCAACTTTTTCCTTTTTTCTCCGTGTAAGCCAATTTTCCCCCATCCCCTGGACAAAATCCAGGGGGCAGTCCATGATTTTTATGGTCACATTCTGATAATAAAAATTCCTTTAGTCACTTTTGGTTCCACTCTAATTTTAATAACTGGAATGACCATTTTCACAGTCCAAACTCTGAACTACATTTAGAGTTAAAGCTGCTTCTCTTTGCCTGCTGAGTGTAGAGACTCCTAGTGGGAAATAGGTGTGGTCAGCTTTCTTCTCCAACATCCTCTTCTCTTTCTCCTCCTGTTTGCTGAGCCAAGGCGTCTCAAACCAGAAGAGTGAGGCACAAAAGATAAGTTGTAACTTTACAGATATTTTGATGACTTGTTATTGACACACTCTGGGATTAGTGGATATTCCAAATAGTCTCTGTTTTTCCAAGGTTGTCTGGTATGCTTTGGACGTTGACCGGAGAGATCTTTTGGTGGTATAGTTCTCTGACACAGGCATAGCCCTACTCCCCCAACCCCTGTCCCTATTGTTACACCCCACAGCCTCTTATTGCTGAGATTTCTTGGAGAGATTTCTTTTCTTCAGTTTTTAAAAAATTTTTAAATTTTTTATAGTTTATTGTCAAGGTGGTTTACATATAACACCCAGTGCTCATCCCCACAAGTGCCCTTCTCCATGCCCATCTCCCCCCTCCTCCCACATCCATCAGTCCTCAGTTTGTTTCTCAGGATTCAAGAGTCTCCCATGGTTTGCCTCTCTCCCTCTCCCCCACCATTTCCCCCGTTCTTCTCCCCCTTGGTCCTCTGTTAAGTTCCTCCTAATCCTCCTATAAGTGCAAACATATGGTATCCGTCCTCTGCCTGACTTATTTCACTCAGCATAACACCCTCAAGTGTCATCCATGTTGCTACACATGGCCAGATTTCATTCTTTCTCATTGCCATGTAGTATTCCATTGTATAAATATCTTCCATATCTTCTTGGATCTTGGATCTTGGATCTTGGATCTTCTTGATCTTGGAGAGATTTCTAACTCAAATCCCTTCTGCATTATCTACTTGGGCCACCAAGGATGCCATGCATTTTTGTCACACTCATTAGAGGAGTGTAGTTGCTTCCACGGCTGTGCTTTTTATCTCCAGCCATACATAGACCTTGACATTTGTTCTTCTCAGGTGGGGTTCACACGCCAGTTTCTGTGCCTATTCACATCCTGGGAAATATATAGCAAATGCTGTAATGTCCTTTCAAAGCTCTCTCACTTCTTGAGACAGAAGGGAGCACCTCTTTTTCTCTCCCCTAGCAGGGAAATAACCTGGAATTCAGCAACCTCCACCAATGAAATAGTGTCTTCTGGAATCCTTAGCCTAATTCTTTTTACATCTTCATATAAAGTATATGTTACTCTCTGAGTGGAGTTAATGGATAATTTACATTTTTCCTCCCTGTACTTTTCTATATTTTTTCAAGTTTTCTATAATAAAACGTCTATCTTTAAATGTTCCCAAATAAAGATTGATTAACATGGGTGCTGCATATTTTAACCATTTACCTGCACAAAGGCAGGCAATAGTAGTTTCTCACTACAAGGTATGTGATAACGTGGCATATTCATCCAACACAATTGTATGAATTATGTAATGCTTTTTTTTTTTAAAGCTTTAATATGATCCCAACCTGGCATCTTATTTGATCAACAGTATCTTAAAGAAATGATAAGTAACTGGAAAATGGAATGAGATTTTTCTTTCATTCATTTTATGGCAGAATGGAAGTCATTCTAGTTGAAATTTCCCTTTTGCAAACAGCTGCACCAAAGGGTAAAGTATTTAAAGTTCTAATTTTACTTGGCTTTGGTGCAGGGAGGAGAAACTTTGAAGCAATTACCTCATGAGGTTTGAGGACTACATTTGGGAAGCATGATATTATGAACACAGAGAGAGGACTTTTTCAGAACATCAAGAAGGTATTTAATTGATAAGTAAAAGGACAAATGGCATTTTGAGAGATGTGTGAGAGGAAAATGTCTGGATGTACAATTTCAAAGTGAGATTGGGGTGTGCAAGGATGAGTAACTGATTGCCCAATTGCTTTCAGTTTCTTTCCCTGCTAGGGGCCTGTGTTATCTTAAAAGTATTATAGCTGACAGCTAGGGTGAAATCAGGTCATCATTTCCAAATTATTTCACAATCACCCACGTGACCAGAATTCTTTATAATGTTGAAAAAAGGCTTATGTTGGCAAAGTCAAATAGAACACAAGGCATTTGAAAATAAAATGTTTACCTTATAAAGAGTACCCTAAAGAAATTTCTGATGGTTTTCCTGTGAACTTGTGTACAGATATTTCAGACTAACCAGAAAAATGTGTAATTTATGATTTAAGTTAATAATGAAATTTAAATCTATACGTGGTTTATGTTTGTCAGTCAGGTAAATCACTAAGCTATGTGAAATTTATCATGGTTGTTCGGATTTGCATGTACAAAATATAATATCATTAAATTCTTTGCTCCTAGCTCACTGTTGCTTATATCCTAGACCAGTGGTTCATAAACTGTGAACCTTGAGCCAGCATCATCATCACCTGAGAACTTGCTAGAATTGTAAATTCTGGGGTCTTACTGAGTTAGAAACACTAGAAATAGAACCCCAAATTTAGTGTTTTAACAAGCTGTCCAGGTGATTCATATGAATACTAAATTTGAGAACCACTGAACTAGAAGAAACAGAGTTTAAAATACCTAAGTATTTCAGTCTGTCCTGGTTAAAGGGCTTTGTTCAAAGGTGAGTGAATCGCAGTTTATTACTATTTTGGTGATCAGTCCAAGAAGTGAAAATTTTTGCCATGGAGATGGAAGAAATTTATGGAAGATACAAACAAATATGTATCAGTTATGCATCAGACAAGTATTAGTAGATTCATATATTGTGTATATGAATACAGATTAAGATTTCTTATATAGATAATCTTAGAATCTAAGATTCTAAGAAACTTCAACTTTCTCCAGTATCTAACCATAGTATTAAATTCTGGTATTCACTTCAAAGATGTATTTCTTTAAGGAATTTTTTTATAGAGCTAGATATTTTAACTACCTTAGGCCTTTTGGGTAAGAAAAATATGGTTGGGGGAATGAGTTTGTGTACTGAGCTTGTGATCACAATATGAGGGAGGGACATCATTATAGATAAATATTAAAAGGAACCAAGGAAAAGGTCCAGAATTTTTCCTTTGCAGAGCTGTTTTCTATTCCTGGGATAGGCCGTTGGCATTGATTCTAGCCAGTAGCTTAGACCTGAGGAATGGGGGCATAAGAGGAATGTAGCCATACCGTATTACAATATGATCCATTTTGTAATGTGTATCTCAACATAAATCCCAAACATAGCATTAAACATCAGAGGAGAGAGGAAAAAGGGATATGAAATGATATAAAATAAGGAATATAAAAATGATATAAAATTTGTTACATATAGTATACAACATACTGGTTGTTCTGTTACAGTATAAAACTCACAATTTTTGTTAAGATAAGCTCAAAATACAGTAAACAATGAAGACAAATCCTAGGAGAAATCGTACCCAAACAGGCTCTACCACCTTTCTTTCTTTTCGCCCACTACTTCTGGTGTTCTGATATTTAAGATGATGTCTATGTGAAATGTGTAGTGCACAAGCCATGTATAGTAGATTACCAATGACTGGGTGAGCTGCTTGGGTGGATGCAGGTGCTCGAGGCCCCTAGGAAGGAGCAAGGTCATCTCTGAGCCTCAGCCCCTATAGACTAAAGATAAAGGAGATGCATGTTTTCAAGATGGTTCTGTTCTGTTTGGTCCTTTTCATATCCCATTAGCACTTAGTGAGGCTACTTGACAAGGTAGACCACTGCAAAATGGTCTCATTGGTCAAATCTAGGAGAGGTGTATAACTGCTGCCCTCCTTTCCCATGTTACCAGACATGTAACCAGAGCAGTGAAGGAACACATTATAGGACATGGAATACTGAGAATTTTGTAGGATTCTCAATGGTCAGAGAGGAGCATTTACTGTCATGCTCAGGAAGCTTATTGTTTTTGTCCATGGGGCTGTACCACCACATGTCAGACCCTCTCCAATTTATTTGTTCAACTTTAGAAGATTTAGCCCACCAGAAAGGTATTATACCATTAGCAGTGAACAGAAGAGGCAACATAGGAACTCTGTATACAAGATAGCTTGGAATGCCTGAGAACAATATAAAGTTTATTTGCAAGGAGGAAGTTCACAGTTAAATGATGGGAGCAGCATTGGAGGGTTTAATGAGGATTACATACCTAACAGTTTATAGAAAAGTGCAAGAGCTGGATGAGGTAACAATGATGTTTTTAATCCATAGTAAGCCAAATTCAGGAATTTGAGACTAGCATCTTGTCTGGACAAGGATGTACATATGTTGAGTACCCATATAACCTGGTGAATTCTGACACCTGTACATGTAGTGGATTTTCTTTAGTGTGTCTAAAAATTGTTGCTTGGCATAGTTACTCTGTGGAGCCAAGAGAAAAAAAAACCACCTCTTTCATTATTATTATTATTATTTTTGCTTTCCCACATAGAATCAATTTGTGAATTGCATAAACCACAGGATATAATTCTACTATTTCAGCCAGAAACTTTCCCATCTTACCAAGACAATTGCAAATATGCTAAACTTGCTTTAATGAAAAGTCATTCTTTACATAGCTTACATCGACATAAGATGACAAGTCACTCCCCAGATAAAGGGTTCTTTGTCTGAATCAAACAATAACCTGGCTCTTCCACAAAAAAAGCCATTCTATTCTGAACTGAATGCATTTTCAACTAATGCTGTATTCAGGACCAAAACCAAAGGAGGCCCATCTGCTAGGAAGGCCAAAGGCCCATTGTGTGGTATGTCAGTCCAGTTTGTTATGGAAATGGTCACTCTAAAACTGTTTGCAATTTAAAAGTGCACACTGAGAATTATGTTAACCTCTATTGACTGACTTCTGTTAAATGCGCCATTAAGAATCCAATTTGCCCTGGCTTCCTCTAAAATGTTGTGCTGAGGGCATTCTGATAGGTACATTATGGTGGTCAATTGTCATAGGCTAAAAGTCAGTACCTTATTAGCTCAAACACACCAAGCATTTGTTCCCAATTTTAATAAGGGCTCTCTTGCCCTGGGATTATGGGAGCACTGATGGACTATAACCTCATATGATGATTTGAGGGGTGTCAGGCTGAGTCCAGGGGTAAATGCTGATTGAACAAGGCTGAGAGACCCTAGATGGTGAACTCTGACATCACTCTTTGCAAATCTGGCTCTGCATCTTCTGCTTAGAGTGAAAATTACAGAGGTTAGAACCCAAGTGTCAAGTCAAAATGAGATGATGAATTAGGTCAATTACTACATGATAGACATTCGAGTCACGTTAGTGCATAGTAAATACAACATATTTTTAATTACTTTTACTGACACATTTATTTTCTTTTGTCATTTAAATCATCACAGGATTGTTAATGAAGTATCAACCTAAAAACAAACCAAAAAATCAGATCAGAGGCAAATGTTTATTTGGGATCAAAGAATTGGAATTTGGGGTACACAGATTTGGGTAGAAACCTGAATAGTGTCCCAATTACAGGACGTAGACTCAAGGTTTTTATGGGGAAATGAAAGGAAGATTAGGTAAATTGTTTTTCAGAGGAGTCCATTGGTGGTGACAAGCAGGGCTAGGTTTGTGATTCATTGATTGGCAAAGCAGTCACTAAGCACAAGTTTCATCCTTATCAGTCTTTTCAAACAGGATATTCTTGTTCTTGCCGACTTCTTGGAATGCTGGTGGGTTTGCCCAGTTCAAAGATTCAGAAAACAGGACATGGAAGGCAGTTTCCCTGAAAATGCTGTGCAGGCTCCATTTTAAAATGGCTCCAATTATGTTTTTCATAAAAGTTATCAATTCACTGGTTAACTGCAACTTTATTTTCTTTCTTTATAAATGTTTCTTTACCACATTATTGAAAAATATTCCAAAAGCACCTTCGCTAATATTTTCAGGTCCTGGTTCTAATCTTGTCTTTTAATTGATTCCAGCAATGAGATGAAATTGCCCCTCCTATTATTACTCATTAGGTTAATTTTAGCTAACTCATTTTTTTGAGAAGTCTATGTTGGAAACCTTTCTCAGTATAAGTCAACATAAACCAAAGTTTGTTTTGTAACTTATTGTGTTCTGTGAAGTCAACTTTTCAACAGAGCTACTGAATTCCGTCCGAAGTGAAATATATCCATCAAATACATCTTCCTGAATTACTTGAGCCACTATTAAAACTCCCCTTAAAATGGTCTTGCTTTTTTTCCCCCACAACAGAGTCGAAAAAGTGTTGATCACACCTTAGACCAATATTCATATACTAGAGTGCCTGTCTTCCTTAGGGACAGTTGCAATTTATTTGGAAATTTCTGATAGAACTGATTTCACAAATTTTTAGTCCTTTTAGCTTCTTTGTTATCAAAGTACTGATTTAAAGGCAAACTAGTGTCTTAGAAAAAGTACAAATTTCAAAATATACAACCTTGGTTTGAATTTCAGCTCTGGCTCTTATTGGCTTTGATACTTCCAGCAAGCATTAAGCCACAGTGTCTCTAGGTAAATTCTGTTAAAATAGTAACAATATTGTTCTAATGTGAAAATACCTCATATCCAGTAAAGAGCAGTTCTGTTAGTGGCATCTTGGCTACTAAGCATTCAAGATTCGGAAAACCTGGGCAAATAAACATAATGGGAATGCCTCCGCTCATTCAGAGCTCATCATGCAAATCTTGGGGTGATCTGTGACATAGGTTCTGTTCTTTGGAAATTGGTTACATTCTGTGACACTCCAAAATGCATGTCAGGTGGCTTAGTTCTTCTGCAAGAACACAAACCAATCAAGAAGGTTAATAAGGACAGCTCTGGAAGAAAAAAAAAATACCATTTGTGATAGATTCCATTAGCCAGATAATGTCTTGGTTTTGGTGTTAAAGCATAAAAGAAAAACATGTAATTAGTTTATGAAAACAAATATGCCATGTTTCAATCTATTGTCTCTTTGTCCTGAATCTATCCTTCTTTGCTATGTGATCATAGAGGTAGACTCTGTAAATATTTCTCTTTTGCAGATGGCATGTTATTAAGCCTTGCCATTTGGAGGAGCAAGGGGGGATGGACGATAGATGAGGAAGGGATTTTGTTTTCCTTTTTGGTTCCAGTGTTTCTTGATGGTCACTTCTGGAACATTCAACTTTACCCAAAGTTCTACTCATGCAGAATGGAGTTTCTCTAGTGCTAGCCTCCTGCAAGGTGTGGCTTGCTCTGACATGCAGAGCAGTGTTTCTCCAATGCTGACTCTTGCAGACTGTGACTTACCCAGGCCTTTGTCCCTGAAGCATGGGATGACCAGCAGAGCCCAGTGCCCAGCAGCCCTTACTACTACTTTCTCTAGTGTCTTCATGATGGAGTGTTGCTGGTGAAGCATCTCCCCTTGGATGACCTCTTCCACTGCCTCTTATGTGACTTCACAACAAGTTCTGAGGTGCAGCACCTCCCTGAGAAGGACTTCCCTTACCTTACCATTCATAGGAAGGATTTTCAGCAAAGAAAATCCAGAGAACTCTGGCTGATCCATTCCAATGAGGTCTTGATCTCAGCCCTGGTCAAGCAGGCACATGGTGATTGGCTCTCCCTTGGGCATGGGGGATAATGGCTTCTCCCCTACATTTGCTATTCCTTTACTCTTTATATTTTTCTTTAACTCTCCTTAGTCAATTCCTTATTAGTCTACTCTCTTGTTATTAATTCCTTATTTTTAATTCCCCTGTTGAAACTACTATGTGATTTCTATTTCCTAATTGGACTCAGACAGATATAATAAGCCTCCTACCTTACCTTATCCAACTTTACCTTATCTTTGATGGAAACCATTATGTGGCATCAATAGACCTGAAATCTTGAATATTGAAATACAAATAAGAATTCCAACAAATTTTAAGTATTTTTTCATTCATTGATAATTATTAAGAGAACTAATTTGGGTATGGTTTTAGAAAGGTCATCTAAATTTTAAAAGGCAGTATAACAATTAAGGTTATTATTTACCAGAGCTTTTATATTACTATACAGACCCACTCTGAATGTAGCTAAGGCATTTAATGAATGAGTTTGTTACTATTTTGCCAGTTGAAACTTACTCACAACCATAAATCATTATAATTTAAAGAATAGTTATGTGAATTTAAAAATTTGTGCTATGTCATATCTGAGCCCCAAAGTATGAGTTATTTAGTAAATAAAATGAGTCATAACATATTTCTGACTAAAGTATAAAATACTCCTTCCCCATCCTACTTTTCTAAATAAAACTAATCCATGCTCAGTCTGTGTTTTAAAAAAATATAGTCCTAGTTTATCAATCAGTGTGTAGGTCTATCATTTGCTTTCTGACTAAGGATAATCTCTTTGACTTTGTTATATGTCAGTTTTCCTGTCTGTGAAATATAAGTAATAGTTTGTAAAAAAAAAAAACAAAACATGGTGATTTTATGAAGAAAATTTTAAGGTGAATATTGGAGCAAAAACCGTTAAGTGATCAACAAAAGGAATAAATAGTTTGAGATGCTATAAATCATAAGAATCAACTCTATAATTTCTAACTCAAAATTTTGTGTACACAATGAAGTTACTGAGCCAAGTAGACCTTTTGACAGTTTGATGACTTTTAATATACAGCTGAGTTTTGAACAAATGTAGGTTAAGAGCACCAACTTCACCCTCAAAGTTGAAAATTCACATATAACTTTAGACTCCCCAAGACTTAACTACTAACAGCCTACTGTTGATCATATGTCTTACTAGTAAATATAAGTAGTTAATCAACATGTATTTTGTATGTTGTATGTATTACTTACTGTATTTTTACAATTAAGCTAAAAAAAGAAAGTATTAGTAAGAATACTGTAAGAGAAAATACTGTATTGTAGTTACTGAAAAAAATCCACATATAAGTGAATCCATGCAGTTAAAACCAATGTTGTTCAAGAGCAAACTGTAGTTTTGGTATTTGTATTTACCTTAATTCTTTCATCATTGAAGATAATGAGAGTATATGTAGTGTGTGTTAGACATTGTTGAAATGTTGACTGTCCGGTTCCTCTCACTATACTCCATAGTATTACATTCTATAACTAAACAACTAGCTTACTCTTGTGCAGTAAATGAGATTTTTAAAAATAAGTCTTTGTTCCCTCAAAATACATATTTTTAAATGTTATTGCAGTATTATTGACTATTTCCCTATGCTGTCCTTTTCATCTATGTGACATTCATTTTACAACTGAAAGTCTGTAACTTTTAATTCTTTGGTCTCTCAAAATATCCTTAATGTGTTATTATCCTTTTGTAAAAAAATGTCTATTTACTTATTTTGAGAGAGAAGGTGTGTCTGCATGTGTGCACAAGTTGGAGAAGAGTAGAGAGATAGAGAGAGAGAATCTCAAGCAGTCTCCATGCCCAGTGCAGAGCATGACACAGGGCTTGATCTCGCAGCCGTAGGATCACAGTCTGAGCTGAAATTAAGAGTCAGACGCTCAACTGACTGAGCCACCCAGACCCCCTGTGTTATTATCTTTTGATATAAAAAAATAAAAAGGAAATAGGAGCTGTATTTCTGCTTAAACCATCAAATAGGATTATCATTACAGTTGAAAATGCCACCTAAAGTAATATAAAGCTTAGATGTCTAGGTCTTTTTTCTCCACTGACAACCTTCTTGTAAAATATTTTTCATTAATATAAAGGTGAGGTCAATAAATGTGAATTCCTCCACAAAGTTGGATAAGGAAAACCCTGGGCCAATTAAAAAGTAATAAGGGACCGTGAGAGTTTCCTCTTCACTGTTAATTTCTTCATAATGTCACTCACTGTGATATAAGAACTTGGTGTTTTCTGATATAAATTTTGGGTAACATATCACACAGAATCATTTTGTTAATACTGCTACTTATTAGCAGCTGACAAATAAAATTAACATTTGTTTCTTTGTCAGTGTCCAGATAATGGAAGTCACATTTATACACAGTGGTGGCTGTTGCATTTCAGTAATATTTTTATGTATAAGATATGCCTAGAATCATGTTAGAAGTGAAGGGCTTAAATAGCAACCCTTCTACAATCTCTTTTCTAAAATTTTAATTATAGCACTTACATAATTCTGCTTTCATTTACTGTATGTGTGTCTTTTAAGAAAGAAGGCAATGTTTAATTCACTATAGTCTGACACTCAGTCAGATGAGCGTCTGACCCTTAATTTCAGCTCAGATTGTGATCCTACGGCTGTGAGATCAAGCCTTGTGTCATGCTCTGCACTGGGCATGGAGACTGCTTGAGATTCTCTCTCTCTATGCTCCTTCTGTGCCATGAAATTTCTCTCAATAAGCCTCTCTGGAATCTCGTGTCGCCTGTTTCAAAGGAAACTCTTTAGTCCTTACTACAATTATACACTACTTTTTTTGATAATTTGCTGGTTTATTGTTCCTCTTAATGTTGTAAGTCATTTCTATTTAGCTTCTTTAAAATAAATTAAATAAATAAATAAAATAGTTGAAAATAGGACTATCACATGCCTAGAGAGATTTTCTTCAAATCTATTATGTTTGGCTTTGGAAAATATAAGTTTTACTTTTCCACCAAGTTTTGGGAAGTTAGGGGCCTTTATTTGTGCAAGCATTTTTCTATTTTTTTCTCTTCCTTTTTAAAAAACATTAATATGAGAAAGAGAGAGCAGAAGAGGGATAGAGGGAGAGAGAGAGAGGGAGAGAGAGAGAGAGGAGAATCCCAAGCAGTCCCCATGCTCAGCACGGAACCTGACACGGGGCTTGATCCCACAACCCTAGGATCATTACCTGAGTCAGAATCAAGAGTTAGATGCCCACCAACTGAGCTACCGAGGTGCCCCTGTCTTCCTTTTTGAGACCTCTAATTACCTATATGTTAGACTGTTTCCTTTTGTCCCATGGATAACTAAGTTCTATTCATTTAAAAAAACCCTAAAACTAAAACAAAACCTTTTTTTGTCTCTTCTTCAGATCCTGTAACTATTAATACATATTCAGGTTCATTGACTCTTTTCTCTGTTGTCTTTTATCTGTTAGTAAACCCATTGATTTAACTTTTTATTTCAGATTTTTTTTTCAGCTCTAAATTTTCCATTTGTTCCTTTTATATATATCTTTTACTTTGAAGATATTTTTATCTTATTTCTTAACACATTACAAGCATATTTTACTTCAATGAGCATTATTATAATAGCCACTTTAAGATCTTTATTGGATAATTTCAATACCTATGTTATTTTAGGGCTAATTAAACTTCTCTTCCTCAGGAAACCTTCCTTAACCCCAAGTGGGTTGATGTAGGTTCTTTTCTGCTCTCTGAAAGTTCAGGATATACCTCTTTCTTATTATTCATTATATAAAATTAAAATAATGTTTTTACATGCCTATATTATCAACTAGATTGTAAATTTTTCAAGAACTTTTCATCCATATCTTTTTAATCAATGTTCCTTTTAGTTTCTAACATAGTAATTGGAAAATACAATATATTAAATAGATG
This sequence comes from Proteles cristata cristata, assembly GCA_017311185.1. Classification (NCBI taxonomy): domain Eukaryota; kingdom Metazoa; phylum Chordata; class Mammalia; order Carnivora; family Hyaenidae; genus Proteles; species Proteles cristata. The sequence goes on along the minus strand of JAESUZ010003861.1, from coordinate 521,947 downwards.
TTTGCTTAATGAAATGGAATTAGGAAGGCAGTGTGGCTTATTATCCAGGTAGAACATACTGAAAAGCAAGAGCAGAGGGTGGGCCTCAGTTTTATAAGCCTGAAACTAAATTTGGTTAATATACCTAAAGTTGGTCAAGTTTTTGGAACTCATTCATACTATCCAAAATTATAATAAAAATTGTTGCATAAATTAAAGTTTCTATTGGTTAAAATACAATAGTGTATATGCCTTTATAATGATTTATCTATGTCTTCTTTTCAGAATATAATACTTCTGGTGTTGTGGGTCTGGGAAATAAACTTTTTAATCAAAATAGTGTTACCTGTAGTAAAATAAATGTAGTTTTATTAAATAATAATTAATTTAGGCTGAAAAGCCTTGTAAAGCATCCTTACCCCTTGACCTGGTATGATCTGAGCATAAGTCGGCCCTCCACATGTTCTCCCTTGTATAGTTCTGGGTAAATACAGATATCCTCCCTTTTAAACTCATTTTTTCCCCCTCTTACATGTTTAGAGACCATGTTTTAAACTTAGGTTCATTCTTTCATCAGGTAGATGACAGATTTAAAAAAATCTGTGTTGTATTTATAAATATTTCTGAGTTTATATATTCACTAGTCACTTTGTTTGAATTTTAATAAAACAGAGCTTTTAACAAGGTTTCCCTTTCCCCATGTTGATTTCAAGACAGTTAATCACCCTCATGCATTTATATTTAGATTATTATAATTAGTTTAGTCTTAAAGGTAACATTATCTCAAGTTTTGAAGACATTTTTTTCTTTCATCCTTAAACAACTATAAAAGTTCTTAAGTAATTGATAAACAACTTAAGAGTGTGTATCCATCCATCCATCCATTCATCCTTCCATGCATAACTCACCCCATTATTTATTGAGAGCCAGGCAATTTTCTAGTTGAACCAGTGCTTCTTACAGACTACTACAAAAAAATTTGCTCTTAAGGAAATGGTGAAACGGAGTGTAATGATTATTATAAGAAAAAAGTTCATGGGCACTTTGGTGGCTTAGCTGGTTAAACGTCCGACTTTGGCTAGGTCATGATCTCATGGCCTGTGATTTCGAGCCCCACAATGGGCTCTGTGCTGACAGTGAGGAGCGAGGAGCCTTCTTCGGATTCTGTGTCTTCCTGTCTCTCTCCCCCTCCCTTGCCCTCTCTCTCTCTTTGTCCCTCAAAGTAAATAAACGTAATAAAAAAGCTTTTCAAGAAAAAAATTCAGGGAGCTTTGAAAATGTATACTACACACATAATCTAGACTAGAAATTATGGCAGGTGTCTCTGAGGAAATAGTCTTGAAAGCTAGAGAATGAGCAGAAGTTAGGTGAAGAAGAGACTGGTGGGAAGAGATAGAGGCATGGTTTAGAAATTCAAAGGAGTTCAAATTTATTAGAGCTAAATACACAACGGATATTGATGGCAGATGAAATCAGAGAGAACACCAAATAGAGGTATCTCTTTGAAAGATTCCTAAAATATGTTTTTAGAACTGTAGGCTCATTGTGTTTAAATAGCAGTTGTCAATTTTTAATATGGATGATTTGAAAGGAAATAAAGAGGAATATAATCCAACTATCCAAATAACTGCTGTTGGTATTAAAGCAAACTAACAAAGCTACATGTGCAAAGTGAAAAAATTTCACACGATACAGAAAACAATCAAATAAAAATGAAAGTCTCCAACTATCAGCCTAATTAAACTCCCTACATTGAACTACACTTACAATTTTGTTGAGTTCCTTCAGGGAAGAGAAATAGGCACACCTATCGAATTAATTATCTATCTATATTTATCTTTTGTATTATTTTATTCTAATATATACTATTCTACATCTACATTTAATATGTCACGGTATCTTCTGGATGTTGTTTATATTAACATCTACAGAATCATCTCATTCTGTTTAACAGCTGTGTATTACTCTTTTAATGAATGTGCCAGTAATTAAGTTATTGTCTATTAGTATCAGGCCTCCCCTTCTGTATTTGTAGATGATGCTGGGGCTGCAACTCTGTAAACCATGATTTACCTTTCTGTGTGCTAACCACCTCTCCCCCACTTCCTCTTAATCTGTGTCAATAGAGGCTGTAGAAGAATCGAAGGCTAGAGGATATATAATGTTTCCCCAGTTTTCTTTCTATTCCCATTTCCTTCTATTCCTATCCCTGCTTGCTTTCTGCCCCATCTGTCACTCCAGCCTCACTTCTTCTTCCTGAAAGTAACAGTTAATTCCAGTAGCAACTGGTTGATTCTAATTTTCAGTGTTCTCCACTCATAATCCACTCCTTTTTGTTTTTAATGTTTATTTATTTTTGAGAGAGAGAGCCCAAGTCCAGAAGAGGCCTGGAAAAAAGGGGACAGAAGATCAGAAGCAGCCTGATGCAGGGCTCAAACTTACAGACTGCAAGATTACTGCCTGAGCCAAAATCAGATGCTCAACTGAATGAGCCGCCCAAGTGCCCCAGGAATCCACTCCTTAGTAAGTCTCTCAGAGACACTAGTAATAACATCTCAGAACTGGTTCCTTGGCCACTTAGAAATCTGGGCAGGGCCACAGTATGACTTCCATGGGCCCTGGGAACTTATGCCTTTGGGAACTTCTTCATCCATAATAAATTTTTTAAACTATATTTTATGATGGCATTAATATAAAGAAAATATATTAACATTATTTATAATAATTTTTTTCTTTGATTAATTTTTTAAAGTTTATTCTTTTATTGTATTAAATTTTTAAAAAATCTTTCTTTACTTTTGAGAGAGAGAAAGAGACAGAGCATGAACAGGGGAGGGGCAGAGGAGGGGCAGAGAGAGGATCTGGAGAATCTGAAACAGGCTCCAGGCCTCGAGGTGTCAGCACAGAGCCTGACACGGGGCTCGAACTCACAGACCGGGATATCATGACCTGAGCCGAAGTTTTATGCTTAACCGACTGAGCCACCCAGGTGCCCCATATTCTTCTTTTGATTTTGAAATAAATCAAAGCATTCTCAAGAGCCTATAAAAGTATTTTGGGTCTATGTACTGTGTCTACATTGCCTAATGGATAATTTGGCCCTTGTTTCAGGTCTCTGATCCACAGAGCTCCTCCTCATAGCACAGGGGCACCAATATCATTCCAGGGCCATGGTTCTTCCAAATCTCTAGGCCCCAGGTCCATGGGTGCCCTGCTTCTAATCTGTTTTGGTAATTCTAACCTCTGTCAGCAGAGGTCTCTCTCCTTGGCTTGGAGGCAATCACTTTGCTGCTGTGTTCTCATGTGGTTGTTCCTCTGTGTTTTCTGTGCCCTAATTTGTTTCTGTCAGTCTACAAGTCATATTGGATCAGGGTCCACTTAAGGAGTCCATTTTAATGTAATTACTACAGTCACATTCTAAGTACCAGGGTTAGAGCTTTAACACAAATTCTAGAGGTGGACACAATTTAGCTCATAATAAGTGGATTTGCCAACACTTATTTAAACAGAATCATATTGATAAGCATTTCTGTTATTTTCAGTTTAAATTATTACAAACATGTCTTTTTTATTATTTTAATTTAAAAAATATCTTAAGTTTATTTTTGAGAGAAAGAGTGAGAGCAGGGAGGGACAGACAGAGAGAGGGTATCTCAAACAGGTTCTGTGCTAATAGTGTGGGAGTAGAACCCACGAACTGTGAGATTATGACCTGAGCTGGAATCAAGAGTTAGATGCTTAACACAGTAAGCCACCCAAGCACCCTCATTACAAACATGTTTTAATGAACAATTTTGAATATATATCTGAACAAATCTTTGTGAGTAAAACTGTGGCATTAATTTCGTAAGAATAAGATATTTAATTTATAGTTTTAATACCTATTGCCTTGCTGCATTACTAAAACTTTCAAATTCTTGCTCAAAAACTTGCCCGCATTGTCATCAAATTCTCCGTTTTGCTGATCTAATGAGTGAAATGTGGTTATATACTTGTTTTGATTTGTGTTTCTTTTTTTAATTTTTTAAATTTTTTATTTATTTCTAGGAGAGAGAGAGACAGCATGAGCAGGGGAGGGTCAGAGAGAGAGGGATTCACAGACTGAAACAGGCTCCAGGCTCTGAGCTGGCAGTCAGCACAGAGCCTGACACGGGGCTGGAACCCACGAACCGCGAGATCATGACCTAAGCGAAAGTCGGACGCTTAACCGACTAAGCCACCCAGGCGCCCCGATTTGTATTTCTTTAAATATGAATCAGGGCAAGCATTTCTTTTATATGTTTAATGTCCATTTACATTTCTTTCTCTGTAGACTGTTCATACATTTAGCTGGTTTCTTGTTAAATGTTTGCTTTTTCTAATTGATTTTCATATAGCAGCCATTGTCTCTGATTTCTTTAGCTATACACACTTTTTCATATCAGCTAGTTAATTTGTCATTATATTTAGGTCTTAGGTTAGAAATGACCCCCAACATAAATTCCTCTACGATCTCTCCCACCAAATGCCTGGATCAGGGAAACTCCTAAGTATCAGGCTTATTTACCTATATTTAGCACTTATCATACCTTATAGAGAATTGAAATCGCTTCTTACTTTTTTGTCTCCCCCACTAGAGTATAATACTGACAGCAGAGACCTTGATTTGTTTATTGATGAAGCCTAGGTAATTAACAGTGTCTGACTCTAAAAGGTATTCAATGTGTACGTGTGTGTGTGTATTTTTTTTTTTTTTTGAGGTAGCTGAAGAGAGGAAGGGAAGGATCAATGAAAGTATTTTATTGAGCCATATCTCTTAAGACTTCATGTTTGAAAACTATTGATTAATTTGGAGATCTAGTCGGTTAGCATATTTCCTATGTATAACTCTGGTTTCTAAATTTAGCCAACAAAGTAAATGACACTGGTTGTGAACAAAATGTAGTACTCTCTATCACAGCAGAGGATGTTTTATTTCTTTATTTCAGACTTTAAGAAGCATTTTGATTATTTTTAGGGAGTGACCATCTATGCTGCTCAGGGATAGTTCATGATAGAGACTTGTTCACTTCATCTTCTCAACAGAAGCAAGAATGCATAGCAGTTAAGAACTTGGGCTCAGGAATGCTTGCATTTCCATCTTTGTTCCACCACCTCTAGCTCTGTGACCCTGTCCATGTTAGTTAAATCTCATCCCTAGTCTTGCCAGCTGTAAAGTAAGGATATTATTATCTGCCACATAGTGTTTCTGGAAGAATTAAAAGAGATAACACTTATTAACACTTAGCACAGAAAATTTAAGACATTAGATATCATTATTATTAATACCATCTTCCTAACTTAGGGTGTTGGAGCATCCTTTGAGAGTGGTAAATTGGGAGTATTTTCACTGACCTATTGCTTTCCATGGATGATGAGGTAATAGATACTTAGATTGCCATAGAAAGTAAGTCAGCATTGACTACCATACATAGTCACAGTGTGAAATAGAGACCAGTGTATCAGTCAGTGAGGAAATGGTTTAAGCTGTAATATGTATGTGTGCATAGCTGCACTGGTACATCTACATTCTTACATACATAAGTACACAGCCATCCCATACATCTCCTTAGGAAATCACTGTTGTTCCCCCTTCTAAATATTTCTAAAGTTTTGGTGTTTTGTTTTATTATTTCTTTACTTTTGTAAAATTCCTTTGGTATCCACTGTCATTCTATTTAATATATATACATATGTATGTACATAATAAGATTTGTGAAATAGGCTACAGCCAGAACTGTGCCTTTAGCCACCATGGGATTGATGCTGGTCAAGTGTAAAAATAAAGCAGAATTCTTAATTGGTTCTAGTGTTGCCTGATTATTCTAGAGTCTGTCTGAAATGGAATGTATTTTTTGTGGTCAGTTTTGCGGTTGAAGGAAGAGGCAGCTGCTTGAATGGTGAGATTTCAGAAGGTCCCAGAAGCACTGTTTCTCAGTATCTCTTTATAATACCTGAAATTAGAGGACGATTTTGAGTGGGTAAATCTTTGCATTTTTCATAGGTAACTTCAAGAAATTCAAACACCATGGAAAGAATAAGCCATTCTTGTTTATTAACCTTTTGAAGTAGTTGTTTTCTAATGTAAAGGCTAATCTGAATGCACCCGCAGAACAAAGAGTTAAAGACCTGGGGACTTTCAGAACCCCATGGTTAGTATTGCAGAAGGACTGAAAAGAGTAAAGTTTTGTGTGTGTGTGTGTGTGTGTGTGTGTGTGTGTGTGTGTGTGTGTTCAACCTAATGCTTTAATTTTGAATCCACTGACCAAACTGTCATTGCCTTGAGAAGAAAAACATCTCTCATAGCGTATACCTATAATATACTTGTTCAACTCTAAAAAGCATTTTATCCACTTATGTTTGTTAATGTGGTTATTTACAGGTTATATAGCTAGAAATGATTTTAACTTTTTCACTATTCTTTATAAATTTTCTAAAAATACTAACTACACGTTTGTTTAATTAGAAATAAGAAAAATAAGAAAATGCCCATTAGATTTCTACCCAATCAAGGAGTTGATTTGTAGCTACCTAATTCCCCTGATCAATTATGAAACAACCTGTGCTTTAGAGAAATTGGAATGGAACAACATAAAGCTATTCAAAGTCAATACAAGTGACTGGATTTCAACCACAGCCTCAACAAAACCAGGAGGAGAATTGATACAATGCAAAGTTGATGTTACTTCTGATGATGTTAACTTGGCAAAATAAATCCTAAGAGAACAATCAAATAACTTCCTAACTTCAATTTTAAAGAGAGGAAGATAAAAACTTTCCCCACATTTCACACAGAAATGAGTAAGACAGCTTCAATACAGTCCAGCAAACATTTATTCTGTGTCTACTGTCTACCTACTAGATATTACAACATGCTCAACATAGAAACAAGAAATCAAGTATAATGGAGCAAGTACTTTAAATAAACAAAGAATATGTCTAGAAGGGTGTAAGCAAAATTACCAGAGGTTTATGCTGCAGAGTAAGATTACAGGATGGTTTCTCATTTTGCTTGTCTATTCTCAAATTTGTACTATGATATATATTTGTGTGTATATGCATGTGTGTGCATTCCCCTTATATGACTCTCCTATCCACACTTGATCTCCAACATCCTTCGTGACCTTTATTTCTGCTTCCTCTCTCCACAATTCTTATGTTCTCTGAGTAAAAGCATATTTGTGGGAAGGAGCATTTTTTTTACATCGGTTTTTTACTCTATTTCCTATCATTGCTGATGGCCTGCTATTGTCAATCTAAATATCACCTGCTTCAAACAGTCCCAATACTCTGTAAAAATCTCTCTGACCCTGAATTCCTAGACACTTGTCTCTCTCAGTGATGGACATTTAAAAAAAAATTCTTTTTAATGATTATTTCAGTGAGAGTGAGCGAGCATGAGTTGGGAAGGGGCAGAGAGGGGGGGAGACAGAATTCAAAGTAGGCTCCAGGCTCTGAGCTGTCAGCACAGAGCCCGATGCAGGGCTCAAACTCAAGAACCAGGATAAAGTGACTTGCTTACATTTCTGAGGAGCCATGACCAAGAACATACTTTTCTGACTGTCTACATAATTTTATTTTCAGTAAGTGGAGCTGCACTTAGTTTACTTTTGTTCTCTGACAAAACTGTGAATCAACTCTATGAGTCTATGAGCTCAAGGGCTCTTTAGAACTTAAGAATGTAGTGTACAGGGGCGCCTGGGTGGTTTAGTCGGTTAAGCGTCCGACTTTCTCTTAAGTTATGATCTCGCGGTTCGTGGGTTCGAGCCCCGCGTCGGGCTCTGTGCTGACTGCCAGCTCAGAGCCTGGAGCCTGTTTCAGTCTGTGTCTCCCTCTCTCTCTGACCCTCCCCTGCTCACGCTGTCTCTCTCTCTCTCCTAGAAATACATAAAAAAACATTAAAAATAAAAATAAAAAAAGAATGTAGTGTATACAGTAGTTGCTCAATAAAATTATTGGCTGTTTCATTTTTTGACAAAGTTTATAAAGCAAATAAACATAAATCAAAGCAAATTTCCTGGCTTATTAACAGATAACCTCTTTAATATTAAAATATTTAGGTCTGTCTTCAAGATTTTAATATTCAATTTCTAGGTATTTGCATTTTTTTTAAATATAAGGAAGATATTTAGAGGGAAAAAACTCAGCATTTAGAAAGAGAAGACAACACTTTTATTCATCTAAAGAGTAAGTTTACTGAGGAGTGGCTGGTTGAGGAGAGTGCAGCATAACTGGCAAAATCCCTTAGGGGAAGAAGAAAGCAGCATGGAATGCTGTGATGTCAGGCTTTGTTCTGGATTTTGTATATTTCTGACAAGGGTGGAGAGAGCAGGACCTCACAGAAACAAGGCAAGATTCAACACGGTTGCTAAGATGCTGATAAGATCTCTGCTCACTGTTGGTTTCCCAAGTGGACAACAGCATAGGTGGCCAATAGAAGAGTGATAAAATTTCATGCTGAACTCTGAGGTTTCTATCTGAGTTGGCTGGAGTGAGGAGCAAGGTGAACTGCCCACAAGCTATGGACAAGCAATACCCAGGGGAGAATAAACATTTTTCTCATTGCAGCAAAAGACTAAATCTAGTTACGCAAACAATGACAACAGTGAGTGAGGATAGTGATGGATATAAAAGCATACTGTACAATTCATTCAGTCTTTGTGAATTCTATAATCTGAAAATAATTTTTATGTTACACTGAGGAATTGAAATAAATTAATACAGTTTATGTTTTGTACAAAGATAATAGTGACTTAAAGGCATATGCTTCATCTCCCTCCTTTCTTGGATAATTTCTTATGGAACATACGTTCATCCATTCAACACTTATTTATCAAGCACTGTATATACCAGCTCCAGTACTAGGCCCTGGAGTTGTAATTGTGAAGTAAACAGATCTGAGCTCAAGTCTGGAAACCAGGCAAAGTATCGTGATTTTTTATCAGAATGACCTTCTCAACCTGCTAATTATCCATCCTTAATGGATACCCTTGGTAGCTGCCCATCTACCTAGTCCCTTTGTGTGCTACATTCTATTAACTCTCTCCATAGTTTTCTACAGTGCAGGCATTACCTCTTGCTGCCCAGTATGATAATTGTCCGAACCTTGCTTCTGATCAGTAGGTGCTGACACACTTCCTCTATCATTTCCTTATTTCATCACCCTCATTGCTTTCATTGTTGTATGGCAGCATCTCCTACTGTCAGGGCTGGCTGTGACCAGCCATCACTGTGCTTCTAAAAATGCTCAGCCCTTCTTACCAATGCATTTGATACTTTGGTAACAGGTGATTCATACAGGCTCTCCCATGGAATAAACTGAGCTGGAGATTTTCTGCTCTATGTAGTATGTCCACATTAGAATACCACTTCTCTGAGCCTTTGGATCTCATTTTCCATGGCAGTTTTAGCATTTCACTTAGTATGGACTATTAGGAATCTTGCAAACTCCTGGTCACAGGTGTTTGTGAAGTCTGTCTTTCTTCCTTCCTTTCTTTCTTCCTTTCTATGTTTTTTACTGAAATAAAATTAACATAATTCACACAGTATACAATTCAGCTGGGAAATATTGGGGTCTAGATTAGAATCCAGTATTGTTTGATTCCGAAGTCCTGCTATGCTTGTTATTAAAATGTAGCCTTATATAAAAATTACAAACTTTTGCCTCATTGTAAACAAGCATTGTTTGGTGTTCTCAGTCCACTCCCCCACCTATGAAGTCATTGTTATTATTAGTAACTCATCTTTATTTCTAGGAACATATAGCATTCAGTAAATATGATTTAATTTTGTATTTTGTCCTCATAAAATATTTGGAAAATGACTGGGAGGGGAGCTACTTTCAGATAGGAAAAGTAAGATGTAAAGTAGTCAGCTGACCAGTTCAAGGTAAAAAAAAAGCTGATCCTGGAACCAAGAGTGGAAGTATGTCACCAGCTTCTGACCAAGGACATGTCCTACCTTGGCCTGGTGCCTCTTTGCAAAGGCCTGGTTTGGAAGCAAGAATTCATCCACACATTTAACTCAAGCTTCATGTCTGAACTAGGATCATTGTAGTTCCTGGAAGAATTGAAAGATGGATGATTGACATCTTTCAGTGTTTTCTGTCTGGCAAAAAATGGCCCAACATCGCATGTAAATAATTACAAAAAAACCCCCCAAAAGTCAGAAGAGCTTCTAGTTAATATTTAATGACCAGTTTTCTGGCAGCAGTGCTCATTCCAAAGATTTCCCAACCGGTCATGTTTACACTGCTATAAACTCCAACAGGTCCAGCTTTTCTCTGAAGTTAGAGCACACTCCAAGAGCTAATATTTCTCCTACCTGAGAACTTTAAAAATGGTCTGAAAATCCACAGCCAGGAATGTGCTTGTTGATGTTGTTGTTAACCAAGAAAAATTGGTAGCAAAAACCACCTTCTTGTTTATTATGGAAGATTATGCAAATCTCTTTCAGAATAGATTATGAAAATACCTATTTTTGCCACCTTTGTCAGAGAAAGGGAGTATACATCCAAAAGGCCAGGTCATTTCAAAACTATTTGTTTCTCGAAAATTAGGAAAATAACATGACCTTAAAGGAAATGAAAAAGCTCAACAGGAAATTTTGTAAATTGTAATATTCTGACTTAACCACTTAAAAAAAATTCAGATACTGAGATTCATTAAGTAAGGAAAATTAACATTTTTGTAGGTCTTCGTGTAAAAAATAGTTTGCCTGTGTTATTGTATTTGAGTCTGTTACGTTTTTGAGAATTCATGAAATGCTAGAGTAACGGGAAGTATCACTCTGAGTATTCAGGAAGTATGAGTGTTGACGTTTGTATGGAACAATAAAATCAGTGAATCCTTTCCCAAGGAACTTCATAGTATTGTATTCCTATAGCAGTGGAGTTGGCCAAAGGATTCTTTAAAAAAAATTTTTTTAATGCTTTATTTCTGAGAGAGAGAGACAGCGGCAGCATGAGCAGGGAAGGGTCAGAGAGAGAGACAAAGAATCTGAAGCAGGCTCCAGGCTCTAGGCTGGCAGTCAGCACAGAGCCTGACATGAGGCTCAAACCCACGAACCGTGAGATCATGACCTGAGCCGAAGTGCGAGGCTTAACCGACTGAGTCACCCAGGTGCCCCCGAAGGATTCTTTATTTTAGCTTTAGTAAATAGCACTGGGCAATGAATATACTATTAGCATAAGAAAAGCTATAAGGAAGTGATGTAGTTAAAAGGAAAAAGATTTCAAGTTAAAAATCAAGGGATGAGAGTGCTCTTAAGAGTAACAATAACAGCAACGTACATTTATTTCATTTGTAGTTTGTGCCAAGAACTGTTTGAGGCTTTTTCTCTATTGCCCATTTAATCCTTGTAACCGCCCTCTGGAGTGGATGCTGTTGTTATTCCTGCTATGCAGAGGAGAACACCAAGGGATTGCTGGGTTAAGTAACTTTCTCAAGGGCATTGAACGTCTTCTAAGTGTAGTTGCTGGAATTCTAAACCTAGAAATCCAACTCTGGAGCTCATGCTATTAACTGTTCTGCTAAATTGCCTTTTGATTAGCAGCTCTATGCTTGCTAAGTGAGCATGGTCAATGTTTTTTAATTTTTTTCTATTCTATTCAAATTATCTGATATCTGCCATTGCTACTCTCACACAGCTGTTTTCAGGATTAACTGAAATAATATATTTAAGAGCACTTTAAAATATAATGTGCTCTTCAAATGTGAGGTGATATTATTACATTGTATACAATGGTTAGTTACTCAGAGCAATGGTCCATTAAATGGTCAGCAATGAGTGCATTTGGTATACTAATAAACTGAACCAGCATAATAGGCTTCTTTTAGATGTACACACATTAGTTCTTCCCAGAACTCATGAGCAAGTCAAGGCTCAAACTGTCACTGCACACAGTTATTTGGAGATACATGGGCATATTTCTGGAAACAGGGAGGAACTGCTGTAATTGTTTGCACATGCAGACATTGTCTCAAATTATGATTTTGCTATTTCAGAGATTCCCTTGTCATAACTACCAAAATGACACAAGCAGTACTTTTTTGTAATCTCCATATTTGACGCATGAAAGAAGACTTAATTCCTGTTTGAATAAACAACATAATAAGGTTATTGAGATTAGAGACCATTACTATATAAAATTATGTCTAAGTGGCAGATATAATTAACATTGGATTGTAATTACACTAATTACAAGTCACATTAAGACACTCCAGTAATGACAAAGTGAGAACCCTATAATTGAATGGAATAAGTAGGGAAACATGCTGCTCACACTAATTACCTAAATGAGCTAATATGTCTTCAGAGTGACAGTCTTGCTCAATGCTATTACGCAGACAAGGCAGTTGAGTGAGGTATTTTTGAAATATATATATATTGAAATATACATGTTTTCTATTTTTTCCCCTTTATTCTCTCCAGGACCTATTTCAAATCATCATCAGCTTCGGGATGCCTCTCTTGAGCCAAAGAAAAGTAGAGGTTTCTCTAACCTTGTTACCAAAGAGTACATATGACCCGGGTCCACAAGCCTAGGTAAGACTTCAATCTTAGTGTGTATGGAAGACACTGAGCACTAGCTGGTTCCTTGGATTGGCTAATGCTCTTCAGTTTCTCCTCCGTTCTGTCTCTCTCAGTTTACCAGACGAAACAGCTCCAGCTCCCTGTATATTTTGCAGCATTGAGAACCATTGTGTTGTGGGTTCTGAAGTACCAAACATGGCTTTCAGCATCCCCGCCCCAGAGAGGCCCTGGAGACTGATAAAATCTGAATTATTCAGAGCAGTTAGTACCAGCATTTCACTGCAACTCACATTTCAGCCCAAGCTGTTAAGTGAGAATATAAAATAATACTGGAATATGAATTCATGGTACCGTGAAAGTTTAGTTTTTGTTGTTTTTTTTCCCTCTTCAAATACCTTTCCTCTTTGTATCTCTAATTATCTGGGGCACTGCTTGGGTAAGGAGAAGAAAAAAAAAAAAAAAAGGAAACAGGATGTAGCTATTTAAAACCTTAAAAGAAGATACTTTGTTTTTGAGGCAGGGATATCACAATATGTGGGAAGTTGAATTGATGCACTAATATTGATAAATAGTGCTGAGTGGAGCTTTTCTTTCTCTCCTGTTGGGGAAGAAAGGAAATGGTATCAGACATGCCTTTGTCAGTGGGGCTTTCAATCTGTTTCTGTACATAAGTCTTTTTCCTGTATTAATGTGATTTCCTTCTCTTTGTCCAGAAACTGTAGTTTTGCCTCTAAATAACCAGGTTTATGGGTTTCTAATACAAATCACTAAGCCAAGTATGCAAGGTTCATTAATAAGCAGATACTACATTAGTCCAAAGGTGGCAATTTGGCCCACCTACTCTGTTAATATTTGGTGTGTAACTTAGAAATAATGATCCTGTTCTCTTGAAAAATTCTACTTCCAGGTTTTGCAATTCTTGCAATCAATCGTATTTTATTTTAAAATGGATTTTGTGTTGAATTTGAATTAGGGGTTATACTCAATTAATTCTTTAGTTATACAAACTCATATAATAAACATTCGGAGTTTACATAAGAGGGTGTTGATTAAAATAAATAGTGTTGGAGGCCAGCCTTCCACTAATGGCCATGCAAGTCAGAGGCTAATGCACCTGGCCATGTTTGATCTAAAACAAGGAGTGGGGTGACTAAGATTTTATCCTAGCTCCATCCTGTTCTCACTGATGATTTTACAAATTACTCATACCTCTGTTTTTGTAAGATGGCAATTCAATGGTTCTTTGGAACTTCTTTAGAGTCCTTGAGGCTTAAAGCAGCTCAAGAACTTATTGCAATTTATGTCATTACCTCTAGGTAAAAAATTGGCCAAGTTGGCAGAGCAAACAGATACTTGAGACTAGAAACTTTCTGTAAAGACCCAGATAGTAAATATGGGGGTCACATTTGATCTCTGTTATATATATACATGGGTTTTTTCTTTACATCTCTTTAAAAATGTAAAAACCATTCACCATTCTTGGCTTGCTGGGCTTTAAGGTTTTTAGGCTCTAAGAGGCTACAGGTAGAATTTGGATCACAGAGCCAACTCCTGGGCCACAATAATGTAATTCAACATCTATCACGTTGAAGAATTGTTCTTTAATAGAAACTAAATATAAAAGTACTTAAATCAACTCTTCCTAATGTAATGAAAAATAAAATGTAGGCCATAGATATTTAAAGTTACAGACATTTGTTTTGTTTTGTTTGTTTTGTTTTGTTTTGTTTTTTCTACTTATACTTGAACAAGACTGGGCAGATCAACGTTTAAGGGAGGAGAGGCAGCTTTCACCTAGGCTATGGGAGCAGCCTTCTCTGGGTCAGAGTTAAAGTGAGGTGAGGAGGGCATCTGTGAAAGACTGGAGATGACACACTGCTTATCCACAGAGGGTTGATCAAATAAGTAATTATGTTAAGGATAAGGCGACCCAGGTATCAGAAGAGAGTTACATACATGGGAAGGAGTAAAACCAGAAAGAGCCCTTAACTTTCAGTACATAAAGAGACAAAGAGAAATAAAGAAGTATATAGATATAAGTATAGATGTAAATTATGTATAAATACAAGAATATACATACATATATATGTACACACATGCACACATATATGTGCTTATACATATACAGCAGACCTAGTACCCAGATAGCTGCTTCATAATATCATGAACAGATCTAGTGCCCAGATTGTGGCTTCATAAATCATTTTCCACTGAAAGAAACCAATGCTCCTAGGAGAAATGGTTGATTCTAGGATAGCTGATTGAGGCAGGGCACATTTCAGTCTGGAAGATCTTTCTTGTTCTAGGAAAAATTTTAAAAGGCCCCAGAATGATTGGGTAATGTTGAAAAGATCCAGAAACCAGTATGAAGGGACTTCCACCAGATAAACCAGGGATAATTTCAGCATCAAAAGGTAAAATGACAGTAAGACTATTACTTACTCAAAAAGTTAGGACCATTTGATACATTAAAAGTTTTATGAAAGATGGGAAATTTCATGGTTTTAAAATAAATCCCTACAAAATAAGCATTCATTACGAAGGAGGATAGGAAGACTTACTTTATGGAGGAGAAGCCTGGCAGACACCACCTTAATCACTGACTGAAGTGAACATCATCAGTCACGAGACCAATACAAATTGTATGCCATTTAATAGGATGCAATTAGGAAAATATGTAATATTTTCTTTAAAAAACACAAGTTGAATCTAATCATGAGGAGACATTAGACAAACCTCAATTGAAGAATATTTTACAAAATAACTGGTTCCAAACTCTTCAAAAGCACAAGGTCATGAAAGTCAAAGGACTGAGAAGTAATTCCTGTGTGAAGAATTAAGAGGTCTGATAGCTAAATGCAAGTCATAATTCTCAACTTATAATTTTTACATAAAAGACATTGTAGGGACAGTTAGCAAAACTTGGATGGGGTCTAAAGATTAAATGAGAGTAATGTATCAATGTTAATTTTCTTATTTTGATTGTTGGATCAGTTATGTGGAGAATACCCTTGTTTGTAGCAAATGTACATAAAAGATGATGGGGCATTAGGTTGGCAGCTTACTCTCAAATGGCTCAGAAAACAGAAATGCTTGTTCCCTACTTACCAATTTTCTGTAAGTTTGTAAATGTTTTAGAATAAATATAGTTTTAAAATGAGGTCCCTTATAGTGAAATAAAAATATAATTAAAATGAGCTTTCTAGCGGGCTTTCCTATAGAAAGAAAATGTTGTGGAGTAGAGTATGGATTTTGAAGTCTGTAAAATCTAGATTGGAATTTGATTCAAACATTTAATAGCTGAATGATTTTGGGTAGGCCAGTTAACCATCTTACAAATTAAATTCACATGATATTATCTATAGTGTAGTGCTATTAATAAATAAGAGAAAATTTATTTAATGGGACAAATATGGTGCTTAGAACACAGAAGGTACTCACTAGAAGCGAATAATAGTAGAGATAAATTGTAGTCATAATAGTAACAGCAATAATAATAATAATAATAGTATTATCAATGATATTAGCAGTAATATTGATGGTAGCAATCGACTTTTCACTACCACAGTAGCAGTAGCTGTTGTTGTCACAGGCACCATTCTTATCATGATCATTATGGGTCTTCTCCAGGAGGGCAGACCTGGGTGGTCTGCTATATGAGTGAGCTTCAGTAATCATAATCCATCATAGGAAAAAGCAGTATCCAGACAAGAAGATGTGAGGGAAACAATTATATGGATGGAAAACATCCTCATTATCAAAGTTGAGTTGATACCTAAAAATAGTCCATGGTATTTCCATCTAGTGATCCCACTCTCTTACTAAACGTTGTAGAAAAACACTTGGTTCCACTCTTGTTTTCCCCAACATCCACCCCAATGCACATAGATGTGAAATTTCTACACCCCATGTCAAGTACACTGACTTCCTTATCTTCTGAAGCTTACATGTCTTCAGAGTATTATGTGTATCAGTGCCAAAGCCAGTTGAGTATCTTCAAGTCGCCACAATAGGTCAGTGTAGGATTTTCCATATTCCTGCCCTTACATTTGAACTATAATTCTACTAATCTAAATTCTCGATACTCAAGATAGATTTATATGCATTATAACTCCTTATCTAGACTTTTTTAAAATATATTTTTATTTATTTCTAGGAAAGAGAGAGAGACAGCATGAGGAGGGGAGGGTCACAGAGAGAGGGAGTCACAGACTGAAACAGGCTCCAGGCCCCAAGCTGGCAGTCAGCACAGAGCCCGACACGGGGCTCGAACCCACGAACCGCGAGATCATGACCTATGCGAAAGTCGGACGCTTAACCGACTAAGCCACCCAGGCGCCCCTTTATCTAGACTTTTTAAACATGCTGTTTCATATTCCTTTTTTGACACTCTGGGTTTCAATATGTTGTACTTCAGGGAATGGACCTTAGGCCAATGTTTTTTGTGTATAATAATAGTATACTTAAAGATCTTCCCGGGGTGCTTGGGTGGTTCAGTCAGTTAAGCATTTGACTCTTGATATTGGTTGAGGTCATGATCCCAGGGTTCTGGGATCAAGGCATGGGTCGTGATCCCAGAGTCATGGGATTGAGCCCCACATCTGGCTCCACTCTGGCATGGAGCATGCTTAAGATTCTGTCTCTCTCTCTTCCTCTACCCCTACCCCACCTTGCATGCACGGTCTCTCTCTAAACAAACAAACAAACAAACAAACAAAAGAAACCCAAAAATCGCCTTTCCAGAGATGTCTCTTGACTTTGTGGTGGACCAGTAATGATTTACAGTCTGGGACCCTGTGTAAAAGTCCATTTGTAAGGATTAACACTTATGATGAAGAAAGTGGACGTCCAATTTAGGCTTCTTGTTCCCCAGGCTTATTTTTTCCAACACTTCCAGATACATGCAATCATGTCTTCCAAATACAAACTCAATCTTCTGAAGCATTTTTTACTAAATCAGGAAATAGAACAAGTGCCTCCATCCCTCCATCTGATTGGACTTGATAGTAAGACTCTGAGGTGAACATTTGACTTAGTTGCGACTGATAGGCTTTCCTATTGCTTCCCCAATATCTTTGATGCCAAGAAACCTATAACCAGAGCCCCAGGAGCATTTTCTGTCGGTCTGTGCATCTTCATACTCCTTTTCTTCTCTTTCCTGTCCCCATATTGGCTCAGTTTAAAGGCTTGGGTTTGTTATGGTTCCTGCCCTTTGCTTCTGGCTGGAGCTCAGTCTCATAGCTGGAGTATGAAAATTTTCTTTGGGCGCCTGGGTGGCTTAGTCGGTTGAGCGTCCGACTTTCGCTTAGGTCATGATCTCGCGGTTCAGGTTCGAGCCCGGCATCGGGCTCTGTGCTGACTGCCAGCTCAGAGCCTGGAGCCTGTTTCGGAGTCTGTGCCTCCCTCTCTCTCTGACCCTCCCCTGATCATGCTGTCTCTGTCTCTGTCTCTCTCTCTCTCCTAGAAATAAATAAAACATAAAAAAAAAATTAAAAATAAAGAAAATTTTCTTTTTTGTGCAAGCCCTTTCCACCCAAGAGTCCTGCACTCTGTACAGTCCAGGCTGTTGCTTAATCCACTACCATCTCTGACAGATATTTTCAAATAGAACTTCTTTCTCACCATAAAAAGTAAAATATTTTTGAAACGTGGTCTTAATTAGACTCCTTCATTGATGTTTGGCGCACAGGAGTGTTCCCTTGGGACCCCCTATGGTAGATTCCTCTTACCACAACTAATCCACTGGGTTCTAACGTCCTATCCTTCCTGCTCTCCCATTGCTCCTTCAGTTTACTCCTGCCTGAGTTATGACAGTTGCTGGCAAGTCAGCACTCCCAGTCCTCACTTGCCACAGTACTTGATTTTAAGGTACACCCTGGTACTATATATTATTCCACCCACCAAGTGTTACTTTAAATGGCCTTATACTTGAGATACCACTGATGTAATCTAAAGATGCTATTCCACATTTAAGCCCCTCCCAGGGCTCCAAACACAGTTAGGAACACAGTTTTAAAGTTAAACCCTCACCTTACTTGTAATTATGGGTAAGTTATTTATTTAACCTCGCTGATCCTGGTGGACATAAGATGAGGCTAATGTGTAGATAAAATGAAGGCTAATAGTTCATACATCACAGGTTGTTAAGTACTGGTAACAATAGCAATGCATCAAGTGCTACCCTGTGAGAGAACTGTGACAAATGCTTTACATACATTATTTCTAATTCTTATAATTATACTGCATTGTGGACTATATTCTCATTTTATAGATGAGGAAATCGAGGCTCACTGAGTTCAGTTAGCTAATTTGCCTTAGGTCAGCATACTCACTAAGCAAGTGGCAGAGCTGGAATTAAATTCCAAGGTGTGGCTGACTTTTACATTCTAGCATATTTCACTACTCTGCACCTCTGAAGGTTTCTCTCAAAAGAAACAAAGAGACACATCTCTCTGTGGCATTTCCTGTTTTCCTGTTTCAAACATCTTTTTAGTTGCCGAAGAGTTGCCAAGATCAAAGACATAATTTATGTATTGAACTGCTGCAGGCTGGAAAGAAAAAATGCATTTTATCATGTTTAATCCTTTAACTCATTCAGTACGGGTATTAAACATTTCCAGTGGGGTGGCAGTAGACATATTTAAATGAGAAGAAATAAAGACTGGACATGGGTGGGGCAGAAATAGTGAATTCCTCAGCCTCCTAGTCTGTAATGCATCAGGTAATGCATCACAAAATGGTAAGAAAAACAATTTAAGTCTTTGAGATCCTGGGGAAAGGAAATCTTCCAAGGTGCTGGAAACCTCTTCAAGATAGTGCTTCTTACTCTAGTCTTCAAACTGGTTCCCTGAGTATTTTTTACTCGACCTCTTGTTTGGTTCCTGGATGGCATTTTTTAAATACTTGTAATTATTTTATTCTTCTTTTACGTTTTCAATCTCCTTCACTGTAATGTAGATTCCATAAAGACCAGGATCATGTTACATAGCGAACGGCGCAGAGTAAATGCTCAATAAATAATTTTTAAAGTGAGAAATCCCCGCCCTCTAACGGCACCTCGGAGCATTGCTGCATGCTGCCTTCAGCCGCTGTGCAGGCCCTGGGCAGTGGCCGCGCAGAACCACAGCGCGTGGGTTGCTTTGGCCCTGCGCTGAAAGAGCTGCTCCCTGGGAAACTGGGCGTGGCCAAAGGTGCCGCCCCCAGCCCGTCTCTCAGCCGCGGGTGGAAAAGTGGAGCTCGGAAGAGGTCCGGTGCTGGGCGCTTTGCAAGCGCCGTGTAGGCAGGCAGCTGAAGTGAGCCCTGCAGTCTAGGGCGCGGGCCTGGGGAGCTGCAAAGTTAAAAAAGTTAAGTGAATCTGACAAAAGTGCCAAGAATATCCCTTCCCTTTGTGAGAAGATCGATCACAGGTACTGCCAGCATAAAATCCACGTACTTGTATATGTAAGGGTCACCAGGGGAAACAATGCAATGCGTGATATTCGTTGTCATTAACGCTCCTTCTGTACGCTTCTCATCACAGAAACAGATTCTGAAAGAGGATATCACAGCCACAAAGACAGGGAGGGGGACAGGACGAGGTAGAGGGGGAGAAGTGGGGCTGCAGAAGTTGAATTTGGCACACGTGGCCAGGCAGTCCGAGGTGCCATTCACAGGCTGTGGACTATTAGCAGATGTTTCTTTTTCCAGGTAAATTCAATCCCACAGGTGGAGGCTGTGTTGATACTGAGTCAGATGGTGGTGGAGTCATACCAGTATTTCAGTCAGGTGGTGGCTCTTCTCTGAGAGCCAGGACTCATAGCGTTCCAATGCTTAAAGGAAGATACTGGTAAGAACTAGGCATTGGTGGCTTGCCTGTGAGTTCCTGTGAGTTATCAGCACCCATAGGTGATATACCATACACAGTACCTGACCCTGTGGCCTTTAAATCATGTTCTAGAATTTGAGTGACTAAGAAAATACAACAAATAACTGATAAAAAGGGTTATACAGCCATATGCACCCTATAAGGAAAAATATTTCTATTTTTATCTGCAACTGTATATGAAGAGGAAAAGAACAGATTGGGAAGAAATACATGAAGATGTTATTAGTGGTTATCTCCAGGTGGTAGAATCTCAGGTGATGTGTAGTTTCATCTGTGTATTTTCCAAGTCTTCTGTGGTTAACACGAATTACTTATGAAAAAGAAAAAGCAAATATTGAAAAAAATAAAACCACAGAGAAAGACTCCACTAGGCAGAATTAATCTAAATAAATTAGACCATGCAGGCACCTCTCTTCACTTTTCTCTTTCTGATCCCCTGGAGTGGACTTCCTGGTTCTTGTTTGGACCTCAGACTGCTGTTAGCCTCTGCTGACTCAAACCCCTGCCTTTCTTACAATGTATAATGATGAAGGTGCTCCTCTCCTGCTTTTCTGTTTACCTCTGGGCTCAGCATTCAGCGGTGGTGAAAGTAATAGGCCTTGGCTTTGGCTTTGTTCCAGGACAAAGATTGTGGCAGGGAAACAGAGGCAGATTTCACACTTTGGCAATGGGCCCCTCATCTCTGCTACCCCAGGTGTCAGACGCCTTGAAGTGGAAACCTTTTAACTAACAGCCCCCATGGCAACTCCTTGCCTTGTATGTGTGTAGTGGAGGGGCTTCTGGGATTAGGTGGAAATCTTAGACCTCAAATATTGAATCTGTTGGTTTATTACAAAGATTACAATGGCTGGTTCAGAACCGAGGATGAGCCTAGTCTTGCAGTTTTTCATGAAGCTGGAAAAGGCAAACACAGCAGTGCGTTTTGTCTGTGTTTAGACTATTTCTGTCAACCTCTGTTGCCCTTCACTCTTATTTTCCCCGTGATACCTGTCCTTCCTGCCTCATGAGAGAGCCTGTTTGTCTCATTTTCCTCTTAATTAAAGTGTACAAGTCCTATATTTTATTCTCCTAGGTCCCTGCCAGGTAACTGATTACTTGAATCCAAGTTGAGGTGTTGATAGCTGATAAGAAAAATGTGTGAGATGTGTTAATGTGTATGCTGATAACATTGACATTTCTTCAGTGACCTTTAGAATCTTAGGTCTAGTGAGTGTTGAAGACATCATGAGGTGCTGCATACACCCACCCACGCACACACACAAGGGCAAACAGGATAACCCCAGATGACATAGGCTACTCTCTAATGAAGCTCAACATTTGGCTAGTTCAGAGCAAATTCCCTGGAATCAATAATGTTTACCTCTGATTCGATGTAACACCCAATATTTAAAACCTGTCTAAAAAAATGTTACTAGTTTGAGAGGAGTTTTCGTGTTGAATTTCAAAGAAAATGTGATTTATATCTATCTGGCTCCATCAAGGTGTTATGTACTCTCTCCATCAAAGGACTAGAAAAAATGGAAGCAATGGTAGCTGTGACATGGTATATTTAATAATGTATCCTTCTGCACGTTAGTCAAGGATAGAGAATTTAGGTTGGCTCAAAAAGAAAAAAAAACCCTGTGAAATTCAATGATAAAACCTGTAATCATGTTTAAAAGGTCAATTGAAATGGGCTGATTATAGTTAGTAATTAAGTGGTCCTTAACCTATACTGTGCTACTCTTACTTGGTGTAGCTTCGTTTTGGTGAATTCACATTTAGATTTCTGATTAAGTTTTTTTTTTTTAATTAGGAAGAGAAGAACAGTTACTCTTTTTGTTACAATCATTTATACTTTTTCTTGTCTTTGCTTTAACTTTTGTTTGGATTGATTGTCCATGTCATGTTATTTCAATACATATATGCATTTTTCCTTTTTTATCACTTTAAGATACAAATCTTTTTATTTGGCTATCTCATTGTAATTTAATGTGTGTGTATATATCAGTCTTAAGTTTACAACGATAAAAAAACAAGATCAGCTTTAAGGTCTGTGAAAATCACTTTCTATGTCTGTCTTCTTATGCAGAAATTAAGAATACTAGTGTCTGTCTTTTGTATCTCAAAGTGTAGTTGTAAAGTTCACAATAAGATAATAAAAGTGTTTTTAAAAGTATAAAATCCAATTTAAACATAAGAAAGATATTACTTATATTACTTTGATTTTTCATAGTTCTGCTTTTTAAATTGTACGTTTTTAGCTGTCGGTATGTTAAACTGTCCATTTTTCCTTTCCTTTTAGTGAGACAATATCTAAAGATAAAGTATTTACATATTTTTATGCAAGGACATATAAACATATGTACAAATATTTTCCTTTAACTTTTTTCATTTAGTGTAAACTTTCATTTTGACTCTCAGTAAATAATGATTCCACATTTAGCAATCTGATTAACATATATTACTTTGTCTTTATAAAATCATGGTGAATGAAATAATACATACTTAATTTCAATCTGATTAGGATTGTAACTATTCTTGTTTTGCCATGTGGTTAGTAGACAATAGAACTTGTACTTTAGGGAGCTAAATAAATAAAACAAATTATTTTGCCACTAGGCTAAGATCTCTACTAAAATATGATCATTCTGCAAAATACAGGGAAGATATTGAACATGAATTTGAAATCAACAATTTTAAGAAAATTTTTTTCCTTTTGACATTATGCTTCATTGGTCTATTAAGTAGGTCAGTGAGCATCCGATCTCTTTAAGTAAGACATCCTATGCCAGATAATCCCAGTACACATCTTGAGCCATTTAAAACGAAAGAGTAAGCAAAGAATTAGTGATCTATAGGATTCTAGGGAAATGGTTTGGCAATTTTATGTGAAAAGCATTAGAAAAATTCATATTGGTAAATACTGTATTAATACAAAAATGCATTCATTCACATTTTTTAATAGACAAAATAATTAAATGAACTCTTTGGCTAATGCTTGTCCCTGTAATAAATCTGTCATTTTTTTTCCCTTGGAACTCTACAATTAAAGGAATGTCTACAGTCTCTGCAAATGCGACCTCATTTAGACAACTATTTTTAAATGTTTGCCAGAAAATAAACAGGAAGCAAATCTCAAAGTAATTTGAAAAAGTCAGGAAGATACTCTCTTTCCAAGAATCTAACTCCTTTACTGCTGCTCTCCCTGTCCCTATTTAATACTCACACAGGTTTTTGTTTAAAGAACCACATGACAACTATAAATTAAGTAGATTTCAGCACCTCCAGATACCTCAAAACAAAATCACCCAGATTCTTCTCCCTCTCCTGCCACACCACCCTCCTCCTGTTAAATGGAGAGTTGTATATGCTGCAAGAGACTATTTGATCATTGAAGAGAGACAAAATGTTCTGCTTTTCAGCACATTTTAATCCACAGCTGGTGCACAGATTGGCATAGAGTATATGTTAGTTTTAGCTGTGAATTTTTTCAAGTTGAGGTTGCCTATATTTAGATCTCTGGAGTTTAAGGATTGCTGAAAGTAAATGTTTGAATGAGAAAAATATTGACTGGAGGAAAATACTGTTTAATAGAGGTGTTGATTTTGACCAGCCTAAAACATGCTCATGTTGGGTGAACATTTGTAATGGGAGAGATGAAATTGTGGGTATTACTGGGAATGTACATTTATTCTATTATCATGCATTAAAGATAAACCATAGTGTTTAATTTGGTGTTTAAGGAATACTTGACTGCTTTGGAGGAAAAAAGTACTTTTGTAGGTTGATTTTAGAAAGGAAGGTAGAACAGTGTAGAGATAGAAACCAACATGAAACCTAATTTAGACTTTGCAATTTTATTTCCAAAATCATCAGAATCCTAAAGTAATTATTTTACTATTGATTCTTGGACTGCCTTGCAAAACAGGCTCTTTATCCACAGGAGGGAATGTAATGTTGATCTATTTTATTTCCTCCTGCACTGGCTTTTAATTCAGTCAACAAATATTTAGTGAGCACCCATTAAGTGCCAGGTAATGTGCTAAGCACTGAGGATATTTGAATTTAACTTTGATTGTTCCTGGTCTGTGAGGTAAAATTAAACCCTGGGGACTTTTTTTTTTACACTGATTATATTATATGCTTTTGTAGTTGCGATGTTATTTGAGTTATTTTATTTGTAGCTTTACCTAGTAACTCAAATCAGAATGTGTTTTGTCCAGAGCTCACCTTCATTAACATATACATAGAATATGGACTCAAAGTAATAGAAACTATGAGATTAAATGATCATTTTTCTTCCAATATCTCACATGTAAACTGAAAAGATCTGGCTTTGTTGAGTATGTAAAAGAATAATGTTTTAAATGGGAATTGTTTTGAAATAAGTATAAGGAAATGGTTTGGGTTTTTTACATGGGAGACCTATTGCTTAACTTAAATAATTTTTTTTCATTTACATCTTATTGCCAGATCAGGAATGATAATATATTCTAAATTAAACTGCATGGCAAAAGGAAAAATTGGAACTATATATTCAAAGGCTATACAGCATTCATTATCTTTGAAATCAAAATACCTCGGGGCGCCTTAACCATCCGACTTCGGCTCAAGTCATGATCTCACGGTTCATGGGTTCAAGCCCCACATTGGGCTCTGTGTTGACACCTAGCTCAGAGCCTGGAGCCTGCTTAAGATTCCGTATCTCCCTCTCTCTCTGACCCTTGCCTGCTCACACTGTGTGTATCTTTCTCTCTGAGAAATAAATAAAACATTAAAAAAATTAAAGATACCTCAACTATGAATTTATTTAGGGAAATCATCAAAACTATAACTATAGTTGCATGAGGAGGTTCAGAATTATGTTCTGTGTTATATTGCAAAAATGGATGCCAACGAAACATATTTTATGAAGTATTAAATAATTTGATACGACATAGACTGAACATGATGGCATGCTGAGTGACCGTTAAACATATTTCTTTTCCCCAAAGATTCTAGTACTCTGAATTTTCCAAGATAAAGTAGGGAAAATAAAGCATTCTGACTCTTACTGAAGACATTTGGCTAGGAGAGACTTTTTCCTTCTATTTTCTAACGAAACATTTAACAGAAAACAAGGATACTTTCTGGATACTGATTGTATTTTCATAAAAATTTTGCTAACCAATTATATCCTTGTCCTTTGCTGCAGTATGTATATACTGGTAAAGGAAGGTTGAAAGTCTGGCTTTCAACTGTTTTAAGAACATTCGTCATGATTTATTAATCTCATTTTTTCCCACAAAAGAAGGAAGAATTGTCACATGGTCAATCTTAAAGAAAACTTTAGCTGTTGAAAAATTTTTCAAGACTTAAGGAAATGTATATTTCTGTCATTAGTTCTGTATGACTTCTTTTTCACACATAACAGTCTCATCTGTCATTCTCATCTTCATTTTCTCTGTGTTGTCCTCTCCTCCCTCCTTCAACCACTTCCCCTCCCTTCTTCCATTCCTCCTACCCTTTCTCCTTTTCTGTCATTCCTTATTTTTCTTTAATTTTCTATCTTTCTGCAATTCTCTCTTGTCTTTTCCATCTGTCATTCTTATTTCCCTCACATTTCCCTAATTCTCTCTCTTTCTTTCTCATTGATCTACAGATATGGAGATATGGTATGGTTGTATTCACCCTTAAAGTTAATTTTCCAGAGTTGATATACAGGGGAGATTTTATTTATATATGAAGGAAGATGAGAGGTTAGTTCCTGAGACTTTGGAGGAGAGAGGGGAGGTAATAAGGTGATAAGTGGGGATCACCATAGCTTATGGCCTCTCTCTTCTCAAGGGACTCCAAAAAAGATGGATAGTAAAGATTAACTTTATTGCATTAAGTATACTCTGAGTCTTGAGGGACATACCACACTATTTTGTGGCCACAAAATAAAGTCTTAGCAGAGACAGCAGTTGACAATTTTCCCAACTTTATAACAGATCCCTGGGCAGTTCTGGAAAATTGAAAGCTCAAGAAAGCCTCTGGTGGGAGAGTTCTGTGTCAGACAGATTGACAAAAGATGCTGTAGCAAAAGAAAGCAGAGTAGAGAAATACAAACAGACGAGACTTAAGAACATGTGAAACAACTCAAACAACCACTGGGAAAACTTTTGAGGTACAGATTTTTTTGCATGCGGGAACTCAGGACCATTGAGATTCAAATATTAGACTTATACATGTCAGTTGTGTCTAAAGGGTTATTGCATGAGAAGTTATGGATGACCATTACTTTAGACATTTCTTCATATCCCAAATTTTCTTTAGTAAACATATTGATCTTCTGATCAGAATGGATTTTTTTTTAATGTGAGGTCATTTGGTTTTGGTTACAATCCAGGTTCCATTTTGGGAAATTTACTTAACCTCTCCCTTCTTTCAACATCACCAAAATGAAGACAAGAGTGAAGTTTAAAGGAAAGGAGTTGATATCTACAAAGTACCTAGAACAGTGTCTGACATAGTGCTGAGTATTTACAGTTATTAGTACTTGGTTCAGCTCAGAGTCTGTGTAAACATAGAAAAGAGTGATACACAAAAGAACTAAAGTTTTAAAACTTTTTTCTTTGTTTTTAGAGGTGGGAGGAGCAGAGGGAGAGGGAATCTTAAGCAGGCTTCACGCCCAGCACAGAACCTGACATGGGGATCCGTCTCACAACTGTGAGATCATGACCTGAGCTGAAATCCTGGGTCAGATGCTTAACAGATTGAGCCACAGAGGGGCTGCATCAAACTTTTCTTTTTAAGGAAGATGTTTGTAAATGACATATTTTCTTTTCTAAGTGACTCCTTCGTTTTTCCTAAGAAGACAATTTCATTCCAACTGTAAATGATATTACTCATTTTAGTCTTTTTAGATCCTCATTGCATTAATGAGAGCTGGAAGGTACATGTCAATCAAGTTTATGGTAGATATCCTTCACATTAATGGAAATGTTTTCCATGTTTGTCCATTAAATGTGAAGTTGACCTTTGATTTCATGTATGAATTTTATCACTTCAAGAATATATATTTCTATTTATTTACTCACTTCTTAAAGTGAGTGCCTTTAAGTGCCTTAAACAGGGGTTCCTGGGTGGCTCAGTTGTTTAAGCATCCAACTCTTGATTTTGGCTCAGCTTATGATCTCATGGTTTATGGGATTGAGCCTTGTGTTGGGATTTGCTCTCTCCTCTCTCTGTCCCTTCTCTGCTCTCATGCATGTGTACTCTCTCTCTCACAAACAAATAAATTAACCTAAAATAATAATATGGTAACAGTTTTCTAGATACCAGGCATTAGGCAGTGAAGGCAGTGCAGTGTTCTCTGAGTTGTCAGAAAGATAAGATGAATTTAATGGTTGTCCTAGCTTACTTCCTTGAAAGAGTCTCCAAGCAGAGACTTGGCCCATGCAATAAAATGTGAAATAGATGATTGGCAGAGGTGGTAAAGGGTCCATGGCTGAGGATATTAGAAGACCACAACAGGCCTTCTAAAGTCAAGGAGCACATCAAACTAAAAGTCAGTAATTAAAGGCAATGTGTCAAAACAGTATAGGTTGCAACAACTTAATGTTCTTCTGTAAGTAAAATATTTGATGTCAAATATGTGATGTAAAATTCTCTGAGTTGAGGAGATATAGCTGAAAGCCTAAGAGACCAGGGCAGTGAGAATTCTCACGACAAATTACTTTAAGAGGAAATGCGCAGAAAGAGAACCAGAGACCTACAAGGAGTCTCTCTTGATTATTTAGCACAGAATAACACTGAGTAGTGCGCGAGTGTGAAGAACCTCTCCAACCTTTCCCCTCCAAGACAGGAAAAGAACCTTAAGAAAGGATTAAAAGCAGTAATGCCTGATGCTTGTACAGACCGTCAAGAACCATTACCACCAGCTAGATTGGAAAGCCTCATTACTCACGGGGATTGGCTAGAGTATGTAGACCACTCTTGCCTCAGTAGTAGAAATAATTAGTACTAGAATGAACCCTTCCCTGGGTATGTCTAAAAAAACCTGAAAAGCAAGATCCAAAAGGATCAAAATGATTTTAAGTAACTGTGTTTTAGGACAAAGTTCAAGAATATTTTTAGGAATATAAAATATCCAGCACCTAGAAAGATGGATACAAGTACCCAAATGTATGACCTCTTAATGAGGGAAAAAAAACAGGTCAAAAGGAAACCAGAACTGACACAGATGTTAGAACTAGCAGAAAAGAACACTAAACATTGTTAAGCTTACTCCATCTGTTACCAGATGTTAGCTGAAAATATCGTAGGTTTAAAAAAGATACAAATCAAACATCTAGACATGGAAAGTT
The DNA here is from genome assembly GCA_017311185.1 of Proteles cristata cristata. Taxonomy (NCBI): domain Eukaryota; kingdom Metazoa; phylum Chordata; class Mammalia; order Carnivora; family Hyaenidae; genus Proteles; species Proteles cristata. The sequence goes on along the minus strand of JAESUZ010003861.1, from coordinate 493,240 downwards.
AAATGTATAAGATGAAAAACATATTGGGTGGGATCTAACATTTGATTAGACATTATGGAAGAAAAGGTTAGTGAACTTGAAGTCATGACAATAGAAATGATTTACAAGGGAGCACACAGATTAAAAAAAAAAAAAAAGAATACAAGTGCAACAACCACAACAAATACATGAACAGAGTATCAGTGATCTGGGGACAACTTCACATGTAGCCTCTGTAGGGAGATAGATCAAACATTTTCAGCATAATGGTTATTTATTTTTTTTTTTATTTTGAGGAAAACTAATCTTGCAGATTCAAAAGCTCAATAAACTCCAAGGGCAAGAAATATGAAGACAACCACACCAAGATATATGATAAGGAAGTACTCAACTCAGTGATAAAGCCAAAATCTTTTTTCTGTAAGTCTTTTACTTACAGAAGAACATAAAGTTTTGCTACATATAAAGTTTTTGACATATGATATTGTTGACTTATACTTTTTTAAATGTTTATTTATTTTAAGGGATAGAAAGAGAGAGGGAAAGTGAGCACAAGTAGGGGAGGGGCAGAGAGAGAGAGAGAATCCTATGCAGGCCTCACACTGTCAGCACAGAGCCTGATGCAGAGCTCCATCTCATGAACCGTGAGATCATGACCTGAGCTTTAATCAAGAGTCGGATGCTCAATCTACTGAGCCACGCAGACACCCAGTTGTTGACTTATAGTTTGATTTGTTCTTTGACTTTAGAAGACCTATTCTCTTAATATCCTCAGCCATTGACACTTCACCACCTTTGCCAATCATCTATTTTACAATTTATTACATGGACTAAGTCTATAATAGATACCTTCAATAATCTCATTAATTCATGTTGCATGTTTATGAACATCATGGATAACTGGTTAGTGTGTCTTCATAGAGATTGTTTACTTAATCCACTGGTCTCTGGATCATAGAGAGTCATGTGGACATTTATGTTGGTAGCTGGTTATGCTTAAGCCTCTTATTAGCTAGAAAATACAAACTTTGCCATTACCAAAGTGATAAAAGTACAAAATCATTTTCAGGGGCACCTGGGTGGCTCAGTCAGTTAAGTGGCTGACTTCAGCTCAGGTCATGATCTTGTGGTTCATGGGTTTGAGCCCCACATCGGGCTCTGTGCTGACAGCTCAGAGCCTAGAGCCTGCTTCAGATTCTGTGTCTCCCTCTCTCTCTGCCCCTCTCCCACTTCTGCTCTGTCACTCTCTCTCAAAATTAAACATTAAAAAAAAAAAAACAGAATCATTTCCAAATATGGTAGCTCAGTGTCTACTATGTAGTTCTATGTAAATAACTATTGAATAAAAAAAAAGATAAATCAACCTAACAGCAAAATTACTTTAAAAGAGTAGAACTTCCAACTTTTTCAGTGTGATAATATTCACTGCCATAAGCTCTTGTCAACAGATACTTTGTAATGATTGAACACATCAAAAAGGGATATGGTATTTAAGATTTCTGAAGCTGATAAGTTTATTTTTTTTCCCCTATCTTTAGAACACTGCCCTTTTCACTAGAGAACTCAAACAGATTTTTTTTTTTTTTGGTGACTTAAACTCTGTGTGTGCTATTGGAACATTATTAATTTTTAAAAGCAATATGTCTGTGATTTGAATAGAATCAAGAATTAAGTCACTATAAACTGACAAATTTATAGATTTATTGAAGTAGCTTTTTGCAGTTCTTAAGTATTGTTATTTAAAAATAAAACCAAAGCACAAATGGTTTTCACTGAAAGAAATTATTTGAGGGATATTTAAACTAATAATGGCATCTGAATCAGTTTCTCTTTCCTCCTAGATTTTGGTGGGAAAACAACAGTGGCAACAACACCATTTTAGGAAGCCCCGTGGTTGCTGAGCTATATGGCTTTATGCTTCACTTACTCTCTTGAATCCCAAACCTTTATAATTATACCCAAATACTCTTAGGTTTTATTCTTCTTTGTGAATCTTGATTCTTTTTTCAAGATTCAAAGGTAGATCCTCAGTGAAGATTGTCCTTTTAACTGAAGCAGAGTTAACAGACACCTCTTGTGTATTCCATACACTCCTTGTGTATATATATTTTATGCTTCCGTTAAAATTCCTTTCCCGTGGAATGATCACATTTGTTAACATACTGTTTTCTGGCATAGATTATGAAGTCTTTGAGGGGAAGGCCATATCCGAGTCAGCCACAGTAACTATCATAGTTTCTGGCATAAGAGTAAATACTTTGTAAATGCTATTGGGACAGTCCTTTTTTAAGTTTATTTTTATTCATTCATTCATTCATTCATTCATTCATTCATTCATTCAGAGAGCATGAGCCAGGGAGGGATAGAAAGAGAGGGAAAGAGAATCCCAAGCAGGCTCCATACTGTCAGCATAGAGCCCAATGAGGGGCTCGAACTCATGAACCTTGAGATCATGACCTGAGCCGAAACTGAGAGTTGGACACTCAACCAACTGAGCTACCCAGGCACTCCTGAATAGTCATTTTTTAAAGAAATCCATGTGGAAAGATGACAGTATTTACCTGCATGTAATTTTGAAATAAGGTAAGTCTATTTTTCTGTTTCACTCATCACTCCATTGCTGTTATTCATTTTTCCAATGAGGGTGTAGGCAGGCTCTCTTTTCTTTCTGAAAGTGTTTTATGAATAGAAGAAAGGAAGTTGAAATATACTAATCTTTTCCACACTGAGTGAAATGATCCCAATATCTTTAAACTTTAAACTTTTATATATATATATATTTCACAAATGAAGTCACATTTTTGGTAAATATTCAGATAATATAATTAAAACATATATATTGTAATATAGCTTAAAATGCTTCAAAATCATAGAATGCTATGCAGAGATGAGATGATAAATATTTCACATCCAAGAATCATCATTTCATCGTTCCATAATTTGAAGAAATGAGTTCTAACAGGTAAACTTTTATAAACATGATGTCATCTTTGGCTTCTACATGCCATTTTAAAAGGTTTGCTGCTGCCAAAATAAAAAAAAAAGTCAACAGAATACTCAGCATTGTCAGAAGGTTATAGGAAACAAAAAAGGAAGCATTATCAAACCTTGATTCTCTGAATAAAGACAAGAGTTGAAGATGACACTGTATCCATCATAGATTTTAATATATCCTTGGAGAAGTAGGAATGGGTCAGTGGGAAAGTCAGAGGACTTGGTGTCAGGAAAATTTATACTCTGGGTATCATTTCAACCGTGCCTGGAGGCCAAACAAGGCACTAACAACATGATAAACCTTGAAACCAAAAAGATAGTTATTTTTAAATCAAGTTTCCAAATTTTTTAGACATTTTTTAAAATTATCCCATATACATTTTCTGTGCTAAAATAGACTGTTATTTTGCAACTAGCTTGTTCTGGATGAGTCTTCAACTATAGTCTTTCAAGTGTGTTAAATTATAATTATAGCGAGTATAATCTGGCCCACTCATTCTTGCCTGTAATTTGGCCTCATACTCTGTAAGCATGAAATGATTGGGTGTATGGAATATCAACAAGTTTTATTATGAGAGAGAAGCCCTCTGTTGGATTTACTAAAGCTTCAGTATGGAAGTCCGGTCTGGTTTATTTATTCATATGATCAGCTATTTCAATTTAACCACTAACTTTTGGAGAGTCATGTGTATATTTATTTATATGTCATAGTCATCAGTCGCCTAGAACAATTGCCAGTTTGTAGATCCTGCTTATATTTCTGTCACAAATGGTATTCTTTTGTAGATTGACTTTTGAACTTAAGCCTTCACACAGTTGCAGTGTGAAGGGCTTATTTCTGTTTTTATGCCAGAAGGTTGTTAGAAAGATCTAGGGAGATGAGGTATATCTCTGAAAATGGTCTGTAATTTTCGAGAAACTATCCAATTACAAGGTATTAAGTTTATTTATTAGAATACCTAGTGTGTACTGGGCACTGATACACCTTGTAATCAGTGTGATTTAAATTGATACTAGAAAATCCCAAATGACATTATAGGTTTATTATTTTAACCACCCAAGCATGATCACACACTTTAGAAATGGAAAAGCTCTTTTCATTCACTGATGGAGATTCATTAATTTAGTGAAGGAAAAACAATTTTAATCCAGTATATCTTATTGTTTGATATTATCTAATTGTGGAACTAGTCTCTCTTTGGTCTTTAGTCACAGTGTATTGTCTGTTGTTCTTTAATCTAGCTCCATTGTGATTGTGGAAATAATAATAATAAATTTTTTTATTGGTAAATAGACTATAAGTCATTTTAACATCAATTGGGAATGCTCACAGTTTATGTTTATGGCCTAGCTCCATGCTAATGCACAGATACTCAGGCAAATATATTTCTTGTTAGTCCCTCCTGTGGCAAGCCAACCTGTTTAGTACACTGGGTACTCACCTGATAGTGTAAATATGTTACATGCTGAAGAGACTTGACTCAGTACTTTGTAACCAACAAATAGAATACCAGCTATGGTTCTACCTGCCTCATTCTAAGAACAGGTTTATTCCCTGATTCCAGTTGACAAAACCAGCCTCCAGCTATACACCACAATTTTTTAAAATTCCAGTGTAGTTAGCATACAGGGTTATATTAGTTTCAGGTGTACACTGTAGTGATTCAACAGTTCCATATATGATGCAGCACAATTTTATGTCTATAAACACATCTGTCACAATTGAAAACCTTGAGAAGTGTTGTTAACATGAGTTCTCTCTCACTTTTACTCTCGTTTTCGTTTTTCACAGACCAGTCAGGGACTTTTCATTGTTTTCAAACAATGCCAAACAACCCTTTTCCAGTGCAATCTTTGCCTGTAGAGAACAGTTGTGTATGTCAAGAAGCGGGGTGGGTAGGGGTGTTTGTATAAAAACTTTTGTTCCTAGGAACCTCTGAAATTAAAAAGTATTTTTTTTTTCATTTGAAGTTTTGTAGGCATGAATTCGAGAGGCAGGTCCTAACTGAAGCAAGTCCTACTAAAGGCTGTGGCTTTGTAGCTCGTGTACTATCACTTTGGTTCAGGTAATGCTCAGGATCACTACTTGGCTGGGATGACCCACTACAGAGCAGAATAATGCTGACTATTCTCCTGTGGGGCTGTGTCTCCCTCTTTGGGTTCTGGCATGGGTGGTCATTTGATAGTCTTGGCTCACTTTATAGTAGACTCTTTGGTGAGATCCTCAAGCCAGAATTGGAGTTCTCTGTACCTTATAGGAGCTGAGGGTGGCTGAGAGCTAAACCTCAGGAGCATCCTCTTGACTGCACTGGGCTACCCAGCACACAATGACGTGTGTGTGCTCAGGTGGCTACAGGGCAGCCTGCGGGTCGCCTGTTCAAGGGTTCGAAAGGGAGAACAGGATGGAGTAAGAGTCTTCACCACTCTTGGTGTGGACCTGGCTTCTCTAACTCCTCTCCTTTCCTCCAGACTGAAGCCTGGAAAGAGGACTATTAACACAAGAGCTCAGTCGTTGGGAGCTATTTTGCAAACTCTTGGTTTCCTTTTCTGGGACTGTGAGAGTGTATCTTTTATTTTTCTCCCTCAGTATTATGCCTTTCTGCTTCCTGACTCCATCAGTCTTAATGATAGGAAGAAATAACTTCTGTTATTTCAGGTGAACTTTGCGAAGTAATTTATGCAAGCTAAATTGTTAAATTGCTGAAGGGTTGGGGAGCCTGCTGCAAGAATGAAAGGATAGAGATCAAAAAGACACCCAATGCAGCCACTGCAGCCGGAGGGTTGATTTTTTTAGATACAACCAGGGCAAGGACCTTGTATTCCGAAAAGCCAAAGGTAAAGTTTGAAGCAGCATATTAATTTGTTGGGGTATTGTCTTTCCCCCTGCTAGACTGTTGTTGGGTGTGTTGTAAAGTAATAAAAACTGCTATAGTAGACACCTTGTAGCGACTGCTCACAAAAGATTCTGAGAACATATTTGTTTAGTGCATGAAAGAATAATATGTAATATATATTAAGATATTAACACAATATTGTGTTATGAGATCATGAACTGAATTATTCAATTTTCTTAGAAGACATATCTTCTTTATACTTTGGATTTAGAAAAATAATTGTGGTTATTCTTTGATGCTAGCAAAAATATATATTCTTGTCAGGTAAAGTCTTATCTAATTCAACTTTATTAATTATATTAATTATTCCTTTTTTCCTCTTATTAGTATTTGTTTCTGATTGTTGGATGAAGTGAAGTTTGAACTATATTAGACCTGCACTATTATTGTGCTTTTTAACTGCTTTACATCTCTGCCCTTCATTTTCTTCCTACCCTTCTCATCCTTCCCCTTCTTTCCTTCATTTTCCTTCTTTTTTCCTTTTTTCCTTCCTTTTTTCCTTCCGTTCTCTACTATCCTTTTTGTTTTTTCTTCTCATTCTCCTTTATCCTTTCATCATTATTTAATATGATTTCACAGTCTGTTCTATGATATCTGATGTATATAACACTTGGGTAATGGTTTTCCTTGATGTTGGTTATACACTTTATGAATAAAGCAACCATATTCATATATTTATTTTTATTTTCTAATGGATTATAATTTTACATGGTAAAACTTCATTTTTGATTTCATTGCATGTGAATTAGATATCTGCTTTTGAAAATAATATGAGAGGTGCCTGGCTGGCTCAGTCAGTTAAGCGTGCATATTTTATAATTTTTCTTGGCTTATGATGTCATGGTACTTATATTTCCTTGTTATTTTATCTCTTACTTTCCATCCCTATACTGACCATTCATCCTTTCATTTTTCTTTCTCTCTGTTTTTGAAAAAACTGTATTTTTATTCTTTTTTTTAAGTTTATTTATCTTTGAGTGAGAGAGAGTGCGAGTGGGGAAGGGGCAGAGAGAGGGAGAGAGGGAATTCTGTCAGCGTGGAGTCTGATGCAGAGCTTGACCTCATGAACCATGCGATCATGACCTGAGCCCAAATCAAGACACAGATACTTAACTGACTGAGCATGCAGGCACGTGTATGAGTATTTTTATTCTAATTGTAGTTAAGTTTATATTTTAAATGAACACATTTAAAACAATTATTCCTTTTATATATATAATTAAAAATGACACAGTGGTCATTTATTTTGTAAACTGACCCTCAGTTGAGATTTTTTTGTATGTTTTTCTCATATTCAGATGGGTGTTATAAGTCTTCAGGAAGACAGACCATTAATTATATTTAAAGAGATCTAAATGATGATAAGAATCTGATATATTTACCCAGAAGGTACTATTTCTGTTGTTTTTCATGAATTTGCATAGATCTATATTTGCATTTGTGTCCCTTTCTTTATGCCTGAAAGAACTCCTATATCCTCTCTTGTAGTGCAAGACTGGTAATGAATTCTTGCAGCTTTTGTGTGTCTTGTGTGTCTGAAGAACTTTTCTTTTACCCCCCCCTTTTTTTTTGGAAAGATATTTTCTGAAGGAATAGAATTCACCCAAATTCTTTTCATTTCTGAACTTAAAGATGTTGCACTGTATATTCTTGCTTGCATTGTTTCTGGTAAAAAACAAAACAAAACAAAACCAAAAACCAAAAAACTGCTGTTTCCCTTATTCTTGTTCTTCCATGTAATGCATTTTTTTTTTTTATTCCAGCTGCTTTTAAGATATTCTTTTTGTCACCACTTTTGAGCAATTCTATTATGATATACTGAGGTACGGTCATCTTCATATTTCTCATTCATGGATTTTTTGAGCCTCTTAAATCTGTGGGTTTACAATTTTTATCAAATTTGGAAGTTTGGGGCATTGTTTCTACAAACATTTATTCTGTCCTTCTTCTTCCTATCTTTGAAGACTCTGATGATACATTTAGTAAACTATTTAAGGTCCTGTAGCTCACTGATGTTTGGCTGATTAAAAAAAAACATCTCTTTTCTTTTGGTGTTTCATTTTGGATAGTTTTTATTTCTGTCTTTATGTTCACTACTCTTTACTTCTACAAAATCTAATCTGTTGTTAATCCCAACTAGTATATTTTTGATCTCACATACTTTAGATTTCATCTCTAAAAGTTCATCTATGGGGTGTGCGTCTGTGTGTATTCTAGGCCTTTACCTTCTGAACAAATTGAATGTAATTATAATAACTTTGCAATTATCCTTGTCTGCTAAATCTAAGGCCTGTATCAAGTTTGGATTGCTCTTGATTGATTTTTCTCTTTATTATGGACTATATTTCTTTGCTTGTTTTTATGCCGACTTTGGGTGGTAGACGTTGTGATTTTCACTTTGTTGAGTGCCTTATATTTAGTAGTCCTATAAATATTCTTGAGCTCTTGATACAGCTGAGTTACTTAAAAAGATTTTCATCCTTTCCAGTCTTGATATTTAACATTGTTTAGGTAGTTCCAAAGTAGAATTATTCTAGAGCTAATCCCCAGAAATTGAGATAAGATTTTTCTGAGTATGTGGTCAGGTATTCTGTGAATCATGAACTTTTCCAGATTGACTGGTAAAAGACTCCGTTTCTGGCCAGGTTCCATTTCCTCCCAACTATTTTGGGAGGTTTCTCCGCAGCTCTTGGTAGTTTCTTCACATACTTATGTTGATCAGTATTTTGTTGAATACTTATGGAGGCACTGTTTAGGTCTCTGGATTTGTCTCCATGTGCAGCTCTCTCTTCTTTGTACTCTGCCCTGTGAACTCTACCTACCTTGGTTTCCGTGGACCCTTCTGGGCTCTCTGGACTCTTTTGTGAATGTTCTAGGCTCTCCCTAAGTTCTCCCTGCTAGTGGTATAGTCTGAAAACTTTCTCAGGACAGTAAAATCCTCTGTGAGAGAGTCTCTTCTCTCTGACATCACATCCCCTTCATTCCTGATGTGGAGAGGCAAACCATTGTGCTGTTTATTTTGTCTGGCTTTTTTATTATTGTAGTTTCATGGGAAAGGATAAATCTAGTCCCTTTTGCTTGGTGAAAAACCCCTCTCATCTCTATTAATTCTTTTTATTTGTTTTTGTCTTTGCAGTGTATAAGTTTTCAATGTGATGCTGTATATTTCTGATAAATTTTTATGCATGCCTGTGCCTGATCTTAGTGCTTGGAATTCTATTCTAAATGTTACTTTTTCTTTTTTTTTTTTTACTTAGATATAAATTTAAGTTAATTACAGAGAGAGAGAGAGAGAGAGAGCGCAAGAGTGAGCAAGCTAGGGAGGGGCAGAGAGGGACAGAAAAGGAATCCTAAGCACTCTGCCAGTGTGGAGTCTGATGTGGAACTTGAACTAATGAACTGTGAGATCATGACCTGAGCCCAAATCTAGAATCGGACACTTAAATGATTGAGCTATCCAAGTATCCCATCTTTTATTTAGATTTGTAATTTATTTTATACTTTTTATTTCTTCTGATGTTGTTACCCCATGTTTTAGAAATGTTTTATGTTTATTTCCTATATCATTAATCTATATTCTTAAAAAGTTTATTTGAGAATACAATGTAGATAGTTTATAAAATTTTACTGTGTTTTGAAACTCATCTATTCATGTGCCAGTGATATTCCTAAAAGTGGTATCAGATAAAATTTCTGGTGTGGGGTAGATGGTGAAGTTTACTTTCTTCTTGTTTCCTTGTAGTTTCCAAATTTTTTTCATTGAATTTATGCTTCTATAATATGAAAGTTCATTTCATAAGAAAAATGCTTTTGCCATTCTCTCTGGTTTGTTGATTTTTTTTGGAGGCCCTTATTGCTGTGGTTGGTTTTTGTTGTTGTTGTTGTTTTTGTTTACTTATCCTTGAAAGATAAGAGATTTATTCAAACCAAATACTCCCCTAAATCTGGGTGGATGCAATCTCTTTGGATCTTCCTACTGGCCTCCTTGATGATATTTAGGAGAAAAAACCCACAAAAGCTTCCATTTAGTTGTTAAACTGGAAGGCTTTTTATTATAAATTTGTATTAACATTAAAAAATCAGAAACTTTGGACCCAGTGAGATGAGGGAAAGACTCTATGGGGGAACTTTATTCCTTCATAGTTTAATTTTTGTATTTGGAGATCTGTGTTTTCTGAGAGTTCATGTTTCGAAATCCATTCATCCTGCTCTTGCCTCCAGTCAGTTCATATGAACAGCTCCTTCGATGGTGCGGCGGAGTGCATCGGGGTGACCCCAGCCATACCAGGAGAGGACCCTGGCTTCTGCCAGTTTTATGCTTAGTGCACGTATATTTACAGTTGCTTTAATGAACATCTCTTTATTCTTCTTCATGTTGGTTCTTAGAAACACTGTCACTTGCCAACAGTTATAGGCATGTTTAAGGAATCTTTCGGATTACTTGCTTTTTAGAGATTTTTAGCCGATTTTACTCACACTATTTTGACTTATCTATTTACTTACTATTTTTAATTACTATTTTTATTGAAGTATAATTAGTGTATAGCCTTTTATTAATTTCAGAGGTACAGTATAATGATTTGACAATTCCCTACATTACTAACTGCCTACCATGATAAATGTCATCATCATCTGTTACCAAACAATGTTTTTGCAATCTTTTTGACTCTATTCCCTATACTATACTTTTCATCTCCATGATTTACTTATTTTGTAACTGTAGGTTTGTAGTTCTTAATTCCCTTTATCTAATTCTTCCGTTTCTCCAACCCACTCCCCTCTAGCGACCAGCTGCTTGTTCTCTGTATTTGAGAGTCTGTTTTTGTCTCCTTTTTTTGTTGTTCACTTGTTTCCTAAGTTCCACATATGAGTGGAATTATATGATATTTGTCTTTCTTAGCCTGACTTATATCACTTAGTTTTTTACCTTCTGATATACAAGAACATATAATGGGAAAGACAGTTTCTTCAACAAATGTTGAAGGGAAAACTGGACAGCCACATGCAAAGAATGAAACTGGACCACTTTCTTACACTGTCTAAAAAACAAACTCAAAATGGATTAAAGACCTACATGTGAGACCTGAAGCCATAAGATTCCTAAAAGAAAAACATTGGCATTAATTTCTTTGACATTAAGCAGTAGATATACTTTCCTAGCTATGTTTCCCAAGGCAAGGGAAACAAAAGCCAAAAACAAATTAGTGGGACTGCACCAAAATAAAAAGCTTTATCACAGCAAGGAAACCATCAATAAAATGAAAAGGCATCTTATTGAATGGGAAAAGATATTTGCATATAACATATGTGATAAGTGTTAAGAACCAAAATATATAAGGAACTTACACAATGCAATACCCATAAAACAAATAATCTGATTTAAAAATGTGCAGAAGACCTGAATAGGCATTTTTCCAAAGAAGACATAGAGATGGACAACAGACTGATGAAAATGTACTCAATACAATTAAACCCCCTACCGTTTTTATAGTAGAGAGCTATCCCATCATTATATTATTCTTTTAGGTATAGTTTTGTTTTCCCCATTATTTAAATTTGCCTTTATTAGTGAGGATAAATTTGTGTGTGAGTTTGTGTGTATAGTGTGTTGCTACTATTTGGAATAATTTGTCGTTCCTTAGCCATTTTATCAAGGATTTTTAGTTCTATGAAAGTTTCTATGTTGTACTTTGTATCTTAGGGTGTTACCTCTTCATATATTTTATAAATATATTCCCCAGCTTTTTCTCCTATATAAATTCTCTCTCTCCTGCTCATCCTTTCATCCCTTCTTCCTGTAATACATAATGTAAATATATAATACAAATAATATAAGTAAACATATATAAATATATAGAGTTTAACATGCTTAAGTTAACCAAATCAATGTGTTGGATTTTTTTATTTTACTTAGAGTATGATTTATCATGAATCAATCAAATAAATAATGGCAACTTAATCTATTTGTTACTTCTCTGTCTTATCTGAATATTTCTCTTTTTAAAAAAGTTTATTTTTTAAATACTTAGTTTTGAGAGAGAGAGCACAAGAGAAGGAGAGAGAGAAAGAGGGAGGAGGAGGGGCAGAGAGAGAGAATACAGAGCCTGATGAGGTGCTCGAGTTCATGAACCCATGAGATCCTTACCTGAGCTAAAATCAGGAGTCTGAGGCTTAACTGACTGAGCCACCCAAGTGCTCCTTAGGTGAATAATTCTTACTGAATGAACGTAAAATTATAGCTTCATTCCCACCTATTCACCCACATTGCACTGCTTGCACTACTTCTAAATCTCATTTTGTTGACATTATTAATATGTTACATCTCAGGATACAGTGTTAGCTCTTTTTAATGCCCACCACCGCACCATTTTGTAATTACATTCAACTCTATTTCTGGTGTCTGCAGAGATGGAGAAGAGTTAGCCAGTGGGCTTGATTGACCAGAGAGAATGAAATGTAATGGTACCTAAATTGAGATATTAATGGCTGTGTGAAGCATTATGTCAAAACTTGTGGTGAAAACCAGCCATTTATTATGTCTGTAGATTCTGCGGGGGCAGGAATATGCACAGGGCACAGTGGAGAATTCTTTTCTTTGTTCTGCCATGTCAGAGTTTTAGTTGGACTCAAAGCCTGGGGACTGAAATTATCTGAAGGCTGCTCACACACAGGACTGTTTGTTGATCCTAGCTGTCATTTGAGTCTTAAGCTGCAGCTGATGGCTGGAACATCTGTCTGTCACTTTTTCATGTGGCCTGGGCTGCCACTTACAATAGTAGCAGAATTCCAATGATAAGTGTCCTGTAAGAAAGAAAACCAGGCAGAAAATATGTTGCCTTCATGACCTAGTCTTGGGAGTCACATTGCATTATTTCTGCCACATTCTGTTAGTCATTAAGTTTGGTGCATCCTCAAAGAGAGAAGTGTTATGTCATTTTGTAAAAAGAGCATGCAAGATGGAATATATTGGTGTAGTCGTCTTTGGAGAACGGAACCTGCCTCTCTTTGAGAGTTAGATATAATGCCCTCCTCAAGGTTTATAAACTAAGTTGCATGTTGTCTCCCAACTGCATCTATTTCCAGTGTCTTTTCCTGCTAAACTTCATTCTTTCTTGCTTTTCACTTCCAGTAGCTGCTCTTTTCTCCATGCCGCTTAAGATGTGAAATGTTGACACTTTTCCTTAACTTTTCGAAAAGAACATTTATACAAGATATTTATATATGTAGTAGATTTTACTGAATTAGTTTAGTGAATATATGCAATGGAGTACAGCGATGGTAGGGGTGAAGAAAATAACATTTTAGCCACTAGGGAGCAAATACTTTAAAATTTGAATTTAAGAGAAAATTTTCTCTTAAAATTATAAGTAAGTGTAAAACTATCAAATGAGTAAGGAAGCAGGTAAACACATAGTTTTCTTCAAGTGCATTGATAATATTTCTTTTTTGTTTTTAGCATTAAAAATATTATAGTAGAGAGGTTAGATTTGTGATAGTTTGAGGGGAAAGATTGATCCTGTCTGTCTCTTTTTTTCTTCTCCCTAGATCCTGCCAATTTCTCCATACAAAATGTTAACCCAGGTTGAACCCTTAAGATTTGGCAGAGTTTCATATTTTCACATGAAGTGCGAATTAATTGTTTTATGTGTAAATGGGATTTATAATAGGGTTGCCTGGATGTTTGAAACAGCTATTCTCAAAGTGATGAATTCTAAAGGAAATATTTCTTTGGCACCTAAAAGCAATCCATTATAGCACAATGAGGAAAACATAAATGGTTTATTTTCAGAGTTCCAATTTTCCATGAATTGAATGCAGGAAAACATTTTGCATTTTGGGCCTTCCTAGAAATTAGAAGTTGAAATGTACCTGAAAGATCTGAGTTGGGAAAGTGATATTTAAGTTATTACAGAAGAGATCATTAATACGCAAGAGATTTTCTTTTGGTTGGGAAAGTCATCAACTAGTTTAAAGACAACTACTTGGTGGTAAAATCCACCCTTGTTAGAGTGGGGAATACCAAGACAATTGATGTGTTTGTTTTCTTCTTACTGGGAAGACTCTGTTTAAACAACGGTGGACATTCCAAGACTACTTACAGTGCTTGTAAACGATACATTGTATGTTATAGTTAGTGAAAACTATGAGTTTTGAGAAAGGATAACAGTGAAAAATAGGTTAAGGTTCATAGAACAGATGGTAGAATCCTAACAGTAAAATTTGAGTGAATCTTTCTGGCTAATTCATAATGTATAAGAATTTCTGGTCATTTGGGAGCAGTGGCAGATTTACTGCTAAATTAATGAGGCTGAAGCTTCAGGGACCCCACTTGTCTTGGCCCTTGGAGTGCAGAGGTTTTTAGAGTGTGGGTGTTCCGGGGGTGATTTGGGAAGCAAGGATGCAAACTAAAGACATATGTACATAAGTATTTTGGGTAGTTTACCTAGAGAGATCTCAAAAGACTCTATTTACTTTGATTTTTTTTTTCCATTCAAAGTAAATACTCACTTTTGTACCCATTTTTATATTTGTAATTTTAGACCCTTTTTTTTAAAGCCTTCTCAATTTGTATAAGTGAGACCCCGCAAAACCTGTCTCCACCTCTGTTTGGGAAATAATGATGGAGACTGCAAGTGAGATGTTAATTTAGAGTAGTTCCCTTTGATTGCAAAGAGGCTTCTTATAGCTAGTTAATATCAGAACTAAGAACAAAACTCAGATCTCTTCTAGTTCTGCGCACTTTCCTTTACACAGCAAGGTCTTGTATTGTTCCACTTTCAAGGGCTCTTCATTTGGTTTATCAAAAGTTATCCAGACCTGATCTAATAGAAGGTGACAACAAATAATGTCATTGATAAAGTGAAACACTAAAATCTGCTATGTGAAATGGATCTGGCAGCATCTACCTTTCCTCTGTAGATATTATAGTTTTTTAATTACCACCACAGCTGAAATGCCTAGTGTTTAGAAATTGGAATGAGTTCATGTAAGCACTTACATTATCAGGAAATATAAATAGCTCATTTATTCATGGTAGCATTACTGTGTTCCTAATATAGTTTTTATTGATGGACACTTGAACTGTATCAATCCACTTAAAATTCAGAATGGTTCTTTTGTGCATGCCTTTATGGCAAGAGCAGTATAATTTAATTTAATATAATCTTTTAAAAACAATGATGTTTGTTTCATAAATGAATATTTTATATGTTGTGTTTAATTAAAATAAAACTAAGCTACTGATCTAGAAAACACAAAACAGACTTGAGTTCATATTTATGAAGTGTAGCAATATTGGCAAGGCACAACTTATCTTGTTTATGAGACATGCTTGCTATTACTTGTACAGATTGCAGTCATTTTATTGCTGAGCTTTACATGGTTTACAACCCAACAAATGCAATGAAACTGTCATGAGGAAAATAAGCCTATAAAATTTTTTTTAAAAAAGAAGGTGGCACTCACAGATCAAAATGCAGTTTTTTGTTGGAGCACTGGTAGGTTTTGAACTGTTACATCCGTTTAGGCAGCAGGTTTTCTGGATATATCTCTAAATGAAAGGGAAAGGGCTGAGATAAGACACCAAGGTTATTTTTAGCGCCTCCGCTTTGAGTAGACAATTCCTCTGAGACCTTGCTTTTGCTTTTACTCTATTGATATGTTCCAGAAATCCAGGTAAACATAAACGTGTTTTTGACACTGGAACAGTTTGGAAACTAGGGAATGGTGTTTATATGTGAAAAATAAAGGAGGATGTGTGGATGAAAAGGTCCCTATCTCTTTATTTCGGAGTGTTCAAACTGAATATTGAATTTGATCCATATTTTTATCCATATTTTTATAAACTTGTCTCTAATTCTAAAGGAATTAGAGCTTGCGAGAAAGTCTAGGCTTCAGGCTGAGGTGATCGGGGGTTCGCTGTCTCCATGGCTTTGCATGTAATTTATCTTCCAGGACATTAAGTTAGAATTTTAATTTGCTTTCTAGGTTCTTTTCCCTTTTATCTGAAAAATCACTTAATTTCTTGGCCATTCATTAAATATTAGTGACTTTAAATCTTGTATTTAAGTCATGTATATCCTTTCAAGATTTAGAAAAAATGACATGAAAAACAATCTTAGATTTAAAATAAATTTTTAATGTTTATTTATTTTTGAGAAAGAGAGAGAGACAGAGCTTGAGAGGGGGAGGAGCAAGAGAGAGAGGGAGACACAGAATCAGAAGCAGGCTCCAGGCTCTGAGCTGTCAGCACATAGCCCGACACGGGGCTCGAACTCATGAACTGAGATCATGACCTGAGCCGAAGTCAGATGCATAACTGAGCCACCGAGGTGCCCCAAATCTTAGAGTTTTTAAACGTTTATTTGAGAGAGAGAACATAGGAACAAGTTGGGGAGAGGCAGAGAAAGAGAGAGACAGAGAGAATCCCAAGTAGGGTCTGTGCTCTCAGTGCAGATCCTGATGTGGGGCTTGAACCATGACCTGTGAGATCATGACCTCAGCCGAAATCAAGAGTCAGATGCTTAAGTGACTGAACCACCTGGGTGCCCCTGAAGAAGCAATCTTAAATGAACTTAAGAATTGTTTACAGAGAGAACTCAGAGGGAAAAAATGCTTCTTTAGATAGTACATTTATTTGTTGCACATCCTTCCCTACCTATGTCTAGTTTTATCATAACTGCAACAATTACTTCATTTCCTGCTGCAAGAATAATGGTTTCACTCTTACACCTATCTGATGAGCTCAGTCCTTGATGGTATCCAAGAGGTAGAAAAACCAAAGTATATAAAAGATATTCAGGGAAGAGAAAGGAAAAATTTCAGAAAATAAGAATGCAAGCCTTTACTGTGTAGAATGAATCTTCATCAGAGCAGTTAGCAGTGATGAACCTGCCACTTGTTGGGTCTGCACAATGTCCTACTTGTCTTCCCATATATCTGATTCTTACCCTTATTGCAAGGGGCCACTCACTTCCTGTCTGTTCTTATATGCAGACACATTTCATGGGCTTTTGTCTCCTGAAGTCCCTTTTCTGGAATTATGGATAGCCCCACTTCTAGATCCGGGTCTGCTGTGGTTTTTCGTTTGTCTGCTTGTTCATTGCTCAGCCAGCCTATACAGTGTGCTTCCTCAGTGCCATGCTTGTAGTAGATGGGAGCTTGCACTGTTGTCTCGCTACCATTAGAGGGCGTGCCTGTGGACCTGAGTGTCTATGAGGCACTATGTATCCACTTCAGTAAGCCCTTGCTCCAGTTCTCTCGTAGCTTAATGCCCCACCGCAGTGTCACTCTGCTCAACTCTTGGACTCTGCCATACTACATTGTTCACGCCAGCCTCATTTTGCCAGGAAAACTGACTCTCTTCTTACTGTTCGACATTCATACTTGTTCTATGTTCCCAGCCCAGCTCCTGCTACCAGCTGGTGTCCTGCCCTGAATGGATGGTTTTTCCTGGACAGAGCTGTAACCACCATCCTCCGGATTTCAAAGATCTCCTACTTCAGTGTCTGATCTCTTAGATTGTCTGTTCTTTCTTTGCTGCCTCCCCCCTGAGTTCCACATAGAATCAGTGATCCACCGAGCTATACTTGAAATTGTATAATACACATGTTTAAAAATGGTTGCACCACCAGGCTGTGCTCAGAATGCTCAGCGCCATGACTGGATTCGTGTCCTCGGTCCCATCACAAGTAGTGACTACTTGTCACAACTTGTCACTACTTGTCACAACCTCAGCCCCTCATCTGCAGGCTTTTATTTTTGAGGCCCCAGCATTTCTTTTATAAACACATTCTGAATTGAATTAAAGTTGATGAGTGTCCTCACCTGATGGCTTTCTTCTTTCCCTGTGTGCATTGTAGGAACACAGTAAGTAAGGAAACCTACTTAGGGACTCTGTAGGCAAATTACATTTTGAGTTATTTTGTTAATAGACAACACATGGATGTAGTACAAACCTCAGAGGTTCCAAAATAAAATTTAGTAGTTTTTATCTGTGACACTTCCCACACCACCCCAGCCATTCAGTTTCCTTTCTAGATATAACTACTCTTAATAGTCACTTTGTCACCCTTTTCGAGGTAATGTGTATATATGTAGTATATACAAGCATATGTAGTGATGGTATTTATATGTGTATAAAGTCACACATGTACACACACATTTAACACAAATGGAAGCATAATAATAGATTGTAGTACACCTTTGTTTTTTTTAGCATTATACCTCGAAAATCATTCCATATCATGTTCAAATGGTTGTCTTATTCTTTTAATGAGTGCACAGTATTCTAATTGGAACTCTCTCCCATTGATGCATTTAGAATGTTGCCAACATTTTATGTTACAAACTGAGCTACAATGAGTATACTTGTCATTCTACACTGGTGATTTGTATATTATATACATGCACAGTGATTGTCTAGATATGAAAGTGCTGTGTCACTGAATCTATGCATTATTATTTTGATATAAATCACTTAATTTCCCTTAATTATTTAACTACAACTAGAAATTGAGGATCCTTAGGTATTCTGGGTAATTCAAGGAAGATTGACTAAATGGGCCATTTACAAAATATGGGGAGGCTATAGAGACCCCAAGGCATGCTGTAATATCCCAGGGCTAGTCAGGGGGTTGGGTTATGTCCATTAGACCTGAAAGGGGGGCCACTTACTGTTGCCTAAAGACAGAATGTGTGAAAAGAGCCATCTTTAAGGGACTGTGGTCTTTGGTCAAGGAGGCAGGCAGCCAGAAACAAACCCTCGGAGAGGAAGCCTGAGGGATAAATATTCAGACTGCACTCTCCTCCCTCTCTCCATGTCTGGCTAGTGTTATCGTTGCCCAACCTTGACACATGACCAGAGGGCAAATGGGACCCTTGATGTTGTTCACATAGGTAAGCCAGCTGAGTATAGAACCGGTAGAGAAGCGAGGCTATCAACAGAAGATACCCAGCCCATTCTGCCTCCTCACGCTTTCACCAACATGCTGATCAACAGTGTTTTTATCCTTCGTGTCTGAGAGATGTGAATGTTTCTTAATATGAGTGAGGCTATACTATTTTGAAAAAAGGTAAGAGATGGTTTATTTCTTTTTCTTTTGTATATATTCCTAACCTTCCCCTATAATGTGTATGTATTTTACTTTTTATTTTAAAATGATTTCACATTTACAGAAAAGTTGTAAAAACAGTAGGAAAAATAGTTCCTGTTTAGCTTTCATCCATATTTTCACGTTGTTAACATTTTAGCATGCTTGTCTTTTTATTCTCATTCTCCCTCACTCCATACATGTATGTGTAAATACCAATGAATCAGTCTAATATATGTATAAATATGCACAAACATATTTATCACTGTATATGATAAATTGCATGAGAATGAGATACAAACTTGATAACTTTTTCAAGTATATATTTTCTGAAACCAGAGGCATTTGGGGGAAAAATCAGGAAATTAATATAATTCCATTTTAATCATGTAATCCTCATACTCTCTTCAGATTTTTCCTGTTTCCACACATTGTATTTGATTGTCATGTCTCTTTAGTCTCCTTCAAGCTGGATAGTTCCTCAGTCTTTCTTGTATTTCTTACATTGGACGTTTTGGAAGGCGCAGGCCAGTTACTTGTAAACTGTTCCTTAACTCGTATTTGTCTACTTTCTCATTTTCAGCAGTTTTACCTCAAAAATGATGCTGAGTTCATCTCATCATATCAGGTGGTATGCAGTGTCAATTTATTCCATTACTGGTGATGTTAAAATTCATTACTTGGTTAACACAGTTTTTGCCAGGCTTTTTCACTGTAAATCTAATTAATAAAGATTTGTGATCATTAATTAATAGACAATTAAGTATCTTGTGGGGAGATTCTTTGAGATTTATAATAAGCCATAAAGTTCTTTCTTCTTATTCATTTATTCATTCATGTATTTGTATCAATCATGATTTGAGTAGAGAAGCACAAAAGATTTATTATAGGGGTATCATCTAATGAAGTTGTGAGGGCTGACTATACAATCTTGTGAGCCTTTGTTTTTGTGTCTGGAGCTGGACTGAATCTCACTGGACAGGCAGTCAGGAAGAACCAATGACATGAAGTAGGGGAAGGAAGGGTAAATTGGCACTAGTGAGGATAGAATGGAATCCACTTTGGTTTCTCATCCCCTCCAAGCCTCAAAGATTATGGAGTATTCTGCAGGAGAAGCTAGTGCCCTTCACACGCTGCTAAACATGAATCTGTCCAGGTACCAGAGGAATTGAGGCCAAGGATATGACAATTGCTGATGAACCTCGTTGCTCTTGTCTGACACGATGAACAACAATGTAAGTGGGCTGAAACAGCATCCAGTATATGTCCCTTGAACCCACTTGAATATAATGTAATCCTACTGCTCATCTACTTCTGTTTGGCAAATCCTGTGCAGCATATCACTTCTGGGTCATGGTCACTCAACTTTTCAGGGAAGGGAATTCTGGGAAATGTAGTCACAGATTAGCCGACTGATAAAATACAAATCCACGATAGTATTTCTAGCAGTATGAATTCACAAATTCCTATTTTACTTGAAAGATTACTGTCTATTACAATTATTTTTTATTCTGATGTTCCAGTTGTTCCATACTGGCCCAATGGAAGTCTTTTGTGATGATTCTTATATTCCTTTGGCACTTTTCCATCATTCTTTGAGTGTTTACTCAATTTCTGACCAAAAAGATATTCCAGGGCTATCTTTTATTTTCCCTGTAATAATCCCAGAATCAGTCTTTTCCTCAAAGAGGCTTGGTATTTTTTTTTAGAGTAGAATGGCATTCAGAACCCAAGATCTGGAAACTACTTGTTCTGTGTGGGATTGCTGCTTCTAGGTGATGGACAAAGCTGGAGAATACTAGGAGAAAGGATGAAGGAGAAAACCTCCCCCCATTTTCCTGTATGGGGTTAGTCTTATTTTGTATTGAATATTGGAGGTTCTTTATGTATTAGGGAAGCTAACCATTTGTGATGTGAGTTATGAATATCTTTTGTAGAATATTATTTGTATATAATGTTTTATGGTAATTGGCCTATTTTGTTTGCTGTCTCTCTTGGGGGAGGTTTTGGTAATATATATGCAATGCAATTTGGATATATATAGAGAAGGTTTTTCATTCTCATGGTCGTGTAGAAAGAAGATGACATCTATAAACGGTTAAAGAAGAGAAAAAGAATATTCTTGAAGAGGCATGTGGGGATGTCTTTGTGACTGCTTTTCTGAAGGTAATACCTTTAGGGCAAAGTTCGTGATGTGCAGGAAGAAAAATTTTCAAGATTGGTTTTAATGGAGGATACATTTAAGGCATTTAGAGTTTTTTTTTTTTTTTAAATTTTGGTCTACCAACTTTTCAGAACAGAGCTACCCTGATCTCTTCTCTTCAATTTGACTTTTGCTTTTTTTTCCCATATATTTCTTGGTTCAGTAATTTGTACTGTTCATAGTTCATTCATTTACTGTTTTTTTTTTTTTTTAAATGTTTTATTTATTTCTAGGAGAGAGAGAGAGACAGCGTGAGCAGGGGAGGGTCAGAGAGAGAGGGAGTCACAGACTGAAACAGGCTCCAGGCTCTGAGGTGGCAGTCAGCACAGAGCCGGACGCGGGGCTTGAACCCACGAACCGCGAGATCATGACCTAAGCGAAAGTCGGACGCTTAACCGACTAAGCCACCCAGGCGCCCCATAGTTCATTCATTTAAAATTCATTCATTAAGTAGCTCCTTACAATGAAGATAGAACAGGTTTTGGAGAAGCTGGAAAAGTGACTGAAACCATGGTGCTTGATTTCAAGGCTTTATTCTTGTGTTTGGAGAGCCAAAGTTATATCATATGAATAACTAGAAAGTAAGAGCCTTGCCTCATAAGTAAGCATAAAATATCTAGAACAGACTTGGGTCTAAATTAATATGAAATACTATATAAGCTTATTCAAAAAGGCATAAGATTTTTTTGATTTGTTTAAGGCTTAGTTTTTAATATATATGCTTCTTACAAAGATTGTGACTTTTGTCCCTCAGAATTTAGGGTAAAAAAAGGGACAGTGAATATATTTAAGGATAGCTTGAGAACTCAAATCAGAAATCACAGGAAGTTAGATGTGGGATAAATGGGAGATTTTTTTAATTCAGTTTCTTATTCTCTTTTATATCTCCCTGTATTTGCTCTCATGGCTTATTCTGTATCATTTAAAGGCTTAGCACCACTCACTGATTAAGATTCAAAGCCCTTGCCACCTGTGGTCTGTATAAATACTCTAACCAATTATTAATAATAATTTTTTCCCATGTCCGGCACTCCTTTGGCTTTCTGTACTATCATATCTGTGAGTCTTTATTTTACTGCTGCATTTTCATATTAGTATTCTCTACAAGGCTGATTTTCTAGAGGACAGAGATTATATCTTATTCATCTTTATATCTCCACTTCAAGTACAGTGCCTGGCAGGTAATAGGTTTGTAAGAGGAATGAATGAATGAATGAATGAATGAATGAATGAATGAATGAATATATTGGTCGCCCATCTTAAATATTATTGGCCTCTGGGTAGTAAAAGGAGAAAACTGTTCCAGTCGAATCGTTTAGCCTAAATTCATGGTCTTCTCCCAGCTATTAATGCAGTGGTAGGCCTGATCATCCTGGGTTTGTTAATCTAGTTCGCTTATTGGCATGGAAAGGATGGAGAGATGAGTTTCAGATGCTGTTTTCATGCCGTCCGTCAGACATCTCCTGTCCCATGCCATGTACAGACACATTCTGTTCACCAGCTGCTGATTTCTATTTGTTCTCATCATGTTGTTTCCTGGGCTGATAGTGCTGCTGCTGCTACTGGCCTCTTTTTTGCAACAATGTCCTCTAATCACATCACACACATATAAAATCCATTATCTATACTCCCTTCTGTCCTCTGTTCTTGTCCTCCCGCCCCAAGAAATAATGGGGAAATGCTTGCCAATGCATGTTTTGCAAACTTTCCCAGTCCATGTGATTTACCCCCTAGTCCCTCTTGTAGAGGGTAATCCCTCCTCAGAGATAACACCAGAATTTGAAATTGTAGCTGATGCTTGGAGCAGATCAAAAAAGCACTCAGGGGGATTAAAATTTCCATAAATTTGAATATTGGGGTCAAAGGTTTTGGCTGTAAGCCTGTAAAGGTGAGTGCAGTACAAATAATTAATTGTTGCCGCTACTGAATTCACATTCTAATTTGCTGATAAGGAAAGGCAAAAAAAAAAAAAAAAAATCCGAAATGTAGAAACTTCATCTGTCATGTTATTCATACCCTGGCTTGTAATAGTGGCCCATGAGATTTTTGTGTTACTTTTCTCCCCTTGTGCTTTTAAGATTCTTGCTCCACAAATCTACCTGAAATTTTTACTATCTAAACTAGTTTAAACCTAAACCTTGAATAGACATGGCTTCCCTCAGCATTTGTGGACTTCTGTCCCAGACTGTGCTGTGAAAAAAGGATTCATCTGGGGACTCCTCAATCAAATACAAATAAAGTCTGGGGAGGAGGGTGAGGAGAAAGACACTTGGACTTCATGTCTACTTTCTGTTTCTGTTTTAGGGTTAAAATCATTGTTGGCATTGCCTCTCTGGCCACATATTCATCAACTTTTTAACTTATTACTTTCACTAAGAATGTAGCAGTCAGTAGGTGTTGAGGCTATTCAGAAGCGGGACAAGGTGCCTGAGCTGGAGCTCCAGATTCAAGGGAAAGGCATATATGTAAACCAATTTTTTATTGCTTTCCACAGAAATCACGTTTTGAATGTTCCCTACAGAGCAAACTTGTGAGAGTAAAAGTGGGCAGCTTCTTTCACTTTAAGAGACATCAAAGAAATCTTCCCCAAGAAGATGAATCCTAGGTTAACTGTTAAATGTACAAGTTAGGCAGAAGGTTTGCATATGATTTTAGTATGTGGATTGTTCAACAGTTACAGATCCTGTATGGATGTTGGGTAGAAGGTATGATAATTACTGACACCTATTAAACACTTAGTATTAGACTTTCCATTATGTTGTCTCTAATTCTTTCCTCAAAACATCTATGGTAGGTGTTATCATCACATTGGACCCATTTTTAAAGGTAAGGGATCACATCCTGGAGTGGGTTTTGTAACTTGCTGAAAGTTAAATACGAAATGAGAGAACCAGGATTTGTATCTAGAATGTTTTTACTACAGATTCTTTAGTGTAACAACTATATGTTAGGAGAAAGAGTTTAACAAGGGATTGGAGATGTAGTGGGATGAAATATAAGAGAGACACAGGCGAGTTTTGTGGGCCACATTTAGTTTCATGGCTTTGGTCCTGATATTGATAAAGTGCTCCTGAGGGGCTTTAAGCCAGGAAGTGGCATGAACAGATTTAAATTTAGAAAGATGCCTCTGGCCATAGGTTCAGGAAGGCTGAGATCACAGGCAAGGAGACCTGTTGTTTTATTGATCCAGTGGAGACTTAACAAATGAGTTTACACAGCTCATTAGTAGCAGATGAACCACACCAAAAAATCATCTGCTTGTATAATCATCATCATTCTACTTGCTGTTCAAATCTTTGGTATTAGCTGGATCCTCTAATTCCATCCCAAAGTATTCCTTACAGTTTTTAAATGATTTCCTTCCAACCTGCTAAATAGCTCTTGTTTCTAGACCCTTGCATTGAACTTCCTGGTAATTTGGCATTGCCAGACCAGTAGTTGCCATTTTGATAATTTAATATTTACCTCATTGAAGTGACCTAGCAGTATGATCTAGCTTGAATTTATTCCTTTTAATTTAAATTGCATAGTAATAATAGGTTCAGAAAGTGTGCTTGCATAATCCTAACCTTGTAAAGAAATACATATCTTACTCCCATCATTCCAATGCACTTAGTACTTGTGCAACAGAGAATTTTCAGACTCTATTAGATCAACTTTTTTTTTTTTTCCCAAAAGAATGATCATAAACTACCATTTTGAAGATGGGAAATAAAGGAGGCTATCACACAGCTTAGTTGGGCAAGGGTAAGATCTAGAAATCTCAGCCAATGAAGGCACCTGGGTGACTCAGTTGATTCAGCATCAGACTCTTGGTTTCAGCTCAGCTCCTGATCTCACGGTTCATGAATTTGAGCCCCACATGGGACTCTGTGCTGACAGTATGGAGCCTGCTTGGAATTCTCTCTCTCTCCCTCTTTCTTTTATTTTCTCTTTCAAAATAAATACATAAAGTTAAAAATAGTTTAGAAATCTCAGCCAGTGAAAGGAAGCTGGTAGTAAGTGGGTGAGTCAGATTGGATCCAGAGAGTTAGTGGGCTCTGTAAAGGAAATGGTGGCTATGAGTGTTCAGGCAAGCAGTAAATCCAATCCATGAATTCTGTAAAGGCTGGAGATTGTAGGAAGACTTTGGAGGGACAAAGAATCTGCTAAGGCATCTTCCAGACGTTAGAAGACCTAGAAATTTGAACCAAAAGAGGGATTTGCTTTATATCTTCTTTTATATTGCCTCTTGGGTAAGAATTTCTCAGAGTCTACTATTGCGTGTCATGGACAGAGGACAAGTAACCATCTTCTGAATGTAGTTTGATCCTTATTGCATGAGTTCTTGGCTAAGAAGACAGCTGGGCTTATTTTTAATTGCAGGACTAAGGTGAATGGTCTAGTCTTAAAGTGCATGTCATAACTGAGCAGCCCAAATTAGTCTACTACAAGTCCTAAAGTCCTTTCTATAGAGCTTTGCACCTTGCAAAACTCTTTTCATAGACACATATCACACCTATGAAAATTCATTTTTATTTCTAATGCTGCTGTATTAGTCTAAGAATTTGGAATCAAACCCTCTCATACCAAATCCTGTCTCTCCTTGAAGAACACTAAGCCTGTAGCTGTAGGATGATATGGAAATGTTGACTGAATTTCTGGAAATGGCTATCTAGGGATGTGTCCCTTTCTGATTCTGTTTGCCCCTTACCTATTTAGGTATATCCTATCTCCCATTGAAGAACCATCCCTAGTACTAACTACTTTATCCCTTGACGAATTTCTAGTCAGAATTGGTCTCTCTCCTCTTTAGCTTTCCCATTGCATACTTCTTGTATATCTTTTCAGGGCAGTTAATTTAACTTCCTATATGTTTTTGCATAATATATATACATATAAACTGTCCCCATTTTATTCTACCCTAAACTTAGTAATATACTTAATACCATGAATACACACCATGTGTATTCAGTAAATAGGTGAGTGTGTCAGAAAGTTCCAGTTGTGTTTGATTCTTCTAATGCTGAATTTGGGGATTAGAGTACCAAAGAGAATAAAAAGAAAAATGAAAACATTTATTTACCAATGCAGAGAAAAAGAGTTAAAGATCTGTTGATAATAAAGTTTACCTTTGTCTTTCCCATTTCCATGCCTGAGAAATTTGATACTTGCCTTTTAGAATTGTATAAGCTTACATCACGCACATGCGGACCCAGTCAGGCATACAGATTTTATTTCAGATAAGTTCTCATGACACTGAATAATATTGTAACTTTTTTTCGGTTGGCAGAAGAATTGAAAGAGATTGATATGAAAAGTGAGCGTAAGATAGAGGCTAGTGACAGGTGGGAAGGAGGTCCTGATAAAAATTTTCATTAAGGGATCACAGGAGAAATTAGAGCTGGGATGGGGGCCTGAGCACTGTAGGAGAATGCTTTCGAAGTTTGGTAGGGCCTCTGGATATGGTCTTCCTCTCTCTGCCATAAGTAGAAAGTGATCAAATTGGCTAAGATTTAGTAAAACAAACAAAGAAACAAACAAGGGGTGCCTGGGTGGCTTAGTCGATTGAGCGTCCGACTTTCGCTTAGGTCATGATCTCGCGGTTTGTGGGGTCGGGCCCCGCGTCAGGCTCTGTGCTGACTGCCGGCTCAGAGCCTGGAGCCTGTTTCAGTCTGTGACTCCCTCTCTCTCTGACCCTCCCCTGCTCACGCTGTCTCTCTCTCTCTCCTAGAAATAAATAAAACATTTAAAACAAACAAACAAACAAAACCCAACAGTGGACTACCATGTCCTACCACAGGTCATTAAAGTCATCTGAATTGCTTCTTGGAAAAGTCAGATAGGAATTTGTCTTCTCTCTGGTAGGTTTGATAGTCCTTTGCACTAATTCCCAAAGCGTTTGGTAGAGGGCCAGCAGTTCAGCATCACATGGAACTTGTTAGAAATGTAAATTCTCTGCTTTCACACCAGACCTACTGAACCAAAGGTCATGGGGTTGGGCCCAGGAATCTGTGTTTACTTAGCCCTCAGTGGTGATTCTTAGGTTCACTAAAGTTTCAAACTACTGAAATAGAAGAAAGAGAGTTAGAAAAGTAGATTGGAGTGAGGTTGGGGAAAGAGGTAAGAGTTTAGTTAGAGATTCATTGGAAAAGAGTTTAAAAGAAATTAGGATCGAATTATTCCAAGCAGAAGAGCACCTAAAGCTCCTGGATAATTTGGTTAATCAGAAAACTGATTAAATATTTTCCTATGTTACCTCTCCCTACTGCTAATAGAAATCTTGAAACTGGTTAATTTTCTCACTTTTGGCCTTGCTGGTGTGACAGGACAGTGTTTCATTTTGTATCCCCCCTAAAACCCTGGCCACGGATTTAATTAAAACCTAAGTTTGGATGAGACAGCTTTTCACAAAATAATACTAATAGGTATAAAATGCATCCTTCTTGGTGTTAACTTTTCAAGACTGGATCTGTCCACATACTGGATGATAAGGTTATAATGGAGGGTATCCTGCCGCAGGTACTAGAAAAAAGCACGCCATGGAGAGAAAAGTCTCCCTCCTCGTTTGGAAATTTAACAGCAACAATAAGAATGTTAGAAACTTTTTTGAAATTGAGTTTGATGGAGTGTCAAACAGAGCTGCATGGGTTCAGAAATATTTACATTTGAAAACCAGAAAGTAATTGGAACAGAAATTCCTCTGCCCCCTCCTACCTCTTCTGTCTACTGCTCAGTCATTCTGAGTGGCCTGAAGTTTCTGTATGGACAATCATCTTGCTAATGACTGTAATTCATCACAGGAGGTGTTTGGTTTTGAAATGAAATATGACTATATATTTTGGAGATTGATAGTGAGAGCTTGTTTATTGATTATACTCCCAGGGAAAAAAATAAAAAAGAAAAATATAACAGAGAAAAATGCATTTTTGAAGGTCCATCATAATAGTTAAAGTAATTTGGCATATAAAACTTCTTTAAAAAATCCTACCTATAAGTTTGCATAAAAAGTAAAAAAAAAAAATCCTGATTTTGGCATACTGTGTGCTCTCCTTTTTGAAAACAATTTTGAGGAGGCTTAAAGACATATGTGCCAAAGGTAAATAGCAATACTTAAGTCAATATCAAGGACATAAATAACGTTTATCGCTATGAAGTCTTATATTTGCTACCCCTGTGCATTAGCTTTGCCTCTGAGTTTCCTAGTGACTGTGGAAAAAAGAAAAAAATGTGGGAAGACTCAAATTCCTCAATGAAAAATTGCTTTCATCTTGGATTTTATGTAGGAGGTACAGAGGGATGTAATGAATAACGCTCTCTCTATAGTAGCTTTAAAATAAAAATAGAAGTGATCGTCCAATGACTCTTTTTAAATAAGGAAGTTGGGTAAATTCAAGGTCAGAGCATTTGAAGATATAGTTCAGGGAAGGTGAATTACTATATGAGGAATTAAGCCATTGAAGTTCACATATGTAGGCTTCTTACATGAGAAAAGATTAGAATTGAGAGTGTATCCTTTAGACTCTTCTCTCTAGAAGGTTTTAGTTAGAAGTTAATGGGGTATCAGTTTAAAACCATTGTAGTTTCTGACATGCTGCTATTATGTGACACGGGCTTAATAGAGCTCCCTATGCTTTGACAGCCAGAAGAACATTAGGTAGTGTTGTCATTCTGTTAATAAGAGGAGAGGGTATAGCAGTATTCTCACCCAGAAGGAAATTGTTCCACTACTGAAAGGGCATCAAGGTTTTCCTTAGGAACACATCTTTAGATATTCTGTAGCCCTTGAAACAGGGCTGTAATCATGGAGTATGGCAGAGAAAACTTACATCATGATAATTTTCCAAGCGTTGCCTCCCACCTTTCAAAAGAATCATCCAGGACTTATATTCATATAAATGACACCAATCAATTATTTAAGGCCATCATTAATCAAAAGATTAATTTCTTCACGTGGGGGCACTGAGATAAATAAACAAACATGGATGGATTTGGGGACTTTCAGAGAAGCCTATCCAACTCGTAATTCTCTTTCTAATTCCTTAGGAGTCCTATATTCTCTAAATAAAAGCAGCTTCTCCGTAAATGATTTTTCTCTCCCAAATGTATTAAACATCATCCAGTCTTAAAGAGATTTAAGGACTTGTCAGCAGAGTTCTTAACTTACTAATTAATTGTACTTTTTTTTTTGAAACTAACTGAAATACTTTGTCCTGATGATTGGAATGTTCACATTTAATTTGCCAAACAAAGTTTAAAAATATATTGTTAGAAATGCCGCAGGCTTTGTAAAGTGGCTTTCCACTGACTGAATGTTAGAGCAAGACCAAATGTTTATTAACTCTCTGCCACAGAGCTAATAGAACTGTTCTTTTAATTCAACAAACAGAAGCCTGTGTTCTTTGGATGGGTATTTTATTTCCCATGGAGTCTGCATGCTGTTGGCTGACAGTTACAATGGCTATGTATCTATCTGGCTCTAGATGGCTCTATTCCAAAAAAAAAAAAAGAAAGAAAGAAAGAAAGAAAACCACCACAACAAAACAAAAGAAATCTATCTTTTAATTTGTTTTGTAATAGTTGTGAAATATGCATATTCAAAAGTTCTTGACAAAGTTTCTGGAAATAATTTATTTCCCTTGGGAAACATTTTTTTTTTTTTTAGTTAGAATGAAACATCATTTTAGCAATAAAAATGATAAGACTAATTGATCAATATAGAGAGTCTCATGTTGTCTAAGTATTCTTCCAGTTTCACTGAGAGTCCCCTCTTGAACATATCGTATTTTTAAATGTATTATTTTTTAAAAAGAACAGAAAACACCAACCAGCCTCTCCCTCTCCCTGCCCTTGCCAACACATAGACCATACTCCATGGTTAGCACCTTATTCAGGACGATGTGAGTAGTTAATAGCAAAGCTGCTATGTTAGGACAGTATCTAGACTCGGAGGCACAGCTCTCAAAACTCTCATGGGGCGCCTGGGTGGCTTAGTCGGTTAAGCGTCCGACTTTCACTTAGGTCATGATTTCGCGGTTCGAGGGTTCGAGCCCCGCATGGGGCTCTGTGCTGACTGCCAGCTCAGAGCCTGGAGCCTGTTTCAGTCTGTGACTCCCTCTCTCTCTGACCCTCCCCTGCTCACACTGTCTCTCTCTCTCCTAGAAATAAATAAAATATTAAAAAAAAAACAAAAAACCTCTCAGATATCCTCACTGCCCTTTTAACTATGTGGTCTTGGACAGATTACTTCATCCCTCTGTGGTTTATGTTCCTCTTCGGTAAAGTGAGCCTAAAGATAATTGTGAGTCTTCCACAGGAGTGTTAAAATAATTAGATTAAGCTCATGGAAAAGCACCAGAACAGCACCTGACTGGTAATAAATAAGGTGCGGTGAGCTGTGTTTATTCTCCTTGCCCAGAGCCGTCATCCTCATGCATGTCTGTCTTGCTGCTTAAGTCTGCCTTGATGCACCTGTTCCATCAGGAATTCAGTGTTACTTCTATGGGGCATTCAAACCCAAGTGTCCTCAAGTTCTTTAGCTTTAAAATTCTTCTGTTTGCTTTTATCATTTTTTTCTGTGTCTATTTAAAAACCATTGGCTTTCAGGAAACAACCCAGAAAATTAATAGGCAACCAACGGAATGGGAAAAGATAGTTGCAAATGACATATCAGATAAAGGGTTGATATCCAGAATCTACAAGGAACTCACCAAACTACACGCCCAAAAAAACAAACAACCCAGTGAAGAAATGGGCAGAAGATATGAACAGACACTTCTCCAAAGAGGACATCCAGATGGCCAACAGACACAGGAAACGATGCTCAGCATTCCTCCTCATCAGGGAAATACAAATCAAAACCACACTGAGATACCACCTCACTCCAGTCAGAGTGGCTAAAAATGAGCAAATCAGAGAACTCTAGATGCTGGCGAGGATGTGGAGAAACGGGCACCCTCCTACACTGTTGGTGGGAATGTAAACTGGTACAGCCCCTCTGGAAAACAGGGTGGAGGTTCCTCAGGAAACTAACAATAGAACTCCCCTATGACCCAGCAATAGCACGGCTAGGAATTTACCCAAGGGATACAGAAATGCTGAGGCATAGGAGCACATGGACCCCAATGTTCATAGCAGGACTCTCCACAATAGCCAAAACATGGAAAGAGCCTAAGCGTCCATCAATAAATGAATGGATCAAGAAGATGTGGTTTATCTATACCATGGAATACTACATGGCAATGAGAAACAATGAAATCTGGCCATGTGTAGCAACATGGATGGACCTTGAGGGTGTTATGCTGAGCGAAATAAGTCAGGCAGAGAAGGACAAATATCATATGTGCGCACGTATAGGAGGATTAGGAGGAACTTAACAGAGGACCAAGGGGGAGAAGAAGGGTGGAAATGGTGGGGGAAAGGGAGAGAGGCAAAGCATGAGAGACTCTTGAATGCTGACAAAAACTGAGGACTGGTGGATGTGGGGGGGAGGAGGGGTGGGCATGGAGGAGGGCACTTGTGGGGATGAGCACTGGGTGTTATGTGGAAACTAATTTGACAATAAACTATTTGTAAAAAAAAAAAAAAAAAACATTGGCTTTCATTCGTTGCTTCCTTTATCTCTTGCCCACCCTGCAATTTTCTGATTTTAATCTACAGCAAACTGAGAAATCAGATTATTAACTCAATTAATTTGCAATAAATCAGGAATAATTTGACTCAGAGTAAGCATCTCGAGTGCTTTCTTCTGAGTAAAGCAAATCCTCTTGACTGCCTGGATTTTCTACTTGGTAAGGATCTGCTTTGCTTTCCAGGGACCTCTTTTGCCTTTAAAAGTGAAGGTGTTATATAAGTCACCCTGGAAAAAATGAGGTGTTGTAAGATCAAATTGAATTTCTTTTTGATGTCAGTGTTTGCTGTGTTTACAGAAAGTCTTGCTAAAGAATAGAAACGAGATAGAGGAGGTAGTAAGGTATGTAACAATATTTGTTACATGAGTGAATGAGAGAGCTCACAAATGCGTGAATTTAACTTACCCTGACTACATTTCAAATCTATCAGCTGTAGGTTCACTGCCTACCGCTCTGCTTCAGGTGAATGGAATTGATACAAGGGGTTACTACAGTGATTCTCAGATGATGCTCCCAGAACTAGCAGTGACAAAAAAAAACCCCCTAGAAATCCAAATTATCTGCCCAGTCATAGGCCTATTGCCTCAGAACTGCTTGGCGTGGGCTCAGCAATCCATGGTGTGACAATCCCTCTAGAATGATTCTGAATGTATGCTGAAGTTTGAGCCCTCCCCTCCCCTCCAGGCTACTGGTACTCAAACCTGATTAGTATTAGAATCACCTGGGGAGCTCCTAGCCCAGTTATTTTAAGGTAAAAAAACGGAAACAAAAAGAAAACACTTAAAGTGATTTCACTGTAAACAACGGGTGAGACCTATTTTTCTAGACCTCGCTTTCAGGCTCAAAGCAGTGTCATTGTTAAGAGCTGTAATTTGAACAGACCTTCACCGTTCTAACTAGTTTCCTTTTCGCATTTGTGATCCCTGAACTCTTTCACACTACTGCTTTCCTGTTTGCAACAGTGTGGCAGATCTCTGTTAAAATACAGATATTATCTGTGAGAGATGATACCTAGAATTAATATACGTTGACGAATTAATATACGTTGACATATTTTCTCTTTTTAATTTCATAGTTCTTCTGTAGCCGTTTCTCAAACACCAGCACTCATCGTCATCACCTGAAGGCTAGTTTACCAAAAGGTTTCTCTGCCCCACCTCTAGAATTTCTGATGGTGAAGTCTGCAGAGAAGCCCAAGAATTTGCCTTAAAAAATTTTTTTTAATTTATTTTTTGAGAGAGAGAGTAAGAGAGAGGGAGAGCGTGAGCATGTGCACAGGGGAGGGGCCGAGAGAGAGGGAGACATAGAATCAGAAGCAGGCTCTAGGCTCTGAGCTGTCAGCACAGAGCCCAACGCAGGGCTCTAACTCACAAATGTAGTGAGATAATTGACCTGAGCTGAAGACAACACAACTAACTGAGCCACCCAGGTGCTCCAATATTTTGCATTCCTAACAAGTTCCAGATAAGCTGGCTTTGCTGGGCCTAGGACTGTAAAAACCATTTTTTGGAGGAAAGAAGGGTCTTGAGGTATGGGATGCAGAACAAATAAGGCTTGCCTGACGGGGAAGGAAAAAGTCATGCTGCTTTAGCCCAAATGGGGAAATGGCAGCAACAGGGAGACCACCCTGGATAAAGAAATAGAAGAGCAGCTATAATAATGAATCTTAGTGACTCCAAGATCATGAGATGATTATTAGAATAGTTTGATAGCATTAATTTCTAGTTCCCAGGTTTTCACCTAGGGTTTTCCAATACTTTGGGTGCAGTAAAATGACTATACAGGTTTGTTACAAATGCAGACATCTGGTCCCCAGCTTTCCAACTTCTATTAAGGAAATCTCGGATGAAACACAGGAATAATCGAACCAGGTGAATTTGTTGCAAATGGCTATTTATTTGTTTATAATCCTTTATTCAGACAACTGTGGGCTTTCATTGTTATTACTAAATATTTCTGGAGTTTTAAGAGTAAAATAGAAATCTCTTTCTGAGGACCACTTTATTTATTTTATTTCATTTATTTCTGAGAGAGAGACAGCGTAAGCAGGGGAGGGTCAGACAGAGAGGGAGACACAGAATCCGAAACAGGCTCTGAGCTAGTTGTCAGCACAAAGCCCAATGTGGGGCTCGAACCCAGGAACCCTGAGATCATGACCTGAGCTGAAGTCAGACGCTTAACCCACTGAGCCACCCAGGTGCCCCTCTGAGGAGCACTTTAAATATACTTTTGCTTTATTCACAGAACGACCTCCACCCCTTCTAACTTCTGGGGTTTTTATTTGAAAATAGTTTAGAAGCACCTGGGTGGCTCAATTGAGCCTCTGACTTCAGCTTAGGTCATGATCTTACAGGTTGTGATTTTGAGTCCCACACCAGGCTCTGTGCTGACAATGCGGAGCCTACTTGGGATCCTCTCTCTCTCCCTCTCTCTCTCTTCCTCTCCCCTACTTACACATTCTCACTCTCAAAATAAATAAACTTAAAAAAATAGTTTAGTTTATACTCAAAAATAATTTGGAGAAGGATGCCCTACTGGCCCAGTCTGTAAAGCATGTGACTCTTGATCTCGAGGTTATGAGTTCAAGCCCCATGTTGGATGTAGAGATTACTTTAAAATATTAAAAAATAATTTGGGGATAAATTTTTCCTGTATTGGATATTTTCATATGAAATAACTTAGGCCTATCTAAATTCAGGAGAGATGAGACATCCTTGTATAGGACTATTCCCAGTTATGAAATCAATACAGATGACAAGGAGCATGTGGGAATAGTGCATAAAGCTTTGAACAGCAGTAACTGTTCAGGCTTTCTCTGTGGTGAGAGTTACCATATTCCTGCTATATTGGTAGAAATCTCTAAAGACAGGGGTGCTGTCAGTAGACTTTTGTGATTTGAAAACATAGTACTTGTAAAAAAATTATTAGCGCTTGTTGCTAACTTACTTTTAATTTTCTTGTTCCTTTTGTAACCCCCAGTTTAGGATTCAGTGTAATAAAGGACTGAGGCATAATGAACCTTGGATCTTACTGCCCAAGAGAAAGGATTGCTATCCCAGCCAATTTCAAATAATAGTTTGGTGCAGTTACTCTGAAGGTTATGAATAAGGAGTGATCCTCTAAGCTGGCATATTTAAGTCTTTAAGCAAATTATGAAAACCGTTATAAAATCTATGCACTGGGAAGGAGGAGAGGTCCACCTCTTTAAGAAGTTTCTCTCTTTTAAGTGTAGTGAACAAACCATTGCAGCAGAATACTGTCAGAGGAAACTTTTCTGTCTCGAAATCTAATGGTATTCACCAAGGAAACCATGAAAGATATGAGTTGAGGATATTTAGACAGAAATATAAGGAAATATTTGCTGTTTTAAAGATATGCGTTCCTCTTTATAAACTCAGAGTTTTAACCTATGTAAAATATCTGTTTCACTAAGGCTTATTGATAATGCATATAGAATGTCCTATCTTGTTTGGTGAGGTGTTCTGGAAATTTTCCTTTGGAAACATTTCTTTATTCACTTAATCTGTATTTGAGTTTAAAGTCCAAGTTGTACAGCTGGAATGGGCATGTGAATAGTTTGTTGCAATGGGAGACTGGGTTGAGGTATCTTAACTGCCTTAAACCACACATCGGTTTGAACTGGCCTGGCTCATGTATTGTTTGGCATTGAGAACTTGTTTATTTTCTCCCTGTGAGGAAATAGTCACGTTTATTCAACCTTGTCCTCATCTTTGATTCCTGTATTCAGAAGAAAGACAGCATGGGAACAGAAGTGGCTGCCTATCAGAGAAAGTTGCCAAGTTTCAGGGTCCCCAGGGAAATGTCTCGAGTAGAACACTCCAGAATATTTCCCAATTTTGATGCTGTAAAGGAGTTAGTATTCTGCTCAGGCTGATAGGCAATTCTTGTATTCACGCCATACTAGGTGTTATGTTATAGAAGGCATAAAAAATTGCTTCAAGCAGTATGTTTTCCTTCCTGGCATTTAGGAGAAACTGAATTAGGGGAGTTGTGAATGTCCCTCTGGATTTGTTTGCTTTCTATAGGAGAGGGTTATTTGTTAAGATCATAGAGACACTTTTGTGAATGGTACCTTATAAAATAAAAGAATATTACTACCTCTCGTTCAATTACTGTTCCTCTCTTTTAGTAATACTATACTTCTGATCTTGGTGTAAATGTCATATTGTGTGAATATGCAAACATCACATCCGCCTACATATGTTCTGTTGCTTAGTAATTCTTGGCACTGGAGCACAGTGAATTCTGTGCCTAATAAATGAGATATCCATCAGAATGAAAAATGAATTATGTTGGTCTCTTGGATAAGATATTGTTATTTCAGATTTTAGTTGTGAAAAATAGGTTGCGTTCTTGTGCATAGTAGTAAAGAAATTTACAAGGGAAATGAATTCAGGACTAAATTTGTTTCCTTGTTCATCAAATAATGCCCACCATCTAAACCTTTTCTCACAAAACGGGCCAGTGCTTCAAAGTGTCTATTTAAAGATATATATATTTTTAGATATATAAATTTTTGTCTGGAAAAAATACTTTCTAAGAGTCTGGGAAAATCTCCTTTCATAATAAAAAACCTGTATTAAAGAGTGAGTTCTAGAATTATTCCTTGAAGATTGTTCAATGAATTGCCTTCATTTTAGTATAATTATAGCCACCAGTTTGAACTGTGAGCCCCCATCCCCTTTTGAAAGTCCATTCATAAATCTCTGCAATTTTAGGTGTTTGGTGGGGATCTGTCATCGGCTTCAAATCACTTAATTAAAAGCTCTGTCTTTATCAACATAATTTAATCCTTCTCTGAATTTGATAGGCACTTTCTCTCTTGGCCCTGAATAATTAAATATGTTTTTCTCTAATGGTGACTTTGAATCCACCAAACAGGATACCAAATTTTATATTCTAAAAATTTTTAAAAAATTTTTTAATGTTTTGTTTCTAGGAGAGGAGAGAGAGAGCGTGAGCAGGGAGGGTCAGAGAGAGAGAGAGAGAGAGAGAGAGTCACCGACTCTGAAACAGGCTCCAGGCTCTGAGCTGGCAGTCAGCACAGAGCCCGACGCGGGGCTCGAACCCATGAACAGTGAGATCATGACCTAAGTGAAAGTTGGACACTTAACCGACTAAGCCACCCAGGCGCCCCCAAATGTTATATTCTAGAAGGTCATTCCTTTATTCTGGGATGTTCATTTCAACCCTAGGATTTTCTGAATTCATACGCTAAAGATGGGGATTCAAAGATGAGAAAGATACCACCCTTCTTATTTAGGAGCTCATGCTTCTGTGGAAAAGATAGACATATACTTTGATGTTACATTACAAATTATAACAGATGCCCCCAAAAGATAATAAATCTCATATAACAAAGGAGATACTGAACTGCTTCTAAAGGAGGACAAGAATTAATCTACTGACTCTTAAAGCCCTCACCATGTTGAGGGAATTTTATGTTTGTTTGTTTATTTTAATGTTTTATTTACTTATGAGAGAGAGAGAGAGAGAGAGAGAGACAGCGTGAGCAGGGGAGGGTCAGAAAGAGAGGGAGATACAGAATCCGAAGCAGGCTCTAGGCTCTGAGCTAGCTGTCAGCACAGAGCCCGACATGGGGCTTGAACCCATGAAACCATGAGATCGTGACCTGGGCTGAAGTAGGACACTCAACTGACGGAGCCACCCAGGCACCCCGAGGGATTTTTAAAAAAATGTTAAAATAGGGGTTATTGAGGAAAAAGTTTAGAGGCAGTGGTTAATATGGTTTAAGTCACAACTTCTCCCAAAGAGAAGGAGCGTAAGGTGTTTCCACTTGCAGTCAAGAGAGGGGCTTTTACAGAGACCACTGAGAATTGGAGACATGTACATTGCAGTTTTTGGAATGAGTACAGAGTGTACTGCCTAGAAAGTTGAAACAATAAGAGGGATGCCTCAACATCATGTGTTTGCAAGGACATGAGTGGATCAGTGGTCTACCATATGGGATAAAGCCACTCTAGGGCCATGCTAATTACTTAAGCATGTATTTTATATCTCTTACCTCAGGAGAATGTGGAATAAAAATATGAGTGATGTTTTACAGCCAGGTTATTTTTTACTTCATTTGAAACACTGGCTCTATGCCCATGCCTGACCCCTAAATGCTGATGCTCTCTTTTCACTTCATACTTTGTCTCTTGGGTATTTCACCATCTTTCATAGTTTCAACTATCTACTATGAGATGGTGGCTTTCACTTTTTATAAATATTCCATGGACTCCTATATTATGACATATGTGACCTTTTCAGCTAGCTGTATCATGGGTACTTCAGATGTCCAGATAAAGAAACCTTTTTAACCACTCTTTAATATGCTCTTCCTTTTATGTTAATTGTGTATTCTCAAGTAGATGATGCAATGATCCACTCACCTGCAACTAAATCTATTAAAATGAGTTATCCTTGATACATCAGTTACACCTGCACCCATCAAGTCCTATAAATTACTATATAGTGTTAAGTTTACCATTATTTCTTCCTCTTTATATTTATTACAACTAGTATAGTTTGGATTTTTTACTTGCTTTGACTCTCACTTACCAACTTTCCTGTCTCCATTCCTGTCACACTACAATTTATCTTCAGTAGTGTAGCCAGAGTGATTTTCTTTCTAAAACAAGTCTGAACATGCCACTCCCCTTGATTAAAAATCCTTCAGCAACTTAGTAAAGCTTAAGCTCTGAAATGTAGTAAACTACTGGTTCTTTGAACTTTTTCCTGTTTATACTCTAGCCATATTTCTTATTGCCCTCCACCTTTGCCTTTATGCTAATGCAACATATAAACTGTAGTTCCCACTTATGTTGTAGTGTATCTTCCTTCTGCGTGCCCTGTTCTTGTGCTATTTTCTCTGCCTTGAATGCCTACTCTGCTGTTACTCGTATTTTAGGATTAGGCACAGCCATTTATGCTATGAATCTTTCACTGAATGCCCAGTGTAGTGTGGTAAAATTTACTCTGAATATTTTTATCTTTGTACTGTCACTATATTTATAATATTTATTTGTTTGGGTCCCCTGCCAGATTGTGTTACTTTTGAATCGTCAGTGAAGAACAACGTACTTGGTATAACGGAAGTGTTAGATGAATGGATGGATGGCTGAATGAATGAATCAGTGGCAACTATTCTTGCTTGATAGTTCATGTTCTAAATGTACACTTTCTGTGAAAGGCCAGGTAGATAATACTTGAAATAGTAGACCATAAAGCCACTCTAGATTGTAGATCAGATTGAATATGCCACTGCCATGATGGAAGTGGTATTTGAAGAATTAATACCTGAAATTAGTTGTGAAAAAGAAAGGGATGTGTGTGAGTCAAGAACAACGGGAGATTTTGGCAGTTGCCCAAGATAAATATATTTAAGGTGGAAGTGGAAAAGGAAATGAGTAGGTTGGAAAGACACCATCAAGAAAAAATAAGCCAATAAAATCAAGTATATCAACTGTAAATAGTAGTAGTGAGGGGAAAAAAAGTCTTGAGTGTTGAGAGGATTTGACCATATAATTTGTGATTTCTTAGGGCTGAGTAATTTAAAAAGATGTATAATCTTCTTGGAATTGGAAAAATCCTCGTTTATGTAGAATTAACATTATTACACACATTAAAATTTGTAGAATTCTTGTACTTCTGCCATGATGGTGTAACTGGAATTAGTCCTGCCCTACCATTGTAAGTGTCCAGAAAATTGGATGAAATACATAAGAATTGATTTCAGATGTTGGACAACAGACACTATAGAACTGTGAACCCAAAGAGGGGAAAGCAAGTGAGGTATGCTCTGTAATACCTCTGGTTTTCCACATGGAATCACTTTCTGAATCCTACCACAGAGGTTTAGGAGGTAGAGATAAGGATTTTGGGGAAGTTACAGCAGTTTGAATTTGTAGAGCAGAGTATTAAGGAGTTAGAAACTGAAGAAAAAGAGTTCCTAAAATATGCACAGGCTTGCCATCAATCTGTCGGTGAATAATAATGTATACGTATGCAGAGTGAAACCTGATGAGACAATTATCAGGGAGCTAGAAGTCAAGTAATTCCCAGAGCTCACATCAGGTTCAAAGTTTCTGTTATGTGGAAAAGAGAGACCTCTTTGGACATCTAAGGCATTCTGTAGGACACCAGAAAGTAGGTCCAAACTACGTGAGTGAAGATTACTCTAAACAAGCCCCAAAAAAGTCTTTTTAAAAACATGTCATGAATATATATGTCAGACTGATTCCTGAGTAAATCAACTACTTCTCACAACAAAATTTAAAACTTTACAAAGAAACCCTAAAATCCAG
This sequence comes from Proteles cristata cristata, assembly GCA_017311185.1. Lineage (NCBI taxonomy): Eukaryota > Metazoa > Chordata > Mammalia > Carnivora > Hyaenidae > Proteles > Proteles cristata. The sequence continues at coordinate 453,139 of JAESUZ010003861.1, read as the reverse complement.
CCACTCAGTAACATAGTATTCAAGGCCTCTCACCCATTCAGCAGTTAGGCATACAAAGAAGCATAAACATATGAGGCACAAAGGAGGAAGAATAGCAGTTAATAGAAATATAGCTAGAGATAGAATAGATGAATTTGGAGACCAGAACTTTGACAGAGTTATTGGACATATACTCAATGATTAAATGAAAACATGAGTATAATGAGAACAGAAACGAAAACGGCATGAACTGGAAACTGTAGAGCTAGAAAATAGGATGTCTATAATGAAAAATTGACTTGTTGGGCTTACCACAGGATAGACATTGCAGAAGAAATGATTGATAAATGGAGAGCATAGAACTATAATAGAAACTATCCAAACACAGGCAAAGAGAATTTAAAGTTTGCAAAAGTAGAACGGAACCTCAGGGTGAAACAGTACCAGTTGATCTAATATATGTATATATTTATAAATATAAATATATTTATATACATACATACACACACACACACACACACACACGCACATAAAATTGGAGTCCTGAGAAGACAAGGAATGAGTAAGCTAGACAATATTTTTAACAATGTTGGCTGTATTTTCGAAATTTGATGAAAAGGATGAATTCACAAATCCAGGATGATGATGACCCCAAGTAGAGCAAATAAAGCCAAAACCATACTAAGAATATTATAATCAAATTAAATTGCTGAGCCCGTGATTTAAAAAAAAACTCAAAAACAGCAAGAGAAAGGACACATATTAGAACGACAGGACAAAAATAAGAATGCAGACATTGCATTAGAAACCATGCAAACAGCCTGACTTGTTTTCATTGAGCATAATACCCTCTAGGTATATCTGTGAAGTCTCAAATGACAAGATCTTGGCCTTTTTTATGGCCACATAATAGAGCATTGTATACATATTACTACATCTTCCTTTTCTATTTTTCTATTGATGGACACTTAGGTTGTTTCCATATCTTGGTGGCTATTATAAATAATGCTGCAGTAAACATAGGGATGCATATACCTTTTCACAACTGTTTTTGTTTTCTTTGGCTCAATACCCAATTGTGGAATTATTAGATCATATAGCATTTCTATTTTTAATTTTTTGAGGAACCTCCATACTGTTTTCCACAGTGGCTGTATCAATTTTCATTCCCAAAAATAGTGCCTGAGGGTTCCTTTTTTTCCATGTCCTCTCCAACGCTTGTTATTTCTTTTAATTTTTAATTTTAGGCATTCTTTTTTTTTAAGTTTATTTATTGAGTTTGATAGAGAAAAAGAGAGAGCATGAGCAGGAGAGAAGCAGAGTCAGAGAGAGAGAGAACCCGAAGCAGGCTGTGTTCTGTTAGCATGGAGCTCAGCATGGAGCATGATCTCATGAACTGTGAGATTGTGACCTGAGCCCAATCAAAAGAAGGGTGCTTAACCAGCTGAGCCACCCAGACTTCCCTGATTTAAGCCATCCTAACAAGTATACTATTTTATTTTACTCTTAAGTGGAATCTAAACTAAACAAAAATAAATGAATGAACAAACTAAAAGCAGAATCAGACTACTAATTACAGAGAACAAACTGATGGTTACCAGAGGGGAAAGGTGAGTGGGGGGATGGGCAAAATGGGTGAAGGGGACTGGGCGATACAACCTTCCATTTATGGAATGAAGAAGTCATGGGAATAAAAGGCACAGCATAGGAAACATAGTCAATGCTACTGTAATAGTGATATATGGAGACAAATAGTAGCTACAGTTGTGGTGAATATGGCCTACTGTATACACTTTTGAATCCCTATATTGTACACCTAAAACTAATGTAACGTGTGTCAACTGTACTCAAATAAAAAATAAAAAAAACTGAAAACAATGCAAACAGAAGACAATGAAATAGCACCTTCAAACATGGTAAAGGAAAAAGTCAACATAAATTTTTGTAATCAGCAAAAATGTCCTTCCAAGAAAAGATAAGTTTAAGTTTTTTTCCAGACAATGAGAAATAGATAAAGAATGCTAAAATGTGATTCTTCGGGTTGAAAGTATATGATGCCAGACTGAATCTGAAGCCAAATAAACAATAAAGAGCAATAGAATTGGTACATATATTGGTAATTGCAAAATATTTCTATTTTATTTTAATTTCTTTAAAAAAAATTGGCCATTTAAAGCAAAATAATAAAAAAAACTTGTGGTTTAAATATACATAAAAATGTAAGTTTAGACATATAAATTACTGTTGTAAGAATCTTTCATTATATATGACATAATATACTCTTAATTGAAGGTAGACTCTGACAAGTTAACAAAACTTACTGTAAACCCTGCATAAACTTCTAAATGTAAAGCATTGATGTATAGGTAGTAATCTAATAGCTGAGGTGAAATATGAATATATTTTCATACTTAAAAGGGGAAAAGCGAAGTAAGAGAATGAACACAGATTAAAAAAAAAACCAGGAAGATATCAAGAAAGTCCTAATTATAAGGAAGCTGAAATAGTTATATTGATACCAGAAATGCAGACTTGAAGACAAAGAATATTAGTAGAAATAAAAGGAACATTTATAATTATAAGAAGTCAATACATCAAGACAGCATTCCCAAATGTGTATGCATCTAATGACAAGGCTTCAAAATACATGAAAGCTCATAGGATGAATAGTTGAAGATTTATACGCTCTACTCTCAATAATTGTTAGAACAGACAGTGTCAAAGATTTAGAAAGCAAAAACTGCACTGCAAACTACATTCTTTGTATTTATTTTTAAAAATTTTGTAATGGTTTAATACTCTCCCTCCCTCCCTCCCTCCCTTCCTTCCTCCCTTCCTTCCTTCCTTCCTTGACAAAGAGAGGGAGGGAGAGAGAGAGAGAGAGTGGCCAGGGGAGGGGTAGAGAGGATACACATAATCTGAAGCCGGCTCCAGCTCTGAGCTGTCAGCACAGAGCCCAACACAGGGCCCTAAGTCAAAAGCCACAAGATTATGACCTGAGCCAAAGTCAGACACTCAACAGCCTGAGCCACCCAGGCACCCCTAAATTCTTTTTATTTTTATAGAATATTCTGATGCAGTAGAATATACATTAGGTAGAGATGGAACATTTACAGAAAGTGACCATATTCTTGTCCATATGGCAAGTTTTAATAAATTTGAAAGTATTATAACCCCATAGAGTATGTTTCATGACAAAGTTGGATTAAGTAAGAAGCCAACATGATTAGATTCTCTCAAAATATGGGAAATTGAGTACTCTTCATAAATGCCTTAAGAGATCAAAATGAATGATAGAAAAGATTTGAACTGCATGAATCTGAATCTTATTAGACAAAGATCTGAATACAGCAAAATAAATTTGTGATTTTACTAAAGAAGTTGGTTAGAGGATGTCCATCAACTGATGATGAATGGATAAAGAAGATGTGGTTTATATATACAATGGACTATTTCTTGGCAGTGAGAAAGAATGAAATCTGACTATTTGCAGAAAAGTGGATGGAACTGGAGGGTATTATGCTGAGTGAGATAAGTCAGTCAGAGAAAGACAGATATCATGTTTTCACTCATATGTGAAAGTCGAGAAACTTAACAGAAGACCATGAGGGAAGGGAAAGGAGGAAAAGTAGTTACAAATAGAGAGCAAGCACGAGGCAAACCATAAGAGACTCTTAAATACAGTGAACAAACTGAGGGTTGATGGGGCGTGGAGGAGAGGGGGTTGGGGGAGAAGGGAAGTAGGTGATGGGCACTGAGAAGGCCACTTGTTGGGATCAGCACTGGGTATTGTATGTAAGCGATGAATCATGGGACTCTAACCCCCAAATCAAGAGCACACTGTATACACTGTATGTTAGCCAACTTGACACTGACTTTTATTTAAAAAATAATTGCTTAGGGGAAATGCTATATAGAGCTAAATGCTTTATTAGAAAATCAACTACAATCAGTTTTCTAAGCACCTTTTTCTAAGGAAGATAGAAAGATACAAATCAAACTCAAAGCTGTTAAACAGAAAGGAGGGTGTAACACACATGAAACTGGAAATTAAGAAAATATGAAGTGGGTAAAAATAGAATATCAGTGAAAACAAAATTTGGCTTTGAAAAAAAATCAGTATGTTTGGTAAATCTCTAGAGTGATCAAGGGAAAAAATAGAGAAGGCACAATTATTGATAGAAGGAATTAGAGGCATTGCTACAGAGCCTGTAGCTATTAACATTTTAATAAGTAGATATTATGAAATTTTATGCCAATATGTGAAACATGCTTAGATGAAATGGAAAAATTCATTAAAAAGAACACACAACCAAAATGGACTGAAGAAAATAATAGCTTTCTATCCAGTAGTATTAAATTTCTTATTAAAACTATTTCCAGGAGGAAAATTCCAGTCTTAGCATCACTGGTAAATTCTGTCAAAGGTTTAAGGAAGGAATAGTGCCAATCATACACACAACTATTTTCAAAAACAGGATATACCTGAATAGTTGCCAGGTCATTTCTATGAAGGTGGTATCATCCTGATACCAAAACTAGGCAGAGATTACAATAAAAGAAACTTAGAATTTGAGATACATATGAACTTAGGTGCAGAATGTTTTAAATGATAGGACATCAAATCTAGTAATATATAAAAAAAGATAATCATGATCAATTGGCATTTATCCTAATAATACAAATTTGGTTTAACCTTTGAAGATCTAGTAATTTACCATGTTAGTAAGGTAAAGGAGGAAAGACTGGATTTCTAAGAGATGCAGAGCAGTATCAGATAAATTCAATACCCATTTATGGAAAATGATCAACATTTTACTAATAGAAACAATCTTGTTTAACCTAAGTAAAAGAAGTCTAAGTAAATGGAGATGTTTATCTTTTATGAATTGGAAAACTTGATAAAGGAAATTTCTTCTATTTAATCAAACCAAAACTACAGCTAACCTATTTAAAGGAGGAATGACTGAGCATTTTTTTTTAAGATTAGAAATAGGGAAGGATGGTCTCTCTCATCACTTCCATGTAGCATTTTCTGGAAGTCCTAGGTCAGGGGTCATTAAACTCCACCCTATAGGCAGTCCCTTGATTTTGTAAGTAAAATTTTAATGGAATATGGTGATACCGATTTGTTTATATATTGTTTATGGCTGCTTTTACATTGTAGTGATAGTGTGTAATAGAAAAAATAACTAGCTTATAATATTTACTATGTGATCTTTTAAGAATAAGTTTGTCAATCTTTAAGAAGTGCAATGTGTGTGTGTGTGTGAGGCAGAATGATACTGTATGGGGATTGGAAAGAAAAAAATAGTCTTTATTTTCAGTTAGCATATCCAGGTACAAGAAATTCCTGGCTATTCTACAAAAAAGCTAATAAAACTACTTAAGGCCACAAGTTACAAGGTCTAGGTTTTTTTTTAAGTTTTTATTTAAATTTAAGTTAACATACAGTGCAGTATTAGACAAGGTCTAGTTTCTCCTCAATGTACTGTCTATAACCAACTTGAAAATACAAAATATAAGTGATGCCATTTGTATTAGTATTGAAGAACACAAAAAGACTTAGAGATTCACTATTTAACCAATTCAAATGTGAAAGCTTGAAATCAGTTTTTTGGCAAAACATGTTTACTAAATATAGAATTATGAGTTGGCCTATTTGAAAGACCCGTAGAACAAAAATAATCAGAAAATGATACCAGAAATGAAATAAAATTTAGATAGATGGGAAAAAATTACCACGTTCACAGATTTGAAAGCTCAGAAAGATGGATTACTTACATTCCTGGTCAACACTTAACTATAAAATAATAGTAATAGAGTGATTGTGGCACTGGTGTCAAAATCAACGGAATAGAATAGAGACCCAGAAATAGACCCTTTTGGACAAGAAAAGTTACATCCTGCCTGGAGTTCAAATTACAGACAAAAACTCAGCAGCTACTACATTTTCTGTGCAATATCATAAATATCTACCTAGCGATAGCATGTGTTTTAATGTATAACATGTAAAGCATAACACTATGTTAGGAATTTTTAACATCTCCCCCTTCATTTAATATATTTGAATTTGCTATAATTCCAGCTAGACATTAAGTTTGTAATTTGCTTAGATGCTGCTTATGGGTATAGGTGTTTCACATGGAAGTGTACAGGGTAAATATATAAGATTTGCACCAAGAATTCAGACAGTTGTACATTCTTAAAGTATATTGTTACTATGTTTAGGATTTAAATATAGAACGTATATTAAATGCTCTGTGATTTCCATTTGTGGATGACTTGAGAGATCATTAAAATTACTTCTGAAATATGAATCCAATGTGAACATGGAATTCCACTATTCCCCAAATGTCCTCCACTATTAATGGAGTTTATAGAAATATTCCTGATTTAAAATATTTACTCGACATCGCAAGATCAATTTACTTAATATATTGCCAAATGTGATTTAAATAGATTATCCTGAAAGCAGCCAGGGAACAATACTTAGATACAGAGGGAAAGCAGTGTGAATGGTGGCTGACAACTCTTCAGAAACAATGGAGATCAGAAGACAAACTAAAATTTTAAAGTATGAAAAGAAAATGTCAGCCCAGAATTCTATATTTAGTGAAAATGTTTTGCCAAAAAAACTCATCATTTCAAGCTTTCACATTTGAATTTGTTTCTTCTAACTTGTGTTAATAAGAAATTTGAGGACATTCTTAGCTATAGTGAAAATAAGTCCTGATTTTCCAGACTGGACAGGAGCTTAAAATATATACAGTCTGTGGGCTGGTTCTAAACAAGACCCTCCTGACACAGAGTTTAATTGTAAAATCAAGCATAATGTATATAATTAACTGCAGGCAAAAAACAGTTTAGAAATAAAATGTTTCTTGGTACAAAGAATGTTTGCAAAATTGATATATTAGACATTCAGTACCTAAGCATTAAGCATCTCATGCATTTATCCAACTGTGTACGCTCTGAACCTGCCTCACAAAGCAGTCTTCTGAAAATCAAGTGATTTTCCGTCTACATCTGCCAAGAAGAAAAATGTAGCAGCTATGCTCACACAAGTCTTACATCCCATTTAGCAGTATCATTTTTCTGTTGTTGTTAAATTAATAAACTAGTATTTCACTTGATGTGTCAGTTTCTTATGCGCTTAGTTAACATGACTTAGCCTCCTCAAACATTATCATAATCGGATCCCTGAATGATCAATTTTAAGACTGCTCTGAAATCTCATTTTTCCAATCACAGAAATCTGCAGAGGATGAAGACAACCCTTCATCCCCTAGCCTTTTAAAAAATATTTTTATTTCATACTTCAAACTTAAGGGAGACTTGAGAGAAGAGTCCAAGGAATTCTATTATATTTTTATCCAGATGTAGGAATCCTATATATTTTCCCTCATTTTCTTTATTATTTTCTCTGTATACACACATATGTATATATGCATAAATGTGCATGCAGGAATATTTTTCTAATGATGTATTCTTAGAAACATCACTTTCCCTTACTCCAAATATCTTAGTATTTCCTATGAAAATGAGCATTCTGTCATATAACAACATATAAAAACCAGAAAAACTAACATTATAACCTGATACTGTGTTGTGATGTAATCCATAGTCCATGTTTAAATTGTTATTTGTTCCCCAAATGTCCTTTATAGTGCCTTCTCTTGTCCTCTAGTCTGGTGTTCAGTCCACTATTTTTTTAAAAAAATTGTTCTATCTTATAGTTCTTTGCCCAGTCTTTGTCTTTTTTAGTTTGACATTTTTGCAGCAGTCATTTCATAGAATGTCTTTTAGAGTTCACCTGATGTTTCCTTCTGATTAGATTCAAGCTATACATTTTTGGTGAAAACCCACAGTGATGTGTCCTCCTTAATGAATCATACTCCAGGATGCGTCATGATACTATTTTGTCTCAGTTATGGTATTGTAAACATTGATCATCTGTTAAGGTGGTGTTTGAGAGGTTTCTCTTTTCTGAAGTTACTCTTTTTACCTTTGTAAGCATCCACTCACTACCACTGCAATGGTGATATACTATCTTCTAACATCAAAGATTAGTTTTGCAGGCTTTTGATCTTATGTATCTAGAATCCCACAGTATGTATTCTCCTTGTATGTATGCTTTCATTTTACATTGTGTTTGTGAGACTGACCCATATTGCTGTGCAATTACTCTTTGTTTATTCTTATTCCTGTATGGTATTCCATTCTATGAACATATCACTATTCATTCATGAACAGTTGAGAATTTTCCCAGTTTGTATTATGAAAAATGTGCTCTGTAAATGTCATTTGGAGAATCTACTGAGTATATACCAAGGAGGAGTTGAATTGTTGAGTGCCATGTATCCATTTATTTAGTCTTGATGGACATTTCCAAAGATTTTCCAAAGAATTTGGTTGTATCAACTTTTATTCTGTCCAGAAGTCAATGAGAGTTCTGGTAGATCTGAACTTTTATTTTTTATTTTATTATTTTATTTTTAATTATGGACTTTTATTTTTTTCTATTTAATTATGATGTCTTTTTTCCTCCCCTTACTGCACTTGCTAGTACCTCCAAGAAATATTGAATAGCATTTTTATCATGAATGAGAGTTGAACTTTATCAAATGAATTTTCTTCATCTCTTTGAGATGTTCATGTAATTTTCACTGTATTTTCTTTCTTTTATTTTTATTGTGGTGCAAAAAAAAGGCGATTTTACTAAAGCACGGGGAAGGACCCATGGGCAGAGAGAACTTTCTTTCACTGTATTTTCTAAGTGTTAAATCATGTGGATTGCTTTTCAGATGTTAAGCCAACCTAAAATTACTAGATTGAAATTACTTAAGTTATCCTTTTCATATACATTTGGATTATATTTGCTAATGTTTTATTAAGAATTGATTTGGGGTGCCTGGGTGGCTCATTTGGTTAAGCGTCTGACTTTAGCTCAGGTCATGATCTCATGGTTTGTGAGTTCAAGCCCCACATCAGGCTCTGTGTTGACAGCTCATAGCCTGGAGCCTGCTTCAGATTCTCTCTCTTTCTCTCTCTCTCTTTCTCTCTCTCTCTCTCTCTCTCTCTCTCTCTCTCTCTCTCTCTCCCCCATCTTCTCCCGCTCCCCCACCCTCTCTGTCCCTCCCTCATTTATGCTCTGTCTCTATCTCTCAAAAATAAATAAACATGAAAAAAAAAGAATTATTGTATCTGTGTTCATGAGAGGGGCTGGTCTCTGACTTCTTTCTTATATTGCCCTTGATAGGTTTTGGTATCAAAGTTATGCTGGCCTTATAAAAAGAGAGGGGTTATTTTTCTGTTTTCAGAAGAGTTTACGTAGTAATAGGGTTATTTCTTTAGATCTGAAAGAATTCTTTGTTGAAGTTTTTTGGGCTAGGGGTTATTTTAGGGAGAAGTTTTTAAATAATTGGCTCAATTACTTTGTTAGACTTAAGAATGTGAATTTTAGTAAACTGGTTTATTAGGCACTTTTATAGTTCATTGAAATTGTTAATTTTTTGGCATAAATTTGATAATAACATCTTCTTTTTAAAAAACATGTGTAGAGTATCTGTTGATGTCCTTGTTTTCATTCCTAGTATTGTCACTTTGCACTGTCCCACCTTTTTTTCTTTTTGATTACCAATTTTATTAATATTTTCAAAGAACCTGTCTTTGGTTTTGTTGATTACCTCTGTATTGGACTGATTTTCCATTAGTGAATATCTGATTTTGTATCCTTTCTTTCTGTCTTTATGTTTAATGTGCTCATATTTTTCTGGACTCTACTCATTTGTATTCTTCTCTGATACTTCCTTTAAAGCTATGTTTTTCTTTATTTAACTATATCTGTAAGTTTTGTTATGTCACATGTGATGGTTAGTATTCATAAATTTTAAAATATTATCTGATCATCAGTGTGATTTATTTTAGACATAGAGCAGTTTAAAATTTTATTATTTAGAGGCACCTGGGTGGCTTAGTCGGTTGAGTGTCTGACTTCAGCTCAGGTCATGATCTCATGGTTCGTGGGTTCGAGCCCTGCGTTGGGCTCTGTGCTGACAGCTAACTTGGAGCCTGTAGCTTGCTTTGGATTCTGTGTCTCCCTCTCTCTCTCTGACCTTCCCCCGCTCATGTATCTCTCTCTCTCTCTCTCAGAAGTAAAAAAAAGAAAATTATTATTTAACTTCCCACTTCAATTCTTCTTTCTGTGAAGATGAAAGTGTTTGGTATCTGAGATACCCAGTACAGTAGTTGTTATTCATTTGTGGCTGTTGAACACTAGATACATGGCTACTGCAGTTGAGGAATTTTATTTTTAAAATTTAAAATTTAATTCTAAAATGTATGTAATATAAATAATCACATGTAGCTAGTGTCTTCTCTATTAGCATAGTCAGGGCTGCCAACAACCTAATTTCTACATTGACATACTGAAGGGCATAATAGTAGATGAAGAAGACAAAAATAATAAGTTACTGGTGTTTTGAAGTCTCTTGATCTGGAGTAGAATATCTCGTGCAGAATCTGGTGTCTTCTGCAGCCTAGATAGGAGTCTTCAATTTGGAGTCAGAATGGGAATTTATTGATCCTTGGTTGTCCTTGACTTCTCTTGATTATGTTAAGGGTCTTGTGATCACTGATGATAGGGTGAAATACTATGCATTGCATTCGACAGCTCTGATTACTTGATTTAGCAAGCTGAAGCATAACACTTAGAGAATTGAAGGAATGTGAAGAAGGTCTAGTATGGCCCAAGAAGGACCAGTGACAAATATTTTAAAACTTTTCTCCATTTATATGTGTCTTTTTACTTTCTGTCTTTCAAATTCAGCATTTATAAGGGGAATCTTGTTTTGTTCTGCTCCATGATCCAATATTCCCATAGGAATACCCATAGGGGGAAAAAGTAAAAACACAAAGGAGGGTCAAAGAGGAATTAAAGCTTGATTTCAATAAATAACTGGGTTTCTACTTAGAAACTATGACATCTGAAAAATTAAAATCCAATTAGAACACAATTATCTATTAAGAAAAACATGATTACAATTCTTATACCTTAAAATTATCATCATGCTTTTCTTTATTCTTTTGTTAAATATTTCATTGGCTTACCTCCAGCTCCTGTAATTTCGAGTAAATCAATGATATGTACTGATGTGGACCTTAGGTAGCTGAGAATATGTTTTTTCTTTCACTGAATCAAAGGTGAATATAATTATTTCCAGAGAAAACTCATGAGATTACCACCTGCTCAAGAAGAAACTCTAGCAAATCCTGAATTTCAGAGACCAGAATCTGATCCTCCAGTTATAAACAGGAAGAAAAAAATCCTCTGGGGCCCTATGAACAATACTTTCCCAAAATAAAGCTCTTGTCTTTTAGTAACACATCAAAGTTGTACCATGGAGTTGGTAACAGTGCAGAGAAAAGTATGAAACAGTTTTAAGAATACTTTAGAGCTTGGGGACATTTCAGGATGAAAGTCCTTTAGGATTTTGCCACATTGGTAGAATACCAACATTATAGTTCCTTTATGAAATGTCACCATCAGAGAGATTAATTTTAGAAGTATGGGATCACAGAAATGTTTCCATTGATGTAGGTTACTTTGTTGAACTCCAAAAATGTGTCAAGAGTAACAAATCTATCTGACATGTCCAGTCAAGGATCTGTTTTAAGCAGAAACCATGGCTTGCAGGACACTGTTAAATTTTAATTTTGTTTTTAAACCACAAAAAGGAGTCTTTGTTTGCAGTTAGGATGAACACCTGTGGAATTCTTAAAACATTTACAGACATGTCTTTAAAAGCCCTATGGTACAGTTAAGATTTAATCTATCAAAGTGGTATAAATAATGTAGACATAGCCTTAGGTGCCAGTTCTTCCCACAGCACATAGAAAAACATAACAGCAGTGAGAACTTCTCTGGTGATTTTCATGTAGTTCAAATATAACAGTGCCAAGGAGGCAGGGGGAGCACTGTAATCTGGAGATACAGCCTTCTTGATATTATGAATAGTGTGCTAAAGTCCAGAAATGGGAAATATCAGGGTTCTGGCAAAGCTAAAATTACTCAGAATGAATAAAATTCAGATGGTTTCATGCTCAGAAGCTTGGATCTCATTTTGAAACTCTTGTAATTGAAAGAGAGGTGATTATAAGAATGGCCAAATGGTTCTAGGCCTAAGCACTGACCTTCCATATCCTTTTAATCTAATCTACAGGTATTTCCATGCTTATCCACACCAATAAAACATCTCTGCCAGAATTGAATGTGGAAGTTCAATCTAAATTTCAAACCCAGCATGTATTACATATGAAGTAGCATGTGTACAGCACTATGTTGGCTACTAACAGGGATAACAAGAAGTGTAAGATATGGTTCTAATTCTAAAGATGATTAAGATCTAGTAGCAAAGATAAGGAGAAAATATTGGAGCAGTAACTAAGATTCATAGCATGTATAGGTGAAAGAGAAGTTTTGGGGGTGGGTTATTCCAGAAAATCTCAGTGGAAGAGAAAGTGAGATTTAATAAAGGTAAAGCTTGGCACAAGTAGATGTGATGAGGAGGAGATGTTCTTGACAGGAGTATTAATGTAGAGCTGGAAAAATGGAGAGACAGAAAGTAACCAGTTTTAGCTAGAGGGATACATTTATTAGAGGAAAAGAGAAATGAGTTTGTAGATTTCCGCCCTTCCCCATGCTCTCCCAGAATTTGGAGGGACTGGAATTCCAAAGAGGTGTTATAATTTAAAAAACAGATCTTTGGAAAGATTACCTTTTTAGATAGAAACCAATATAACGTAGGTGTTCAATAAATATTTGGTAAATGAATTGGGAGATTATCCCTGGACATTTATTACCAGTACCAAAGAAACAAACAGATAAACCAGAAGCAGATGCATTAGGAATGAGTTCCTCACTCCCTTTAGAATAGAATTAGAGTTGGGATTCCTGGTGGCTCAGTCAGTTAAGCATCTGACTCTTGATCTCAGCTCAGGTCTTGATCTCATGGTTGTGAGTTCAAACCTGTTTAGGGTCCAATGCTGTGTATGGAGCTAACTTAAAAAAATAGAATTTGAGTCAAGATGAGGCAATAAAACTACAACTGCTCTTTCTGTGGCTACACATCAAGATAGATAATAAGCTCATGATCTAATTTTCTTTTTCCAAGTTGAAAGAACTCTACTTCCTTGTTCTTCCTTTTTCACCTAGTGCCTCCCAAACTCTTTTGTATCATACATACAGTCTTCCTTTCTGAAAGATTTCATTTTTTATGCCTTCTTCTCTTTTTTTCTACAAGACATATGTCCATATTCCAGATCACCTCCTGGGTAATCAGCCCCTGATTTCCTTTCAGATGGTGTTTATTATCTCCTCTTTTGTACAAGAGTATGCAGTACCCTTGTTATATTGTACATTCCAAGTACAGGTCATTCTTCTGTGTATGTCCCATGCTTGATGCTGTCTCTATTCATCAATCTCTACCGTAGTGTATGATCACTGAATATCTACTGACTTAAATACATACTTTCCAGTATCACAGAGCCAACCACAGGGTGAAAAATTTGTAAAACATGTTATTCCTAGAAAAGAAAAAAAGTGGTGAACAGATTCCTGGCTCTCTGACGATGCTCACTTAGTCTGTTGGGAAGAAACAGGGAGGTGGTAATTCTTAATTTCCTTGTGAATTCTAGATTCAGCTTTTTACTACGATACTTTCATTTCAATTTTAGACATTTCCTATATCTGTGTGTACACACATATATGCACATATATGTTCATATGCACATGCACACATAAGTTCATATATGTGTGTATTATGTGTGTGTTTGTTATAAATAATCTTTATGATCTCTTTTTGTGCACACATACATTCTCAGTTGACAGGAGATTTGCAAAAATTCCCTACTTTTGCCACCATGGTTTTATAAACAGGTTCCATAGAAATAAATTAAATAATATAAATCTTATTTTCCTTTAGCCATACATTTACTTACTTACCTATTGAGCTATTTATTTTGCTGGGAATTTCTGAATTTAGCAATTAGAAATGGGTAATAAGTAGATAGCCTATAGAACAAATCAGATAAATAAAACTTAGGAATTTAAAAGAAGTTTCTAAAATGTTCCTACTTTAAGTTTTTTATTTCTTTGGGCATTTTGCTTTGCTTTATTTCATTCCAGAAGTCTACAGCTTGACTTCAAAGAGTTCCTGAGCCCCTTTCAATCAGTGTTCTACATTTTGTAAAATTCTCATTTTTCTTGGGAAATTTTCTTTCTTCTTTCTTTCTTTCTTTCTTTCTTTCTTTTTTCTTCCTATTTTTTTTTTTTTTTTTGCAAATTCAGACTTCCATACTTGTCTGACTCTAAAAGTTTTCTGTTCTGTCTAATGTATTAGACACTAGGCTATAGATTCAAAATAGCGATTGTAGTCATAACAGATGATTTCAAATTGATGAGAACTTTTAATCTTTTTAACTCTAAGAGGTAGTTTTTTTTTCTTTAAACCTTTATTTTGCTGATGAGTACATTGAAATTCTGATCTTAAACATCCTGCATAAGCTAAGCAAGTTATTTCATGGTATGCAGTGGAACCATGCCTCCCATCTCCAAATCTGTAATTCATTTCAGTATACTTGTTCCTTGCCCCATCAACCATATGCTGTTCAGGAATCTCTCTTCTTCCATCTGTTTTCCCCTGTGCACAAGCACGATTAGTCCTTGAACAGCTTGTCCAACTGTGCTCAGTCTCACTTCCCACCATGGTTTCAGGTCTTCTGAACATGGAGGGTTTTAGGGCAGAGAAAACTGACTCAGCAGAATTGATACTGTGAACTGGCCATCAGGAAATCAGTCTGGTCATACTTCAGTGCAGTGATCAGAGTGGGGGGTCTAGAGAAGTGGAAACATAATTGGCAGAAAGAGCTTCGTATCAGAAATATGGAGGGAGATAGAAAAGGAGTAAACTTGGAATAAAGGAGAAGGGGGACAGGTGAAGAAAGGGTGAGGCCAGTTGGTATCAATGGCTTCTGTTGAACCAGGAAAGGATCTGTATATCATGACTAGAGGTGCAAGACCTCCATAATGCAAGAAGAACCTGTTCCCAGTAGGTCTCACTAACTCTGCCACAGTCTCAAACTACAGTCTTAAATAATCCTCTCTGGACAGAAAGAAACACTTTCAAAGAAGTTGAGGCCATATCCATCCACGCGTCCAAATTTCATAGGGAAATTTGAAGTATCTTAACTCATCAGTAATGTCTTTATACTGCATGAATTCTGAGTTAGTTGGATCTTTGTGAGGCAAAACCATCTTTATTATTTTCTCATTCAAATCTGAAATCCTGTATCAGAGTGGGAGCATGAGTGTTTCTTCCTTCTTCCTTATCATTTTCCTGGAAGCTTTCATCTGCCAAAACTAAGGGAAGATTTTGCAGTGTTACTTAAACTTGAAGAGGAAACAGTGCTCTGTTATGATTCCTGAGGACCTCAGGTATATATTATTTATTCTTTCTGTTTAAATTGAGGAATCGAGGGCCAGAAATGTCAAATCACCTGATGGGGCTAGAAGCCTGGAGTCTTCAAATTTATGACTGAGAACCACTCCGTTATTCTGTGAAATGTTCAGTATACATTTTCTCAATAGTATTGCTAACTGATTGACCAGAAAAGAAATTGGTCAATACTCTTTTGTTTTCTTGGTATTAAGTTTAATAACTCTTCCATTACTACAGTAGCTTATTGTCGTGTAACTCCATGGCCCCTTGGGACTTAGTTATTTGTATCAGTGTATGCACTGAACTATTCAGGTCATTGTTTATTCCTATTATGGGCCATTTAGCTCTCTATCTTGCCACTTTTGACTCAAACCAGATGTTGTGATGGGGCATATCCGAGGACACAAACAGTTTTACAGAATGTACATGTGTTCCACCACTAACGGAATAATATGCTTTGCAAGTGAATACTAGTAATATTCAAGAGGCCATCTGAAGCATTACAATGATCACCAGAATATCTCAATATTCCCTGTCTGCTTAGTCTCAGGATTCTAGGCAGGGGAGGTGAAGAAAGAGTGGAGAAGGGAAAGGGAATGGTCCAGAGTTAAATTATATCTTGAGATGACCTTTCAGGTCACTGAGTGAAGATTTTAAGCAAATTTTCAAAGCTACTGAAGTTTATTTTTGAACTTTCCCCTTTTGGATCTCTATTTTAAGAGGTAAGAAAACTTCTTCCTTGTCTAATGAAATCCTGGAGCCCTGATCCCAAAATGGCTCCCCTGATCCCAGAGTTTGTGCTCTGACCGACACAAACTTCACTTTTTATGGAATGTAACATGGGGAAGGAAAGGGCCAAGGAAGGTTTTGCAAGCCCCTCTTTCCTCTGCCAAGCACCATTTAGTGACTGCCCTCTCAGCCTCCATACTTTGATGAACATGTAAACTTTGAGCCACTGAACTTTTCGTTTGTAAACCAAACACAAGCTAGCCTGTCCTAACTGATATATTTCCCACTGTTTTCCCTCATAATAAAGTCCGTGGACTTGTGCTCTAGAAATAAAAGGTTCAAAGAGTTGCTCATATTTTACAAATTTGGAATTTAGGCATAATAAACACTTGTGTTCTAAGGGTAACTTAGTTGAAGCAAGACAACATTTACCTTTAAGAACTAGCAACCCTGGTGAAATGAGAAAGGATGGAGTGGTTTTTCCACTTAAAGGTGCTGTAGGACACAAATGTAATTGAGAGGATTTTAAGTGACACTTTCTGGACTGGCATCATCTCAATCACTGCTGTGACAAATTTTTAACCTTTCTGTTTCCTCGTCAGTAAGAAACAATTTATTACTAACATTTTTCTCATATTATTAATAAGAGGATTAGATAATGCGTATAAAATACCTGACACAATGCTTGGATATTAGTAATGAGTTAATAAATGGAAACAATTATTTTTATTCTAACATTTTTCCATCCCATATCAATTCCTGTCTGAGTACAGCCATGCTTTCTTAATCAATATAAAAATAATTATTTTCGTTTATGTGAACAGCTTACCATTTATGCCTAATGATGTGTAGCACAATAGTTGTTATACATATCATTAAATATGTGTCTGATTAACCTTGTTGTAATTTTAATTGCAGCACAAAATTCCTCTTGTGCATACTCAGCCATCGAGGACTGGGGCTCATGAAACATAGTTGACTGCTTTCAACCTGAAGGAATTATAGGGAATGTCAATCACACATAGCATAAGTCATAGACCTGGTAACAACAGAGCACAAAGGAAAGAACACAGGGTTGGGAGTCAAGTAGACCAAGGACTAAAAACTTTAGGTCCACCATTATGGTTTGTTCAGTCTTCTCACAGAAACATGACTAGTGATACCTACCATGTAGGATTTGTGAGGAATAGAGATGCTGTATATAAGATGTTAACAAGGATCTTGGAACAAACTAAACTGTTTATTAGCTATTGCTGTTTTTAAAATTTTAGACTTTAACCTGGAAGGGACTTCTAGAAGCCCTTTGGATTACCCACCTCTGCTTTGCAGGTATGATGTTATCACATCCTCTCTTCTCATTTTCTGCAAATGTGGAGTATGGGACACAGTCTGATTTGTTCAAGGTCATGTACCTTGTAAGTGAAGGAGAGAAGCTAAGCCAGCTGGTACTCCACCTTTTCCTTTACTTCCGTCTTTCACTCAGCCCATGCCCACTGCTGGCAAAACAACCTCTGAAGCATACATTCTTCTGGGGTTGAGTCAGTGGCATCCTGTGCCTTCCCAAAGAGAGGAAGCACATTTGAGTCAGGAGGAAATGCAACTGCCAAGTAGGAAAAGATATCAAAGAACAGAGGACAGCTGACCTGTTCTGTGTTGCAAATATGGCAAAAAAATCCACATCAAAATGGTTCTGTAGACTTGAGAAAGTTGAGAAAAATAAAAGTCTGTAAGTATGAGTCATACCCCTTCTCTAGGAAGGAAACTAGGGCTATCTGCTGCAATCAGAACTTGTCTTCGTGGGGCCTGTGCCCCAAGTTTCCTAGACCTGACTTCTCTGGGTTACCATTTCTGAATACTTTCTTCCTTGCTTAGTATACTTGAACATGGGTATGGGTTTCTTGAATAAGAATACTTTCTTCCTTGCTTAGTATACTTGAACATGGCTCAGGGTATGGACATACTGAGTAATCCAAGCTGTCTTGGGTGATAGCTTATTGTCACTGTTGAGCAGCTGCTCATCAGAGGGCCCCATCCGCTGCTGCTTCTTTAGAAGGTCTAGCACTGGTTAAAAACCTTCATTCAGAGCTCCATGAATAGACAAGTCAGACCTGACTGCACTCTTTCTTGTCTGTTTTCATCTTCACCAAGTCTTTTCTCTTAGGTCCTGGGAACAATATATTACAATTATTTGCATTTTGGCATAGTACTTCACAGGGAGGTGAGTTACTTTACTTCTCAGGTGTTCCTACAAAAAAGTCATTGCAAGGATGAAATAAGAGGATGTGAGTGAACTAGACATATATTAATTTGTCTAGAAAATACGTTAAACATATATGTCTAGAAAATGTCCAGAAATATCTAGAAAATTATGGTTTCCCTTTTTTCTTGCAAAGTAAAACCTAAATCTAGGGAAATAGAACTCTAATAAATATATTTCTGATTATTTCAAAAGATAGAAGGGTTAAAGATGGGAAACGGTGTGAGTTCCCCCATCAAAATGAATTTCATTCTCTACATTTATAAAATAGATTTTATAAGAAAAAGAAAATTTATAAAAATTAAAAAGAAGTCCCAGTGGAGCAGTGTACCTTTAGTGAGTATTGTATGCATTAGTTATATAATTCATTTTAATATTAATTGAAATTATGGTTCAGATATCAGAGAACTTTCAATAAAGGATGAAAAAGTAGATGTTTGACATGACTCTTCATTAATGAATTTGGAATATGAATGAAGCTATTCGAGGGTAAATATTTTCCTGGTTATAAAATTTAGGTATGATTTTTCTGGTTATGAATTTGTGGTTTAGAAGATTATAATGTTTAGAACATCATAGCAAGAGAAGTTATTTTTCATCAGCTTAGGTAATTTTCTTAGGTCCTTAGGGAAGATCCTAGTAAAAGCCAATCCTGTGATTAAAACTGAGGATCCCATGATTCTCAGTGATTTAAAAAGTAATCTAAACAGATTTATTTTATAATAACTAAATGTACTTTCTCTTAATGTCCTTCTTCATAGCAGTTATTGAGCAGTGGGGAAGCAATTAACTTATTTTTCTGTATTAATTGAGGTGGCAATGAGGGAGACAATGGGCTTTTATTTAGGTTCTACAGGCTTGAAGTCCTAGAATGTGATTTTCCTAAAAGCCATGTCATTGACATTACTGGGTTCAGTGTGATGCATGTGTATAATATTTATATCAAGAAGCCCATTGATCACACCACTCATGCCTCAGATAGTTTGAGAGGAATACTGTGGGAATGTTGGTGTGTGGCAGGATTGCTTGTCTCTGAGACTTGATTACTCTAGGCCGGTCTGGCATACAAACTCCTCGGGCCTATTCATTGAACACGATTTTCGTTTGTGTTCCTATGTGCAACTGGTAAGGGCTGAGTGAATGCATTTGAGGGGATACACTCATCTAGATAATAGACTTGAGGTAGCTGTACGTGAAGAACAGTGAGTGTCTACCTTGCAAGCTGCTGAGGAAGATGGGATGGTCAGAGTGCCAGTGGAATATTGATGTATTATGTAGTGGTGTGTAGTGATGACTGCTTTTGGTTTTCTAGCTTGCTCTAGACGAATAGGAGAATAATCTCCAGAGGTCCCTAAAATTACTGTCCTTGCCATAGGATATAAAAATATATCCTTATGCGCGTGCACACACACACACACACACACACACACACACACTCACTCACTCACTTTATATAAAGTGATATATATGGATATGTATATCGTGCTTGGAGTTCTCCAGATATTGTGCTGAGTTCTTCCCATGATTTTTTAATATGTTTATTTTTTTTGAGAGATAGAGGCAGAGAGAGGGGGACAGAGAATCTGAAGCAGTCTCTCTGCTGTCAGCACAGAGCCTAACATGGGGCTCACTACAAACTGAGATCATGACCCAAGCCAAAGTCATATACTTAACCAACTGAGCCACCCAGGCACCCCATTCTTTACATGCTTAATAAGTATGATTGTTGTATAACGATCCAGGTACAATTATTAGGTTGCTTTTGTTTCTGTAAATTAAAACTTGTATAAGCTCCTTCCCCTCCCTTCTAACCCAGATTTCAGGAAGTCTAGAATCATTCCTTTATTTCATATATCCTCATTTTACAGATGAGGAGACAGTTTCAGAGAGATTAAGTAACTTGCCAAAGGTTAAATTTTAATCAACATAATAAATAGCATGAGAGGTGTAACTACTGAATTGGGTTAGCAAAACAGTATTTACATTAAGAGAAGGCCCTTGGGAACAGTGACAGGGTTGTTGCCCATCTTTTCCTTCCCCAGATTATTATTCACTTTAAAAAGCAGTATATGTTTTATTTCCTTTCATGTTCCAAAGGAAGGGGTCTTCATACCTAAAATATAAATTATTTAGCATATACAGTTATGTGGGGCGCTGGACTTGTGCTAAGGATACAGCTGTGAACAAGACCAATGTAATCCCTGTACTCACAAATGCATCTGTGAAAAGATAAGCAAATAAATTGGCAATTAATATGTCAGGGACTAGTTCTCTGAATGAAGAATTTCTGCTATGGGAACTTTTTTTCTTTTTTTTTTTAATTTTTATTTTTTTAATGTTTTATTTATTTCTAGGAGAGAGAGAGAGACAGCGTGAGCAGGGGTGGGTCAGAGAGAGAGGGAGTCACAGACTGAAACAGTCTCCAGTCTCTCAGCTGGCAGTCAGCACAGAGCCCGACGCGGGGCTCGAACCCACGAACCGCGAGATCATGACCTAAGCGAAAGTCGGACGCTTAACCGACTAAGCCACCCAGGTGCCCCTCTGCTATGGGAACTTAAAGCAAAGCAGCTAATGTCCAGTTAAATGATCTCTTTGTAAGAGTAGAGTTCCTCTGTGAACTTGGAACTATAGACACCTCATGTGAGAGGTTTAAGAGAGAAACAGTGACCTAGTTAGGGAAAGAAGGTGCATTAGTTTTCTGTTGCTTAACAATGACTAAAAACTATAGTTTAAGAGGGCAGAAGTCCAAAACGGGGCTTGCATTGCCAAAATCAAGATGTTGGCAGAGCTACCTTCCTTCTGGATGCTGCAGAGGAGATTCCATTCCTTGTGTCTTTTCCAGCTTCTAGAGGCTTCCCACAATCGTTGGCTTTGACCTCTGCTTCTATTGTCACATATCTTTTGCCTCTAGATCTTTTGTTTCCCTCTGTCATTTGTAAAAGGACCTCTGTGGGTACACTGGGCCCATCTGGAATGTCCAGGATGCTCTTCCCATCTCAGCATCCTTACGGAATCACATCTAGAAAGTACTTTGTGCATATAAGGTCACTATAGATTATGGAGACAAGGACATAGACATCTTTAGGAAGGGTGCCTAACACAGCACGTTAGGGTGAAAATTATAATTATTTGAATTTAACTGCTTGAAAAAGATAAAATATAGACGGAAAGACATTTTAAGTTGAGTTGTGAGGAAATTCTCTTCAAACTCATTACTGTCAAGCTTGTAACTTGGCTCTTGTTCAATCTAAGTGTAAAACACAGATTATGATTGGATCTTAACACTTAAGCCTTGCTCCTTACTCTACAGAATGACCTTGAGTTCAAGTGTTAACCCTTCAGATACCTCCAAAGAGCAGTTTAAACTAACTATAAATCAGAACCACTTTTCTTTTGGGATAAAGCAAATCAAAAATCGTGTGCTCAGTCAATAATAGGGTTTTATCTCCTTTTTAGCAAATAAGGACAAGACAGTAGAGTGCGTACTATATTTCGGGCCTGAGCCAATTAGAAGAGTAAAGTGAAGGAGCATACACACCAAAGTTATTGGCCAAAAACAAAACAAAACAAACAAAAAAAAAAAACAAAAAAAACCCCCACCAAAGCAAATAAGATACTACATAAGTTTTCCTAATTTAAAACTGATGTAAAATGTGGATATTAGACTTTATAATGTGTATTATGTCAAATATACTTGTATTAGGGCTCTCCAGAGAAACTGAACCAACAAGAGGTATATATCATATCATATATTTATCTAATATATATCAAGAAGAATGAGAGGGAAGAAAGAAAGGGAAAGAGAAAAACATACAGAGAGACTGACTCATTTTAAGGAATTGGCTCATGCAGTTATGCAATTGTGGGGGCTGGCATGTCTGAAATTTATAGGGCAGGCCAGCAGGCTGGAAATTCAGGCAAGGTTTCTATGATACAGACTTGAGGAGAAATTTTATTTCCACTTTGGGAATACTATTTTTCCTCCTAAGGCCCTTAACTGATTGGGTGAAGGCCACTCATATTATGGAGAGTAATCTGCTTTACTTAAAGTCAGTTGACTGCATTAATCATATTTTACAAATGCCTTCACTGCAACATGTAGACTAGTGTTTGACAGAACAATTGGGCACCGTATAGCGTAGCCAAGCTGACACCTAGAATTAACCATTATAGTGCATGCCAAGGGCCAAGAGCAATATTCTTATTCCATTGGTGGGAGGCAGACTCTCTCTCTCTCTCTCTCTCTTTCTCTCTTTTGCAGAACAGTCTTGGAAACTGTCAGTAATTCCACTACTAAAGGTTATATTAAAGCAGATCAACATTTAATAGAAAAAAAGAACTCAAAGGTTTTCAGAGTTGAAAATTGGGAACATACTGAGATTTTGATATTTATTATTGTACATGATTTTTTAGTAATGGTTACTTTCATAACCACTGCACAGACATCAGTCCATGTAGAAGGACATGGATATAAATCCCTGTGTTGATTAATTATTTTGGGAGCCTAGAATCACCTTGAATTAATCAGCCAGGTTACTTTAGAATATGATGTACAACATTATTTTTATTATATTATGACAACTAGGGAGAAAGCAGCTGATTTACAAATGGACCACCTATCATATTGATGAATAGAAACTGCCCGAATGTGGAGGAAATGCTGATTTAGAGCAATTTTCAGATATTGATGTTAATAAAAAATAGTTTTGTCACATTTAATGTAACTAGACAATATATTTGAAAAGATTAGGGACTTGAAATAATGAAATAAAATTTAGAATTTAGTGAGATTTTTATTAGGTCCCCTTTGAACTATTTTAACTGAAAAAATAAAGTTTTTAAAAAAGCATCAGCAGGGTGCCTGTGTGGCTCAGTTGATTGAGTGTTTGATTCTTGATTTCACTGAGGGCCCTGGTTGGGATTCTCTCTCCATATCTGTCTGCTTCTCCCCTGCTCACACACACACATACTCTCTCTCTCAAAATAAATAAATTAATAAAATAAAAACCATCAGAAAAATTGTTTTAAAGATACCACATGATGCTTTTTTTTTTTTCTCTTCAGGTACTATCTGCTACCGTCTTGCAGGGAGCCATCCTAGAGTCAAAATTTCTATGTAGATAGCACTTATCGTATATATGCACTTATCCCATAGAAGAGAGTATTGGTGATTAAAAAAAATATGGTTTCAAGGTTACTGTGATTGAATTTAGGTTCTGTATTCATGACTTTTCCAAAAAAACAGAACCAACAGCACAAATTGACACATACCATTAACCATCAGTCTTAACCGATCTAAACTAGGAGTAAGTAACTCGTGTAATGGTAATACAAGCAAAGAAGGAAGAGGCTACAGAATCAATATGAAGTGATTTTGGGTTTGATATTCATTTTTCAGTCAGACCTTTTAAGTACAAATAAAATTCTAATATTAAGTGTAACAAAAAAGGATAATGTAAAAAGAAATGATGATAGTGGAACCGCAAGAGAAGGGTGTAAATGTCAGCCCAAGAGACAAAAGGTGCCTTTTTTTTTCCTGGTAAAATGGTCCTATTCATTTCCTTCCTAATGGGTGTCTCTGCTACTTTTCTGCACCATTGAGAGCAGCTGCTGAATAGCATGCAGAGATCAGCTTGTGACTTCTCTGGCACCCAAACGGTTTTCCTGAAAGCCCAGGGGGAAGTTAGTGAAGAGAAATTGCCAGCACAATACAGAGGCAGAGCTGAACGCACGATTCTATAACACCGATTTATAATCCAGTCAGCTTTGTAGGTAATCCTTCCTTACTCCCCACTGTGCCATCAAACTGCAGTGAGAGATAGAGATGTATTTGTTTTTCTACCATTGACCTGTAATCAAAAACTGGAACAGTAGAACGTACTCATTCCAGTCAGCCAAAAGAGTGGTTCTTTACTCATCCTCCTTTTGCCTTCCTGAGGTCCAACATTTGATCTCCTATCAGAGAGATGGATAGTGACTCTCGGCTTTGTGCATCCTGGTCAGTTGCACCAGACCATTATGAGGCTGTTGTACGAGGCTGTTGTACGAGGCTGCTGCACACCTCTGGGGAGTGCACCCACCTCCGTCACTGCACTGCTCCTTCCCTCCTGCCATTCCTGGTCACCACAACCAGCCAGATCAAAACAGGAATAGAAAACTTTTCTGGTTATTCCTTTTTATTTTATTTTTAATTTATTTTTATTTTTTTTTTGTAGTTCCAATTTTTTATTTAAATTCCATGTAGTTAATATATAGTGTATTGCTAGTTTTAGGAGTAGAATTTAGTGATTCATTACTTATATGTATAACACTGGAAGCTCATCACAAGTGCCCTCCTTCATATCCATCACCTGTTTAACCCATGCGCCTGCACAGCAACCTTGTTTGTTCTTTATAGTTAAGAGCCCAATTCTTAGTTTGGCTCTCTCTTTTTTCCTCCCTATGTTCATCTGGTTCCTTTCTTAAAATCCACTTATGAGTGAAGTCACATGGTGTTTGTCTTTCTCTGACCAACTTACTTTGCTTAGCATAATACACTCTAGCTACATGCATGTTGTTGCAAATGGCAAGATTTCATTCTTTTGATGGCTGAGTAATATTCCAGTGTGTGTATTTATATACCACATCTTCTTTATCCATTCATCAGTTGGACAGATGGACGTTTAGGCTCTTTCCATAATTTGGCTGTTGTTGATAATGCTGCTATAAACATCAGGGTGCATGTATTCTTTCAAATCAGTATTTTTGTATCCAGTAGGTAAATACCCAGTAGTGCAATTGTCAGATAATAGGCTAGTTATGTTTTTAACTTTTGAGGAACCTCCATACTGTCTTCCAGAGTGGCTGGACCAGTTTGCATTCCCACCAACAGTGTAAGAGGGTTCCCCTTCATCCGCACCCTTGCTAATATCTGTTGGTTCCTGTGTTGTTAATTTTAGCCATTTTGACAGGTGTGAGGTGATATCTCATTGTAATCTTGGTTTGTATTTCCCTGGTGATGAGTGATGTGGAGCATCTTTTCATATGTCTGTTAGGCATCTGTATGTCTTCTTTGGAGAAATGTCTATTTATGTCCTCTGCCCATCTCTTAACTAGATTATTTGTTTTTTTGAGTGTTGAGTTTGATAAGCTCATTATAGATTTTAGATACTAACCCTTTACCAGATATGTCATTTTCAAATACCTTCTCCCATTCTGATGGTTACCTTTTAGTTTTGTTGTTTTCTTCACTGTGCAGAAGCTTTTTATCTTGATGAAGTCCCAATAAGTTCATGTTTGCTTTTGTTTCCTTGCCTCCAGAGACCTATCTAGTAAGAAGTTGCTATAGCCGATGTCAGAGAGATTACTGCCTTTGTCTTCCTTTAGGATTTTCATGATTTTCTATCTCACGTGTAAGTCTTTCATCCATTTTGTAAATTTTTTAAGATTTATTCATTTTTCAGAGACAGAGCATGGGGGGAAGAGGGGTGAAGAGAGAAGGAGACACAGAATCTGAACCAGGCTTCAGGCTCTGACCTGTCAGCACAGAGCCCGATGCAGGGCCTAAACTCACAGACCGTGAGATCATGACCTGAACTGAAGTCAGTACCTCAACTGACTGAGCCACCCAGGTGCCCCTCATCAATTTTAAATTTATTTTTGTGAATGGTATAAGAAAGTGGTCCAGTTTCATTCTTCTTGTTGCCATCCAGTCTTCCCAACACCATTTGTTGAAGAGACTATCTTTTTTCCATTCTTTTCTTCTTCTTTTTTTTTTTTTTTTAATGTTTTCTTTATTTCTAGGGGAGAGAGACAGCGTGAGCAGGGGAGGGTCAGAGAGAGAGGGAGTCACAAACTGAAACAGGCTCCAGGCTCTGAGCTGGCAGTCAGCACAGAGCCCGACGCGGGGCTCGAACCCACGAACCGCGAGATCATGACCTAAGCGACAGTCGGACGCTTAACCGACTAAGCCACCCAGGCGCCCCAAGGATATTCTTTTCTTCTTAATCAGAGTTTTGTTGGTTATATAGTTGTGGGTCCATTTCTGGATTTTCTATTATGTTCCACTGATCTACATGTCTATTTTTGTGCCAGCACCATACTGTCTTGATGACTACAGCTTTGTAATATAACTTGAAGTCCGGAATTGTGTTGCCTCCAGCTTTGCTTTTCTTTTTCAAATTGCTTTGGCTGAAACAGACAATAACCAGCAAAGAAGTTGAATCAGTAATCAAAAATATTCCAAGAAACCAAAGTCCAGGACCAGATGGTTTCCCAGGAGAATTCTACAAAACATTTAAAGAAGAGTTAATACCAGGGCTTCTGGGTGGCTCAGTTGGTTAAGCCTCCAACTTCAGCTCAGGTCATGATCTCATGGTCTGTGAGTTTGGGCCCCACATCAGGCTCTGTGCTGACAGCTCAGAGCCTGGAGCCTACTTCAGATTGTGTCTCTTTCTCTCTCTTCTCTCCTACTTATGTTCTCTCTGTCTACCAAAAATAAATAAACATTAAAAAAGGAGTTAATACCTACTTTTCTCAAACTGTTACAAAATATAATGGAAAGAAAACTTCAAACTCATTCTAGGAGGCCAGCATTACCTTGATTCCAAAACCAGGCGAAGACTCCACTAAAAAAGAGAATTACAGGCCAACATCCCTGATAAACATGGATGCAGAAATCCTCAGCAAAATACTAGCAAATCAGATCCAACAGTACATTAAGAGTCATTCACCACAATTATGTGGGAGTTATTCCTGGGATGCGAGTGTGGTTCAGGATTTGCAAATCAGTGGCAATACACCACATTAATAAAAGAAAGGATAAGAACCATATAATCCTGTCAATACATGCAGGAAAAGCATTTGACAAAGTACATCATCCATTCTTCATAAAAACCCTCAACAAAGTAGAGATAGAGTGAACATACCTCAACATCATAGGGTTATTTCTCTTTTTAAAAATTGTTTTAAATGTTTGTTTATTTTAGAGAGAGAGAGCAGGAGCAAGAGAGTGGCAGAGAGAGAGGGAGACACAGAATCTACAGCAGGCTCCAGACTCTGAGCTGTCAGCACAGAGCCCGATGCAGGGCTCGAACTCACAAACAGATCATGACCTGAACCGAAGTTGGACGCTTAACCAACTGAGCTACCCAGGGTTATTCCTCTTTAATACAAAAGGAGGGAATTATAAAATTCAAAGAACACTTCCATAGAGAGAAGCTATTGGTGCTATCAATTTATATACTATGTATCTTGGGAAATGAACATAGAATTAGATCATGTATGAAGACCAATGGCATTGAAGACCTTTGCAGGCTTTTGTTTTATCACTTGGAAAGAGAATTCAGTTATTTTTGAGTAAGGGGGTGGATCAAATATATGTTAATTTCTAGCTAGACTTCCTTAATACTATTTCATAAAGACCTTGTACATTTTAACTAACAGAGATAAACAACAACAAATAAAACACACAGAAAAAGCCTACATTCTATACTATATACAACATTAATTAAGCAACTAAATTTCTCAATAACAAGTAGTTATTTTAACTAATGGGTTCTTTCTTAATTAATATGGCAAAGCAGTCTTGTTTAATGTGTTTACATTTATTCTGTTCCCTAGGCCGATTGTATTTTTAATCTCCCTTTTATCTTGCCAAATTCTATTAATGAAGTCTATTTGAATACTCAAAACATTAGGTTAGGAAAAAATATTAACATATACCCCAAATATTCACAATTACCTACCCACAGCTAACTTTCTTCCCAGTCTATGTATACTACATTTGCCTTTTATTAACTCAGAGATTTTATTTCTAGGTAAGCATAAATGTCTTCCTATCAGATTTCATAAACTTCCAAAAGGTTTCCATTCACAAACTGTATGTGTGTGTATGTGTGTATTAATGTTCTTACTTTCGAGGTGGATATTGCAGATTGGATTCCCTGGGAAGTAGATTCTGACAGATTGGCATGCAGAAAATGTATTAGGCAATGCCCATGAGATCATTGTCTGTGGAAGAGGAAAGGAAAAAGGATAGGCAGAATGAGAGCTGCCATGGAGACTGTGGAACTGGGATGGCCCTTCGTAGTTGTCCTCTGTTGGAACGAAGGGGCTGGGCCTCTATATTTTCATTTGGACAAGCCATTGGAATTTGGGCTGACCTTATGAAGAGTGCATGATTTGAGCAAGACAGCTTTCTCCAGGGAAAGACAATTCCCAGAGAAGGCTAATAGCTGAGCGATACTAGCCAGCAGCAGATAATTCAGGCTGGTCTTTGTTCTTAAATAGGAAGTATTAAAGTGAATCTTTGAACAATGTTTCGATAATTTATTTTTATTGGTACTTTTTCTTATTTATTATGCAAATGCAGTTCTGTCTAAAGACTTAGCACTCTCCCCAATGCTTCTCTCAAGATAGATACTTTTTCATCTTCTCATTCTGGGGGTGCTATCTTTACATAATATTAACAGGAAGCTCATTTAAACACTCTGCAACATCCAAGTTATTTAAGTAACGAGGAAAAAAGAGAAAAAAAGGGGATATATATATACATATATATATCACCATGTAATTTTACCCGGTTTTACACATATTTTTCTTCAAGATTTTACACATATTTCTCTTCCAGCTAATCAAAACAAAATGTTAAAATAACCAAGTTAGTGTCAAGTGTTAGTTTTAAGCTATAATATTTTAGTATCTTTAAATAATATAAATTAAAAATGTGGTTTTGTATAACAATATATTAATACTAGTAAGGAGATTTTTATGACAAAATTTGTTTAGTATATAAAAAATAAACTGAATTTTTATAGCAGCTTGGAGTATAACTTGGTTGAGTTAAAATTTAACCGAGTTCAATAGTTTTCTTCAGCTCTTAACTTCGAAGTCAGTCAGTCAGTCACTGTGGTCTCCATTTCTGATCACCCATCAGTATAGTGGTGGACTCTGGGAGCAGGGAGAGTCTTATGATTAGAAGGTGCTGAGCCCTTGAGGACTATGGGCTCATAGTCTTCTACTTATTTCTGTTGTTACTTAGGACTTCCCTTCGTAACTATTTGTTAAATTCTATGTACGTGTTCGTGGTATGTAGAATACAGAGACTACATATATGACTCGTGCTCACCATATCTGGTTCCTTCCTAGTGGATGGGAAGACCTCTCCACCCATTTAGGATTACACGTCTCATTTCCTCTGCTGAGTGAGCTTGGAATCCACATGTTGAGACATCTCAAAATCAAATTAGCCAGGATCCCTGAGTCACTGGAAAGGAGTTGCTTTAGAGAGCCACTGGATACATTGTGCACTTTGCACAGATAGGAAATAACCTATATTAAGCCATTGAGATTTCAGGGTCTTCTGGTTACCAGAATTATGTTGTCTAATTAACAAAATGTGTGTGTGTGTGTGTGTGTGTGTGTGTGTGTGTGTGTGTGTGTGTATTATGTACTGTATTTTATAATAAATGCTCGTGTGTTTGTATGTATGTGTGGTATTTAAAAACTAAATAAATGGGACATTAAAAAGGAGGAAAAAAAAGATAGGTAGTTCTTGGTAGCTAATTTCCTGGTGAGTGTCTGATAGTCTTACTTCATCTTTCTATAGCACATGATTTGATGCTTCCAACCCACAGGTCCACTGTGCTGAGTCTATAGTGAATGGCTGAAAAGTGGTAGAAAGATAACATGATAGAATAGCGGCTACTAACAGAGCATTTCCTTCAGAGAGAGACTGGGCAAGGCAGTCACTCTTTTTATAAAATCACAGTACAGTATTTGAAGTCAGCATTTCTGCTACTTACTATTTCTGTGGCTACAAGCAGGTAATTGTTCATGTGTAAAGTAATAATGTCAGCAGCATCTTACTTGTCTGTGTCTCTTCCAGTCTTCTTAACTCATTAAATGAGATTAATATCATTATCACTTTTTAAGTAAGTAAGAATGTCAGATTTTGCTGTACTCTATGCACTGTACAATTCACATAGACTACAGTGTCAGTGCACTCCCTTGTGTTTTCCAGTTCTCATCCTGTACAGCTCTGTATATGTATTGTGCTTTTAAGTACTTCACTTTATTTTTGACCATTTATCATTATATGAGGTATTGCTTTCATTTGGAAAGTCCCAACTCTTGAGTTAATCTGAGTCATGAAATTGAACTCCAATTCTACACTGCAGCACTAGGCTTTCTACTATTTTCTCTCTTAAATATATTTCATAGAGGTAAGCACTTAATACGAAGTTTTAGTGTAACTTAGTCATGGTTCAGATTCTGAAGTTAGAACGTAGGGTAAAAATCATGTGTCGTTTAAACTACCTTTTATACTATGCGTATAGTTTGTGTATAAGGCTACACTATTTCTTTGTGTATACTAACATTTTAGAATCATGGAGCAAGATGAAAGGAAGCTTTTTTTTAATGTTTTTTTTTTGATTTTTTTTATTTTTAAGAGAGAGAACATGAATAAGGGAGGAGCTGAGAGTGAGGGACATAGGAATTTAAGCAGGCTCTGTGCTGAGAGCAGAGATCCCACTGTAAGGCTCAAACTCAGGAACTGGGAGATCATGACCTGAATTGGACTTAGATACTTAACCTACTGAGTCACCCAGGCACTCTTGAAAGGAAATGTCTAAATCAGATGAATGGACATAGAATCTGTGTTTAAGACATATATCTTATTCCTAGATAAAGAATTCTAAAATGTTTGTCTTTGCCTGTGGGGTTTACTTTCTCAGTTTTAAAATTGAGTCTCTAAAGTTAAATCACTCAATGAGACAATTTTGCTTTCAACTTGGAAAGTCCTGGCACATAATAGGTTCTCTGTAAATCTTTGATGAATTTGACTCGTGCTCAGTCTATTCTTTAAAGAATTGTAGGGGCGCCTGGGTGGCTTAGTCGGTTAAGCGTCCGACTTTCGCTTAGGTCATGATCTCGCGGTTCGTGGGTTAGAGCCCCGCGCGGGCTCTGTGCTGACTGCCAGCTCGGAGCCTGGAGCCTGTTTCAGTCTGTGACTCCCTCTCTCTCTGATCCTCCCCTGCTCACGCTGTCTCTCTCTCTCTCCTAGAAATAAATAAAACATTTAAGAAAATAAAAAAAAAATAAAGAATTGTAGAGAAGAAACAGACCACTTAAAGGAATGGCGAGATTAGCTCAGATAATTCCTTAAACTAGGAAAGCTGATTTACTGTTCCTAAAAGCAAGACTTGCTACTAAACAAGTAGTACTTAAAATTGTGTGGAGTTGCTACAAGGTCTGAAAAACAGATGAATTAAAAGAGACAGAAAGCCAAGAAGTGTATCAACACATATATTCAAATATAGTTCAGAACAAAAATATTTAAAATAGAGAAGGGGCTAAACTAGTCAATATACATTGGAGTAATTGGTTGTCTATTCCATCTACCTACATATGCATGTATGTATAATTGGACATTTTTCTCATACCATGAACAAAACTGGTCTACATGATTCACATGTTGAATATTAAATCTTTTGCTGTCTTACATACATACATATATATATCTATAATTAATACCTCAAATGTTATCATACTGTGCTGTTCTTTTGACATTTGATCTTCCATTCCACTCATATTCTTTTCTAGATATTTCCCTGTTGGCACTCATAGATCTGGTATGTTAAATTAATGGATACATAGCGTCCCATTGTATAAATGTACACTAATTTTTTATAAGTAGATACATATAGGTGGTTTTTTAATTTCTTATTGTTATACTGTTGAAATTAAAATCATTATGCATGTTTTCTTTTCACATGCATGAAAGTTTTTCTAGATTATGTACTTGGACTTTTTGGGACATGAGATTCACATATACCAACTTTATTAGTTTTGCCAATTGCTCTTAGTATTGAATATAGTAATTTATAATCCCATTCTGTGAGGGATCTCCTTTCCCAAAGTCTCATAAAATACTTGTATTTTCAGCTTTTCAAATCTTGGCTTAAGGGTGCAAGATTGTACTTCATTGTTTTTTTAATTAGCAGTCCATAAGTATTAGTAAGATTGAATATGTTTTCATGTATTTACTGATTCATTTGATATTGTTCTTCTTTAAGTTATATATATAATAAATTATTTAAATAGAATTATTCAAATTATATATGTATATATTAGAGTGAACAGGGGAGAGGGGCAGAGGGAGAGAGAGAGGAAAAACAGAGAAT
The DNA here is from genome assembly GCA_017311185.1 of Proteles cristata cristata. Taxonomy (NCBI): domain Eukaryota; kingdom Metazoa; phylum Chordata; class Mammalia; order Carnivora; family Hyaenidae; genus Proteles; species Proteles cristata. The sequence goes on along the minus strand of JAESUZ010003861.1, from coordinate 420,509 downwards.
CTTAAGCAGGCTCCAGCCTGATGTGTGGCTCAATCCCATGAGCCTAGAATCATGACCTCAGCTGAAATCATGAGTCAGTTGCTCGAGCAATTAAACCACCCACAAGCCCCTTGATTGCTTATATTCTGTTAGTAAGCCTTATTTCTTACTTTCTTGAAACAAAGCTATCAGTTACATGAGTTGTAAATATTTTTTCCCAATTTCTGGTTTGTTTCAAATTTTATTTAATGTGTCCTTTGTTGTATAGAAAGTTTTAGGCTAAACATAGTACAATTTATCAAAATTTTAATTTTTGTTATGTATCTTTTTCAATACATATTTTCTTACTAATTTAAATACAAAGTTTATAGTTTCTTCTAATATTTAAAGAATTTTGAGGACATCTGTGTGGCTCAGTCGGTTAAGCACCCAAGTCTTAATTTCAGCTTAATCCCAGGGTCATGGGGTCAAGCCTCAGGTTGAGCTCTGTATGGACAGCATGAAGCCTGCTTGGGATTCAGCATCTCTCTCTGCCCTCCCTAGCTAACACTCTTCTCTCTCTCTCTCTCTCTCTAAAACAAAACAAAACAAAACAAAACAAAACAAAACAAAACACCCTAAATATTAGATATTTAATCCATCTGGAATTTTCAAATAGTTGATGACCCGTTGTCTTTTGATTTGAGTATTCAGTTTTTGAATATTGGCTTTAGTGTTCAAATATTGAATATTATGTATGCATCTATTTCAAAATGTGAAGATTCAGTATTTACAGTACATGTTATATCAGTGGATTGGAATTATTAACAGTTCTCTTTTATAATGGGCATGATATTAAACTTTCTCTGGAAAAGGCCCATTGAAAGATATTCCAGCAGGGAGAGAACTTCTCTTCTGATTTCTGATGTGTTTCCTGCTTCTGTTTGCGTTTGCTGCATGGCTGGTCAGTGGTGCCAGTGTGGGAGAAATCTATTAGTGCTCAGCTCTGCGCCAGAGTGCTCAATCCCTTGGTAACTCGTCCATTCTGGCCTGCATCTAGGGCCATCATTCAGAGGCAGATGCCTGCCGCAGACCTGCTCTGGCCTGGGCGATCTAATGTACTTCTCTGACAGGAGTGGGCTTTAGGAATACTTTCTAGACTCCCACCTGTAGGAGGTGGGACCCTAATTTCCAATTTGCCTTTCTTTGGATACTCCCTCAGGTCTAGGGCAGTCTTTAAGACAGATCTTGTTACAATTTCATAGTCTTCTATCATAAAAGTAATTTTATCAACCTCCCCTGTTTAAATTTCAGTGTATTTTCTGGCTCTGATGAGATCCACATCAATACACATATGACCCATTTTCTAATTGATTTATAATACTCTGTCATATTCATAGAGTGGTTTTGGTAACTTGCCTTTTATGCTTTTTTTAATGTGCCAATTCTCAATTATTCAATTACTACACATTGTCACTTAATTTTTTTTTTATGTATGTAAATATTTGAGTATAGCTGTCATACAATGTTATATTAGTTTTAGGTGCCCAGCATAGTTACTCAATTTCTTTATATCTTATGCTGTGTTCACCACAAATGTAGCTACCATTTGTCACTGGACAATACTATTACAGTATCATTGACTATATTTCCTATGCTGTGCTTTTTTTTTTTTTTTTTTTAATGTTTTATTTATTTCTAGAGAGAGAGAGACAGCGTAAGCAGGGAAGGGTCAGAGAGAGAGGGAGTCACAGACTCTGAAACAGGCTCCAGGCTCTGAGCTGGCAGTCAGCACAGAGCCCGACGCGGGGCTCGAACCCACAAACCGCGAGATCATGACCTAAGCGAAAGTCGGACGCTTAACCGATTAAGCCACCCAGGCGCCCCGTCTATGCTGTGCTTTTTATCCTGTGACTTACTCAGTCCATATATGGAAGCCTGTACCTTTCACTTCTTTCACCCATTCTGTCCCTTCCCCCTTTCCCTCACAAATATTAGTTTATTCTCTGTATTTAGAGGTTTGATTTTACTTTTTGTTTGTTTATTCATTTGTTTTGCTTTTAGATTCCATGTATAAGTGAAATAATATTTGTCCTTCTTAGTCTGACTTATTTCACTCAACATACATATTTACAGTCGCCAAAATACTCAGTATCACTTTTAAACCATTCAGTGACTAAAAAATTTAATTGTTCATTATAGTTATTATATACATTATATACATGTTCATTATAAACAAACTATATACATTATAAATTTAAAAATATTATACATTAGGGGCACCTGGGTGGCTTAGTTGGTTGGGCATTCTACTTCCACTCAGGTCATAATCTTGTGGTCTGTGAGTTAGAACCCTGCGTCATGCTCGGTGCTGACAGCTCAGAACCTGGAGCCTGCTTTGGATTCTGTGTCTCTGCCCCTCCTCTGCTTGTGTTCTGTCTCTGTCTTGCAAAAATAAATAAACATTAAAAAATTTATACTAATATAAAATGCTTTATATAAATAAAATGTTTAATATATATTACATGGTCATAATGCACAATTGATATTTATAGATCCACTGTATATACATATATACATTATATGATTATGTAAATTTAAATACTGTCAATTTAAATATATATATATTTAAAATAGTTGTATAAAAATGCTTAATATTTTGTAAAGTGTGTTCCTTTCTTACTCTTTAAATTCATTTTGACATCTCCTTTCTCTTTGTTCTTCACACTAATTTTAAAACTGGCTTGTCAAAGTCTTGAAAGGTTTCTATAGAGTATCAATTAGTCTTTAATTAAATATAGATTGATTTAGAAACATTAGCACTTTTACAATATTGGATCCTGCCATTCATGAACATGGTATTTCTCTACATTTATCCATTTATCTGTATCTTTTTTTGTCTTTTATTGAAAAATAATTATTTTCTCCAGAAATTTCACTTAGGTACTTCTATATTTTTTGCTATTCTAATGAATAGAATTTTTAAAATATGCTTTCTGGTGAGTAAGAAATGTTTTTATGTGTTTATGTTAGCTTGTAATTAGAAAACTTACTGAATTTTCTTATTAAACCTAAATTTTGTTTAGGGATTCTCATCGTATTTTTTTCTTTTCTTTCTTTCTTTTTTTTTTTTTTTAGGCTTGAGGTGGGTGTGGAACCCAAGGCAGGACTGAACTCTAAACCCTGAGATTAGGACCTGAGCCAAGATAGAGATTTCATGCATTTTCTTTTCTTTCTTTCTTTTTCTAAGTTTATTTATTTATTTTAAGAGAGAGAGAGACAGAGCAAGTGGGGTAGGGGTAGAGAGTGAGGGGAAGAGTGAGAATCACAAGGAGGTATCATGCTGTCAACTCAGAACCTGACGTGGGGCTCAAACTCATGAACCATGAGATCATAACCTGAGCCTGGACCCTCAGCCTACTGAGCCACCCAGGCGCCCCTCAAGCATTTTCTTAATGTACTTTCATTTTATATGTTAATGATAACAATTTCCTCCTACTGTTTCCATTTTTGAAATCCCTCAGTCATCGTTTTGTTTATATTTGTTCTTTAATATAGGCAATCTAGTGTTTAATAGAGGTGGTAATAAACAACATTGCTTGGTTCCTGATTTAAAAGAAAGACATCTAAAATTTCACTATTTAGTATGATATTTACTGTATTTTTTAGTCAAATACCTAGGGGAAATCCCAAGTGTTACTAATTTCCTATCAGATTTAAATCACAATTAGGAGTTGAATTTTATTAAATGCTTTATTTCTATTTATTGAAATAATTACATGATCATATGACAGCTTGAAGTGGAAAATCACATTAATAGATTTTCAAAAATTAAAACATCCTTTCATTACTGAGTAAACCCTCTTATCATAAAAGGCATTTCATAACTTGATTCACCAGTCATTTAGTTAGGGTTTTTGCATGCGTGCTTAAAATCATTTAGTTAGGATTTTTGCATAACTTCCATTTAGTATTCTGGCATTGCCCAGTTTTAATACCAAGACTTTTCTAGTATTATAAAATGAGCTAGGAATACTTTTATTTTTTTCTTCATAATCTGGAATAATTTGTATAAAAACAAATTACTTAAGAGAGCTTTCCTGTGAGTAGTTTTTGACTCCTAGAAATTCCATTTTCTCCATAGTGACATAATTTCTGAGTCTTTCCATAGCAATGCAAATGAGTTTTCATAATTTATATCTTTATGAAATAATATACAATTTATCTCCATTTTCATAAATTTCTGCATAGTATTTCCACTCCGTAGTCTTTACACATCTGTCTTTATAATCCCTAATAAATTTTTATTTTATTTTTGCTTAACTAGTCATGATTCTAAATAAAGTTTTTACTTGTATTTTTCAGAGACTTCTTTTGGTTTCACTGATACTTTCTATTAATTCTTCAGTTTTCTGCTTTTATTATTATATCTTCCCTTGTTTTCTCCTCGGGCTTGCTCTCTTCATTTTTTGTGTCAAATTTTTGATCCAATTTTAGGTTATAAGCATGTCTTTTAAAAACTTTATATTTTGTGTTAGCTATATCCCACAAGTTTTGATGCATTGTAGTTTAATTGTACAATTCTAATTATTTTATCATTTGCTTTATAATTCATTCTTTGACCAAAGACATATTTAAATTTGTAATTTAAATTTTCAAATGTAATTTTAACGTGCTTCATAGACGTTTAAAATTCTAATTCCATTGCGTTTTGCAAGATGATTTGGTTGATCATAGATGTGGGTTTGTTTAAACTTCTTTCATAGATACTTCACAGTCAATTTTTATATTTTGTATGTATATTTGGAAACTGTACATTCTGTTAATGTGGTCTCATGTGTATAAATGCACATCTGTTAGATCTATTTTTATTCAGGTGTTCTGTATGATTTCTCTCCTTTAGATAATTAAAATTTTATTAGGTATTATATATATCTCCATATGTATTTCAAGTATATATACTTACTAATAAATTTCTGAAAGGTACATATTTAATCTGAATGATAGTGGATTTACTGGGTTTTCCTTATTTTTCTGTAATGTTTTAAATATTTTAAGATTGTCTTGTTATATACATACAAGTTAAGAATTTTTGTATTTTCCTAGCAAATTGTTTCCCTTGTGAAATGTATCTAGGTTTAGATTTATATTTATTTATTGGAATCAGGACTCATTTTACTTAATACAAGGTTTGTTTTTCACCAATTCTGGACATTTTTTAGTCATTGTTTCTTTGGAATTTACCTATCCTACAATGAACTCTATTCTTTTCAGACATTTTATGCAGCATAAGTTGGATCCTCTCATATGTCTTGATTAATTCTGCTTGAATTGAACTCTATTTGATGCTAAACATTTTCAACAAGCTCTTAGTTTTAATCATTGTATTCCTAATTTAAGTTTATTAGATTTCCCTCTGAGACATCCCTATTCTTTTTCTTTGTTTGTTGTTACCTAAAGGACTCTGTTCCTTCCTTTGCACCTTAAATAATTTTTGAAATCCTTACTTTGTGGATACCTTAGATGGTTTGATTTCACAGTTTTTTTTGGGTACTAATTCTCATGTTCACTACATCTTATTTCTCACCCTCATGGTTGAAATCACTGTTTTTTTATTTTTCCTTTTTTCTACTTGTGTATGTGTGTGTTCTATGAAGTCTAGGTTGTGGAAGTCATTTTTAGAGTGATTTTCAGTTTATGTTTGCCAGTGGTCTAAGAGATTTAATTGGTCCAGTGTCAACTTCTGTGTAAATTTCATAGGCATTTTTGTACCACTGGTATACTGTAAATTTGAAATTTATATATGCAGAGTATAGGCTTGGGGCTTTAGTTTCTAAGAAGATACTTATATATTACATACATTATATTATATATAAAATCCTAGTCAGACACAGACACTTACTTATAACTTAGTTAACACTTATTCTTAATTTACAGGGGAGATTTCTCAGGGTCCAAGTCTCATTCAGGGACAACAGTTCCAACTCTGTGGCCTGTCAGAAAGAACTTGTGCCCTGCTTATGTAGTAATACTCTGCTCTTACATGTTGGGACTATTTTAGATCTCCTTTTTCCTTCATGTCATACTTTATTTTTTAATTATTTTTTTTTCTAATTTTAGAGGAAGAGAGTGTGAGTGGGGGAGAGGGGGGAGGGGAGAGGGAGAGAGAGGGAGGGAGAGGGGGAGGGAGGGAGGGGGGGAGAGAGAGAGAGAGAGAGAGAGAGAATCTCAGGTAGGCTCCACACTCAGCACATAGCCTAACATGGAGGTGGATCGCAGGACCTGGGATCATGACATGAGCTGAAATCAAAAGTACTGACTGAGCCACCCAGGCTCCCCCTTCATCTCATATTTTAGTTCTATTAGAGTGTTACCTCTTGTGCTTTGCTCTTCTGATGTCAAGTTTTTGACACCTGAACTTTTTTTTTATGTCAGCTCTGTTTTTTCTCCTAATTGTTATATTTTACTCAGCATTTTTATGTTTGGAATGAAGTAGAAATCTGTATTTCAATCTACCATGTTGTAAGACTTCAATTTAGTCAATTTTCAATGCATGTTTTAATATTTTAATTTTTAGCATTATTATAGATTTACACAGACTGAATTTATACTGCCTTTTCCAATTAGTATGGTTCTTGCCATATATGAAAAAAATTTCTTGGGGTGCCTGGGTGGCTTAGTCGTTTAAGTGTCCGACTTTCACTTAGGTCATGATGTCGCCATTCGTGGGTTTGAGCCCCGCGTTGGGCTCTGTGCTGTCAGCTCAGAGCGTGGAGCCTGTTTCAGTCTGTGACTCCCTCTCTCTCTGACCCTTCCCTACTCACGCTCTCTCTCTCTCTCTCTCCTAGAAATAAGTAAAACATTAAAAAAAAAATAGAAAAAAAAATTCTTTCCGAAGTATTTGTCTTCCTTCAGATTTCCATCAACATTATCTGAACAGTAGAAGTTTGTTATTTTATTAATAGCATTTGGGATTGGGATATATATGTATATAATTTTTTGCTACATCAAGAAGATTTATTATACAGTATATATTTACATATATGTATTACAATGATGTTTGTAATTAGAATCATATTAGAAATCATATTATAAAATCAAAAGAATAGCATTTAAAGAAGTTCACATGTCAAAAAAGAGGTCAAATGCTAAGAATGATTTCAAAACCTTCTTTAAATTAATTTATTATAAGCCAGAATCTGGCTTTATGGATGATAAGCTAATTCTACTCTTTCAGTGTTGAAGCCTTGATCAAATTCAGGTGCTGTTTCTTGCTGTCCTGGCTCACAGAGACTGAAGTAGAAATCCAGAATATTAGATTGTTGACTCACAATGAGTAATGTGTCAGGCAGAATGAATGAATTCTCTTGTTAGCCTGATCATTTACATTTTTTCTGTATAGATAAAATCATGAAAAACTATCAGATAGTTGTTTTACTGTTTTGAAATCACAATAAGAATATATGTTGATTAACAATTTTTTGAGCTTTAATATCATCAGTACCTCATAACTTGATATGTCAATTCCTGCAATAGGAATGGACCTGTCTGATAGACCTGTATTCCCATACATCTAACACAACCTCTCCTGCATTGACAATGATTCCATGATCAGTGCCTGTTTCCTCAGGGGTGCTTCTGTGTCCGTGTTTCTGTTGCTAAATAATCTTGCTTTGGTTTGAGGTCTGCTATTTTGAATTATTCTCTTCAATCAGGTTTTGGATAAGTTTTTGTTAACCTTGAAGGCTTTCTTTCTCCTTAATCTATTTGCCTTTGGAGTACTACTTCTATGCCTTGTCTACCATTATTATTACTGGAACTAGCTGCTAAGATCCATTGAACTCTTCATATTACTTGGTTACTATGGTATATTCTTTTATGTGCATGCCATCATTTAAACTTGTAACACAGCCCTGGGAAGTAGAAATTGTTGTTATACCTGTTTTGCTGATGCATAGAGTTCTAAGTGACCAACTTATCCAGTGAGAATGTGACAGGTTTATAGTTTATATTTAAGTGTATTAACTTCAGAGCACTTCTACCCACTGTAACTTTCACTGATTCTTGGAATAAAGAGAGAGAAATACATCTCTGACATTTCTTTGTAGCCAAATAATAGTATATTAGATTAGAACTATAGTGATCATCCTTATTTTATATGAGAGGACATAGATCTAGAAGGTCAGGGTTTTGAGTAAGACCACAAGCCAGTTGGTTTCTATCCGACTGAGACTGGAATCATGACCTCTTGGGCCTGGGATCTTTCCAGCATTTCCAGTATTATTTCCTCCTCCTCATTTTCCTTGCACGTCCCCCCTTTATAATATGTGGAACATTTCATTTATAGGAGTGCCTGGGAAAGATGAGTCATGAAATGTTTGTGGCTATATATTGATTAATGGTATTTAACTATCTGTATAGAAACATATAATCATATAAAGGTGAATAAATGACTGCTGTCATTACTAGGACATGGGTACTGAGATTTTTGAATGTGGTGATCAGTGTCCCTTTGCATTCCCCCCGCCCCCCCCACACAAACTGTATATCGTTTTTAATCAACTGAGCAAGTAGGATATTTGTAACACAGTAAGACAGGGATATAACAATCTGAGTTTCAAATACTACCTTAAACAAACAAAATCTGTGTGAAAATTTCTATCTAGTACTCAGCAGGCTAAACCTAGCTAAACAGCTAGTTCAGAGAGACATCCACTTGGAGCATTCCCTTTTTAGTATATTCTGAATAGAAACTTCGTGGCTTTGCAAGAATGGCTACTTTCTAGCTGAAATCCAGAAGCATTATCGTTGTTCAGCTGAACATCTTTGTGAGGCAGCTATATCCCAGGACTCCATTATCTTTCATTTCTAAAATGATTGAAATAGCATGGTAAAGGACTCAGTCCTGTGAAGCCAGGTAGTACATAGAAATTATGTATCTGTAATTCCAGATGGGAGAGGTTTTTTTTTTGTTTTAAATTTTTTAGTTAACATGATGGCTGCGCAAGATGTCATCTTGGCAGATTTGACGATCAAGATTCTTTTCTCAGGTGCGGCATATATGCCAAAGCTAAGACATCGCCTCTGGCTTATCGTGCCCATATGTTAACTCTTAATAATAGCTGCCAATTCCAGTAAGAGAGAAAGCAGTTAAGTGCCCGTACTCATCCCTCCTTTGTTGAGCCTGACAGGCAAGGTGACATTGTGATGATGCATTACCGGTGATGGAGTCACCAGGAATTGAACAAACTAAGCATTATTATCCCAAGTATCCAAAAGAACATTCTTCGAGAAAACAACTAATTTGTCAGGCAGGTCCCAGATACTGAGAATCCAGTCCTATAGATTTAAAGTTAGAACTGCAAACTTCAGAAATAAATAATCACTATAAAATGTAAAGGATTAGAATAATTTATTTTTCTATTAAGGCAGTCTCTTTTCCTGGAGAGAGACTATTCTCATTTTTAGGGGATTTATTCCCACTTACATATGTATATATACATATGTGTATGATATCTATACTTAAAATATAGTTTTCCATTAAAATTTGACATAGTCTAATGTTATTTAAAATTTAACAACTGACAAAGATAATGGCTTTACATAGACTTTGACTCCTCATTTAAAAATCTGAGAGGCTAGATTTTTCCTAATATGAACAGACAACATTTTATTTGTTTTATCTTTATTTATTTTTAAAGTTTATTTTTCAGAGAGAGAGAGAGAGACAGAGACAGAGTATGAGCGGGGGGAGAGGCAGAGAGAGGGAAAACCCAGAATCCAAAGCAGGGTCCAGGCTCTGAGCTGCCAGCACAGGGCCTTACCTGGAGCTTGAACTCATGAACCATGAGATCATTCCCTGAGTTGAAGTCAGACACTTAACCAACTGAGCCACCAGGGTACCCTGAAGGATCAGCATTTTAAAACTTGAACTGAAAGGAAACCACATTCAACAGCAAAAAAATTGTTGTAGAACAATTTGTCAATGTGGGAAGGTCCAACCAATTTCAACTTCTATGAAGAGAGATTTTACATGGTCAATTAACAAACATTTATTCAGTACCTACCCAGGTGTGGTTTCTGTGTTAGGTACTAAGATTATTGAAATGGTTCCTACTACCTAAGAATTTGCTGTATAGGTAGAGAGACTGACATGTAACTCGGATAATAATACAATACAGACCACATTTAGAAAGAATATGGTGACATGTGCAGCCTGGAAGAGAAATTAGTGAAAACTGCCTACCACAGGTGATAGTGGAGCTGAATCTTAAGGGATAAGGATGCGGTTAGTCAGTAGAAAGGGAGAGGAAGGAGATTCCAATCCTAAAACAAGTATAAGACCACAGGGCAAGCCCTAATGGAAGTAATCTAATCTAAATGAGACCATCTCACCCAACTCTCTTTGAGCACTGCAAGGCAGTCTGTCTTGGAAAGAACCTTTGTTTTCCATTCCTTAAAATTCCAAACCGACTTTGACCTGCAAATGGTCATGTACTTGTTGATTTGTTGCAGCAATTACATTTATTGTGTTTTCCTTGCTTTTTGGTATCCTCTTACTTGACAAGGAAGGAGTTAATTTTATCTTGTTCAGCATTTTCTAGGCCCTGAAGTATTTTATGCCAAACCCAATCATCTATTTTTTTCTTCTCTCTACTGATCTGAATCCAGGGATTTTTCCCATTAATTTTGTCCTTAATTAACTCCTAAATGTTGCTTCAAGGCTAACCACCTATATATGTAGATCTAGAATTTCATAATGTCAAGAATGATATTTTAGCCAACTTCTTGTGAAGAAAATTATACTTACATTTCCAGTGGAAAGCAATTACTTCATTGAAATTTTGCTGTCATAATGCACATGATTATAGCTCACCGTCACTTGTGTTTATCAGTAAAAGGGACCATTTGCATTTCTTAGTTTTGTCTATCCTTTTTTTCACAGCTTGGTTAAACAACTACTTTCCTTTCATACCAAAAATGCAGTTGTTTTCATCATTTACAAGGTACATAGAATATAATATCCTTTTATATTTCACAGATTACTTGGAAAACTGAGAGAAGTTGATCAAACTTCAGATATCTGAAAATATTAACACTAACTGGGCTTCAAAGCCTATAAATATTAATGTTTTAAAATTGTCCATACACAAATCACAGTGATGAATCATATAGAACTTGAAGAAATAGTATGACTTTTTTCTTTTCTTCCTCCATTTCTTTATTTTTTTGATTAAACACAGTACCATTTTAGGATAATGTGTGCCAGCTTCTTTGTTTGTGTAACAGTTCCTGACATGGATCTTTTCAGGCATAGTAACGAGTATGAATTGTGCTCGCCTAAAGGCTATGAAACCCAAAAACTGTGAAATGGAGTTCAAGCACAGCCCTTTACAGCTTGGTGGAAGTTCAGCTGTAGTTTGGGGTAGTTTAGTCAGCGGTTTCAAAAAATACTTTGAAAACTTTATTTACTCCATAAGCATTCTTGTACTGGGCTGTTCTGAATATTGAAAAGTAAGTTATTTTTCCATTCATTATGCATTTTCTACTTTGTGGGAATAAAGACCACTCACTGAATGTTTGCTAGTTTGACTGCCAATTGAAATGTATGAATAATTGATACACAGTGCATTGACTGTCTTTCATTGCAAGTCCCTGTACACGTTACCCCAGGATTTTGGCTTAGGAAATAAGGCGGGTGTGACCACATTTCAGAACTCCGATCTTAATATTTATTGCTTCAAATATTTCTGTGTAACAGTCCCCCAGATTTAATCCAATTACAGACATAAAATGAAAAAGAAAAAAAAAAACACGTTTCTTGCTTTTGCTAATTGCTGGGTTCCCTCAGCTACCCCTGAGAGCTCTTTCTGCTTTTCCATCACCCCTCTAAATAGTTCCCAAGCTTAAAGTCCCTCTGAAGTACCTACAGTGGTATTTATTTTCCTGACTAGACCTTGACTGATAAATACTTCTGTATGCTCCCATTTCCTTCTTTGAAAATGGAGATAAAATTACCTACTTCAGAGGACTCTTTTTAGGATTACATTTGTAAAATACTTGAGTGATACAGTCAGGGGATAGAATAACAGACAAACCAGCAGTGGGGGAAGGTTGCTATAGAGGGGGAGGGGCTGGAAATGCTGATAAAAGGAAAATAACATTTACTAAGTGTTTCCTTTGTCCCCCAAGCCCTAACCATGTAAGAAAATGATCATTATTTTCATTTTTAAGATGAAGAAAATGAGGCATGGTTAACATATAAAATCAGAACCCAAATCTGTCCGTACTCTAAATTTATATGATTTGTTTTGTTTTTCTGTCTACCATGATAACTCATTTTAGAAAAATTTCAGATATAAACTATGTACTAAACAGTGATGAGTTAGGCAGGCTCTGTTTTCAGGAATGAAATCTATAGTCATTGACAAAAACAAGAGCATAATTTCTTAAGTAATCCTGCTTTGTTTACATAAGATGAAGAAAAACACTATTCGTTTAAAACACACGTACAGTTTTTAGAAGAAGGATGGAGGGGTGCCTGGGTGGCTCAGTTAAGCATCAGACTCAATTCTGGCTCAGGTAACGATTTCATTGTCCGTGGGTTTGAGCCTTGCATCAGGCTCTATGCCTATGCTGTAGAGCCTACCTGGGATTTGCTTTCTGTTTTTCTCTCCTTCTCTCTGAACTTCCCCTGCTCACTCAATCTCAAACTAAAAATTAGAAAAAGAAAAGAAGGATGGAGTTCTAACCTTGTCTTAGCACTCAACTCTAGAAAACCTCTTATCTAATCTCTAGTTATTTGCATTTTTTAGCCCTTTGTCATATTGAATCATGATGAGTTATGAATCAGAGATGTTTTGACTCTTACTGCCTATATTGTCCATGTGAATGCCACTTTTAATTACCATCCATTTTCCTTTTTACTGTTTTATCCACAGGGTCTAGTAAACTGTTTTCTATTATCAAAAATAGGTGACTAGGCTCAGAAATTATTTGTGAAAAAATACAAATCTCCGATCTGAAAAAGATCGGAGACCTTAAAATAATATCCCAGGTGTGAAAGTTAGACACTGTAACAGGTGCAAATTCCCATCTCAGTTTTTAAGTTTCTAAACTTTAGAAGGACTTGAAGAAGTTTCTTTATGTTTATCATAAAGAATATAGATCTTTGAATTTTGTTTAGACATTCCTTTATGTTTTTGGCAGTTTTTCAGGCAAAACAGTATAGTTTATGTAAGGAAAAATAACATGGAAAATGATTTAATAGCATGACAGGCTACATGAAGAGAACTTCAAAAGCTTCTGACAGCTGTGTAGGGTGAGCTCATGTTTTGTGGAATGTAGGAGAGAAGACAGGTGAGCACAGACCTCAGATTCCCCTCATATGGAATACCTGGGAGGTCTACATACTGCTGTGGGAAGCAATGATTTAAGGAAGGAAAACTTTAACTAGACACACATCAATGAGGGAGGGAACCAGTATTGATAAAACAAAAAGGAATCTCAAGGACTGTGAATTTCACTTCCAAGAATTTTGTTCACATTCATTTAATTGATTTTTACTTTGTCTCTCATTAGATGTTGTGATTTTGCATTCATTCGCCTAGAGCCATACCACCCTGGATTCTGATCTCCTTAGATGTTATAAGACTGAGCAAAGTTTAATCCAAAGTTAAGTTGTAGGGGAAGAAAAGACCACCTAGGAAACTTGTGCCTGGGATCACTTAACTCCAGAGTTACTGATGTAATAAGAAATCCATGAAATGATATCACTTCTTAAATTGAAACCTAAAAAAAAATATATGAAATTGAAATAAGGAAAGTTTGAAAACAGTTTTGACTTTTGATGGCTATACGTTGTATCTTTTAATCTTCATTTGGTGTTTCTATTACTGGATACTACCTGATTGAGGAAATCAAGAGTTAACATTTGTCGATGGCTACTAGATGCCTAGCACTGAGGGACTATGTAGCTTACATGAACCCCTCATGTACACTCACAACAACCCTCTCACATACACACATGTTTTTACTCCTGTTTTGCACATGAGTAAACTGAGGCTCAAGGATGCCAAATCTATTGCTATAGAGCTTGAACAGGAAGAGAAGAGACAAAGTGTAGGATTGGTGAATAAGAGTGTATGGAACAGTGCCGAGGGTTTAAAAATGTTTAGGGGTCTGATGATTTTAAAACAGGTTAGATGTGGGGCGCCTGGGTGGCTTAGTCGGTTAAGCGTCCGACTTTCGCTTAGGTCATGATCTCGCAGTTGGTGGGTTCGAGCCCCGCGTCGGGCTCTGTGCTGACTGCCAGCTCAGAGCCTGGAGCCTGTTTCAGTCTGTGACTCCCTCTCTCTCTGACCCTCCCCTGCTCATGCTGTCTCTCTCTCTCTCCTAAAAATAAATAAAACATTAAAAAATAAATAAATAAAAAAATAAAACAGGTTAGATGTTAACTTTCAGGCTGCAGGTTTAGGCTAAAATGAAGCCATTTATTGGGCAAAATGTGCATCAAACTGTTGGTACTCCTTGAAAGAATGTGTCAGCTTTTTAATCATAAAGGGATAGAGACCCCACGATTTATGCCAATCTCTCATTTATCTAAAAGTCCTCCCTCAGTTTCAACATGCTACCAGCACTGACTGTGAATGAGTGTGGCTATGAAAATACATAAAGTGTGGCTGTGCCATTAATCAGGTACGATCTTTCGAAGCATCATAAATTATAGTGATCAATGCCAAGTCTCATCTTGATGACTTGGGGACTAAACCCATGGATCAGCCTGACAGAGACAAATAAGAAACTAAATAGGGACGTGATAGTCTGTTAGAGGTGGGAGCTACTTGTTAGATTTTCAGACATGTCATTTGTGAAAGATGGTAGATAATTTGAAACTCTGAGTGCCCCTCATTTATGATTCCTTATGCTTATAAGTGAAATTTTGTGCCCTTCTTTGCAGATTTTATTTTTTGTTAGAAACAAAAAAAATGGCAGCATCTAAGTAATTGTTATCAAAATATACATTATTTTTGCCCAAGTCTCAAATGTAAATTAAAAGCAAAGAAAATCTGTATTACCGTTTTTTTTGTGGGATTATACATAGAGATTCAATGAGAGATTTTAGGTTGATTTCTTTAAAAATATATTTTCTGACAGTGTAATGCTATTGGTAACTGAAACTTGAAAATTTGTGATGGTATGGACAAAATACACGTCCGCCTTTTCATTGTCATTGCAATACTTGCAAGTGTTCTTATAGATACTCACATATAAAATTTAAAAGATCAACTTATTAAAAAGCAACGGATCTGCGGTGCATGTCTGATGTCTTACCCATTATATTCACTATTAACTTTGGAGCATCAGAGTTTGTTTTGGAGAACAGAAGCCACTACCTGTGTCTTTGATAATAGAATGAGAAGCATCCAGAGTTGTGAGATGCCATGGAAGGAAAAGGGAGGAACTTGCTTAGCTGGCAGAATGGAAGTGGTGGATCTTGGACCTTCTTTTGGAGCTGCTACAGATCTGAGGTACATCCAGCAAGAGCCGGGTGACAGGCTCAGCCAGCAGCATGGAAGTGAGTGATTCCCAAGTCCCAAGAAGCTTCATCAGCTCCTGCAGCTGCCTAGAATACTTGAGTGGGTACTTTGCAGAAGTTTACCCTGAAGTTCCTGAAAACTTCACATCTGATAACTGTGCATGTGTCTAGTATGATCTGCCTCCAGTGAATAATATTTTTGTCCTTTCATTTTCCAAAGCTCACATGACTTACTATCAGTGGTAGAATCTAATCTTATAGGAAATCATGCAGGAGAAAGAATTCTGGAGAATGTGGTATGAGTCTGTCTTGCATTTCAGAGAATGTCATTGAAGAGATGGCAGGGACATTGACAACAGTTAATCTGACACAGTCCAATCATCTCATCATCCTGTGACAATCTTTTACCCATATTTAAACTTCTGACAACCATCCTCACCACCACCATGAAACCATGATTTTAATATGACATACACGTACATGTATCCCTCACGTGGCTGAAGCCATGATCAGCGTGTCTAGAATGAGGAAGGATACAAATCTCCCACGTGGCATGATACCAGTCTCTAGGTGATATTCAAACCTTTCCTAGCCTAGTCACATCCCTCTTTTATGTCCTGTAATTTAAAGACCAAATTACAGGATAAAAAGAATGAACACATCATATTTAGAAAATAGGGGAGTAGACTTGTCTTTTTACTTCATATTGATCAAGATGGCCTATATGTGGATCTGATGAAGAGACATCAACCATTACCTGGAGACTCTGGAGTTTGAGCTTGACACTGACCAATGTTTCCTTTAGGGTTGGTGAATGTTATTTGCATGCAGGAAGGAGCTATTTTGATAATATTTACTTCGATGCTGACTTTTTTTGTTTCAAACCAGAAAGCAGGCATTTTAGTCATTAGAGCTTTTTATCCAATGTTTCTGGTTCACCTGAATAAGCAAGATTGCCTTTCTCCCATGCTTATAAATAGCGGTGGTCACATGACTTGTTTTAAACAATGAAATATAAGCAGACATGATGTACTTGTAAGCTCGAAAGGTCAGTGCAGGATTTGCCATGCTGTCTCTTTCTCTCCCATACTTACTGGCAGTGTTACAAATACCAGCTATTTCATGAGGATAATGAGTAACAGAGCCTCTACCTAAGCTCTGATGGGCATATAATGTGTGGGAAAGAGCCAGGATAGTGATTATAGACACTATTACAAACATTGATTTTGCAAAGACATTATGTCTTTTAATTAGTTCCACCACAAAAAATAAATAATTACTTGACAGATGGAGGTGCTAGCTAATGCTATAATGGCGGTCATATTGCAATATGTAAATATATCAAGTCAACATGGTATAAACCTTAAACTTTCACTGTGTTATATGTTGTATATATTTATTTTTCATTTTATTTTATGTTTAAAAACTTTTATTTTTTATTTTGAGAAAGAGAGAAAGAGAGAGGCAACACACGTGCACAAATCAGGGAGAGGCAGAGAGAGAGGAAGAGAGAGGAACCCAAGCAGGCTCTATGCCATCATCACAGAGCCTGATTTGGTGCTCAAATTCACAAACTGTGAGATCATGACCTGAGCCGAGATCAAGAGTTGGACGATTAATCGACTGCACCACACAGGTGCCCCTTATGTTATATATTTTTCAATAAAAATGAAGAAAGTATGGAAGAAACACACCTTTGTTGTATTTACCAACCGATAGGGGTTGTTTATTACTGCTGCCCATTCATTCTGAATGATTCATTCTGAATGATGCAGCCTGTTACTGAATCCCATTCTAAATAGTATCCAGTAGACATGTGAAAAGAAATACAGTATCAAGTTTTAAGGTTCAAAACCTGTCCAGGGGCGCCTGGGTGGCTCAGTCAGTTAAGTGTCTGACTTCAGCTCAGGTCATGATCTCATGGTCTGTGAGTTCAAGCCCCACATTGGACTCTGTGCTGACAGCTCAGAACTTGGAATCTGCTTCAGATTCTGTGTCTTCCTCCCTTTGTCTGCCCCTTGTCCCCGCTCATGTACTGTCTCTCTCTCAAAACTAAATAAACATTAAAAAAAAAAAATCAAAAACGTGTCCAGTACTTGGAAAATAAAACTTATTAGAAAATGACCTTAACATTAAATGCAGCTTAGAAAATAGTTTAATATATTTAAAAATTGAAGATAATAATAACTACCTCATAAATTTGTTGTGAGGTTTGATCAGTGTGCCAAGACCATAGTAGTTACTCAAGATATATGGCAGGTTTTTAATATTTACCTTTCAAATTTTTATCCTGAATATGTACATAAGGTGCTTTGGATCAGAGACTTCTTAGTAATTACTTCATAGGAAATAATAAATGTGTCTATCCCCCTTGCCCACAGCTTATCACTAGGGCAACATGGTGAAAGTCAAGGGGAATTTCTCCCTTATGAGTAGCTAGACAGACCGTAGGCAAGTGATGAGGAAAAATTAGGTTTCTCTGTTTACATGGGGAAAGGATATAGCTGCCTGGCTCCACTCTGAAAGAATCTCTGGAAATGTCATGGTTCTTAATTCTAGCTTTAATTTGACATTATCACTGACCAAATGCTTTGGTATATTTACATACATATATTTATATTTGTTGAATTTTGGAATATATATGTCAGTTTTTTTTTTTTTTTTAAAAAAGAATGGCTCCTTTTCCCAGTGTTCTCCAGTAATAGAAAGCCTTCAATCACCCAAATCCCATGTCACCACCTTTTCCTTCTAACAGTCCTGTTAACTCTGCTATCTGGCAGAATTAAAAAAAAAAGAAAAAAAAAGAAGAAGAAGAAGAAGAAAAGTTTAGGGTCTGCTGACAATGTCCAGAAGGCAGTGATGTGTGGCCATGGCACAGGGTAGTAGCTGCAAGATGTTTTCTTTGGAAACTAACTAGAAAGTCATGGGGCATGAAAAACCCTTTTCTAGACAGTGTGAAATGAAACAGGAAAATATACTCCAATTACTGTCCTACATAAATATCCAAAGGGAAGAAAGAGCATCAGTCAGGAGGCTATTGTCTCCCTAATTATGTTCCAAATTGAAAATGGCAACTTGTTTTCTTCCTCACATAATAGTTCTCTAAATAAATTGTCTTCTCCCGCTGTCTGCTGTCTCTTGAGGATTTGGTTATTTAGGGATAAAGAAGAACTCATGGTTGTGGAAAACATGGGTTATGAGCCAGGTCCCTGCCTGAGAGAGAAAATGGAAATAAATGCTGGGGTTATGACATGTTGAAAGTCAGATACATTTTAGCAGTTCATTTGTCCTGATTTGGGTAATTTGGAAGTCTTTTTTAAATTTTACATACATATATTTTGAGTGTTAGAATACTGATTTAGCATACTGTAATAAAAGAGTTTGCTTCTTGAAAATCACAGAATATTTGATAATGTCTCTAAAAGTATCATGGTAGCTCTTCAAGTAAGAATTTATCTGATGGAGATATAAGAGAAAAACTTTCAATAGTATTATTCCATCTTTATCTTCTAAGTACATTTTCTTTCTAAATAATTTTATAAAGAAGTATGTATTGGCTTCAGAAGATTTTCAAAATTCTTCCTTAAAATTGATACTGAATTTTTTTTTGCTTAGTGATTTTCTTCATGAAGTACTTGTGTGATTTATTTTTAAAGTTTATTTATTGATTTTGAGAGAGAGAGAGAGGAGGAGGAGGAGCAGAGAGTGAGGGAGAGAAAGAGAATTCCAAGCACGCTCTGCACCATTAGTGTGGAGCCCAGTGAGCGGCTCAAACTCACCACCCATGAGATTATGACCTGAGCTGAAATCAAGAGTCAGATGCTAAACCAACGGAGCCACCCAGGTGCTCCACTTGTTGTATTTTTAAAAGACAATATTATTGTGTCTCAACTTTGTCAGTGCAATATCATCTCAATTGTAAAAACTTCAGGAGTGGATATTTCATGGATATTCTATCCCAAGTTTCCTTCTTTATTGGTTAGATATTTGGTTATGTATTTACAGAATCTGCTTTTATTCTTGAAAATGGCTATGAGTTATTATTACTTTCTATGATTATAGCTGTGACATGAAATCTTTATTATGGTCCTCAGTTAATTTTTTCTGAGCCCAACTGAAACTATTTTTAATTTCCTAGGTGTGTAAACTGTTCATGTTTTTTGATGTATTGATATGTCCTTAGGAAGGTTTGTTTACTTTGTGTTCTAAATCTTTTTTAAATCTCCTGTATCAAAAGCGATTGGTAGATAGTCCTTGGTAGATTTTTATCTTCATAATATCCTGTCTTTCAGTATGAATAACATAATGTTTTGAACAAAGTGAAATTAAAAAAAAAAACTGAAGTCATATCATAAAACACAAAGAAATAAAAGCTCAAGACACCTTTAAATGAAAGTTATGGAAGCTTAATTCTCAAGGAGTTTTAGTATATCAATGTCAGTTTCCTAAGGTAAATGTAGCATCGAATATGTTGTGATAAGAAATTCAGTAATTGATGCAACATGGTACTGTCAAATAGAATGCAAATAATTATGATATCAATTGAAAACTTCTTATAATTTGGATTTTTTTCCATATCCCCCCCCTTTTTTTTTTAAGAATAGCTAACTTCTACTCTTGATTGATCACAGGCTAACTTTCAGGGCTGTTTATATGGAAACATGTTTCCACATGAAAGTAAAAAAAGTGACCTAGTACATTTTTATGCTGGCAGGGAGAATTCTGTGTCTTTCTTGCCTTCTTTCTCTCTCTCCTCTTTCTTTCTTTCTCTCTCTCCTCTTTCTTTCTTTCTTTCTTTCTTTCTTTCTTTCTTTCTTTCTTTCTTTCTTTCTTTCTTTCTTTCTTTCTTTCTTTCTTTCTCTTTCTCCTTCTTCCTTCCTTCCTTCCTTCCTTCCTTCTTCCTTCCTTCCTTCCTTCCTTCCTTCCTTCCTTCCCTCCCTCCCCCTCCCTCCCTCCCTCCCTCCCTCCGTCCCTCCCTACGTCCCTCCCTACGTCTAACAAAGTACCCATTTTTCTTCAAGTCCAGAGTGACGATTTGGGTTTCTGGGCAATCTATGATGCTTTTATAGGTAAAATTGTGTAGGTTTCAGTTCATGGCTGATAAAGGAGAATGAATTGTTAAAGGTAAATGGGAAATGTGACTGTTTTGAATTCAACACATTAAAGCTGCAGAAGATCAGGTGGGAAGTAAGGGTTAGTGTTAAGAAACATCATCTTTGTTCATAGATTTTTTTTTTTTTACAAATAGTTTATTGTCAAATTAGTTTCCACATAACACCCAGTGCTCATCCCCACAAGTGTCCACCTTCATGCCCATCCCTCCTCCCTCCTACATCCATCAGTCCTCAGTTTTTGTCAGCATTCAAGAGTCTCTCATGGTTTGCCTCTCTCCCTTTTCCCCACCATTTCCGCCCTTCTTCTCCCCCTTGGTCCTCTGTTAAGTTCCTCCTAATCCTCCTATATGTGCACACATATGATATTTGTCCTTCTCTGCCTGACTTATTTCGCTCAGCATAACACCCCAAGGTCCATCCATGTTGCTACACATGGCCAGATTTCATTGTTTCTCATTGCCATGTAGTATTCCATGGTATAGATAAACCACATCTTCTTGATCCATTCATCTGTTGATGGACACTTAGGCTCTTTCCATGTTTTAGCTATTGTGGAGAGTGCTGCTATGTTCATAGATATTTTTAATATTCCAGTACTAATCATAATACATTTACATATAGGGTGAGATGCATGACAAATGCTGATTGGTTAGTGATAGACAGTAGAGATGAAGTTCTCATTTATTATTCTCCAGCAGAGGTATAACAGATTATCTTGTTATCCACTAAGTATGTAATGACCAATTATAGATAAGGCATGGCATTTGCATCTGAAAATTTTGATCGTCTTCACATCTGGCTAACTTTTTTAGATATTATATCAGGTTCACCTTAAACAGTAACAATGATAATAACAAAACAGATAGGCATCATCTTTCTCTTTTAAGGCAGGTATAATGAAACTAATTTGCCTAACAATTATACTGGGACTGTGCTAGTAACTGGAACACAATCTAAATTTTTAATAACAATGGGCAAAATATAAACAGGCCTTATAACCACTGTAATGATTATTGACAACTAATAAATACCTCTTGAGTTTCCCTGTAGCCTGATATATTTCAGATAGGGTTATACATGATTTTTTCCCCTTCTTGTCCAAATGCATACTTAAACCAAATATTAATGGAAAGAATTAGACAACTAAGGACTGTGTCTATATATACATATGTACACATATATGCATATAAACACCATAATTCCTCCTAATGGAAATATTCTGTGAAGGTCTCCATAAAAAACTATTGTGTTACATGTAATTAAAAAAAAAAAGTTTATACAAAAGAAACCCAGTGAATTAATGCTGGATTTAGCTTCAGTTGAGAATATACAAATTAAAATGAATGGATCAGAGAGTTCAGTGTTCAGTTTCTTGCCAAAATATTCTTTTTGGTACCATTTTAAATCATGAAGGCAAATTCATGTGGAACTCTTTTCTGGTTTTCTTCACAGTGTATTAGTGTGATAGATATGTGTATTTCTGATAAAAAACACAGAGACTTCAAAACCTTTTGCTCACTAACCCTGACTGTCAGTTGCTGTGCTATTTAGAAGTCACAAGCCTTGACTGTGCTGGAAGGTCCCGGAAAAGATCTATTCAGACGTACTCTAGATTAAGGATGTTTTGGTTGATGAATCTGCTGTTTGTGTTCATAAAATGGTTATCTGTGCTGAGAGTTTTATGATAGTAACCAGTGGTGATAAATCCACGTCAGCTGATAAGCTTTTTTGCTATTGACAGGGTGGTTTTGATTTTTAGCTTTGTATAAAAGGGACTTTTTTTTCCCAGATATGTTTCTTTATGTATTTAGTCAAGTGTATGTACAGCTGTGTGTGTGTAAGAGAGAACCAGACATGAAAATTATTACACTCTCAAGAATGAGTTTTGGAGTAAATATCAGATTCATTCCACGTGCACAACATGAGTAAACATGGTACAAATCACACTCCTGCTTGTACAATGTCACATGCACTATGGATTAGTCTCTAAAACAGTGGGAAACTAAAATAAAATTTTTGTTCTGGATGTTATCTGAACTGATCTTCATGTTTTTATGGATGTATTCATTAATTTCGGATTCTCATTTTATTTCAGAAGAGAGCACTGCAAACAGGTCTTTTTTGTTTCTTGGTCAAGCCAGCTAGATTTGAAAGGAGTGTTTGTAGAACATAGTCTGTAGATGAACTGGAAAATACATTCCAGCTTTCAAATAAGTAACAAATTAAGCAATATTTGAATAATTTCTATTAGTTTGAGTTTTTATAAACTTTACTGGGAAAGGATAGATAGCGTCTGAAGCATGTTCTGCATCACTTGTGATATAAAGCTAATAGGATGGAAAATTACTTTGAGAAGAAAGTGAGTTCCACATTAGATAATTGGCTCTTTTTATATACAGTTACTCAATAACTGAATGACAGTTGGGAAAATCAGCATTTATGATGCTGAAATAATATCTTTTTATATAAAATGTTTATATGTAAATACATGTATTTTTTATTATGTAAGTGGAATATTTACATGGTGGTAAGAAACATAAATTCAATCCGAGCATTTTTAAGGTATATTTTATGGAGCATCTCCCACATTCTGAATTCACAATACTTTAATTTTTGTCAGTTTTCTTCCTGGTTTTATGAAAAATGATTTTTGCTCCAGTACTAACTTTGTCCTGAAATGTTAACAAGTTCAAGGAAGATAGACGTTTCGAAATGTTTGGGTAAATATAACATTAGTTTAGAAAACTGGGTGTTCTGGGGCTCCTGGATGGCTCAGTCAGGTAAGCGTCTGACTTTGGCTCATGTAATGATCTTGCAATTCATGGGTTTGGGCCCCGCTTCGGGCTCTGTGACAACAGCTAAGAGCTGGGAGCCTGCTTCAGATTCTGTCTCATCTCTCTGCCCCTCCCCCACTAGCACTGTGTTTCTCTCTCAAAAATAATTAAACCTTAAAAAAAATTTAAAGAAAAAGAAAACTGGGTGTTCTCTGATTAAATATTAATTCTGTGCCTCCCTAAAAGAGTTTTATGTTAAATTATAAATTACTAATTTTATAAATTCTATACACATTGTATGTGTATCTGTATCCATACTGGAATTTTTATTCCAATTTTTTTGACCTTTTGGACAGTGAGTTATCAATAAATTTGCTTGTGAAATAGGTTGCAGTAAGATTAGAGTGGAATCTGTCTAGAGAATCTGGTCACAAGCATGAGAAGCTTCCCCTTCCTTTTTTAAAAGCCTCTTTTTGTTGTCTAGAGTGAGTAAATAGTACTGAGGCACTGTCCTTAAGACTGGTCAACAAAATACTGACTCAGTTAATCTCCAAAGGAAGTACTTTAACTTCTGTACCTACTCAGTCTGGTTCCTCTAGTAGCTGATGACGGCTTTCTGACCATCCTACTATTCTTTCTCTCTCTTGTTAGCTGAAGTTCATTTTACCTTGCTAACCTGCTTATTCTCTAGTTCATTCCTCAACTCTCCCTTGATCTGTTATTACTTTTTATTTCCCTTAAATCCCACCCCTCATCCAGAATTGACCTCAGTTTATTTTGTCCCTATTGACTGCTTCAGACTAGAATATGAATGTGTAAGCCAGTATTTTTTCCCTCATTATCTTCCATCTTAAATCCACTTGTCAGTCAAAAACATTTTCCGCTTATCCAGCCCTGGATAGGAAGATCTTTTACTCTCCTTCCCAGTACTATGAGTTTAAGTATTCATAAATACCCTATGGGCATTAGAGTAATCTTAATGATGATAATAATAAACAGGTTATACATGTTTAGTGGTTATTTGTGCTAGGTCTAAACCAGGTAGCTTATATAAATTTGCTCATGTGATTCTTCCAGTCATGTCATGATGTAGCTGCTACAATTCTCTCCCAATTTATAGCTTAGGAAATTAATGCTTACCACAATCACACAGCTAGGAATCGGCAGAGACAGTGTTTCAACCAAGATTATTGCTTTCCAGAAGCCACTACCTATAGGTGGGACCTATACAGAGGCAGGATATCTGACTACTTAAAAAGAAAGAGAGAGAGAGAGAGAGGGAGGGGGAGAGGGAGGGAGAGAGGGAGAGGGAGGGGGAGAGGGAGAGAGATTAAGATCACCAACCTCTCTTATTGTTTTAGGGATTCTAACTATATGACCCCATCCAAATTTATACTTCATTAAACAAATAATTATTGATCACCCACTGTGCCTCAGGTACAGTTTTTAATGTTGAAGAAAGCAATGAATAAAACTGACAAAGCCATGAATATCATGTTGCTTGTATTCTCATGGGAGAGGCAGATGGTAAAAATATATATGTTATATATGATGGAAGTAAGTTCTATTAAAAAATAAAGCAGGGTAAAGGGAAATATTCTATCTGTGCAGGGGAATAATATTCTTCCTATTTGTCCTTTTTGATAAGGTGACTTTTGAAAAGAGACCAAAATAAATTGAGATGAGCCAGGAAAATACCTAAGGAGAGAGAATTCCAGGTGGAAAAAGTAATAGATGCAAAGATTCTGATGTAGAAACACACTGCTTTATGTTTTTAATGATAAAAAGCAAGAGAGATCTCCTGGATGGATTAAAATGAACAAGGGGAAAGAGTAACAAGAGGGGAGATTAGAGAAGGATAGTGGACATAGGTCATAGCACGCTCTTCAGAACTTATTGGGAGCCTCACTAAGCTTCTGAATAGATTTGTTGAGTTATCTGGCTGCTGTGGGGAGAATCAAGAACAGGAAGTCATTATAATAATCCAAGCAAAAGATGCAGGTGGCTTAGAATAAAGTAGTGATGGAGTTGGTAAATATATGTGTGTGTGTGTGTATATGTGTGTGTATGTTTTATATACACAGAGATGCTTTCTGTACACACACATATACATACATTTATGTGCATGTACACTTTTCATTGAAATGTAATACAGATATAGAACAGACACACACTTTGTAAGTTTTATTGGGCACGCTAGTGTAACTTGCTCTCATAGTGAGAAACAGATTACTAGAACCCTAGAAGTGCCCTCATGCCATATTCTGGTGGTATGCCATTCTTAGCAAGGATAAGCACTTTTCTTATTTCTAAAATAAGGATTGGCATGCAGAAGATCAGGTAGTATATATTTCAGGCTATTAGGACTGCATGTAGTTTTTGATACATATTATTTCCTCCAGTTACTTTCATAGTAAAACTGTGTCTAATTCTGTATTAGAAATAACATATGCCATTACAATATTGAGAGTCTTGCCCTCCAGTCTTCTACCTTCCATAATAACAATTTTGAGTCCACAGTTGTTTGTTTCCTATTTGCAAGCCCTCATACTTGGCACCTTTGAATCCAAAGACTGGACTTTTTTCAAAAAGCAATGTTTTGTGTCCTACTCCTCATCCCCATCATGTAATATGACTGTGTGACTCAGTTTTATTGTTATTGAATCATCCTGTCTATCAGTGATGAGCGATCAAATGTTCTGTAATCCAAATAGTCTTCAAATATTGGTCTTATTTTAGGGAAGTGAGGCAGTAGTTTCACTCAGTTTAGATTGCTTAGATTTTTCACAGCAGTCACTGGGAGAACTAGATGGCTGTAATGCCATCCCAGAGGTTGTCCAATCCCAGGACAGTCTTGAATTCAGAAATATACTCTACTCAGAACCAATATAACTGGGGCACCTGGGTGGCTCAGTCGATTGAGCATCCGACTTCGGCTCAGGTCATGATCTCATGGTTTGTGGGTTCAAGCCCCGTGTCAGGCTCTGTGCTGACAACTAGCTCAGAGCCTGAAGCCTGCTTGAGATTCTGTGTCTCCCTCTATCTGTGACCCTCCCCTGCTCATGCTGTCTGTTTCTCTCAGAAACAAAAGATTAAAAAATTAAAAAAAAAAGAACCAATATAACTAATATTTAAAAATTGCTTAAGTTTAGGGGCATCTGGGTGGCTCAGTCAGTTAAGCATCTGACTTTGACTTAGGTCATGATCTCACAGTTTGTGAGTTCAAGCCCCACGTCGGGCTCTGTGCTGACAGCTCGGAGTCTGGAGCCTGCTTCGGATTCTGTGTGTCCCTCTCTCTCTGCCCCTCCCCCACTCGCACTGTCTCTCTCAAAAAAGAAAGTAAATAAATAAATGTAAAAAATTTTTAATGTTTATTAATTCAGAGACCTCATGAGAGGCGAAGGGGTGGATAGAGGAGAAGAGAGTGAATCCCAAGCATGCTCTGCACCATCAGCATAGAGCCTGATTTTAGGGCTTGTACTCACAAAACCGCAAGATCATGACCTGAGCCAAAACCAAGAGTCTGACGCTTAACCGTCAGAACCACCCAAACACCCATTTTAAAGTAAAAGGAGGCTTGGCTACCAACACTCTTTTGGATACATAGAGGAATTCTCTGAGAAATGGCAAACATCATTCAGGGAGGATGTAGTAACTATGAATACACAATATATTTGCTGCTCTCTATTTTTTTTGCGGGGGAGGGGTCTGATAAATAATCTGAGTTCCAAGAATTTATGGAGACAATGGTATTACTGTCAGGGATGCCTAAGACCACCTCAGGTCTAATGATTTTCTATGTATTTATTTATTTTTAATGTAAGCTCTACACCCAAGGTGAGGCTTGAACTCAGGACCTAGAGATCAAGAGTCACATGCTCTACTGACTGAGCCAGCCAGGTGCCCCATGCTTTTCTGGAAGAGCTCAAGATCTTAGAAAATCTATTATACTGACAGTTGTGGTTTATTACAGTGAAATAATCCAGATTAAAATCAGAAAAATGAAAAGCACAGAAAGCAGAGTCTACGATAGACTAGGTGCTGGCTTCTAAACGGCCTTTGCTGGTAGAGTCTAACAAACAGCACCTAATTCTTCCAGCAACAATAGATGACCACACATATGAGCACTGTCTACCAGGGACGCTCACCCAAGACTTGGTGTCCAGGATTTTATTTGCAGCTAGTCATATAGGCATGTAGTGCCCATGTGTTTGATCTTAGTTTCCAGCTCTTCCAGAGGTCCAGCAAGTACCATGTGACTCAAAACCTCCACCATAAATTGTTAGCTAAACTATCTGGCATGGCCCAATGGCCCAGATAAATGAAGATATTATTTTGAGGCAGAATATTTCAGAGGCTTAGAGGTTCTCTCTTAGAAGCGAGTCAAGGACGATGCCTTTGTTTGGAATATGCAGGGTTTGAACACCCATACGTGCTGAAGTTTCGATCTAAACTTCACATAAGGTATCTATCTATACATTTCCCAAGAAGGATAGCTCACGTTTGAAACTATAATTTCATCTCCTATATGAATGTGCTATTTTTTTTCCTGGTTGAAATTCACTTATCTTTTTCTACTTTTACCAGATTATAGCACAGTTTATGTTATCAAATTGTTTTGTTATTGTAGCATTCAAAGACTAGAAAACTGTGTCAGTTACATTTTGTTAGGCAAGACACAACTACAAAATCTCCATGGCAAACAGACAGCACTTAACCATTTACTTCTCTTTCATGCATCTGTGAATTGGCTATAATTATTCTGTGTCAGTCAGGGCAGACCTGCTTCATGTGTTCATTTAAAGTATCCACCTGGGGGCACTTGGGTGGCTCAGTCAGTTAAGTATCCTGTGCTGATTTCAGCTCAGGTCATGATCTCAAGTTTTTTGAGGTCAAGCCCCGCATTAGGCTCTGCACTGACAGTGCGGAGTCTGCTTGGGATTCTCTGTCTCCTTTTGTCTCTGCCCCCACTGCATTCTCTCTCTCTCTCTCTCTTTTAAAATAAATAAATAAATAAACTTAAAAAACAAAGGGTATTTGAAAGAAAGAAAGGAGAAAGATAAAGAAAAGAAAAGTAAGAAAGAAGGAAAGAAAGAAACAATGGACCCAACTAGAGAGGAAAGAGGTAACTGGGCTTTGTTCTTCTCATGGCTGTGATAGAAGCACAGGAGGTCAAGCATATGTGCTGAATCATATTTCAAACCTCTGCTTAGGTCACATCTGTTAATCATTGGCCAAAGTAGATCACATGGGCAGTACCCCCATGTACTAGGGCTAGGGAAGTACATGCTACTTACCATGAGGCTGTGGTAAAGGAATTGATGACTAATACTATAGGGGAGAGAATGGGGGCCATATTTAATCTACCACAGGAGCTATGGTAGAATAGAAAAATTCAGAATGGCTTTCAAAGCCTGGTGTGGGGACTTAATTGTTCAGAGTCTGGGTGTAGTTACTCAACACCATCATTACGTGGTTTTCTCATCTGCAAAGAGGAAATCAGAATACTTAGAGTTTTGTTGTGATGATTAAAGTTAACACGGAAGTGCCAAGCATAGTGGTCTGATAATTAGTGATAAGGTTTATTGTTATAATATTGATAAAGACACATTGATTCCTCTTTAGAAACAACAATAAGGGTAATAATAGATTAGAGTGTTTGTGATATACATGGTATTCTCCTAAGTGCTTACATAGCAGGCACTCTTTTTCTCAGCATTTTCTGAATGAACAAGAGAAGCTGAGAAAAGATAAGAAATATGCCCAAAGTTAGCTTTCATTTTGTTTCAAACCACTTCAAAAACCAAGTGGCTTAAAACAATAATTATTTACTTGGATCATGATTTTATGGGCCAACTATCAGGAATGGGCTCAGGTAAATGACTTTTCTGGATTCCTACAGATACAGCTATTTATATGTAGTTCATTCTCTGGTTGGCTGGAACTGCCTAGTCTAGAATGGACTCATTTATTCTGGGTTATCATTCTTCTGTGCAGTCTCTCATGTTCTAGTGTGGGAACCTGGGCCTATTTACTTGCTTGCTGGGCAGGGTTCTAAGAGAACAAGTTGAAAACTAAGCTGCTCATTGAGGCCTAGGATTCTGACTGGTGTATCATCACTTATTTCATTCTATTCACCAAAGTGAGTCACAGGGCCAGCCCAGACTCAAAATAATGGTAAATAGAATGCATCTCTTAAAGGGAAAAGCTGTATCGATACATTACCAAGAACATAGATAAAGGAAGAATGAAGGATTGTGACCAATTCTGGAATCTACCACAGTCTGCCTTTTGGCTACAGTGTTCACAGTATTCCCCATGGAAACGATACTCTTCCTTATTCAGGGATCCCTAAAAGTCATGCTATGAACTGTGGCACCAGGTTTGAAATCTAGAATGTTATTTTATTTTATTTATTTTATTTTATTTATTTTATTTTATTTATTTTATTTTATTTATTTTATTTCTAGGGGAGAGAGAGACAGCATGAGCAGGGGAGGGTCAGAGAGAGAGGGAGATACAGACTCTGAAACAGGCTCCAGGCTCCGAGCTGGCAGTCAGCACAGAGCCCGACGCGGGGCTCGAACCCACGAACCGCGAGATCATGACCTAAGCGAAAGTCGGACGCCCAACCGACTAAACCACCTAGGCGCCCCTAAAATGTAATTTTAATAAGTCCAGATGAAACTCATCGTATGTGGATTTCCTTGATCCTGAGACTCATGAAATGAAAGGTTACCTATCCCTCAAACTTCCAGTTTATACTGTTAAAACAGAGATAGAATAACTTCAATAAATACTACCGTTCTAATAGAAAAATGGGAGGTACATAGCAGTGACTGGTCCATAGCAATTTTAAAATCCAGGTGGGAAAGTGTTGTCCACCTACTTTATCTTGGAATACATATTCTTTGATTATGGTAAGTTCGCATTCCTTGGAAGTAGTTTCCCAGTTTGTTCCCCATGGCTTCTCGTTCTACTCTCTGGGCTGTTGACTCTTCTCTCTCGGACATCTTTCTTTTTTCAGTTTCCTTCCTTGGCCCTTTAAAATATTTTGTCAGTCAGCCCTGGAAAGTTGGGGGCGCAGAGGCCTTTTTGCAATGTGAGTAAAATCATTCTTTACTGATGATGTATTTTATACATATACAGTTTTATTTCAAAATTATTGTGGGCTTACTATGAGTGTGATTTGTGCACCCTCCACTTATTAAAAGGGTAAGCCCATGATTGCTTTCAAGACATGGCTCTTTACAGATAGGCTCATTTACTGTCACTTTGAGATTGGAATTCTGTGAGACCGTCTTCTTGAGAATCTGAGAAATAGTTTTGTCTGAAAGTCTGTTTGACAACATATTAATTTTTTTCAGATTTCTTAAGAAAGGGTTTTGGAGTTATAACTCTTGCATGGATCTTTTTCCTCAGTCCTCATTTTACATTGAGGATTTTTATGGACTGGAAAGACTGAAGATAAGAAACATTTACATCCTCGAAAATTATGTACCCTCTGTATTCCCTCAAAATTCTCCTTGCAAACTGGTCACATCTTTATTTAGCCCATTTCCTCCTTCCTGTACCTATATGTAGTAAGGACCAACCAGCTGACATTTCTACATTGTGCGGAGATCTCTAGAGCCAAAATCCAAAGTTAATTATATACATTTGCTATCTTTCATGTTCCTGTAGGTAACATTTTTGTCTATTATTTTATTTGAAAAAACATAGATTGCCACGTTTTCTAACCTCCAATAACAGTTTTTTTTATTTTCCCCAGCAATTGCTAAGAGTTTGTTTGCCATTTTTTCAGCCTCTACTCAGTACTCACTGCCAGTGGCACTTATTTTAGATTTTTGTCATGGCAGCACCTCAATTCTAGGAACCGATTATTTCTGCATCAGTTTTTGCTGTGTTAAAAAAATCACAGAATTTAGTGGCTTTAAACAGTAGCCAATTAAAAAAAATTTAGCTCATAATCCTGCTGGTCATTACATTGAGCTGGACTCCATTGCACTTATATCTGCAGGGCGCTGTGAGGTCAGCTGGGCGCTGCTTCATACAAATGGCCTCAGCTGAGGCTACTCACCTTGGTTCCCTGTGTTTTCTCATCAGCCAGCAGGATAGCCTGGGCTTGTTCTCATGGTGACTGCTCAGAGTTTCAGGAAATTGAACAGAGGCAAGCAAAGCATTTGAGGCCTCAGATTTCAACCAGTACACGTTCCTTTCTGTTATTCTGTGGACTAAAAGCTATAGGCCAGCTAAGAGTTAGAAGAAGGGAAAATAGAGTTAGTTCTTGATGTGAAAAGGTACAAAATAACATATTAAGGAACACAGATAGAACACAGAAGGATTTAGGCTCTTTTTGCAATATACCATGCTATACTGTATCTCACTATCAGTAAATTTTGTTATAGTTACTATTTTCTCAAGAAGTACAACAAAGTAATTATTATTCCTTCTAGAAGGGATAGCTGTGGCTTCATAAAAACTTTTCTGCTTCTTTGGGGATTTACCCAGACTTTCTGACAATGCAGCTCACCTCTGCACATGTATCCTATTTATGAATCTCCTAGTGGTCTACTTGTTTCACTAGTCAGCTTCCACTCTGACTCTTGCCTCCTTGCCTGTCTCTAGTTCTGCACAGCTCTGCCTGGTTGGATCTAGATTCATGGACTCCGTTCTGGATTGGCATGTGAGGCTTCATCCGTCTCATAGTCATCATTACCACCGGTCAGCCTGTCGCTGGGAGGGATGCCCACCTGCCTAACCTCTGCAGGTCCTGTCTCGGGGTGGACATGGTCCAAAGACCTTTCTCATCATGTACTTACTTCTGATTAGCTTAGTGACTAGGCTTTTCTCATGAATTACAAGTTATCTCATTCTTTTTTCATTTTTATAATCTGAAAGGGAAAACAATTTTAACTTTGATGGTGGAGGTTCTTTTATTTTATCAAGAATTGTAAGATTACATCAGGGTCACCTGAGCTGCCCAGTCAGTTAAATGTCTAACTTCAGCTCAGGTCATGTTTGAGGCCTGCATGGGGCTCTGTGCTAACAGCTCAGAGCCTGGAGCCTGCTTTGGATTCTGTGACTCCCTCTCTCTCTGCCCCTCTCTCACTCCCATTTTGTCTCTCTCTGTCTCTCAAAAATAAATCCGTGTTCCAAAAAAAAATCACAACAAAAATTTCTTAATTGAACATTTTTGCTTAAAGATGGTAGGATTGAATCAATACGAAGTGACAGGGCTTCACAACGTAGAAATTGCCCTTATATTTTGTATAACAGAAATAAATGGTTAGTCAACTAGCAATTAATTTGTTAATAATTATTTGACCTATCTGGTGGTAAATTTTCTCAACACTTCATAAAAAAGACAGTCATGTTGATTTTTTTATAGTGGTACAAGTTTTTGCAAAATGGATATCTGTTCTGCCAGCTACTCAGCGATTCCAGTGGTGATTGCAGTTATATACAAACACATTGTGAAAGTTGAGCGGGGAAGCACCTGGAGCTGAGTGATTTCACATGTGTCTTAGCTCTGTAAGTGGTAGGATTAGGTTTAGTACTCCTGATTCTGAGCACCTCTGTTGGACAGAATTGATGAATATTATCTCAAAAGGGACCTATATTTTTTTTTTTTTTTTACAAATAGTTTATTGTCAAATTAGTTTCCACATAACACCCAGTGCTCATCCCCACAAGTGCCCTCCTCCATGCCCACCCCTCCTCCCCCACATCCACCAGTCCTCAGTTTTTGTCAGCATTCAAGAGTCTCTCATGGTTTGCCTCTCTCCCTTTCCCCCACCATTTCTGCCCTTCTTCTCCCCCTTGGTCCTCTGTTAAGTTCCTCCTAATCCTCCTATACGTGCACACATATGATATTTGTCCTTCTCTGCCTGACTTATTTCGCTCAGCATAACACCCTCAAGGTCCATCCATGTTGCTACACATGGCCAGATTTCATTGTTTCTCATTGCCATGTAGTATTCCATGGTATAGATAAACCACATCTTCTTGATCCATTCATCTGTTGATGGACACTTAGGCTCTTTCCAGGTTTTAGCTATTGTGGAGAGTGCTGCTATGAACATTGGGGTACATGTGCTCCTATGCATCAACATTTCTGTATCCCAAAAGGGACCTATATTTCATATATGCTTATTTATACATATGATTGCTTAGGCATTTACAAAATAGCTGTAGCAATTGTTCATATATAACTTTGACAATAGTCTCTAGTCTAATCTTCAGTGGTTAGGGTAGCATCTAATTCCACACCACATACGTACTCCATAGAGACAGTACTTAAAGTAGGAGATACTTTCTTTAGAAACTAGCCATGCAGAGAAGAGGAATAGACTCCCTGCCCACTTCATTGGTGTTAACCACATGTGTTTCAGTTTTCAAGAGAAGAAAGAGTGTATTGGATAGAAATATTCAAGGTAGATAGTACAAGCTGAGGACTTTCTTTTTCCTCAAACATAAAACTCTTTTGACAGAAAATTTACATGAAACATATAGTTGCAGGCATTCAATATCTGTTGAATGATTGGATAATAACTCCCTACAAGATTGTATGGTAATTGCCCATATTTTAATGATTGTGAGAACTTTTTTTTTATAGTGATGAAAATGACGAGGATGAAACAGTCATATCCATATGACCATTTTACCAACTTGTTAGCATTTAGGCTTATGTCTGAGCCTTTTGACAGCTGTTCTCTGTTGTAACATTCCTATAAAAATGCTCTGATCCAGGGGAACCTTGGTGGCTCAGTTGTTAAGTAGCTGACTCTTGATTTTGGCTCAGGTCATGATCTCACGGCTTGTCCCGCATTGGGTTCTGTGCTAACAGCATGGAAACTGCTTGGGATTCTCTCTCTCTCTCTCTCTCTCTCTCTCTCCCTCTCTCTCAAATTAATAAATAAACTTCAAAAAGTTTAAAATGTTTCTTTAAAAAAGTAAAATGATCTAAGCCCTCATATCACGTATATACAAATCCTTAACTCTTTACAGTATTTCCCACAATTTTTGAGGAGCTTTTCTGATAATGTGAAGAGTGGTAGGAGGAAAAGTTTTCAATAGTGTTCATGAACAGTAGAAAAGAGAGTTGACTTGGAAGACTAGAAGGATTTTCAAGCAGGTGTGAAAGTCCCTATAGAGTGTATACACACGTGGATTCATCAGTTATCTGCTGCCTTCACTTCTGTTAGGCTACTGAAGAAATATACAACCTTATAAATAAATTCACCTTTAAAACTCATAGCCTATAATTTCAAACGTGATTATTTACGTGTGTATAAGCTCTGTAGGGAACTTAGCAAAACAAATAGTGATTTTAAAATAATGGTTGCAGGGACAACTGGCTTGCTTAGTCAGTAGAGTGTACAGCTCTTGATCTCAGAGTCATGAGTTCAAGCCCCAGACTGGCATAGAGCCTACTTAAAAAATAATATAAACTAATGGTTGCAAATTACTTTTTTGGGGTGCTTTGGATTTCAGTAAGTTCTATGTGAAGAAATCTCAAGGAATACTAACCCAGTGTCATTTTAACAGAAGAGCTCAGGTAAGTTTGGAAGCAAACTCTTTGTTTCAAGAAAAAACACAAAAGTTGAAGCCTAAGGAGTTGTCCTTAAGCCTAGTTAAGTTTTTTAAATTAATGAGAGGCTTTAGTTCCTCTACCAATTTGACTTTCAATTCTTCAGTCAGTAGTAAGTTTGCTTTTTGCCTTCCTGTGTTTTTATAGGTCATTCTATTACAAGGGAGATATGGAATGTACTTGAGAATGTTAAAAGAGTTTATTGTTTAAGGTACAGAATACCAAGGCCACATGTCCATTAGAATGGAGAATAAAATCATAGTGTACTTCTTAAGAACTATTTAAAACTCCATTCCGTATTTACTTGTGAATAATTACTTATTCTCTGATTTTTTTCTTAAAGCATAAAATGATTTTGAGAGGATTTTGAATTTAAGTTAAAAATTTGCAAATTAAAAGTACAAGAATCCTTTGTAGTTCACGCACACACATACATGCATGGTATAGGTGATGAAGAGTGTTCCTCCTCCATTAAATAGCTTTATTAAGAATTTTATCCAAAATGGAATATATATATATATATATTGGCCTTTTCTTTAAGTAAAAAGTAGCTTTAATTTCTGATTGAGTCATTGAATTAAAGTATACCATTACATTTGTCAGTTGATGCACACTTAGGCTCCTTCCATGTTTTGGATGTTGTTGAGAGTGCTGCTATGAACGACATGGCAATGAGAAAGAATGAAATCTGGCCATTTGTAGCAACATGGATGGACCTTGAGGGTGTTATGCTGAGTGAAATAAGTCAGGCAGAGAAGGACAGATACTATATGTTTGCATGTATAGGAGGATTAGGAGGAACTTAATGGAGGACCATGGGGAAGAGGGAGGGAGGCAAACCATGAGCTACTCTGAATTCTGAGAATAAACTGAAGGCTGATAGAAATGGGGGAGAGGGAAAGGGGGGTGATGGGCATGGAGGAGGGCACTTGTGGGGATGAGCACTGGTTGTTATATGGAAACCAACTTGACAATAAACTATTAAAAAATAAAATATACCATTACAAAACCAAGAAATAATTAAACAATGTTTTTGAGAGTTGCTAATGTAACAGTAATATATTATATTTTCCTTTAAGCCCCCAAACAGTATTTAGCAAATCAGTATTTATTTTGGAATTGTGAGAACACAATCACACATTGGCAAACAGATATGTTTAGGTATATAAGTTATAGAAATTGCTCATACACCCACTTCACTTTGAATGCTACTGGAAAGGCAATGCTTAGAAAATGCCAAAAGGGAAACAATTGCTATAGCAGTTGTTGTCCATGTCTAAGACATTACGTGGTTATATTTTTTTAACCAAACTGTATGTGGATAGGTTTTTAATTTTTTTCTAGCAAAAGTTTGATATACTCCTAAAATAAAATTGCATATGATTTACAAATATATCCTCATTCATATGTGTTCTCTGGTCTTTTATTGACATTTAGTAAAACATAAGAATTTGAAACTTAACATTGAAGAACAGTTCAACCTTAATATGAAATGTACTTTAACATGAACTCCTTTCACCTCATGAAATATTTGTTTTGTTTCATGCAGATTAGTGTGTAGACATCTCTCCTTGAGACTTCAACTGGAATTTTAACAAAAAAAATTGTTTTAGGAGCACCTGGGTGGCTTAGTCAGTTGAGCGTCCGACTTTCGCTTAGGTCATGATCTCGCGGTTCGTGGGTTCGAGCCCTGTGTCGGGCTCTGTGCTGACTGCCAGCTCAGAGCCTGGAGCCTATTTCGGAGTCTGTATCTCCCTCTCTCTGACCCTCCCCTGCTCACGCTGTCTCTCTCTCTCCTAGAAATAAATAAAAATATTAAAAAAATTGTTTTAATTTTAATGCTTATTTTTTTTTTTTCGAGAGAGAGACAGAGTGCAAGAGGGTAAGGGGCAGAAAAGAGGGAGACACAGGATGTGAAGCAGGCTCCAGTCACTGAGCTGTCAGCAAAGAGCCTAATTCATGACTCTAACCCTTGAACCATAAGATCATGGCCTGAGCTGAAGTCGGAAACTGAACCAACTGAGCCACCAAAGTGCCCCAGAATTTCAGCAAAATTTAAATGTGTCTTGACATTTGCAACTACGTGGATGGAACTGGAGGGTATTATGCTAAGTGAAATTAGTCACTCAGAGAAAGACAAATATCATTTGACTTCCGTCATGAGGAATTTAAGATACAAAACAGATGAACATAAGAGAAGGGAAGCAAAAATAATATAAGAACAGGGAGGGGGACAAAACATAGAAGACTCAAATAATAGAGAATAAACTAAGGGTTGCCAAAGGGGTTCTGGGAGAGGGGTCTTAAGGAATCTACTCTGAAATCATTGTTGCACCATATCTTAATTAACTTGGATATAAATTAAACAAATACATTTAAAAAAATAAAATAAATGTGTCTTTTGCAGTGTGGAAGCCAAGGAGTGGAATAAGATGGTGGCATGAGCAGAGACTTCTAAGGTAGGCCCCCCTCACCTCCTCAGCTCAGTCTGCATATTGATACTGTCTTATATCAGACCTCCGGGAAGGATCTGGACAAAATCTTTATTTGTCCAAGTCATTCATCCAATAAGTAAATGTTTCTATTATCTATCAACTTTGATGGAAATGAGCTATCAGAACAATTACAAGTTTTATAAAGGTTTGTTGGAATGCCTAGAAGTATACAGCAGAACTTGTTTAGAGGTGTTGCTAATGGTTCATCAAGGTCAACATGGCTCTTATGTTTTGGTTGGGACACAACACAGATGGTATCATGAATAGGAAAAAGATACCCATATCTGGAAGTATGAAGGTGATTGTCCACCACTCATGCAGGTCATAGACAAGTGCAGGAAAAAATCAGGTATTTGTGAGATTCCCTAAGGCATGAAGCAATATGCTTCCGTCCAAGAAGAATCCACTGCTGTTGGGTTTGGACTCAGGTCTTCTCTATCGAGCTCAGGAATAGGGGCAATTTGAATGGACACAATTCAATTTAGACAGGGAAAAAAAATGAAAGACTTTAGAGAATTCGTCTCTCAGTTTGCCCTGCTAGGTATATCGTACTTCATCTTTAGTTTACAAGCTTCTGTCTAGGAAAGAGAAAGGGTAACGTGTCATAAATATGACGGGGGGAATTGGTGCATAATATTGTCCCACAGAGTCAGAAATGGAATCCAGACTCCAATTTCAGTGACGATCTTGGAATTCCAGGAAAATATATAGCTTATTTTTATGTGCCTACATAGACTTAAGTGACAAGCGTTTGTCTCAGGTTTATGATATACACTGAATATCAAGTTAAAAAGGACATCAACATTAAAACTTCTTTTCATAGCTTATTGAGAGAACTGTTTTCTTACATAATCACAAAGAAGGAAACCATTTGTAATTTGACTAATTAGAACTGTAATCTATCCTTTTCAGAAAATGCCTTTGTTAGATAAACCTTAGAAAACCTAGTCTTCTCCCCCTAATTCCTAAAACAGGCAACAGGTTTCAATTTGATGCTTCCTGAATAAGAATCTGATTATATAAAGTATGTATATTGGTTATTTCTTATAAATAGCAAATCCATTGTAATGTTTACTGATATTTGGACAAGCTTATTTGTGTCAACAAATGATCTCAAACTCTTAGGGACTTAAAAATGGGATTATTTCTGGATCACAGTACATGCCCATTTCAGATCAGTGCAGTGAGAATGCTGCTTCATGTTGTCCTACTAAAGGGACAAGCTGATGGAACTGCCATTATTTGAACGCAGTCTTTCACTGTGGTAGGAGGAGGGAGTGAAATGGTGAAAGCTAACATTGTACACACATAGCCATGCCTAATTGCAGTGGGGGAGGAAAGCACAATCCAGCCTACCAGAACCATGGTTTTGGTAATAGCCCCAATGACTATCTCAGGGAAAACTTGGCAAAATCACTCAAATAGTGCCTAGCTCCTACCTAACAATTCCGTTACTGGTAATTTATACTATGACACAAGCATGTTCATTTCTGTGCTGTTTCTGATAGCAAAAGTAAAGTCCTCAGGAAAGGTTTCTGATTAAATAAATCATGTTAAATTCCTTCAGTGGGCTACCTCATAGCCTGTGAAAAACTAGTGGGATGTATTTGAATTAACATGGAAATCTATTCTAAAGGAATATTGTTAATAAAGTGTATGTGCATGTGACAGTGGTGGTGGTGGGGAATGTGTGTGTGTGTCTGCACATGCTTTGCATGTATTATGAGCTAATACATGCAAAGCAATTAGAACAGTGCTTGACACAAATAATAGTAGCTAAAATTTATATGCAATTTATTATATGTGAGGCACTCTTCTACATGTTTTACATCTCTTAAGTGATTTGATAACAGTCATTTAAAATGGTATTATTATTCTCAATTTCCAAATGAGGAAACTTACAAAGAGTATCTGCTTGAACAAGGTGTAGAATGATATTTGAGCAATTGCACTGAGTATAGGCAGTAGTTCTAAGAAATGGAGTGTTTTTGTTTTTTGTTTCTTTTTTTTTTATTTACTCTATTGCTTTCTGTTGCTTTTAGAATTTTTACCTTGATCACATGTTACTTTTGTAGTAAAACTCGGGTAATATGTATAGATGCCGTAACAATGAACCAAAGAGGAGGTGACCCATTCCTGCTAGGATTTATTTATACCTCTGCACCCTGATGAAGGTGAATAATTTTCTGTGTAGGGAGAAAGAACACTTAAGATGGAAACTCTCAACTCCAGTTGTTCCCTTTGTCATAATTAAGCAAAGACTGAGCTGGTTATTCTTGATACCATAATAGGTATTTGAGTGTAATGATTTGTGATAGGTTTGATTTTTGTCCCATATTGCCTCCTCTTTCTGGATTCTGCATTCCTGTACTGTTGCCATTGGCCTTGGCTAAGTGACTGGCCTTGGAAGTGGTTTGTACGGCCATGGAGCAGAGTTCTGAAGAGTCACTGTGAGGCTGTCCTGTTGCTTTTCTCTCTGTGCAGTGGGAAGGCTGATATCCAGACAGGGGTTGTTTCTTTATCCTGGATCTTAGAAGGGAAGAGAACATGAAAAGCACTGTAGAACACATAACATGAGTGAGAAGTTAGAAATAAACTTTGTTCTGTCAAGCCATTGAAATGGAATCATTTACTCCCATGGCATATGATTAAAAAACCAGTAAAATTTAATACAGGGCTTCAGAGAAATTATTAAGAAAGCAGAAATGGAGAAAATATACTTTGTAGCAATCCTCTGGGGTGGGGATTCTGGGACCTATCAGCCTTTTGTGCTTTTTATGGGTGTGTGTGTGTGTGTGTGTGTGTGTGTGTGTGTGTGTGTGTGTGTGTATTACAGTATCAGATCTTGGAACTGCTTTACCTGAAGTTCTCTATGGCCTGTACTCCTGGAAGAAGAAAAACGGGTATTGTCCCATTGCTTTGGTCTTGGCAGGCCAGGCCTGGAAGACTTGTTACACAATTTCAATTTGCTTTATTTCTGTTTGTGAAAGATTGACTTATTCTGCAGATCCTGTCAGTTGAAGTGCCAATATTACAGAGTATAAAAGTTGCATTTCCTTTCCCATAGTTCACTTCTCTGTAAAGTTTCTCACTTAATTGCAGAGTGTTGGAATCATTTTAATTTTCAGGCTTTTTATTATCTAAATTAAAACATGATAGAATTATATATTTTTTCTCTAGGTCTTCTATGTATTTCATTTGACATGAAATGCCTAATTCTTGGTCGTGACACTAAAGGGTGAGTGCCCTGCTGTGGTGATGAAGTTGCTAAGCGCTATAAATTAATTTCCCTATCAAGCATCATTGCCAGATAATATAAAAATTATGTTTCCAAGAATTTTAAAGCTATGGTTCTACTTTTATTCATTGAAAGGAAAAAAAATGTTTGATTTTCTTCTAATGGAGCTAAATTGATTGCTTATATCTTACCAAAATAAAGAGAATAACATATCTTTTATCTCTTTTCCAAGGGTCTAAATGTCATCAGATTATTAGCTAAACAGGAATACACTGATTCTTTTGGTGTGTTTATTTCTCTAAGTTATATTGCCAGGGGAGCGCAGCTAGAACCTTCCCTAGGATAAATGGCATTTGGAGGTTTGCCCTGATCCATAATCATACTGTACACAAGCAGCATTTCAGGACTGTTGTCCAAGATGAGTGAGGCAACTCTGCCCCAGTGTTAAAACAATATCAAAAATATCTAGAGAAAAGATCCTTCTGGTGCAATTGGCAGTTAAGCTGTCCCTCTTCTGTACAACCTGGTGAAAGGACTGCCCCCCTCTGTTCCACATGATGTACAGGATCAAAGCCTTCTGTGGCATTCATGTCCAAATGTGGCCACAGAAGGAGGACTGAATGAGAATACCATGTGGTTTATGCTATACTTTACCAGGTCTAGAAAATATTCTAATGACCACATATAACCTGTTTTAGAGGAATTTAGGAGACTTCAAGGATAATCCCCTGCACCACACTTTTGCCCTCAAAAGCCACAAGGAAAGTTTTTGATAGCATTTTAGATATAATTACTCTTCAAGACTTAGACAACCTAGAGAAACATAAGTGGCTTTTCAAAGATGATTGGGAATTACAAAGAACGGTCTTTTTTCTTTTTAATGATTTATGCCACAACCTCAATTTCAATTTAAACTGTATATATTTTAGTTACTACTAAAAATATTCCACAGAGGAATAATAAGTCCTCTGGTGGTTAACATACAAACTGAATTATTCTGTCAGCATTTGAGAAGTGTTTTTTAAGGAAATGGATCTAAGAGAACAGCAAGTTCCAAACATGAAAATACATGCTGATTTAACACAGTTTTAATCTGAATGATTAGAATTTTTGTTATAAGGAATGGGGCCTTGGATCATGAGTCAGGTTTGTTATTGGTGAATGCGGTTCTGAATGTGGTACTCCTGGATAACTTTTCTGTATTTTATCTTAATAATAAATATTATTTTAATTGACAAAGTATATTTGCATGAGAATTGGTCCATTACTAATAATTGTAATTATTGCATTTATTGATAATATGTTTAATGCTAGATAGATTATACGCCAAAGACACAGGGATGAGCTGAATGATGCATTGTCTTGAGGGATAGCTTTAAAGCCTGAGTCTTGGGGGAAACCT
Organism: Proteles cristata cristata; assembly: GCA_017311185.1. Classification (NCBI taxonomy): domain Eukaryota; kingdom Metazoa; phylum Chordata; class Mammalia; order Carnivora; family Hyaenidae; genus Proteles; species Proteles cristata. Next base: position 378,397 of record JAESUZ010003861.1, on the reverse strand, counting down.
GAGAGAAGGAATGTATTTGCTGGGAAAGCAGTGGGAATCTTTCATTCTGGTGTAAATTTTCCTAGAAGACTATAAAGGCAGGAAGAAGAGGTGGTAATATAAGCAGTATTAATAAAATACTGAAATATTCAGTTGGATTATGATATCTGACTGAGTGTTTTGAGGCTTATAGCGAACAGGCTCTCTACTGGCCTCCAATAATATCCACATCCTGGTATTTATACCCTTGTGTAGTTGTCTTTCTTCAGCTATACACTGACCCAGTGACTTGGTTCTCTCCAGTAGACTAGAACCAAAGAGATGGGGTCTCACTTCTGTGATAAGCTTACAAGAGACTGGAACTTGCCATTTGATAGCTGTAGCCTATAGTCAGTAGCTTGATAGTTTTATAAACTTCCCCTTGCTGGCTTTGATAAAGCAACTTACGCGTGAGGGGAAGCCCACATACAAGAAAATGAGTCCTCTGGAACAGAAAAATGAGTTCTGCTAGAAACTGAGGCCATTAGTCCAAGAGCCCTTGAGGAACTGAAATTCTGCCAACCTCATGTAATTGGCTTAGGAAGTGAATACTTCTCTAATTGGGCCCTCAGATGAGCTCCCAACTCTGTTTGTTGGTCTGATTGCATCCTTGTGAGAGACTCTAAGGCAGAGGACCCAGCTTCCTGATATACAGAACTTAATATAAATGTGTTGTTTTAAGTTGCTAAGTTTGTGATAATGTATTATACACCGAGAGAAAACCAATACATAATTTCTTAATCGTAATTGTGTTGTTAATTTTGTGATTAACTTCATGAGTATGAGATGCCTTGATGTTAAGATGTATACATATAGTGTGCACTTAGGCACAGCTCAGTGTATAAAAGGAATTGATAACAGTAGTTTCCACATTCAGTGTGCAGCATAATCACCTGGAGCGCTTGTTAAAACAGCTAGCTGACCCCCTCACTCTAAGTCTTTAATTCAGCAAGTCTGCTTCTTCAAAATTCACATTTCTAAGAAGTGTCCAGGTATTGCAGTTTCCTTTTGCTACCAGGACAAGTTACCACAAACCTAAAGGCTTTAAATATTAGCTTATAATTCTGGAGGGCTGAAGTCAGAAATATGTCTGTGTGGATTAAAATCAAAATGTCCTCTTCCAGAAGCTCTAGGGAAGAGTGTGTTTTCTTGCTTTTTCAGGCTTCCAGAGGCTGCCTGCATTACTTGGCTTGTGGCCCCTTACTTCATCTTCAAAGCCAGTGATGTAGCATCTTCGGATCTTTCTGACTCTGACCCCTGACTCTCCTGCCCCTCCCTCTTTCGCTTATGAAGACTCTTGTGATTACATTGAGCTCAACTGGATAATCCAGGATAATCTCCTCAAGACCTTTAATTTAATTGTAACCGCAAAGCCTCTTCCTCTATGTAAGGTAATATTTACAGGTTTTAGGATTAGGATATGGGCATTTCTGGGGACCCATTACTCTGCCCTTCACATGGGTGACATTGTAGTGCTGGTCCAGGGACTACACTGTGAGCATCAATGATTATAGATAATTGTAAGAACTGAGCTCTGTCTTCTTTGCATTCTCTCTGAGTCCATCATGCCCACTCTTAGCCTTGCTCTTCCTAAGATCCACAGCTTTTGTTCTCTCTGTGGACTTAGAAACTTCTTGCCTCAGTATTCATATATGCCTCACAGAATCTCTCAGGAGTCTCACTTGAATGTAGGGAGAAGTTTGCTGCATTGATGATAATTTAAATGCTTATTAACCAGGCAGTTATTTCTGATTTTTGATTTTTATCTATGTTTTTTTAATGTTTATGTTTTACCGCAGCAAAAATCTTTCCTTTGGTGATACAGTATTTTGTTTTTCTCTGTGTCAGGCAAACTCTACATTGATTTTAAAGCTCCCTATATTTGTTTTTCAGAATTAAATAAGAGAGATTCAAAGATACCACTATATTAACTAAGAACAATAATAGGCTAGAAATATCTCCTACAAAAACTTTTTTTACACTTTCATATTTTTTTCATAAAATACTTCATTTTTTTCTCTAATATGTAAATGCATACATGAATATGTGGGTATTGATTCTGGCATTTAAATATATTCATTCTGAATAATTAAGATAATTTCTTAATAATTCCCTTTAAGAGAAGCATAATTGTTGTCAGTCAATTAAATGATTAAGACTGAAGCTTAAAAAATATGTCATTTGCTCTTGTCTCTCACCTTATATAGTGGCATAATTTTAGAATTAGATATATGGGTATCTTTGTGTCACAAAACTGTCTTAAAAGACAGGGATACATTTTTAGATTTAATGTCTGTATATTTTCCCTCCTAGCATGCTCAGGGGCAATGGTGGATTTACCTCTTTGAAGGACCGAATCCTTCTCAGTTAACTCACCCTGTTGTTCAGAATGCCAGGGGATTTGCCAGATTTGATTTGGGAGTATGAGGGATGTTAAGGGTCAAAAAAAAAAAAAAAAGAGAAAAGAAAAAAAGAAAAAAGACTCTAGCTCTAGAATCTCAACATGTGCCACAGTTGATTACCGTTTTAGGATCAGGATGATTATATGCAGGTGGTATTTAACTGTGTTTTACTGGGTGGGCCGCTTGGTGATCTTCTGCTATCCTGTGTTCCAGAATATTTGGGATTTGTATGGATAAAACACCTTATTCATCTCTTTATCTGTGTAGTGCTCCTGTGCAAATGTAGGAGCAGATGTCAGGGCCCTTGGTGGTCTTCTCTGCACCCCTGCTTTCACCTTTACAGCCACTGGTAGCAGTTGCTGCCTGGAGCGAAGAATAACGGACCGCCACATTTTAATCCCAGATGACATCAGAAATTGGGGTTTGCATCAAGTTGATGTGTTGATTCTTCATTAATGTGGCATAAGAAATGGAAAGTATAGAACGTTTTTAGGTTTTTTTTTTTTTCAAATGAAAGATAAATTGGATCTCGAAGGGCCTTCCTCACTAAATGTTTCTGTGTGCCCATAGACCAGCTATATCTGGCCAGTACCTAAGTGTGGAAGGGAAATAAAAGCTAATGGGCACCTGTGGCTATTTACTTCCTCCAGTATAGATCAAGTTGAGAGGTAAGGAAAGTCTCAGGTTATTGTCAACAAAAGTATTATAAAGTAATTTTGGAGGACTTTAAGTTTACCATGTCTAAATTAACTCTTAAATGAAAAATAACTTTTGATAACTTTCTTTTAACTGAAGTTTGTGTAGTAAACCTTCAAATCCAATCATTAACAGTATTAGAGGAGTGGGGATGTGATTCATATGAAACATTCCTTCTGATTTTTTGAAACAAATATTTTTACTTGATTTGACTGTGTTGAATATGTACACTCACAGATTTTCTTGTTATTTTCCAAGTACGTACTGTATATGATTTTAGATTTATTTTCAGTATTTTATAAATTTCATTCATATTAAGGATTTCTAACTTGTGACATTGGTGATGTTATGTGAAATAGTTGACATTTTATATGGTAAAGTTAATGTTTTCAGTACATTCTTTCATGAAAAGAAGTCAATTCTTTCATGAACCTCAAGAATTATAGATAAATTTATATACTGAGCCGCCAGTTAGAGACCAGCTAATGTACATTTATTATTCTCTCTGTATAACATTCAAAGTAGATATTTTCTGAACATTTTTTAGATTTAAAGACATTTGCTCTCCTAAATTATTTTAGTCCATCTCCAGGGAGTTCTGTTGCCGACTTATCGGATGTGAGACAATTTACCCACTATAAAAATAAGTGAAAGTAATGTGATGTGCCAGATTTCTAGTGGAGTATGAGTAATCATCCTGTTGGCATGGCAAGAGGATTCATAGAAAAACACTCCTTTGTCATTATTGCTGAAAATTACTTGTAATTGAAAGCCTTTATAAAGCTGGTAGATTTGATTCTAAACCAAAAACAAACAAAAGCTTCTTTTGTCCCTTAGCATATTTCTATATGAAAGATGTGTTTCTCCTTCTACCACTCATCATTTAATAAATACTTATTAATTACTCACTATGGCTAAGATACTATGGTGGGTAATGAGAGAAATACAGGGAGGGAAAGATGCTCAAAGATATGCAGACTGTAATTGATCATTGTCCAAAGAGTGATGCAAATACAGTGAGTGCTGGGGACTTAGATGGGGGAAAAAAAGATGGTTTCCAAGTAGGATTTAAAGGGGAAGCTTACAGATTCTAGCAAAAGAACCACAAATTGATTATAGTAAAATAGGGCAGGCACAGGCAAATGACAAGAAACTGGCAAAACTGATGTTCCTTCTACTCCTGGTATGGGCATTTAGCCATATTAGAAGGCTTAAAAATAATTATCCAACTATATTGACACATTTTCTTGTGAAAAGTTGAAATTATCAATAAGTCCATTTAAAATATGGTTTTATATTTAATATCACAAATGATAAATCTATTCCTATAATATACTTATGCCTTTTTAAGTATGAAATATGATTAGTAAAATATTTAAGCTTATTTATTTCATCTTCACCTCAACTTCCAAAAATATATATTTTAGTGTGTGTTTTATTATATATATACACACACACAATTAGGTTAAAATGGTAAGCATAAGTACTTTCAAATAAGTAAATCTGCATATATTATTTATGTGTGCTCAAAAATATTTTACTGCCAGATGGACATGATCAAAGTAATTTGGTTCCTTTTCTAAAGCAGAAGACATGCTTCTTTCCCCCCTATTAGTCAACTTTCTCTTATCATTCAGCTTATCCAGAAAGCTTTAACTTCTCAATCCCCTTCTAGATCAGAAGTGGACAGAACTGATAGTTGTCTGTCACCATTCCCTATGAAATCTGAGGCATTCTTTAAACCATGACCCCTGAAACCCTTCTCTCTGAAATGTTCATTCTTTTGACTGGCACATATACCTATATTTTCTATTTTATTATTTATTCTTGCTTTTCTGTATCCTGAAAAAATTTGAGCTACCAACTCATTCTGTAAAATGTTAGAGATGGGATCCCCAAGTGACTGCAGCTTTTGGGGCAGTTACAGTTAATCATGAGAACTCATAAACGTGTATTTTAATACAGATTGAGTTCCATAGCGGTTTATTTCTTGCCTCCTTTTGAACAGGTATGTGACTTTTGAGTAAGAAGACATAGGGAGAGGGGATCATCATGTGATAGGTTTGGTGCACATCACTATGCTGCTATTTCTTAAACGTCATATTTAACGGACTGAATGATGTGAGCTAAACATTGAATATCCCTTTTTACCATGTACAAGGATGGATTTTAGCATTCATTTGCTATAAGTGTTAAAAGGGACAAGGGGCGCCTGGGTGGCTTAGTCGGTTAAGCATCCGACTTTCGCTTGGGTCATGATCTCGCGGTTCGTGGGTTCAAGCCCCGCATCGGGCTCTGTGCTGACTGACAGCTCAGAGCCTGGAGCCTGTTTCAGCCTGTGACTCCCTCTCTCTCTGACCCCCCCTGCTCACGCTGTCTCTCTCTCCTAAAAATAAATAAAACATTAAAAAAAAAAAAAAAGGGACATCTGAATGGCATTTCCAGGAGACTGAAGGCAGAAGCGGTACAACGTCACCTGGGAGCTTGTTAGAAATGCAAAACCAAAAAAGAAAGGAAAGAAGGAAGGAAGAGAAGAAGGAAGGAAGGAGGGAAGGGAAGAAAGGAAGGGAGGAAGGAAGACAGGAAGGCAGGAAGGTAGGCAGGCCCCACACCAGACCTCCTAAATCCGAACCTTACGAGGTAGAGCCCAGAAGTCTGCATTATAACAAGCTTTCGGATAACTCTTACACACACTAAAATTTGAGAAGTACTTCTAGGGAACAAAAATATTGATTTAGACTGCCACTTCAGAATAGACATGAAATCTTTTGAAATGAGGAAACTATGTCAGAAGGTTCTTATGTGCTGCCATGACCCACTGATGTATTACGAAGCAGGAAATGAGCTAGTCACATAAAGTTTCATAGCAATAAAGAATTACATTTTGATTTCTCATTTTTATGGAGAATAAATTTAATTAAATAAAATTGTATTTTATGCAATTGTATGTGGTGAGCAGGTATCCATGAAAATGGTTGAAGGTGATCCAGGAAGGAAAGCAGATTAATCCATGCACTAATTATCACAATTACTGTGCAATAATGGGATGGACAGTAACACTTAACTAAAGCTACTTATGCTTCTGTTTCTCCATCAAAGAAGAAAACCACATCTCTTATGAGAAAGGTGAATCTAAATGCTGGATATAGAGGAGGGAAAAGAAGGCCTGAGTAATGAGGCAGGAAAAAAAATCAATAGGAATTAAATATTTAAAAAATATTTTGTTCAGTATTCTCCCTGAAATACAAGCCAAGCGTGTTTACATATGAATCAGTTTTAGCTTGTTAATTGCTGCTTGCCATTCCTGTGTTCCTGTAACAGTTCAATGCCTAGATGATGCTCTGCTAAAATAAATAAAATAAACAGCAGTGTTTAACAGCTCACTCATACTGATCCTTTTTACTATGTGTCAATTTGTCACCCTTGGTTGAACAAGGAAAATATGCCATATAGAAACCGATAGCCTCTTTCCCTGAATTACACATGTTTGTGTATCATCATTTATATTTTCAGCAGGGAGTGGCAGAATTTATGCCACTTATTATCCATTGTGTCTAATTCAGATCCTAGCAATTTGAGACCTGTTTATAGTTTCATTTAAATGAATGTTGCCCAGTGTAGGAAATAAGGCCAGCTACCCTCCCACAGTACCGCCGCTTTCATGGATCATGCAGAATGGCTTAATAGGCCTTATTCTATTGTGCTTTGCTTTATTGTACTTCACAGATACTGTATGTTTTAGAAATTGAAGGTTTGTGGTAACCCTGTGTGGAGCAAGTCGGCAACGTTTTTTCAAAACAGCATTTGCTTTTTGACATTTCATGTCTCTGTGTCACATTTGGGTAATTCTTGAAATATTTCAAAGTTTTTTGTTATTATATTCATTATGGTCATTTGTGATCAGTGATTAGGACTCCCTGAAAGCTCAGATGGTGGTTAACATTTTTTAGCAGTAAAGTATTTTTTAATTAGAGTATATATTTTGTTTTTCAGAGATAATGCTATCACACACTTAACAGGCTGCAATATAGTATAAATATACCTTTCATATACACTGGGATACTGAAAAATTGCATTTGACTTGCTTTGTTGTGATACTTGGTGTATGGCAGTGGTTTGAAACAGAACCTGTAGTATCTCTGGAATATTCCTTTTGTAGATGGAGATGTGGAAACCTTTTCCCTACCCTCAGCTATACCCTTAACTTCTTGCATAACCTCTCTGGACCTTATTTATCTAATATTTAAAACCAGGGAGTTGTATTAAATGATTGAAAACTTACAATGATTCTCACCACATAGGCAATGATCACTTTTTGGGTATAGTTCAGGAAAGGGCTAGCCAGGAAGGATGTAATCTGGAATAAAGTTTAAGGGAAATTCATCATCTAAAATTTAAATGAAAATTATTCAGGAACCCAATGTTAAATTATGCTTATAAAATTTCTTTTTGAGACAAAGTGCTATGTTAGCTACCCTGTGCTGAGAAATCTTGGAAGCATTGGCAATAATTTTAACACCACTAAAAGCACAGCTCTCTTTCTGTGCCTTACTGTCTCTTCAGGTGTATGCTTGCTGATATCATCATCAAGGTTGCCCTTGAGCTGTTTAAAGCATTATCAATGGGAATTCTATAGTGCAGTAGGATATATAACTGCCATATATAACTTAATATCTTTTTACTCTGAGTATAGTTGACATATGATGTTACATTAGTTTCAGGTATACAATGTACAGTAACCCTATATCTTATGCTGTGCTCACCATGAGTGTAACTACCGTCTGTTACCATGCAGTACTACTGCAATACCACTGATTATATTGTGTGCAGTACCTTTTATTCCCATGCTTTTACTCATTCTGTAACTGGAAACCTGCATCTCCCAGTTCCCTTCACCTATTTTGTCTATGCTCTCCCTCCCCCCACCTCCTGTCTGGCAACCATCAGTTCTCTGCATTTATATAGATATGATTCTGATTAGTGTTTCTTATTCATTTTTTTAGGTTCCACATATAACTGAAATTATATGGTATTTGCCTTTCTCTGTCTGACTTATTTCACTTAGCATAATACCTTCTAGGTTCCTTCATGTTGTTGCAATTGTCAAGATCTTATGCTTTTTTATGGCTGAGTAATATCCCATTATATTGTATGTATACATATTATATCTTATTTGCGCACTCATCTGTCAGTGGACAGTTAGGCTGTTTCTGTATCTTGGCTATTGTAAATGATGCTGTACTAAACATAGGATGCTTATGTCATTTTGAATTAGTGTTTTCATTTTTGGGGAGTAAATACCCAGTAATGGAATTAATTGGATCATATATTTATTTCTGCCTTTTAATTTTTAGTATCTTTTCAGTAGAAAACCATAACCTGTCTTACTTGATTAATGGCCTTATAACATATATATTTAAATAGTTATTACAGTCTTTAAGAAATAGAAAAGAGGGACACCTAGGTGGCTCAGTTGGTTAAGCATACAACTTCAGCCCAGGTCATGATCCCACAGTTTGTGAGTTTGAGCCCTGCATCAGGCTCTCTGATGATAGCTCAGAGCCTGGAGCCTGCTTCCTATTCTGTGTCTCCTTTCCTCTCTGCTCCTCCCCTGCTCACGCTCTCTCTTTCTGTCTCTCTCTCTCAAAAATAAACATAAAAAAAAAAAAAAAAAAAGAAAAGAAAAGATGTCTACAACCGAGACTGGACAAGTCCTTTCTAAGGGTCACCATCATTATGCCCTTACTATGTGCATGGACAACAGAAAATTTTTTCTAAGGCCTCTAGTGGGAGGATGTATGTATGTATGGATGTATGTATGTTTATTTCATTTTGAGAGAGAGCATGCATGCAGGGGAGGGTCAGAAAGAGAGAAGGAGAGAGAGAACCTTAGGGAGGTTCTGCACTCTCAGTGCAGAGTCCCACATGGAGCTCAATCTTATGAACAGTGAGATCATGACCTGAGCCAAAACCAAGAGTTGGAGACTTAACTGAATGAGCCACCCAGGCACCCCAAATCTATTGGTTTAAATCATGAATTTAGAGATCTATTCCCTAGTCTGAGTTTGAGCAAAAATCTCTACAGATGAAATTGAATGTTTTTGTTTTATGTTTTTACTCTTGGGGCACACACATCAATTAGGGGCTTGAAGATGATTGTAGTCTCTCTTATCCATTTTCTTCTTCATAATATGTGAGGTTTATTTTGTTTTAATCTCTCAGCTTTACAAACAGCATTAATCAGTTTACCATGAATTTAAGGGCGTTGGAGTCAAGAGAGCACAGTTGTAAATCTATGTAGTATAACTTAGTGCAGAAAAGTGAGGGATGTAATGCTTGTCATCTTTGAAACTCAGTTTCCTTATCTGTAACACCTATAACCTGCCTACATCAAAAGGCGGATGTAGCCATTGCATTCTATATTCTGCATAAATTTCTTTCCATAATGTCACAAATGTATTGAGCACTTGATTAAGGGATCTAATTTTCTTATAGCTGAAGAACAGATACAACTTAGACTGAGGAGTTTAGCCTTTTACAGATTGAGGAGTTGACGATATTGTATACTATGGAAATAGCCACTGAGAAGTCCAGGTCTAAGAGAGCATGGCATATGACAGAGAAGTAGATGCAAGAGTAAGGGCAGATTGGTCAGAACTAAGTGTGTAGAAATAATCTGAGCCAGTTCCTGAAGGTCCCTCTCTACTAGGGTAAGAAATTTGTATTGTATTATATGGGCAATAAACGACACTTGACCTGTTTCAGGCAGCTGAATGACTGGCTTGATTTATGTTTGAAAGGCGGTGATTCCACTGTCATTCATCCCTTGATTTGTTCCTGTATCGCCACCACCCATCTGGTTTTTTACCCCTTTACTTTCTCCTCATATACTGGCTCCACACTTGATTCACTTGTTTCCTTGAGTTTGCTTTCCTCCTCACTTGTCTGCAAGAGCTCAGCTTTAACTCATTTCTTAGCTTTTCCTTCCCCAGGTTATCAGACTTTGCCATAGAATTCTGGTCTTTGAGCTCCTAATCCAATGATGTCTGGCTGCCTGCACCCTGTCTGTGTATCACAGATGGAATGGAGGTAGAAGAAAGCAGCAGTCCTGTTTTGCCGAGTTTTCTTTGGCTTTTGCCACTTAAGATCAGCTCTCTTCCCTTCAGACAGTGGTTCTCCTTAGTATAATATTATGGATTCATCTTAATCCACTTTGTAAACTCATCTAAATCTTGTCCTTTGATGTCAGACAGATTTAAATTTTAATGTCAGTAGTAACTCTTATTAATTGAGTTAATTTGGACAAGTTGCACAATTTCTATGAGCCTCAATTTCCTCACCTATTAAATGGGGCTGTCATGATTGTTGGGTTGTTAAAGTAGTTAAATTTATGGCAAGTGATGATTTGGTTAGCAAGTATTTAACCATGGCACAGCCAGCTTTTTCTTGATAGTGATATGAAGACCCTTGATCGTCCAAGACCTCTCCCCAGACTATGGTACAAAAAGGTCCTATGGCCTAGTTCCTGAACTTCTCACTCTACTGGTTGCATTCTCTACTGCATTCTGACCATGCACTTGAGAGAAGGAGTCATTGAGGACAGGGGCACTCTATCCTTTTCTTTCTTTTTTTTTTTTTTAAATTAAAAAAAATTAACGTTTGAGAGAGAGAGAGAGTGTGTGAATGGAGGAGGGACGGAGAGAGACAGAGAGACAGACACAGAATCCAAAGCAGCCTCCAGGCTCTGAGCTGTCAGCACAGAGCCTGATGTGGGGCTCAAACTCATGAACCGTGAGATCATGACTGTAGCTGAAGTTGGAGGATCAGCTGACTGAGCCACCCAGGCACCCCCACTCTATCCTTTTCTTGTGCATTTTGTTTGCACTAAAGGTATGTTAGTTTGATGGTGGAAGCACTTTAAGCTAAATCTGATCATTATTTTTCCTGCCTTTTGAATATAGACTAGCGTTTGGTTGACTAACTCCGTCAAATGTGATAACATGAGTTCGATAGGAATTTTTCCTGTTCAATTTGAGATGTATAAGAAATACCCCATGTCTTCTTTTTAACTCAAATCAAATGAAATATGACTGTGTTTTCATCATGCTAGGTGTGCAGATAATTCAGTCTTTGGGATGTTGGTTCTTTTCCTCTTCTGAAAGAATTCCAAGGATTTTTGGTGGTACATAACACTATGGTTGTTGGGAGCCATTCTGAGCCCACTAGTCGAGAAAACTCCTGGTGAGGTTAAAGCAAGTTTGCACAGTCTCTTGCCAATCAGATGATGACCGATATCCACCCCCACTCAATTATTTCTGCTTGAGCACTGACCCCTCGGGTACCTTGTTGATCAATATCGGGAGTGACTTGTCCCCTTATTCTGGCCCTGGTATGATGACTGCACCTTGTGAAGGAACTTATTGTGGGAACTTCTTCTTTTGGTTATGGAAACAGACATCGTGTCTCCAGAAGGTCCTGTTTCCCTCCATACTTTCCCTTGAGCTATGAACAGGCTAATGACCCCTAGTCATAAAAGATTGACCTTTACATGTACAATTCTGTTTCTACCGTTGCATTAGTCCAAGATGTTCATACAGCTCAACATGCAAATCAACTAACCAAAAATGTCTTTCATGCCCTAGCTATTCAAGAAATCATGAAAGTAGACACAAAGGTAAATGCACTCAAAGAGGCTATTCTATGTATTGGAAATAAGCTAAACTCTTTAAAGGTATGGTTGGCTCTCTGGTGCAATAAAGCATATAACTGGAAAACCAAGTCTTGCCCGGAGACAAAGAGCCTAACTTAGAGAGAAGGAACAGATAAGGGCAGAAGATAAGTTAGTACATACACCTTTGCTAACTGATGGTGTATAGCAGCCCCTTCCCTAAGGCCTACTTTCCACAAACACCTTCCCTTACCCTGGCAGCTGTGATGAGGATGGATAAGAGTATATACAAACTTATGACTTAATCTTAGTGTTATTATAATATGAACACCTTGTTATTTTCTTAGTTACTCAACTTCACTATAATTGGGGCTGTTCTGCAAGAGGACTTCTGTAAAACCTGTTTCTGTACATTTTCCAAAAACACCTTATCACAAAGAGCTGTCCATTGTAAAAATTCCATTTCCTGATGCCATGTTAACTTTTGACCTATAAATAAAGACAACAAAACCGACAGGACAGAGATGCCTGCCTGGTGATCAGAAAGGATCTCGGGGCTCTCTTACTGTCTTTCGCCGACACCGTCCATCCTTCAGGGACCCCTGGACCTGTCGGAGCCGGCGCGGCCTCCGACATATGGTAAAGCCTCCTGATATACATACACACTGGTCACCACTAATATTTCCATTTTCTGGACTTGCAGAGTCCCTGAGGTTGATAGATTCTGCTTTTATATCAAGTGCATTTAAGGGATTCTTGGGCAGGGCCTCAGAGCACAGGCCAGCCATACAACGTGCAAGGCTTACTTCATGTTTCTCTTAAATTCTTTCTCTCTTCAGGCATACCAGGGGTTGAATGTTAGAGTCATAATTCTTGGCTTCCTTCTACTTCCAGACTCTCTTCTTTTCCTCTGATCTTGAGTACCTCCTCAGGGCACCCACCTCTTTTCCCTTTCCCTTGGATATGATTTAGGGTGATCTTCACTCTGAAAGACCTTAAAAAGCAAAATCCCAGAAAAGAATATTGTTTTCAGATATCTATGCTCTAGGAATTTTCACACAAATTCCTCTTCTGGGCAAAGAATTCAGAAAGCTTTGGTTGCTACTTTGCTAGGAAAAGAGAACAGGAAAATACATGTAAGTTAGTTAAGAACAAAACACAAATATATCCATAAATGTCGCAGCACATGTTTTACAGTATTTGGAACATATTATAAGTTCAAAAAGTTCCCTTCTTGCTGTTACCCTTTTCTCATTTTCCTTTTCCCCAAAACTGATGCATTGATTAGTTTAAAGAAAAAAAAATGCCTAATCTTAGCTAATGCCAATACTGAGTAAAATAATTTGAAATATTAAGTGATGTTGAGATTGCTTCCCTGTGTCTCCATTGTCACTGATCCTACTTGATATCCAGACCTTTCCATATGTAATCTTCCAGTGTATAAGAAGGCTGAAGCTCTTTTTCTGGTGTTTGCTAAAAGCTTTTAATCCTCACTCTACTCTCTTCTCCTCATCAGATCATCCAGTTGGTTGATCTGGGGAAGCTGCTAAGAGCACCTTGTCTCATTTCCTTACTCTTGCAAACCATTTTGGACGGACCCTACTTGAGAGGTTTACCTGTCTCTTCCTGGAGTTCCCAGTCATGTGAGCACTGCACTTTTTACTACATTCTTGGTATATGTTTGTGACCACACAGATGTGACATCATTAGTTTTGACTTCAGAACCAAATTTTGGGTGAAGGTTTATTTGCCTCTACAGGTAACCACAACTCTCAAAGAGAATATACAACTTAAAAAAAAAAAAAAAAGAGAGAGTGCCAACTTATTGAATTTAAATTACAAAATGTTCTTGAAATTTATAGCACACACAATAGTCGTGGACCCAAAACAAGCTTTATTTGTGTGTTCAGTGCTGCTTGATTGTAAAGTTCCAGTATCTTGGCATTTTTTTCGAATTTATATCTTGACTTCTTAACTATTAAAGAGCACTATCAGTAAATGGAATGAAGAGTTTTAGAAATACAAGATACCACATTTGCTTGGTCCTGTAGGTCATATCCCAGGGGGATTTAATAATCCACTGATACAAAGGGGGTACTCTTGGCTCAGATTCCTAGGTGGAGTCCAAGGAGGCTGCAAGCCTCTTAGAGAAGCCTTGTCTAGCATGGCCCTGGAAGAGCATGGCGGCTGACCCTGCAGCTCTTGTGGATGCAGTATGGAGAAACAACTGGCCAGGGGAGACAGATGAGAGGCGAGTAGGCAGTGAAAGCTGAGAAAGTTGAAGGAACAGAGAGATCTGGGAGGAGTCCAAGAAGTAGAGTGGAGCAAACCTCATAATAGAGACCATACCCAAGGCTTTAGATACCAGAGAGGACACCAGTGCATAGTTTTCAAAGGCCAGGTACATTCATACATCCAACTGTATAACCAACATCCTGAATTTAACATATGATAATTCTTGATCTGTCTCTTAATATTAGTTGATTTTTGCTGTAGTAATGCTCCATAATGGCATTAAGCCCCCTAACTATTAGTGATTTACAATAATAAATATTTCTTTTTCACCCATGGCTCTTCAGGTTGACTGTAGTGGCTCTGCTCTAGGCTGTGAGTCAAGTTTAGGTTCACTTTGCATGTTTTCTCAGTGTAAAAACTAAGCTGAAGAGACAGCTCCCTAATTTGAGCATGTACAAGCAAGATAGAAGGAATTTGTATTCCTCCATGTGGAACTAACCCATGGTGACTTTTGTCCATGTTCCATTGGAGAAAGGAAAAATCAAAAGCTTTTAAAAATTAATCATAAAAATTAAATGTGTATAGTATAAAATCTGGCATGCACATATCTGTACATCATATGATGAACATGTAATTATAGTAATTGAGATTATACTACCTATGCACTTTTACTTTTTTTAGACTTTATTGTAAAGTGTTATAAAAAGTTATATAAACATTTTTTAAAATATTAAATAATATTTCATTGGATATATTAACTATAGTTTTCTTAACTATATGACCCTACTAAGGGACATTAAAACTACTTCTGATTATTTAATTAAATTTTGCTGCAGTAAGCATCTTCAGATATGAAATTATAAATCATACATCTGTAGTACAATTAAATTTTTAAAAAAATGAACTAGTTTCAACAACCAAGGCATTTCAAAGTAATTTAATTAGGTTGGATCATATGAAACTATTGATATTTGATAATATTTGGCCTTAAATATAATATAATATAATATAGTAAAATAATCTAAATAAATAAATAGACTTCAATAGTCTAAGTAAAATCTATTTCACAATCTCTTTATGCCTTAGTTTATCCTGTCTCTTTAATTAAATCTCTTTCCTTAAGCATACCTATTATACGTTGAAATCAATTTATTTCTGTTTGCTTTTCTGTTTTTTTAATGTTTTATTTATTTTTTTATTGAGAGAGAGAGAGAGAGAGAGAGCGAGAGCGAGCGTGAGCAGGGGAGGGTCAGAGAGGGAGGGAGATACAGAATCTGAAGCAGGCTCCAGGCTCTGAGCTAGCTGTCAGCACAGAGCCTGACATGGAGCTCGAACCCACAAATTGTGAGATCATGACCTGAGCCAAAGTCGGACGCCCAACCGACTAAGCCACCAAGGTGCGCCGATTTTCTGTTTTAATTACTTGTATTCAACCACAGATTTTTATTAAACAAGTTTTATTATATATAAACATGGTCTTACCCACATTATTTTGCCAAGAGTTGGAAATCGTGAATGATCTTTAGAAATAAGGTAACCAATTCGTTACCTTAAGGGAAATTGGCACTTAAGATATTGATAAAATTAGGCAATTTTTTGAACATGTACATGTGGGATTAATATTTTGAAGATCCCATGAGCAAAATAGATAAGGAGTGCTAGTGTATTTCTTACCAATGTTTAATTTCAATGCTCTAAGTTGATTAAACTGGTTATCCTTAGTTGTCATTGTAGCATACAAAATACACACATAAGTAGATACTTGTTTTATTACTATTGACATTAACGTCCTACTTTTATTTCATTGCTTTGTTTTAATGTAGTATCAAGATGGAAAATATGTAACTTATAATTTACTCATATTATCAGAATGAATTTTAACTTAAATTCAGGGAAAACAATTTTACTTACATATTTACTTAAGAGATAGCTATGTCAATTATTAGAATTCACCTCTTATTTTTTTTAATATTTTTATTTATTTCTAGGAGAGAGAGACAGCGTGAGCAGGGGAGGGTCAGAGAGAGAGGGAGTCACAGACTGAAACAGGCTCCAGGCTCCGAGCTGGCAGTCAGCAGAGAGCCCGACGCAGGGCTCGAACCCACGAACCGCGAGATCATGACCTGAGCAAAAGTCAGACGCTCAACCGACTAAGCCACCCAGGCGCCCCTAGAATTCACCTCTTGATAAAAATAAGTGCATATCAATTATTCAGTTATTATTTATTTACATACCATGCTTTACTTATTCCTTGAGAAGTTTTACGAGAAGCAAACTTGCCCAACACATATTTTACCTTGTGGATTGTTAGTGAGTTTGTTGATACCTGATAGATGTAGCTTACCCTTAAACTAGATGGATTTTATGGTGGAAAAAATCTAGAGGCCTACATTATAAATATATATGGGCAGTCAATAAAGAATAAATTCAAAGATATCACTTACATTTGTCTTTTTTTTGTGGCAACATTTTGGGGAGATCTTTAACAAGTTTGATCGTTTTATAATCAAATGTATAATTTGAAATGATAGACTGGTCTATTAGGACCATAACCAATATTTGTGTAGTACTTTATAAGTTTGGAAATACTTCATCATTTGATTTTTATGTGATCCCAGAAATGCTGGGAATCTTACTACATACGAGTTTAGAATAAAAGAGACCTCAACTACCCTTTAGTCCAACAGCCTAATTTCAGACCCTATTTGTGCCCATGATTGTGGGAGGATTGAATTTCTTGATACATCTTCTCAACTGCTCTGCGTGGTTTATCTCAGTAGTGGGACCATGTGACAGGAAAGTGGAAATACTAGTAGGGCTGCAAGACAAAATAGAGGACATAAGTTAAATTTGAATTTCAGTAAACAGTGATTTTTTTAGGTCCCATATAATATTTGGGATGTATTTGAAATTATTTGAAATTCAAAATGAACTAGAAGTCTTGCATTTTTATTTGCTAAGTATGGTGATCCTAAGAACTATTCTTGATAGAATATTGGAAAATAGTCTATACTTGAAATATTTCTGTTCCAAAACTTCAGATAAAGGTCTGTTGAGATCTAGTATCCAATCCATTAGAAGAACCAACTTTTAAAAAAATAATTTGGATATAGCACTCTTGCCATATAAAGAAATAATAAACACTGTTTGAGATACTCTTGCTAACACATCCAAATGGGATTGTGAGAAATGGAATAAAAAATAAAGCACAAAAGTGCTAAGATTGCCCATTGGTAGCTCTGATGAAATTGTGATGGGAAACTACAGTTTATTCTGTGCTCACTATATCCCAGTCACAAAATCTTGATAAAAGCATTATGATTCTAATTTCAGAGATGAGAAAGCAGAGAAGTCTAGAAATGAAATAACTTGCCATTTATTCTCCTAACTGGTAGATTTATGTTTACAAACTGAATCTGTTTGGATTTAAAAGCTTATAGTCTTTGTACTCCATTATAGTGTTGGATCAGAAATGAATGTGAAAAGGTTGCCTTGTCTGCATGTAGCCACTCGTAACTCCATGTTCTCCTACTCTGATACCATCTTAGCTAAAAGAATACTGATTGCATTGGGTTGCCTGTCCCTCAAGAAAGGCCCATATCCTAAACCCCAAGTGATTTATTCAGATAGTTTAAGCCAGTTGTAGTAATTGTTCCTTTCCTATAATTGGTAGAAGTGGTTTGAACATTTGAGCATATTTCAGAATCACCTGGAAGGCTTGTTTGTGCACAGATGATTGGGCCATACCTCCAGAGTTTCTGATTCTGTAGGCCTCGCATGAACTTGGAGACCTTCACATTTCTAATAAGTTGCTACTGATGCTGATGATGCTCATCAGAACTGCACATGGAGAACCACAGTGTTAGGCATATTGTGCAACCTGTTGTGGCCGATGATGTGAGGAAAGGCCTCTGGGAGGTTTTCTCATTCTTAAAAGACAATGTTTCCTTATTATTTGAAATAATTTGCAACATGCTTTTCTGTTACTTGAAACCAAAGTCATTCTAAGTGGTACAGATGAGTTAGAAGTTACTATCTCTGTTGTTTGTATATTTGAATTACTCATGGTAGGCAACCTAATGGATCCTGTTGTGTTTGCATAGTTTATATTTATAAACTTTTATTTCTATTTACTTTATTAGATGGAGTCATTACATTGAAAGACTATCATAAAAGTGCCTATTACAAGTACTAGTAGAAACAATCATAATCAGTAGAATTTATGATTTTCTCACAACAAAAGTATGCCAGTAGCCTGTGCAGTATGCTAGACACCAGTTCTGAGATGTGTATTTCTAGACCTGTCTGTTTTGTGTGCTGTTAAATGATTTTGGAACTAGACTAGTTTGTTGCTAAGTACATTGTCAACCATGGGTCTTGGGGCATTCTTTGTAGGCATTTGAAAACATAACACTCAGGATAGTTGTTTTGAGATTATTTTAAGAAAATATTCATTATTTCACATGCCTATCATAACTCATTCTTAAAATATATTAAATGTGGTAATGGCATTTGAAACAAGAATCAACACAAACCTCAACACACAGCAATGCTAGTTACTTCAGCTGAATAAAGGCTTGGCTTCTAAGGCTCTTATTCCTCTCTTTAGTTTCTGTGTAAGAAGTACTGACAAGTGCCGCTCTCTCTGATTCCACTAACAGCAGTGTCAAGGTTTGCTTTGTGGTTCGCTACAGAGCCACAAGTTGGTTTTTTTTTTCCTTCAATAACTAGCATTCCATTTTAAAAGCGTCTGTTCTCCTATGCTTATTTGATACAATAGAACTTTTTTGTCTTTGATCATTCAACCTCCAAAACAAACCCTATTCAAACTAAATTCATTGGCGAAGTACATGGCATCCATTTAGGCAACTTGTCCCATCATTATTTTCTACCCAATTGAAGTTACCTCTGTTACCTTGGTAACCAAACTAGAACTTTCTGCCAACAAACTTTACCTCCCCTGTGATTCCTTAGGATGTTCTGTAGCCTCTCTATCAGCTTTTCAAACCGAATTTTTATAAACTCAGGGCCTTTCAGTTGAATTGAAATTATGCGTCCCCCATCTTCCACTTTGAAAAGAAAATGGTAACTCTCTTTTGAGTAACTTAACCTTTTATTAAATTAGTATTTTTATATTATTAAAACGGCCTGCCTTTCTTTCTTTTATAAATAGTGAATGCTGTATGCCAGGCACTATTTAAATACTTTTTAAATATTAACTCATTCAACCGTCACAATAAGCCTATGAAGTAATACTATTATTTCCATTTTACAAATGAGGTAAATGAGGAACAGACACATTAAGCCACTTATCAAAGTTCACACAGATAGTGATAGAGACAAGATTTGAATCCAAACAGATTAGTTTCAAATATCTGAGCCATTATCAATCTTATATAAATGACAACTAGAAGTCCCCAAATCAGTGTTGTTAAGAAAATAATTTATGGATATATCTATATTAATAGTATTTTTACTAATGTTAACCACAAAAGCCAAAGTTAGATCATTTGAATCTATTCTATTCCTGGAAAGTGGTGAATCTTATGTTTTTTTAAATAAGAAAACAATTCTCAGCCCATCACAAAACTTTAAGCAATTCCCCAAATGTCACTCAGACATACTAAAACACATATATAATATCTGCCAAGAATTTCTGCAGAATATGTAAAGTATGAAAACTACCAATTATCTAATTATGCATCATTTAACAGACTCATAAGTGGGTCTGTGTGTAGTCTGTAGTAATACTCTAAAATACTGGATATGAATTGTTTTTCTTCTACATGTAAATGAGTAAAGTATGATATAAAATGCATATGTTAAAGCTACATAATAAATTCAAATAACTCTTAGGAAAATAAATAAGCAATAATGCAATTAAGATTAGTTACTACCTGATTGAATTGAAGAATTGCCTGAATGACGTTTGGTACAAGGAAAAAGTCATTGTTGTCCTTAATATGTGGGAAGGATAATACTATATCCTAACAACACAAACACAGATGTGATCCTTTCAAGGGAATGGCTAAGATACTATTGGCCACTAAGCATTTTCTCCCCTGGTCTCCTGTGTGACTTAAATGTTTTTCTAGTGCATCCATGTACATTCACTATAACATGTTTTCAATCATGATAGTAAATTTTTTAGGATTACTTTTTTTTCAAATCGTCAGAATGAATATTTGGGTAGTAGAATTTCAGATAGTTTTAGATGCTTGTATAAACTTCAAGCTGTTGGAACATGAATTATAAGTGACTCCTTTGACTTCAAAACTAAATGACGGAATCCTGATGTAAAAATTTTGATAAATAGAGCAAGCTGTTGGTAATGGACTTTTGATGTGATTTCTATACATTTTAGAAAGGGGGATGCCAACTCCTTTCTTACATTCCAAAGACAAATACCTTTGATCAAAGTTCATTTGTAAATTTGGAGATAATGAATTCTGGCAGTTATTGAATTGATGTTTAAGCAAGTGGAAGAATAGGCATTCTGTGGCAGTTTGAACTGATTGCATCAAAAGTCCAGGTTTGTGTTTGAGTTTTTTGTTTGTTTGCTTTTGGTGTTGTAGTGTGTGTGTGTGTGTGTGTGTGTGTGTGTGTATGATGATTAATACCTCTCAAACAGTTTGGCTTAGCTTAGACACATAGATAGCTTCTTTAAATGCAGTGGGAGTACAACATAACAATGTCTTCCAATTAAATGAGCACTCTCCTGGCTTAGCTCTGGGTTGATTTCTAGGAGGGATGGATATTGCTAATTCTCCCAGACTGTCTCAGTTGAATTCCCTTTTGACAATCCACAATCTTTCTCAGGAAGCACTGAAGTTATTTGGCAGTCCTAGGAATGGGCTGTGACCTTACTAATATGAACTTAGGTTATTTAATTTATTCTTAAAATGTAGGTATTGTGGAGGTTTTGGAGACTAACAAGTATTGAGTAAATATAATATATTACAAAATTGCCTAATTTAAATTTAGTAATTCTAAGAAGTAGATATTTTATCTAGATTTATGAATGATGAAACTGGATGTCAAGAAGTTTTAAACCCAAGGCCAACTGACCAGTAAGCCTTGAATTAGATTGATTCCATACCTTACTCCAAAATGTGTAAAAGCCTTCTGGCAAGTTCCAAGTTGTTTTCAAATCCTGCAAGTAGGTTGCAGAAATCTCTAGGATTTTCTTTCTTTCTTTTTTTTTTTTTTCCTTTATTTCTGAGAGAGAGAGAGAGAGAGTGTGAGCAGGGGAGGGTCAGAGAGAGAGGGAGACACAGAATCTGAAACAGGCTCCAGGCTCTGAGCTAGCTGTCAGCACAAAGCCTGACATGAGGCTCGAACCCACAAACTGTGAGATAATGGCCTGAGCCAAAGTCAGACTCTTAACCAACTGAGCCACTCAGGCGCCCTCTAGGATTTTCATGTTAAGAAAATCCAGTGAGATCCTCTAGGTCAACATGTGTCTTAGAGAAGGAATGACTATAGTCTTAGGATATTTCCTAACCCACTTTTACCACATATTAATATGTGGTATGCAAATATAATATGCAAACATATTAAAATAAACAAGGAATAAAATTAAAGCCTTTATAATGGCAGTGTTGGTAAAGGAGTTGAACATGGGAGAGAGTTTATAGAATACATACTCAGAAGAATGAGAGTGTATGTTTATGAAATGATAGGATGACCTTGCTTTTAAAATTCTTAGGTCTTTTTTTTTGCACCAATTTTGCTGTGCTGTCTCCTTGACCTTCTTCTAACATTCTGGCAACATGGGACACATACACAAGGGCAGGTTGACTCTGTGTGTTTTGCTCTTCTAGTAAAGGCTTGGATTTAAATGTGATTTTAAATCGTAGCTGGAAAAGATCTAGTGCAGCCCTTTTATATTCCATATTAAGACTAAAGCTCAAAACGATGGTATGACCTAGTCTAGACAATGCTCATAACTTGTTGCAGGGCAGGACTAGACTTCTCATCTCCAAATACTCAATTCAGTCTTCCTTGTCAATGAAGAGGGGCTTTTTACTTCATTGAAGATTCACCATGCCACTGTTCTTCAGAGAGGTTGTGGACACCTTTCATACCAGTCTGTAAGTTTGTGTATCAAACTGCCTTTCTAATACTGAACCTTGATCCCTAGTCCAATAAAATCCTGTTCTTGCTTCTCTGTGAAATACTACATATATGATTGCCAATTGGGAGTTACTTCAGGCTTTTTGGTCATTATTTATTATGCTATTTTATTTTATTTACTTTTTTGTTAGAGTATGAGTGGTAGAGGGAGAGAGAGAGAATCTTTAGTGGCTTTGCACTGGGCCTGGAGGGATCCATCTCACAACCATGAGATGATGACCCGAAAGTCAAGAGTCAGTTGCTGAGCTGACAGAGCCACCCGGGAGCCCCTGTTTTTTATCTTTTAAAAGATAAAATTTAACCTCTCTTGGGTTCAGAAGGCTTTTAGGCACTTATCAGAATTTCTTCTATATTTGAAATAAATAATAAAATTATATTTGGCAAAAAGAATGATTTCATCAAATTTGTATGAGAATAGTCTTAATGCCTGAAATAAGTGTCCATTCACACTCAGCCTCTTGTAGCAAGGACCCTTTGTGGAGCCTGAGATAACATATGGGTGTAGCTGGAGAGCTGTATGCCTGCCTTGTGAGGGATGCTGCTCACTCAGGTTATTGATGGTATTTTATTGTATTGATCAGAAAACACAATTAAGCTGTTTCAAGTGCCCTGTGGTACTTTCCAGATTGGTATAAACTCTATTTTTCTTCTGATTTCTTTTGCCATCATCCATCATTTTTCCCTTTTGAGTCAGGCCAACACTTCCGTGGTTTGATCTCATGCCCACGCATTTTAGTTTAGACATATTACCCTAGGCTAGGAGTGTTTCATCTTTTTAATGATCATCCTTATCTTTATTAGAGTGAAAGCACATATTCCTAAACGCTCTGCTGGTTTTTACTGGAACAACGGTGTGTTCTAATGAAGAGTCACCTGGAATCCCCAAAAAGTGGTTCTGCCTCTTGGTGCCATTGACTGAAATAAGCTGATTTTATCGAATTTGTTATTGGTGACAGTAGAAATTTGTCAGCCTTCACAGTGAAAGAGGTTCTGGAGACTTATGATACTTTTTCTTAGAATTTATCTCAAGGAGTATTTTGCCTATGAAAACATCAGAGAGTGTTGTGATTAAAGAGGCGGAAAAAGCCTGTGGGGTTTATAATATATCCATTGGCTAGGACCACAACTATTCATTTAGAGCTCTTATCTGTGACTGAAATAGCAGATTTAAAGAATCTGATGCCTTGGACTTGGTTCTTTCCCTCTGTCTCTCATCACTTTTCCTTCTATTTTTTTTCTTTCCTTACTTCCTCTTCTTTTATTTTACTTCCTCTCCACTTCCTCTCAGTAATGTAGTTTGAGCCTCAGCAGGTGTCAGTGAAGTTTCTTTTGAATGTGTTTTCTTCTGTAAATCATGATGAGCTTATATTATACAGCAAAAAAGGTTTTTGAGAGGCAGTTTGGTGAATATTTCTAAAACAACCATTAGAGGCACCTGGGATGCCCTTTGCCTAAGGAGCTCTGGCAGGGGTTTCTGCAGACCCTTTCAGTGATCTTTCCAGATGTTCCATAACTCTGAGTGTTATTCATTTGCTAATTACCTATTGAGCAGAGATTATACCTTTTGCCTAACAGAAGTCCTCCTGGGCTAATTTTAAACATAATTTTTCACATTTAGTTTTCAATGAAGATAGATACAAGATATCAATGACCTTGCGATCATACTTCAAATAGTTGTGAGACTTAACACAATTTCATCAAACTTCATTCTAAATAATCTTGAATTTCTTTTCTACTTGCATCACAGGTTTGCCTCTTTTGTTAATTTTTGTTTAATTCCTAGCCTGTTTCTGGCTCTTCCTCTAAATTTTTGTTGCTTGATGAGATTCTGGACTCTTACAATAAAAATTAGGATAGATTGGGTGAATTAGCAACCACCATCTTACTGAGAGAAAAATTATATTTTAAGGAGAAAAGGATAAAAAACTTATATTCTGGCATGTAAATGTCTGAAAAAGGAAAGGAATTTGTTAGGAATACTTCTCAGCATTGGATTATGAGTTATTAAGGGGAGTCGGTGTGAAGGTTGGAATTTGGCTTACTGTTCTCTTCTAGAAGATGAAATGACATGTCTCCTAGGGATCATGATTGCTTAATGCTAACAAAGACCTATACTTCAGGAGGTAATAAGCAATGAATGGCCAGTGACTTAATTTAAGAGTGAAACAGTTAGCTTTTTGGCTTTCTCCAATGAGGGAGCTATTAAGTTTCAACTGTGTTTCTCATATTTCACATAAGTAGAGCATCTAATAGAAGTTTCTTTCCTTTTTTTTTTTTTGGTATGAGGATGATTTTTTAATTAATTTTTGAATTTTAATTCCAATACAGGTAACTTACAGTATTATATTAGTTTCAGGAATATAATATAGTGATTCAGCAGTTCTGTTGTGCTCATCACAATAAGTGTTCTCTTACTCCCCTTCACCTATTTCACCCATCTCTCCACCCTCCCAGCCTCTTCATATGCTTTATTTTAAACGAGTACCTTCAGTTACAGTTTTTCTTTTTTTCAACAAGGACATTGTTTCCTTAAAGCATACTTCAGAATACTTGGTTCTAAAAGATAACATAAATATAATATAAATATAATTTAATATATATAAATAGAATATAAATATAATTTAATATTAATAAATATAATATAAATATAAATATATATTGTATAAATATAAATATATATACATACAATATAAATATAATTTAATATTAATAAATATAAATATATATTATATAAATATAAATATATATACACACACACACACACACATAATTCCATCTAGGAAAAATTAGAATGCACATTTTCTTCAAGTACACACAGAAGACTCCCCTGGTTAAATCACATAAAAAGAGATGAAGGAAGGAGATGGCCATCTCCCCAGTATACTACTCTGGAAGAAAGAAGTTGGCAAAAAAGCATGTTGTATTCCTGAATATTTATGACTTAAGCATCAGATCTTACTGAATTATTTGACATGACTATTTGCTTAAGAAGAACATTAACCACTTTGATTTATATGTTTTTCCCCTAAGAGTAGAGGAAAAGCAGAAGAAATACTATAGACTCAGTAGAAAAAAAAATGTACATCTACATCTGTACAATTGTACATCTAGTATGAGCCATATTGTTTTGTTTTGTGGTCTAAAACTACCAGGTCATTGACTGGCACCATTTATATTCAACTCCAGACTTATTATAGTTACACAGGAAATCTAAAATTAAGCACAAATTCACCAATGTGATATATATCTATTAAGAATCTCATCATAAGATTTACGTATTAAAAAATTAAAAATAATAAAGCCAGAGATTGCATAGAATTCTACCTCCCTATTTACAAGAAACCTAAAATCCCATGTAGTTAAAAAAAAATGATGTTCCATGGGGCGCCTGCTTGGCTCAGTTGGTTAAGTGTCCAACTTCGGCTCAGGTCATGATCTCACAGTTAGTGAGTTCGAGCCCCACGTGAGGCTCTGTGCTGACAACTAGCTCAGAGCCTGGAGCCTGCTTCCGATTCTGTGTCTCTCTCTGTCTCTGACCTTCCCCTGCTAGCTTGCGCTCTCTCTCTCTCTCTATCAGAAATAAATAAAACACTAAAAATAAAAAAAAAATTAAAAAAAGAATGTTCCAAAAAGTATATTTTCCAGTCAGAATTCTGGAATAGCCCTGATATTAGAAGTAGGATGTGTTAAAAGTAGAAGTAAACAGTGAGAAAACTCGAGGATGAATTGAAGAGATGTGGGAAAAATGATGCCAGTTTCCTTTCTCAGTTATACTGGTGGTGATTACCAGGAATCCAGCTCACTTAAAGAGAATGAGCTTCTGTGGAAATTGCCCGTGATGCATTGGAGCTAGAGAAAGAGAAGAGATACTGCTGCAAGAAATTATTCCTACCTTCAGCACTAGGAGCTTTTTATGCACTTACTAAATCTTTTGAATTCAAATTTCTAAGGTCCGCACCACCGAGTTTTGATTTGGATTAAAGAAGTCCAGGCCAGCTGTCAGTATACTAGTCAATCTAGACCAGTGGTTCTCAGCTCTTTGTGCATATTTGAATCATTTGGAAAGAATTTAAAAATATGGAAGCCTGGACCCCATTCACAGATATTCTGATTTAATTAGTCTGGAGTGAGGCCCAAACATTAGTATTTTAAAAAGCTTTCCAAGTAACAGAAAGAGTACTGGTTGTTGTCATGGCAGAGTAACAGACTAAACCTCCTGCCAATAGCAATTATTAAAGCTGGACAAAATATAAAAGACAAGTATTTGAAGGCACTCGAGAACAACTGAAGTAGGGAGGCATAAACCAGAAAGGATATGATCCTTGAAAGAAACCAAAGATACAAGGTGTGTTTATTATATACCAAGCTTTTCCCCTGAGGGCATCCCTCAGATCCTCATGTGGCATGAAGAATTGGTTACAGTACTAAGAATGGTATTGCTTCAGTCCTGGGAAAAATTAACCCAAAACTCAAATGTTATTCTGGTCCTGTATAAGTAAGCAGAAAAATAGGATGCAAATATATTAAATTGTTTCAAAATAACTTCATTACTTACCAGAATAAACTCCGAGAACATTTATAGTAATTTTAAAAACCAGAAGCTAAAATGTAAAACAGTGCCACAGATGGAATGTTTGTGTCCCTGAAAATTCATTGTTGAAACCTAATCCCCAGTGTGATGGCATTAGGTGGTGAGTAAGGCCTTTGGGAAGGGATTGGAATTAGGGCTCTTATAAAAGAGACCCCAGAGAGTTCCCTCACCCCTTCTACCATGTGAGCCCACAGGCAGAAAATCACTATCTATGAACCTGGAAGTGGGTCCTCACCAGATATCAAATCTGTCAGTGTCTTATCTTGGACTTTCCAGCCTCCAGAACTATGAGAAATAAATGTTTGAGAAATGTTGTTTAAACTACCAAGTGTTTGGTATTTTTAATATGGCAGCCCAAGCAGATTAAGGCACGTTTTCTCACACTTAGTGAAAATTATTAACATGGAAGTAAATATAATATATGATCCTGGGTGAAGATTTGATTTTTAATGAGCTGAAACTGACTAAGAAATGACACAGATTATCAAATTAGCAGATGAGGGCATTAAAGGAGTTAGTATGATTATATTCCACATGTTTAAGAAGATAGAGACTGAGTATCTGGAGACATGCAGAATATTTTTTAAAAGATCAAAACAGACTTCTACAGATGAAAACTACAGGGGTGCATGGGGAGCTCATTTGGTTCATCTGACTCTTGATCTTGGCTCAGATCATGATCTCACAGTTCATGAGACCATGCCTGGCATCAGGTTCTAAGCTGACAGCTTGGAGCCTGCTTGGGATTCTCTCTCTCCCTGCCTCTTTCTGCCCCTCCCCTTCTCTCTCTGTCTCTCAAAATAAATAAACTAAAAAAAAAAACAAAAACAAAAACAAAAAACAACTAAGTGTCTCAGATAAGAAGTATATAATGAATGAGATTAATAGCAGATTATACATTGCAGAAGAAAAGATTAGCAAATTTGGAGACATAGTAAGAGAAACTATGCATACTGAAATACAGAGAGAAAAAGACTGAAATAAATAGAGGATTATGGAACTTTGGGGGAAACTTTAATTGTCATCAAAGTCCCCAGTTAAGAGAATAAAAGAAATAAATCTGAGGAAATAATGGGTAGAATTTTCCCTTATTTTTACAGATATTTTTAAAGTTTGTGTATTTATTTTTTTTAAGTTTTATTTTTTTATTGGGGGGGGAGAGAGAGAGAGAGAATGAATGAATGAATGAGAATGGGAATGAATGCAAGTGGGGAGAGCCAGAAAGAGAGAATCCCAAGCAGTCTCTGCACTGTCAGAGCTTGAAACCATGAACCATGAGATCATGAGCTGAAATCAAGAGTCAGACACTTAACTGACTGAGCCCCTAGAATTTTTTCCAATTTGATTAAAGACAAGGGTTCCTGGCTGGCTCAGTTTGTAGAGTGCATGAGTCTTGATCTTGGGGTTGTGAGTTTGAGCCCTGTGTTGGGTGTAGAGAGTACTTAAAAATAATCTTCAAAATATTGAGCAAAGATAATATACCCAGACTGTTAGTTTTCTTGGGTTTTCATAACAAATTATCACAAGTTTATGGATTAAAACAGAAGTCATAAACCAATGTGTTGGCAAGATCATACTCTCTCTGATATTTCTAAGGGAGGATCTTTCTAGCCTCTTCTAGTTACTGAAGGCTCTATGCATTTCTTTGCTTATGGCCGCACAGCTCTAGTCTCTATTCTCATCTGAACACAGATCTCTACGGATCTTTATCTCTCTGTTCCTCTCTAAGGACACTTGTTATTGTACTTAGCACCTACCAAAATAATTGAGGATGATAATCATTTTGAGATCCTGAACTGAATTGCATCTTCAAAGACTGTATAAGGTCCCTGTCACAGGTCATGGATGATGGATGTAACTTTTGAGGAGCCACCATTCAGTTCACTATACCCACAGATTCAAAAAGCTCAATAAATTCCTAACACAAAAAATTTGAAGAAAACCTTGTCTTGGTGTCAAGACATGGTAAAATCAGATTGCTTAAACACCAGTGATAAAGGGAAAATATTGTAGGCATCCAGAGAAAAATATGTTATATACACAGAAACAAAGATAGTGGCAGAATTCTTGTCAGAAACAGTGCAAGTTAGAAAACAGCAGAGTGACATCTCTAGAGTATGGAGAGAGAAAATAATATCTGTTTACCTGTAATTATTTTCCCAGTGAAACTGTTTTCAAAATGAAGGTGAAACAGAGAGTTTCATAAACATAAAAAACTAAGAGGATTCATTGTCAGTAGACCTGAACTACAAGAAATGGTAAAGGAAGTCCTCAAGAAAGGGAAACCAATATCCCTTGAAAACTTGCATGTACACAAAGGAATGAGTACTATGAATGGCCACTATATTTGTGTGAGTGTGTGTGTATAACATTACATAAATGTTATAGAGATAATGCAGATATTTCCCATATGCCTCTCACCTTTCCTCTATTAACATTTCACATTATATTAAGCCATCTTTGACACAGTTAAGTAACCAATATTAGTATATTATTGCTACTTAAACTCTTTTTTTGTGTTTCACTAATTTTTCTCTAATGTCCTTTTTTCTGGTCCAGGATTCTAGTCAGGAACTGGATATTGAGTTGCCATGTCTCCTTAGGTGCTCTTAAACTAACAGTTTCTTCAAATTCCCTATTTTTGAGGACCTTGACAGTTTTGAGGAGTATTAGTCAGATATTTTGTAGAATTTCTTTCAATTTTAATTTTCAGATGTTTTCCTCATGATTGTACTGGGGTTCTGTCTTTTGGAGAGGAAGACTATAGAGCTAAATGGTGCTCTCATCACATTATGGCAAGGTTATATAGCATCAGCATGACTTATTGCTGATACTAAGCTTGGTCACCTAGCCAGGTGGTGTTTGTCTCTTCTCTGTGAAGTTCCCCACTCTCCATACTCTGCTCTTTGCAGATCACTAAGTGCAGCCCACTTTCAAGAGGGGATGAAGGGTTACTTAAGCTCCCATTGTGTGTGTGTGGGGGGGGGCAGGTATTGGCATTAATCACTGGGAATTCCTCTCTAACTTTACATATTTTTAATAGGGAAAAAAGTTACAAAACAATGTGTGGTGTGAGGCATTACAGTGTGAATGCCACAAAAACTGGGCACTCTCTCTTTTGCCATTGAGTCTCCAATTTCTAGAACAGTGTCTGATACATAAAATATGTATTCAGTAACTATATACTGAATGCATCTTGGTCGAAAAAATAAAAAGCAGAATAATTCTGCATCCTCCCTAGATTCCATAATATAATATAATATAATACAATACAATACAATATAATACAATATAATATGGTATAAATTAAAATGTATATTATAATAAATAAAGATATATTTCATTTTCTGCAATTTCTAAACAAGATTCTTGAGCAAGATGTCCCAACATATAAGCTAAAAACTGACATCATGGATGGAAATGTAGAATGCCTTCAGAAAATAAACTTGTGCTTTTCTCTATTCAAAAGACAGGGGTCTCACCTTTAGGAAAAGGCTTCTCCATTGAAGTATGTTTGGCATTTTTCTCTCCAGAGAAGGCCAACAGCTCACTGTCATTTCAAAATCTGGACTCTCTGTACTGTCTAGGAGAAAAAAGAAATAACCTGTGGTGTTTAAGGATTTAAAAAATGAGGGAAGTTGCGTAAAAGTACAAGCTGCTGAGGAAAATCATTGTAATTAAGTGTTTTGTTCTTCAAATGTATGACCCTGTTATCTGCAATAATGCTTCACTGTCCAAGAAATATGTCAGAAAGAGATCTTTGGTACAGAAGGTAAGTGATTATAATAGGGAGTTTTGGGAAGTGAAAGAAAGAGACTTGACTCTGTTAGGAAAACTGAGATTTGAGCTCTTCCTTCAGCGATGTGTTTGGGATGGTTAGGTGTGGCAGGTGCTGGGGAATGTGTCTCTGGGAATGCACCGAATGCAGAGAACTGAGAAGTGGCCCAACAAGAGAACTTGTTGAACATCTGGCTCTGATGGGGACCATGGCACAGGGAATATAGTTGCATTGCAGATAAGCCATCCACCAAACTTCTGGTCATAGCAGGGGCCTGAATCCTTACTTTCCTAAGAAACAAGGCTGTGGCAGGACCTGCCAGCCCACTCATGGATTATGTGATAATTACACATCTGCAACCCTCCTGGCCACGGTGTTTGTTGGTTGAGCCTCATATCTCAGCATATTCTTGAAAATACTTGAGATTAGCCCGTGTGGTGATGCAGTCAGTTCACATTTGAGGTATCCTAATTAAGCAGCTACATTCCAGAAGTCACTAACGCAAAAGCTGCAAATATCACTGCATCTGCACTTGAGATGCATAGTTAACAAGAGGCATACTAGAAATAACTTTTCAGTCGTGAAGTGAACATTGGTTAATGTCTGCAGTTAGCTAGACCTGATGTATCAGCACCTCTTTGTAACTAGGTTATATGAATTGGGCCAAATAGGAATCTTCAGAGAAGATTCCTCGATGTCAAACTGTTCTGCCCTGTTTTACCCACTTAATGGAGGCTTCTGTCTCCTAATGTGAAGGCAGTATTATCCTGTCTTTAGTATAATTTTACATTTGCTCTTCTTAGGAGGAACTAAGAAGAGGAGACAGGAAGGACTACACTGAGTTTATGTACAGGTATTGTATTTTTTTGTGCCTTTAGAGTAAAATGTCTACATGTGCGGAGAATTGGACTTAAACTTGGTTTCACTCTAACCTTCTACCTGCTGGTGAGGTTGTGGGGAAGGAGAACTGCTCTTAATTACCTACAGCCACTAGGAGCTGCTTACTCTCTCCATAGAGAATCTGACTCTGAGAAAAGCTGAACTGGTGTAGTCAAGGCACTAACAGTGGGTGTGAGCTCCAGAGTTTGGAAGGAAGCTGTGACACATTGGTTTATTCTGAAAAGGTCAGGAAATAGGGGAGAGAACTGCATGTCTGAACTTAGAAAAATCTATAAAAAATAGTCCTAGCTGTGATCATTCATGGTAGATGAGGGGAGGAATAAACAGGTAAGGTCTTTCACTTTAGATACTTACATGTATATATTTGCTGTATAAATATATGTATTTTTAGAATATGTGTGTCAGTGTGTGTGTGTATGTGTGTGTTAATATGCATGCAAATCTATGAATACATTTGGAGCATATTAACTTTAGAGTGTGATTTTTCTTTTAGTTGGAATTAGAGTGGGTAACTGATTTACTTAGAAAGATTTTGTCTGCAGGTGTGAATTGTTGTTAAAAAAGAAAAAAAAAAGAAGTCAGCTTTCCTTTGTCAAATATGTGCCAGTGAATTCTTTTTCAAGTTTAAATCTATATCAAGCAATTTCTTTTACAGAAAAGGTGTTACAAAGCCATGCACTGCATTGTATAATATCTGTCTACTTTTTTTTGACACTGAACGCATAGGCAATATTTTAATTTCTTTTTTCCTTCTTGATGGACTTGGATAAAGACACTGCATTAATGATTTAGAAGTTCTCTGTGCTTATAGAGAAAGTACAATTAAAAGTTTGTCTTTTAATGCAGGAAATATTTTGTGTCTACTGTATGATCCATATTGTGTGTCAGAAACCACTTAATTTTTTGTAATACGGGTGTAACAAATAACTCCTCCCTGTGACAACACCTGAGAATTGAACAAAAAGTTATTTTTCCCCCAAATGAAAAGAAACTCCCTTTCTTCTTGACTTTTGCTTTTGACCTTCTCATTTGGTACCTTTCTTCTTAATGTAGAGCCTCATAGTTTTCTCTTCTAGCGCCTCAGGTTATTTTGTATTCCTGTTGTATTCATGACCAGAGCAATGCCCATTACAGTACAGATGGAGCCACTTCCCTGTGTGTCCTTACGGAAGTTACCTCACTGGAGAATCAGTGATTTCTGTGGCAAAGAGATAATATATACCTCTTATGTTCAGTGAGACAGGTTTAAGGGAAACTATGCATGTGAAGCTCTTAGTATAAACATGGTCTCAGTAAATGTTACTTTCCCATATCTCAAATATATCCCATATATCAAATGTAGGTGTGTGTGTTTGTGTGTGTGTGTGTGTGTGTGTGTGTGTGTGTGTATTCTTTACCACCAACATCATCACCACCACCAGTAGCGTCATCACCATCATTTTACTTCTTAATCTGTATGGAGAGGCTTTATTTAAAAGTTTTTAATGTTTATTTATTTTTATAAGACAGAGAGAGACAGAGCATGAGCAGGGGAGGGGCAGAGAGAGAGGGAGATAGAGAATCCAAAGCAGGCTCCAGGCTCTGAGCTGTCTGCACAGAGCCTGATGCGGGGCTCAAATTCACAAACCGTGAGATGGAGAGGCTTTACTTTTAAAGTTATTTTTGTTAAATAGATATTATACATAAATAATACTCAAATAAGAGGATTTTTGTTTGCCTACAACTGCTCTAGTTTTAAAGTGGGATTGTTTCTTATAAGAAGAAAGAACTCTTCCAAATCAATAAGAAAAGGGCAAACATTCCAGAAGAAGAGCACTTAAAATTGGCATAAGCACATCACAACACAGATTATCCAAATGTCCAGTCAACATGAAAAAGACCCAAACAAATTAGGAATTAGGGAAATATAAAATGAAACCATAACTGGAATTCAGTACACACCAACCATAAGGCCTGAAATAAAAATTACTGACAATTTCTAGTGTGTAAAGAATTTTGGGAGACTAAAACACTTATACATGGTTTTGGGAGTGCATATTGGTGAAATCATACTGGAGAACTTTTAGAATTTTTAGTTACATAGCCAACAGATATGTATGCATACATGCACTATAAGACAGACTTACAGAGGAATGTTTATAGCAGCATTGTTTGCAGTGGTTAAATCTTGGAAACTATCCAAATGTTCATCAACAGAGTGGATAAATAATTTTTGGTGTATTTATGATATTGAATACTATATACCAATGAAAACAAATAAATTAGTGCTATAAGCAACATCATGGATTCATCTTAACAATCATAATCATGATAATATAATAAGCCAGACATAAAATTTCATAAAAATGTGAATCTATTATATAAATTCAAAACCCAACAAAAGTAACATATGGCGATGGGAATTAGAATCTCTGGGAAGGGAGGGGCGCCTGGGTGGCTTAGTCGGTTAAGCGTCCGACTTTCGCTTCGGTCATGATCTCGCGGTTTGTGGGTTCAAGCCCCGCATCGGGCTCTGTGCTGATTGCCAGCTCAGAGCCTGGAGCCTGCTTCAGTCTGTGCCTCCCTCTCTCTCTGACCCTCCCCTGCTCACGCTGTCTCTCTCTCTCTCTCTCCTAGAAATAAAACATTAAAAAAAAAAAAAGAATCTCTGGGAAGGGAACTAGGAAATAGGAGGGAGCATAATGGATACTTAGGGAAATGCAGTAATATTCTCTTTTTTGTTTTGAGTTCGAGTTATATGGGTATGTTCAAGTTTAGAAAATCAGTAAAGTATGGGGCACCTGGGCACCTCAGTTGGAGGTTAAGCCTCCAACTTCACTCAGGTCATGACCTTATAGTCTGAGTTCAAGCTCTGCATTGAGCTCTGTGCTGACATCTTAGAGCCTGGAGTTTGCTTCCGATTCTTTGTCTCCCTCTCTCTCTGTCCCTCCCTGCTCTCTTTCTCTCTCTCTCTCTCAGAAATAAACATAAAAAATAAATTTAGAAAATTAGTAGAGTTATATATTTGTGTATATATGATTATGTATGATTTTATATTTATGTACTTTTCTGTTTATTTCAATTTAAAAAGTATTTAAAATAATAAAGTATATGGAGTTAACTCATAGATGGTGATGTCATTCACTAAGTTTTAGGAAGTTAATCTATTTGTGGGCTTTTTGTTTGTTTATGCATGGGAGGAATGAATCTGACAGCATGGAGGATTGGGGATGGTAGTTAGCATTAACTTGAGAAAAGTGAACGAAATGATAGCTATTATTAGACACAATATTTTTCAAGTTTCTAAATTGAATTTGCATATACCTTTCTGACATTAACAGATTTGTTGGATGGAGCATTACCTTTTACTTGTTGGTAACTAATTTGAGATTTTGCATAAAAAAAAACCTTAGAGTTAGCTTCTGGATTTTGGATGATCAAATGAGATAAACTCTTTTATGACCCTGATTTCTACATGTTGGCTTTTGATCTGTGAGGAGGCAGGCTTTCAAGCTGAGCTCTACTTTGAGGTAGACACCTAACGGGGGTCTCTGACCTATGACACTCAGGCTCTCCTCACCTCTAGCGTTGTTTGGATCTAACATTCTTATGTAAAGGAGGCTACAAGGAAGCAGGATATTAGTTTCTGCCAATGGAAATATGTGATTAACAATGGTAATTGCTAACATTTATTTAGTTCTTACCATATGTCAGGCCTTAGGATTATCCTGTTTCTCTTGACTTTGTTGTTTCATGTACTGTGTTCTTCTTCCTCTGTTTCAAATCACTAGCAATTGTGTTGAGTCTGTCTCTGGAACATAGCCTGTTAGTCCGTTATCTCATCACTGGTGCCACCACCCTGGGATGAAGCATCTTTGTATTTTACCAGACCTATTGCACTAACTTTGTTGCTGGATTCTCTGTTTCTTATCAATCCAGTGTACAGAGTTCAGGTTCTTGACATTCACAGAGCCTTCAACTCCCCCTGTGGACTTCCTGGTTCCAACTCTGACTCATCACTGAGGCTCTGGGTGCCCTCTACTTCTGGCGTTTTCAGATTTCCTCTAATTAGCTTAGCTGGTGTATGTGTGCGCATGTGTTCAAATCACATTTTGTTCCTCATTTTAAAATTTAAAACAGGAAGAGGAATTCCTCCATCTCCTTAATGTGACATCTAAACTGGACGTTTCTAAATATATCATGCTCACAAGGGCACGAGTCTAAATAACAACTCAATTATAACAATTACCAATAACATTCCAGTTCACACTGCATTTTCTCCTGTATTTTAATTTCTCTCATATATTTGCGTTTAATATTTATAACATTCTATCTTTTAGGAAGATACTCATTTTTTACCTATAGGTTAAAACTATTTTTAAAAAAATTAAAAAATGAATCTGAACAGTTTAATTTATTGAAGAATAAATTATTTTCTTAAATCGTGGTTTTATTTATGTTAACATGTTCCTTATAAGAAAACCACAGCAGTATAGGGAGTAAAAAAAGTCATCCTAAATCTTAGCTCTTAGAACTAAATATTACCAATTTTAGGTGGATGTTGGCTTGGGCTTTACTCATAGACTCACAGACTTTCACTCACGGACTTCACACATGGATAAAAAGAGGAAATAATAGATAGTCAAAACTCTGAGATTTTAACATTTTACTCTACATGTTATTTTAATAAAATAGTATTAAAATTAATTTAACATGAAATAATTAGCTATGAAAATGTAAGAATTCCTGAACTTAATACTACATACCTAAATTTTCCTGTGTTAAAAATAGATATAGATATTAGTTTTTAAGTCAACACAATTTATCTTAAATATGGTGTAGTTTAACTGCCACTATTGATAAACTGAGGCATTTTCAAATATTTCTATTTCTACTTCTATGTTTATTTTTTGTTTTTAACTTGAGTTTTATAATATTAATATTATAAATTTAATTTATATTTTAAATTTAAATTTTATTTGGATTTAATTCAAATTTGTTTGGTTTCATTCAAATGAACATTTTATTTCACGTATTCAGTGATTAATAAAGTAAGATAAAGGTCTTTTGCATATGTGCCAATGTTACTGCTTTATATTTAAAAGAGAGTTTGACAAGTGTATTCATCAGTATAAGTAGACTAGCTTTTGCTTCAGTTACAGTGTTTTCTGCCTGTTGCATCACTTCTTTGTTCCTTTATTCTGCATACATATTGAGTATCTTTTATGATTCCATATTATCTCCACTGTTGGTTTTTTTGCTAATTTCTGTTATGTTATTTTAGGATTTGTAGTATATATGTTTAAATTGTCACTGGTTACTTGGAGTACTATTATACCACTCCAGGTATAATATAGAAATTTACAATTAAGTATTTCCATTTCTCCACTTTAGCTTTTATGCTATTTTTCTACCCATTTTACTTTTAGATGTTATAAATCCCACAGTAAATACATTTCTGTTACTTGTATTAGTTTGCTACGGCTGCGATAACAAACAGTCACACACTTAGTGGTTTTAAAGAACACAGATTTATTCTGTCATTGTTCTGAAGGTCAGGAGTCCAAAATTGGTTTCATTAAGCTAAAACCCTGGAATCAGCAGGGGCTGTGTTTCTTTTAAAGACTGTAGGGAAGAATCTGTTTCTTGGCCTTTACCAGATTCTAGAGGCTGGTATGTTCCCTTGCATCATGGTGCCCTTCTTTTTTTTTTTTTTTAATTTTTTAAATGTTTCATTTATTTCTGAGAGAGAGAGAGAGAGAGAGAGAGAGAGAGAGAGAGAGAGAGAGAGAGACAGCATTAGCAGAGGAGGGTCAGAGAAAGAGGGAGATAGAGAATCTGAAATAGGCTCAGGGCTCTGAGCTGGCTGTCAGCACAGAAACTGATGCGGGGCTCGAAACCACAAACTATGAGATCATGACCTGAGCCTAAGTCAGAAGCTTAACCGACTGAGTCACCCAGGTAGCCCTCATGGAGCCCTTCTAAAGCTAACAGTAGCTGGTCAAGGCGTTTCCATGCTGCATCATTCTAACACACCCTATACTTCCTTGCCCTGTCACTTGGAAGGACCTTTGTGATCATGTTGGTCCCACTTGGATGATCCAAATTAATCTCCCCATCTCAAGGTCAGATGATTATCCACTTTAATTCCATCTGCAACCTTAATTCTCCTTTCCTGTGTGTAACCTAACATATTCCTGATTTCTGAGGATTAGAATGTACACATTTGTGTGTGTGTGTGTGTGTGTGGAGGGCACATCATTCTGCCTAGGACATAATTATTTTTTGTTAGATTGTTGATTACCATTTAGTGAGATTTAAATAATAAGAGAAATAAATATCTTTTGTTATTACTCAATTTCTCTTTCCATTCCTCTTCATTCCTTTGTTTAGATGTAGATTTCTGTCTGGTGTTATTTTCTTTCTGCCTGATTGATTTCCTTTACTTTTTCTAGTGCAGATATTCTGGTAATGAATTCTTTCTGCTTTTGCATTTCTGAGAATGCCTTTCTTTTTTTTAATGTTTGTTTATTTTTGAGAGAGAGAGAGAGGGAGAGAGAGAGAGAATGAGCAGGGGAGGGTCAGAGAGAGAGGGAGATGCAAAATCTGAGACAGGCTCCAGGCTCTGAGACAGCTGTCAGCACAGAGCCTGATGTGGGGCTCGAACCACCCAGGCACCCCTAGAATGCCTTTATTTCACTTTTGATTTTGAAAAGTATCTTTTTCTGCATAAGTAATTCTGGATTGACATTTATTTCTGTACTTTAAAGGTGATTCTCCACTGTCCTCTGGATTGGATTATTTCTGGTGAGAAGTCACCTATCATTCTAATCTTTGTTCCTCTGTGTATATACATGTCCTTTTTTGTCTGACTGTTGGTAAGGTTATTTTTTATCTTTGGTTTTGTGTTGTGCCTTGGTATAGTTTTCTTTTTCTTTCTTTTGCTTGAATTTTGTTGAGTTTTTTGAATCTGTGGGCTTATTATTTTCACCAAATTTGGAACATTTTTGAAAGCTAAAAGAAAAAATAAGTTTCATGTCTCTCTTCTTAAGGATCTCGTTTCACAATGTAGATTGGGTCACTTGATGATGTCCTACAGAACCTATCCTTGTATCATTTTTTTCAGTCCTTATTCATTCTGTGTTTTGTATACTCGTGTGTGTGTGTGTGTGTGTGTGTGTGTGTTGTGTTCTTTGTTTAATATTATTCTCTGACTGAATCACACACTGTCTCTTGTTGACCACTTTGAAAAATGTAATTTTTTAAACCATGTTTTCTGTACCTTCCTTCTAAGCTTTTTCAAAATCTTAATAAGTTCTGTTTAATTGCAATTTACTACCATTTTGAAAGCAATCTGTTAACAATACTGGTACAATATTAAAAGCTAACCATATTTTTTTTCTGTAAATGCAGATCACCTTTACAGTTTTCCAGTATTTATCCAATTTTAATTTGTTGCTCCTGGTATATATGTATATTTTAATTTATAAAGTATTATATTTTTATTTTTGAGATTGAGAGAAAGAACAAGTCGGGGAGGGGCAGAGAGAGAGGGAGACACAGAATCTGAAGCAGGCTGTATGCTCTGAGCTGTCAGCACAGAGCCTGACGTGGGGCTCGAATTTATGAACCACGAGATCATGACCTGAGCCAAAGTCTGACGCTCACCTGAAGTACCCACCCAGGCACCCCTGCTCCTGATGTATTTTACTTTTTCATCATGGTAAGTGTACTCTTTAATCCCCATCACATATTTCACCTACCCTCCAACCCAGCCTCCCTTCTGGTAACCATCAGTTTGTTCTCTGTAGTTAAGTGTCATTTTCTTGGTTTGTCATTCTCTCCCTCACTTTTTTTCCCTTTGCTTGTTTTGTTTCTTAAATTCCCCAGATGAGTGAAATTGTATGGCATTTGTCATTCTTTGACTGACTTATTCTGGGTAGCATTATACTCTCTAGTTCCATCCATGTTGTTGCAAATGGCAAGATTTCATTCTTTTTTATGACTAATATTCCTTTGCGTGTGTGTGTGTATATATATTTGTGTGTGTATATTATATATATATATATTTGTGTGTATGTGTGTATATATATGTGTGTGATTATATATCTGTTTATGTGTATGTGAGTATATATATGTGTATGTATATATTATATATATTTGTGTGTATACTAACATACTAATATTCCTTTGCATGTGTGTATATATATTTGTATGTATGTATATATATGTGTGTGTGTGATTTTATATCTATGTGTATGTATGTATATATATACATACATATATATACATACACACATATATATATACACACACACACACACATATATATATAATATATGTGTGTGTATACACACACCACATCATCTTTACCCATTGTATAGTCGAATGACACTTGGGCTACTTCTGTAGTTTGACGATTATAAATAATGCTGCTATAAACATAGCAATGCATATATCCCTTTGAATTTGTGTTTCTGTATTTTTGGGGAAAATACATAATTGTGAAATTACCGGATAAGAAGGTAGTTCTATTTTTAACTTTTTGAGGAACCTCCATACTGTTTTCCAGAGTGGCTGCACCAGTTTGCATTCCCACCAACTGTTCAAGAGGGTTCCTTTTTTTCTACATCCATGCCAATACTTGTTTCTTGTGTTGATTTTGTATTCTGCAACTTTACTGAATTTGTCAGTTTTAGTAGGGCTTTTTTTTTTTTTTTTTTTTTTTGGTGAGCCTTTCAGGTTTTCTTTATATAGTACCATGTCATTTCAAATACTGAGAGTTTTACTTCCTTACCAATTTGGCTGCTGTTGTTTTTGTTGTTCTTGTCTGTTTGATGTGGCTAGGATGTTCTTGTCTTGTTCTTGACCTTAGGGGAAAAGTTTTCAGTTTTTCACCATTGAGTATGATGTCAGCTGTGGGCTTTTCATATAACACTTTTATGATGTGTATGTTCTCTCTTGACCTAGTTTGCAGAGATTCTTTTTATCATGAATAGATATACTTTGCCAAATGCTTTTTCTGAATCCACTGAAATGATCATATAATTTTCATTTTTTTCTCTTATTGATGTAATGTAT
Organism: Proteles cristata cristata; assembly: GCA_017311185.1. Taxonomy (NCBI): domain Eukaryota; kingdom Metazoa; phylum Chordata; class Mammalia; order Carnivora; family Hyaenidae; genus Proteles; species Proteles cristata. Next base: position 337,913 of record JAESUZ010003861.1, on the reverse strand, counting down.
CACATTGATTGTTTTGCAAATATTGTTCCATCCTTGAATTTTGGAAATAAATCCCATTTGATTGTAGTGTGTGATTTCTTGAAAGTATTGTTGGATTCAATTTGCTAATACTTTGTTAAAGAGTTTTGCATCTATATTCTTGAGAGGTATTGGTCCGTATTTCCGCCCCCCCACCCGCCCACCTTGTTTTGGTTTTGGTTTTGGTTTTGATATCAGGGTGATACTGGCCTCATAGAATGAATTTGGAAGTTTTCCTTCCTGTTCTATTTTTTCGAATAGTTTGAGAAGAATAGGTATTGACTCTTTTTTTTAAAGATTTGGTAGAATTTGCCAGTGAAGGCATCTGATCCTGGACTTTCAAATTACTGATTAAATTTCATGCTGGTAATTGGTCAGTTCAGATTTTCTGTTTCATCCTGCTTTAATTTTGGTAGATTATATGTTTCTAGAAATATATCCATTTATTCTAAGTTGTCCAATTTGTTGGCATAGAGGTTTTCACAATATTCTGTTATCATTGTTTGTATTTCTGTGGTGTTCATTGATATTTCTCCTCTTTCATTAGTGATTTTGTTTATTTGAATTCTGCCTCTCTGCCTCTTATTTATTTCTTTATTTTGATGAGTTTGGCTAGAGGTTTAGCAATGCTGTTAATCTTTTCAAAGAACCAGCATCTGGTTTTATTGATCATGTTCTGTCTTTTTTTTTAAGTTCTTATAATTTATTTCTGGTTTAATATTTATTATTTTGTAACTATATGTTAATATATATTTAATGTTTACATATTTATTTAGAGAGAGGGTTTGGGGGAAGGGCAGAGGGATAGGGGAAGATATAATCCCAAGCAGGTTCTGTGCTGTCAGTGTAGGGGCTCAGTCTCACCAAGTGTATAAGGTCATGACCTGAGCCCAAATCAAGAGTCAGACACTTAACCTACTGAGCCACCCAGGTGCCCCAATATATGTTAATTTATTTTTAAGTTCACTAATCTTATGTAACATCTAACTGGTTCTCAATCCTATCTAGTATATTTTTATATCTCAGAAATAATTGATCTTTACATCTCAGAAATCACGGGCAGCTGGTGGATTTTGACGTGTATGTCTCTGTGTGTGATTTATGCATTTTCATGTGTCTGAGTTCCTGTTTTCACTGAGTTTCTCATGGAAGAGATTGCATATAAGCAACCATAGAGTTTGTGTTAATGATGAGATTGTTTCCTAATATATCAGTTGTGCCATAACAAATTGTTTTTAAAACAAGCATGATAGTAGAACTGACTGTATGTGAAATTCTTTCATAAGTAACTTTAGAAACACCAATAAGTCATTCTACTTATGGAAAAATAAAGATTCAACCCCCCTCCCCCAAATGAATGTCTATATTAATGGCTGTTTCTCTTCAAGATTCCAGAACTTTAAGGGGAAAAAAAGACAGTTTTCACTTCTAAAAGTTTGAAGTTCTCACTTCTAAAAGTTTTTTCTGTATCTTCCATGTCTATATTTAATATGCTCAATCTGTCCTATAACTTCTTGAGCTTATCAAATACAGTTATAGTGACCAGTTTAATGTCTTTGTGTACTCATTCTGTCACAGATATCATATTGTTTTGATCAATTAAGTTTTCCCATGTTTTGGATTACAGATAACTGGTTTTTTGGCTGTCTAATACTTTTATTAGATTTTAGATATTCTCAGTTTCACATTGTTGGGTTTCATTTTTGCACTCTTATAGATATTTCTGAGCTTTGTCCTGGAACACAGTTAAATTACCTGAAATAAGTTTGAATCTTCAGGTATTGCTTTTAAGCCTCCCTAAGTGGTAACAGAATACTGTATAGGGCTAATTTTGTCTTTTGATTAAGGCATAAATCTTCTTAGTATTTTACCAATGTCCAGTGAGTAATGAAGTTCTCTATTCAGGCTAGTGAGCAACTGAAGTCTTGACTGGGAGTGTAGAATCCACTTCCAGACACATTTAAATAGTTGTTGGCAGGAGGCTTCAATTTTTATCTGGCTGTTGGCCAGGGACCTCAGTTTCTCACTGCATGGATAACTTCACAGGACTCATAGAGTGATCTCACTTCATGGCAAGTAGCTTTCTGTAAATGATAATATGAAAGAAAGTAATATGGAAGTCCTGAAGCCTCTCTGATCTACACATGGAACTTATGCTTCATCATCTCTGCCAGAGTCTATTAATTAAAAGTCATTACATAGAGCTCATATTCAAGGGATAGGGAATTAGGTCTACCAAATAAAGAAGAATACAGTAATTTGTGTACATAATTTACAACCACCATAGCCTTCTGACCTTGAATTATTTATATTCTTTCCACATGCAAAATGCACTTAACTGCCATAAGACGTCCTAAACGCCCCCCCCCACCCCCAGTTTTCATCTCCAAAGTCTAGGATGGTGGTGTCTAAATTAGATCCAAGAGATATGTCTCCTTGGATGTAATAGCTTAAGTAACTTCTCAAGGTTGGCTTCTTTTGATCTGTAGATTCATAAAATAACCAGAACTATAATATGACCTCAATATACACAACAGTCAATGAGACAGGCATAGAATAACTGCTCAAGGAGAAGGAAACTAAGCTCCACCAAAGGAAGGGACATCTAAGATTTTATGGACATATTTTAAAACTACAAGAATCCTGAAAATAAAATTTTTGATGTTTCTGATCATTCTTTGTTCCCTGTTTTATTTTCCTTCGAGTCTATAAAGATAAAAATGATAAGCTCTTTGGAAACCCCTACACGTAATGAAATGTTGTGTTCATAAGCAGGGGGTTTACTTTTAGATTATTCTCTAGACTCACTAGTTTACCTCTCCAGTCTCTTTTCTTATTCCTATTTTCTTTTCCCTATCAAAACTGGGTGCAGTAAGAGTATCATGATTTTGTCAATTTACTTCCTTTTCCCGCCACTATTGTGACTAAGGTTGAACATAGTTGACTCTGCTCAAATATACTAGCATTCCTGTTTTTCTCTTTTGGTCATCCCAGTTCAAAGAATGTCTTTTGAGGATGTGCTTCTTTTTTAGATAGTTTTGTCAGTGAATTTTGTCTGCATCTAACTTGATTTTTCTATTTTGGTATATATTGGAGGCAGGAGACTCTATGATCTAATTTAACCTGTCGTTGCTAAGGAAGCATCTCATGGATCTTAACTGAAAGAATGTGGACCTGGATCAGGACCTGCACTTTATTTTGTGACCTCATTTTACTGCTCTCTCTTCTACTGACAGCATCATCCCTGAAAGCTGAAATTCTTTTATTCACATTTGTTTTGTTAAAATGGAAAAAAAAAGTTATGGTTTCAAAAGCTGTAAAGTTCAGTAGGAAAAGGATATTTTAACTTTATCTGGAATCTTTATTTATTTATATATATATTTCAGTATATAGTATTCTAAATGTTTTGCCCAATTTGCTATTTATTTTAGTAAATGTTGAATGACAGTGAATTGCAGTTGCTACATGTATCATTCACTTCAAAATACTTCTAATTTTATGCTTGTTTAGGAAGCATCAGATATGTTCAAGCAGAAGTCAAACACACCTGAATTTTTCTCATATCTTCCTCACTCGAAGTCATTAATGAGACTTCTGCCTTTAAGTTCTATTTTTAAAGTATATAGATGGCATTCAAGCTGATTTTTTTTTCTGAACTGCAACATATTCTAATTTGTTTATAATAGCTAGATAATATTTATTCTTTTAAAAAATGTTAACATTTATTTATTTTTGAAAGAGAAAGAGGGATAGAGAGAGAACGAGTAGGGTAGAGGCAGAGAGAAAGGGAGAGACAGAATCCAAAGTAGGGTCCAGGCTCAGAGCTGACAGCACAGAGCCTAATGTGGGGCTTGAACCCATGAACCACGAGATCGTGACCTGAGCTGAAGTCAGACACTTAACCAACTGAGCCACCCAGGTGCCCCAATATTTATTTATTCTTATGCCCATGATATAGAGTAGATGAAAAGTAGGACCATAATTTGGGTTGCAAATTATGACCAGCAATATTGAGTCTTTGTTGAGTTTATATTTTCTTTATGATTTCCATAATTGTCTTTTAAGATTCAGTCCCTTACATGACTACCACAAAACAGAATTTTTCTCTTATATAGGAAGACTCACTTAAGGCTTATAAAGGTTTTAATGAACTCAATGCAAACAACCTGTTCAAAGTAGTGTTAGATCAGGAACTGAGATGTGACTTCTAAACCAGCTTCTGCATCCCAGAATTCACCACATACTTGATTCATGCACATCACCCCACATAAATATTTTTCATGGTTAGCCATGTTAATATTTATATTTTTCTAAGAGGCCAGGGTGAACTTTTATATTTTTTCTTAATTATGCTGAACTTTTATTCTGAGAACCACTGACATCAGTGGAGAACAAGATTTGTTTCCCTAACTAGTAATAGACTTTAAAAACCTTTTTTTTAAATTTTATTTTAATGTTTTATTTATTTTTGAGAGAGAGAGATTTCTGAGACAGCATGAGCAGGGGAGAATCAGAGAGTGAGACAAAGAATCTGAAGCAGGCTCCAGGCTTTGAGCTAGCTCTTAGCACAGAGCCTGACGCGGGGCTCAAACCCACAAACCATGAGATTATGACCTGAGCCTCAGTCAGACGCTTAACCAATTGAGCCACCCAGGTGCCCCTTTAAAAACCTTTTTGATGAGGACTTGGTATCTCCCATGACTGATACCAGATAGGAATATAATAGAAAACTGAAGAGGAAATGCTTTTCATTCAGTGACATGTGAGTGTCTTGACAGAATAATAACTGTTTCTTGATTTTAGTCAGTTGCTTCCAAACAATGGAAAAGCTTATATTTTTGGATATCACTTTTACTTACATTATTGTCTGAAATGCAGAGAGGATAAGGCATGGAAACTGAACATGAGTACTAGATTTAAACATACAACCCCCCCTAAAATTGTACAACATATATATATATATAGTATATATACATATATATATACATGTATATATGTACAACATATACATATATATATATATTTTTTTTTTGCATCAGGCTACCACCTGGTAATAGCATGGAATTATTCTTATAATGTTAGGAAGATGATATTTTATGTAAATTTGGTTTGAAAACAAATACAATTTGAAGCATTTCTTTTAAACCACTGTGAAGTTGTGGCTTTGGAAGAGAGGTCAGACAGACAAAATGTTCTTTTAAATAGAAGATATTAGGGGCACCTGGGTGGCCTAGTCGGTTAAGCGTCCGACTTTCGCTTGGGTCATGATTTCACAGTTCGTGGGTTCGAGCCCCGCGTCGGGCTCTGTGCTGACTGCCAGCTCAGAGCCTGGAGCCTGTTTCGGTCTGTGACTCCCTCTCTCTCTGACCCTCCCCTGCTCACGCTGTCTCTCTCTCTCTCTCCTAGAAATAAATAAAACATTTAAAAAAAAATAGAAGATATTATATAATGGCAGTGTTTGATACCTCTACTTTGTTTCAAGCTGGGATACCAAAGATTGGAATTATAATGGGTTTCAGATATTAAGCATTAGACAACAGTGCAGTTCCCAAGAGGAGGGAGATAAGACAGCAACAGGTTATGACTGGAGGTAGTGAGAGGGCGGACTTAAACAGAATCCTGCAGTCTTAGGATTTGATGACACAAGCAGTTTTTACAAAAGCAAAAGTTCCTTGACAATTCAAATGAAGATATCTAGCTCAGGGTTTAAAACTGTTCTTAGAGAAAACTCTAAGCCTTGATGTAAAATAAATAAACAAATACTAAATGAATAAGATAAAGCTGTTTTTATTTACAGATCATAAAATTATCTAAACTTGTAAAGAATCTGTGCAATAGTTCCACAAACAATAAGTTAAGGACAATATATGACTGAATTATCTTTCTTTTGATTTTAAAATTTTGTTAACATTTAGTTTTTGAGAGAGAGAGACAGAGCATGAGTGGGGGAGGAGCAGAGACAGGAGACATACAATCCAAGGCAGGCTCTGAGCTGTCAGCACAGAGCCTGGCTCAGATCCACAAACTGTGAGATCACACCTGAGCCAAAGTCAGATGCACAACGAACTGAGCCACCCAGGTGCCCCTAGAGTGAATTGTCTTTCTATAGACTAGGAATAAACAAATGAAAATTGAAATTTAAAAAGCAGTACAATTTGCACTAATATAAAGTATAAAATCTTTAGAAATTAATTTTTAAAATATTTGGAAAGCCTGTACGCTAAACCCTATAGTATTTTTTTCTTTTTAGTAATTCACAAATTGATTTAAATGGATATGGGAACACAAAGGAATTAGCATAGCCTAGAAACAATGGTCTCTTCAACTAATGTGCCAGGGTAATTATTACTTATATTAAAAAAAAATGAAAAGAAAAAAGAACTTCTGTCTATACCTCATAACATAAGCAAACACTAACTCAAAATGGATCACAGACTTCAGTGTAAAACCTAGAACCATATAATTTCTAGTAGAAGAAAACAGGAGAAGAAACTTCTGTGAACTTGATGTAGGCAAAGATATATTAGCAGTGACACCAAAAGCAAAATCCTTAATAGAACAAAGTGATAAATTGTGTATTATCAAAAGACTTTGCTAATACAATAAAAAGACAAGTCACAGACTGAGAACATATTTAAAAACCCACATATTTTTAAAATTACTTGCATTTATAAACTATATAGAGTTTTCATCTCAATAAGAAAAGAAGCAGTTCAATAAAAATGGAGGAAATTGAAGAGAAACTTCATTGAAAAAGCTATACAGATGCAATCAAACACGTGAAAAATGTTAAACATTATTGATCCCTGAGCTAATACCAATTAAAACTGCCATGAAATACCATTGGCACACTTTGAAACTGGCTAAAATTGAAAAGACTCACCATACCAAATTTTGGCAAAATGTAGAGGACTTAGACCTTTTGTACACTACCAATGGGAGTGTAAAATGTGACAGTCATAGGATGATAGTTTGATAGTTTCTGAAGTGTGTTAAATGTTAAACAGACACCTATAATATTATGTAGATATTATACCCCTGGAAATTTTCCCAAGAGGAAAGAAGTATATGTACATACAAAGATTTGCACATAGGGCTCCATAGAATTTTTAAACTGGGAAAAATCTACATGGCTGTCAACAAGTGATTAACTATGGTATAATATAAAATGGAATACCACCCAGCAATGGAAAGAAATAGGCTATTCGTGCATAGTACTCCAACAGTGATGAAAAACAAAATAAGTGTCTTGAAGGAAAGGAGCAAAACCAAAATTCATGTATATAAAATGATAGGAAATGCAAACCAATATATTATGACAGAAGTCATATGAGTAGTTACAAGAAGAGTGAGGAGGGAAAGAGGCAAGAAGGGGCCAGAGTGAAGCACCAGGATCACTGTAGTGCAGATTTCACGAGTATGCATACCTGAAAACATCAAATAACACTCTTTAATTATGTCCCCCCCCTTTTTTTTTAGTATATCAACTATACTTAAATAAAACATAAGAATATTTAAATGAATCCTTGGAGTACCTGGTGGTTCAGTTGGTTAAGTGTCTGACTTCGGCTCAGGTCATGATCTTGCAGTCCACGAGTTCAGGGCCCACATTGGACTCTGTACTGACAGCTCAGAGTCTGGAGCCAGCTTTGGATTCTGTGTCTCTCCCTCTCTGCACCTCCTCTGCTTGTGTGCTCTCTCTCTCTCAGAAATAAATAAAACATTAGAAATTTTTTCAAAACGTTTTTTTTCAAATGGAGGGAAAAATATAAAACACATGAGTCAAATAGCAAATAGTGAGATGGTAGATAAAACTTTATGATGAACCATAGTAAAAATAAATAGATTAAATGAGCAGAGTTTAGCACTGAATAGAAAACCAAGCATAACTATATATTGCTTATAAGATTCACGTTAATAGAAGGATACAAAAAAAAAAAACTGAAAGTAAAGGGAAGAAAAAAAGTATGCCATTTATGCATGCCATTTGTATATTAACCCAAAGAAAGCAGGTGTAGCTATCCTAGAAGACCAACAAAGTGGACTTTAAAGAGAAATATTAGTAGAGAAAGAGGAAGATTTCATCGTGATTGAAGCATCATTCCAACGCAATGATGTTACGACCATAAAGTCATAAATGTGTATGCATCAATAACATGGCTTTAAGATGTATAAGCCAAACTTATAGAGCTAAAAAGGAAAAGTAGACAAGTATACAATCATAATGGTAAATGTTAACTCAACCTTTTCAAAAGCTGATATAGAAAGACAAAAACCCAGTAAGGAAAAGTAATAATCTGAAAAACAAAATAGAGAAAGCATATTATATGCAGTTGACAAGTATAGAATATTTATATCCAATAATAGAAAAATTTACAGTCTCTTCAGATGTCTGTGGGATATTTAGCAAAATTGGCCATAACCTGTACCAGAAGGAAAGCCTCAACATTTTTCGAAGACACATAATATTTAATGAATAGTCTCTAATCTAATGGGATTAAGCTAGAAGTCAATACAAAGTGGATAAATAGAGAAAATCTAGGTGCTTGGAGTTCAAAACAATATCTGGAAAAGTCAAAACAAAACTAGAAAGCATTTTAAATTCAGTGGTAATATTTGGGGTGAATTAAAAGTGGTGCTAAATAGAAATACTTAGCCTTAGTTGCATATGTGAGAACAGAAGAAAGGCTGAACAATCAATGATACAGGTTTCTATCTTAGGAACCAAAAAGAAAGAAAACAATAACAGAAAGCCAAGCAAACCTAAGGAAAGTAGAAGAAAAGAAGTAATATAAAGGAAAGGTAAAAGTACAATTCGATGAAATTGAAAATAAAGATTTGAAAGTGTGTTATATAAAAAGAGTGGCTTAAAAGCTTAATTCAGCAAGAATGATACAAGAAAAAGATAAATCACAAATTACCAATGTTAAGAATTAATAAGAGACATATCTATCTACAGTCCTATCAATATCAAAAAGATAGGAGGGAATTATATTAAAAAAAAAGCCATAATTTGGAAGGAATGGGTAAATTCCTAGGAAGGGGCTTAGCAAAACTGACAAAAAATAAATAACCTGAATGGTCTTTTATCTGTTAAAGAAGTTGAGTCCCTCCTTTAATTCAGTTTCACAAAGAAAATGTCAGATACTGAAGGCTCCACCAGTGTACTATTTTGAATATTTATAGAGGTATTCAAATATTGCATTCTTTACTTGAGAATAAGGACTGTTTTCTGACTCTTTGTAAGGTCAGCATGAACTGATTCCAAAAATCTGTCAAAGAAATTACCAAAATAAAATTGAAAATTTAAAAATAATATTTCTCATACTGATATGAAAATCCTTAGTATGTCAAATCATTACAAAGTAGGGTTTCTATTTCAAACAAAGATGGTTACATTTTCTTAAAAGAAAAGTTTATTTACTTATTTTGAGAGAGAGGAAGTTGTGTGGGTGAGCAGGGGAGGAGCAGAGAGAAGAGTGAGGGAGAATCTTAAGCAGAACCCACGTTCAGCACACAGTCTAGCCTGTGGCTTGATCCCACAGCCCTGAGATCTTGACCTAAATTGAAACCAAGAGTTGGACACTCCACCAACTAAGCCACCCAGGTACCCTGATAAATAAATTTTCAGTCATGAGATCAGATTGAATATACATCATGAGGGAGGAAAAAAAATGACTATTTCAACAGAAGCAGAAAAACCACCTAACAAAATTCAGCACCTGTTCATGATAAAATTTAGCAAATTAGGAGAAGGTAACTTCATTAATCTGATAAATTGTACCTATAAAACAACTATAGCAAACATCAAACTCAGTGGTTAAAACTGAAAACTATTCCGTGGCAGTTGAGAATGAGATTGAAAAACCAAAGAAAGAAGATGAAAGGAACTTATAATTAATAGATGACATGATTGTGTGTTGACAGATGCAAAGTAACTTATTAATGCATATCTTTAAAATGTAAATTTAGCAATTTTTCTGAATACACATCCACATGCAAAGTGCAGTTATTTTTCTATCTGCTGTCAATAAATAATTATATTTTTATTTATTTATTTTAAATTTTAAAAATGTAAATGTTTATTTATTTTGGAGACGGAGAGGGAGACAGTATGCCCAGGGTAGGGGCAGAGGGAGAGGGAGACGCAGAATCCAAAGCAGGCTTCAGGCTCTGAGCTGTCAGTAGAGAGCCCGATCTGGGGTTCGAACTTTCAGACCATGAGCTCATGACCTGACCTGAAGTTGGATACTTAACCAACTGAGTCACCCAGGTGCCCGAATAATCATATTTTTAAAAATGTGATACTATAGGAATTTCTGGATGGCTCAGTCCGTTAAGCGTCCAGCTCTTGAATTTGGCTCAGGTCATGATCTCACAGTTTGTGGGATCAAGCCTCTTGTAGGGCATTGTTAGCATAGAGCCTGCTGTAAATTCTGTGTCTCTCTCTCTGAGCTGCCTGTCCTGTTGCATTCTCTCTTTCTCTCAAAATAAAGATTAAAAAAATAAATAAAAATGTGATACTATATACAAAACATAAAATATGCATGGATAAATCTAATGGACAGAAAACCACAAAATAATTTTGAGAGAAATTGAAGAGAACTTAACTAAGTGCAAGGATATATGGTTTTATTGTTATATACTTTTAATGGATAGGAAGGCTCAATACTATAGAGATATCTATTCCTGCAAATTTGATGATATGCCAGAAAAAATTGGGGGAGGATTGTGTGAAAATTAAGCTGACTATAGAATTTATTATGGAAAGAAATATTGCAAAAATACTCATGACAATATTGAAGAATATGACAAAATTTGTGAACTTACTTTGTTAGATATTAAGACCTTTATAAATCTACATGAAATCACATAGTGGGGTATTGGAATGGAAAGTAAAGTTCCAGAAATAAATCTACATATATAAGGTTATTAAATTGATGACAATTACTTTATTCCCCAACAGTGGGGAAAAGGTGGCATTTTCAATAAATGATGTAGATCAGTTGGATGACCATATGGGAAAAGTAAATCTTTATCCCTATGTCATATCACATGTAGAAGTAAATCCAAATTAATTACAGAATGGATGGTGGAAGGGTAAAATAATACAGCTCATTCCCACACTAGTCATGGTATCTATTAAGAAAACTATAAGATCTCACTTTTTAAAGCAATCACCTTCTCCTGTTTCTTTCATTCCTTTGTCTAGTACAAGAATTAACTAATTAGCTTTTACTATGTGCTAAGCGCTGTGCTGAGAGCTTTACACAGATTAACTTAATTATCACAACAGCCCTATGAAATGCCTATGAAGTAAATGTGATTCCCATTATACAGATGAGGAAACAAAGATAAGTTAACTAACTAATTCATTCACTTATTTTAATTTGCTTTTTAAATGTTTTAACATAGAATTTTAGCCAGGGAATCAGAAATGTTCAATCCCAAGCCTGGACTGTTTTTTTTTTTTTTTTTTTTTGAGACCAATTTTAAATCATATCATGTCTCTAAGCCTCAGTGCTTTCACCTAACAACACAAAACAAAACACACAAAACAAAATAAAACAAGACAAAACAAAACAAACAAAACAAAAGGACTATATTATCTCTAGCAGTTGTGAAGACCAAATGAGACAAATTATATAAAAGAGCTTTACCAACTATAAATTAAAATGTATTTGCAAAAGAAGACTTGCCCAAATAGAAAGAAAAAGTGACACAGTGAGGGAGGTATCAAGATTTAGGAGCAAAGAGATCAATATTTGAATCTCATCTCTACCCCTTCTGGTTATATGATCTTGGTAAATTACCTGAAGTCTCCAACCCATTTCCTCATACAGATTTGGCAATAATATGCTGTCACTGCATGCCAGCTATTGTTTTGTGGCAGATACTCTTCTAAGTGTTTTACATGTATTAATTCATTTAATTCTTAGTATAACCCTATGGAGTAGGTATATGATTCTCATTTTCAGATGATACACTTGAGGAAAGAGAGGTTGAGTAACTTATCCAAAGGTACACAGCTAATAAGAGTCAAGGTTTGACCAAGACAGCCAGTCTACTGTTGGGCTTACAGGTATTATGAAAATTAAACAAGATGACACATGGAAATAAATAAGGGCAATATACAATGATGTGAGCAGTCAACAAATAATGACTATTTTAATAAATTAAGAATTTATGCCTCAAAGGTAGATAGAGAGGAATAACAAATCCATTACTCCAGAGGAATAGTGCAGCATAGAATCTAGAATGGAGAGGGAGACCTGGGTAGCTCAGTCAGTTAAGCATCCAACTTCGGCTCTGGTCATGATCTCATGATTCATAAGTTTGAGCCCTGCCTTGGGCTCTCTGCTGACAGCACAGAGCCTGGAGCCTGCTTTGGATTCTGTGTCTCCCTCTCTCTCTGTCCCTCCCCTGCTGGCGCTCTGTCTCTCTCACTCTCAGAAATAAATAATAAAATTAAAAAAAAAAAAAGAATCTAGAACGGAGAAAAATAGAGCTGCTTAAGTGTTTGGCAAGCAAAAGCAGGTACTTTGGATGATGGGAGGAGAGCATTGCGATGTGAGAAACTGAATAAATAGCAAGCAGGGATGATGTAACGGGCAAATAGGAACTAACTGCCCTAGTGACAATGAAGGCATAGTGGGTGTCTAGTGGGTTGAGTAAATATTCATCTTTGAGGTTGTTAAGGGTTGGTAACTTGTTGCCATGGTGACTCTAAACTGTCTTTGAGTATGTCCTGGTAAAGGTCCTTAAATTAGCTTATCTTTGCAGTGCTGTGTTCCACATAAAAGTTGTGTGACTCCAGAAAGTGCTTATAAATAAAAGTCTGTACATCCTCAACCAGCACAATCCTAAAATACTCACGTGTAGCTTCATAGATCGATCCTTTTGAATGAAACAGAGCAATCTGTCACTTGACTTTCTATGACATTCAAGATATTGAAGTTTATAAGAAAAGATTGATTTAGACACACGTTTAATGGAATTAAAAATGTGTGATTAATGACATCTGTTTAAGCATGATAACTGAAGTAAAATTAATTAAAGCCTTATATAAATTACATATTACACTGTATTTTGCCTAAAAAGCATGGTAATTTTGTTAAGTTTTTCTTAATTTTTTTATTTTAATACTTAGTACACATACTGGATCATATAATTCCATGTCTTTATTTTTGTCTTACTATTCTCTGCTGAATTTCAGCATTGTTTGAATATGATGATTCCACTTTTCAGCATTGTGAATTATCTGAGAAGCCAGGTAATATCCAACTTCACTGGTACAATAAGGAGAAGCCTAATATAAGCTTCAGTTATTTTGCCTCTAAGGCATCATATTGTGCAATGAAATAAGGTAAATTTTTTTACGAGGTAAATGTACGTTTTGATAGGTTAAATAAAACAAAAAAAAAAGGGAGGGACATATTTTCCTGGTAAAAATACTGCTATACCATATATACAAAACATATACACATATACCTCATGGAGTGTTCACAATTGTAAACAAGTTTCAAATCCACCCGAAGACTAAACCAAAAAATATAAGTATGTATTCTGAATCAATGGGGAGCTACATCCTCTTTTTTTTTTTTTTTTTTTTTTACTGCAGTACTAAGTTTCCAATTGCTATATATCCATATAGTTTTCTTAAGTACATTAGGATTCAGACGTCTTGAGAACACCTGAGAGGTTATAGAATTAAGTCTGTCTTGAATTCAGACTGAGTAGTTTGAGTGTTAATATCTGTAGTCTTTTATATATTGACGATTTCAATTTGGTTTTATCCTTGTGGCTACCAGCAAGGAATGTCAACAAATCTTTTCACTCTCATGCTGTTTACAGCTCAAACTACTGTGTGTAGAGAGCCTGGGGCTGTCTACAGGAGCTTATGTCTGTAATCTAGCATGACCATTCAGAGAGGATATCTGAATTGTAGACATGTACTCTCAATAAGATTAAAATATATCAAATCTTTTCCTATTTCAGAGTACTGTGCTTGCATGTGGTACAAACAGGGAGGCCTTTTTTTTTTTTTTTTTAACAGTCACTGGAATTTTCCCCCATAAGTAGCCTATTTAATTGAACAAACTGCTTTTGTGTAAAATTAGTTAGAGATTAAAAAGTGTGGGCCAAGTGGTTGATTAACAGCATGCTGTGAATATTACCTTAAGCAGAAATTCCTCATCTTTATGCTACATTCTCCATTGCAGTTTATTATTTATGAGTCACATAGAACAAAGCTATTGCCTTTGAGTTTTCTAATAACTAAGTCAGGTAGTTTGAATTAAACATATCCTGAGAATTGTGGTCCACAGTGGAAAGTGAGGTGAAGTGAAGGAAGGATTGTTTATTTGCTTCTATCAGCTTCCATGTGGAGGGTTGAATAAGTAAAAAGAGCGAGCATGACAAGGAATATCTGAAATTCTCACAACAGGAAGGTTTTGAAATTTATCAAGACTCTTAATTCTTTTTCCCCAATACAAGACTCATTCTCTTGTGTTTTATAATGAAATGATGATATCACAAGTGGATGAGAAGATCTTGTTCTCTTTATTTTTTAAAGACAGTCTTTTAACATCTTCCAGTAACTTTAGGGTTTGTGTCATCATTAGGATATTCTCTCAGCTAGAAAACACATACTATATGGAATGATTTAGGGACATTTCCTTTTTACTTAAGCCAGGCATCATTATTTTGCTTCTCCATTCCGGCAAAAATAAAAATAACAACAGGGGCACCTGGGTAGCTTAGTCGGTTAAGCGTCCGACTTTCGCTTGGGTCATGATCTCACGGTTCGTGGGCTCGAGCCCCGCGTTGGGCTCTGTGCTGACCGCCAGCTCAGAGCCTGGAGCCTGTTTCAGTCTGTGACTCCCTTTCTCTCTGACCCTCCCCTACTCATGCTGTCTCTCTCTCTCTCCTAGGGGGAAAAAAAAACACATTAAAAAAAATAACAACACACTGAAATACATGTATGACTTCTTTTTCAAAATGTGAAATGTTTGTAGGAAGGAGGTCTTTTGTGTTCAAATATCCACCTAACTTTTCACTGTCAAAGGATAAATTTAAATCCTTAGTTTGGCATTTGCCAACTTCTGTTTTTTCATCTTCATTTCATTCTCCATTGCCAGTCAAATTAGCCTCCCTTTAAAGATCATGTTGAGGAGTAATAAATAATAGCCCCAGTAAATAACACCTCCCCACGTCTATACTCCTTCACAGTGTGACCTGTCCTTCCTTCTTCCAGAGGTGGAGTCTGTTTCTACACCTCTGAAGTCAGGCCTGACCTTGTGGGTTACCTTGATGACTACTATGCAGCAGAAGTGATCTGTACAGAGGCCTTGCAGTTTCCAGCCATGCCCTCTTGGAACCCTGGGAACATTCTGTTCTGAGGAAGCCAGTGGAGCGTAGCCTAGAAAATAGTCAGCACCAACTTCTTGGTCAACCGGTCTTCCACCTGAAAGCAGCCTCATCTGTGAACTTAGGTGAAACCTGCAGAGGAGTTACCCAGTCAATTCACAATCATGACAATGAGTAAACCATTGATTTTTAGCCACTAAGTTTTGTGATGGTTTGCTATACAATGATAAATAATAATATAAAATGATAAATAATTGATGCATAAACAACTCTATCATGATTTCCTTGAATATTAAATCTCTTCATATTTTCTTCCTACTTAGATTAATTATGGCACTTACATATCACCTATTCCTCTCTTCTGTTCGTATTTTTTTCTTAAATAGTTTATTGTCAAGTTGGTTTCCATATAACACCCAGTGCTTGTCCCAACAAGTGCCCTTCCCCATGCCTATCACCCTCCTTCCCCTTTTCCCCACCCCCATAAGCCCTCAGTTTGTTCTCAGTATTCAAGAGTCTCTCATGGTTTGCCTCCCTCCCTCTCTGCAACCATTTTCCCCCTTCTTATCCCCCACGGTCCTCTGTTAGGTTCCTCCTAATCCACCTATATGTGCAAATATACGGTATCTGTCCTCCTCTGCCTGACTTATTTCACTCAGCATAATACCCTCAAGTTCCATCCACGTTGCTACAAATGGCCAGATTTCATTCTTTTTCATTGCCATGTAGTATTCCATGGTATAGATAAACCACATCTTCTTGATCCATTCGTCCGTTGATGGACACATAGGCTGTTTCCATGTTTTGGCTATTGTGGAGAGTGCTGCTATGAACATTGGGGTACATGTGCTCCTATGCATCAGCACTCCTGTATCCCTTGGGTAAATTCCTAGCCGTGCTATTGCTGGGTCATAGGGGAGTTCTGTTGTTAGTTTCCTGAGGAACCTCCACACTGTTTTCCAGAGGGGCTGCACCAGTTTACATTCCCACCAACAGTGTAAGAGGGTGCCTGTTTCTCCACATCCTCAACATGATCTATAGTCTCCTGATTTGTTCATTTTTGCCACTCTGGCCAGAGTGAGGTGGTATCTCAGTGTGATTTTGACCTGCGTTTCCCTGAGGATGAGGGATGCTGAGCCATTGTTTCATGTGTCTGTTGGCCATCTGGATGTCCTCTTTGGAGAAGTGTCTGTTCGTGTCTTGTGCCCATTTCTTCACTGGATTATTTGTTTTTAGGATGTGGAGTTTCTTGAGTTCCTAATAAATTTTGGATATTAGCCCTTTATCTGAAATGTCATTTGCAACTATCTTTTCCCATTCTGTCAGTTGCCTATTTTATTGATTGTTTCCTTTGCCATGCAGGAGCATTTTATCTTGATTAGTTCCCAGTAGTTCATTTTTGCTCTTGATTCCCTTGCCTATGGGGATGTGTCAAGTAAGAAATTGCTGCGCTTGATGTCAAGCAGGTTGTTTCCTGCTTTCTCTTCTAGAGTTTTGATAGTTTCCTGTCTCATATTCAGGTCCTTTATCTATTTTGAGTTCATTTTTGTGTATGGTGTGAGAAAATGATCTAGTTTCATTCTACTGCGTGTTGCTGTCCAGTTCTCCCAGCACCATCTGTTAAAGAGGCTGTCTTTTTTCCACTGGATAGTATTTCCCACTTTGTCAAAGATTAGTTGGCCATACATTTGTGGGTCCAATTTTGAGTTCTCTATTCTATTCCATTGGTCTGTGTGTCTGTTTTTGTGCCAATACCATACTGTCTTGATGATGACAGCTTCATAGTAGAGGCTAAAGTCTGGGATGGTGATGCCTCTCATTTTGGTTTTCTTTGGCTATTTGGAGTCTTTTGTGCTTCCATGCAAATTTTAGGATAGTTTATTCTCATTTTGAGAAGAATGCTGTTACAATTTTGATTGGGATTGCATTGAATGTGTGGATTGCTCTGGGTAATAATAACATTTTAGCAATATTTATTCTTCTGACCCATAAGCATGGAATGTTTTTCCTTTTTTTGTGTCTTCTTCAATTTCCTTCAAAAGTTTTCTATAGTTTACATCATACAGATCTCTTATATCTTTGGTTAGATTTATTCCTAGGTATTTTATGGTTTTTTGTGCAATTGTGAATGGGATCAGTTTCTTGATTTCTCTTTGTGTTGCTTCATTATTGGTATCTTGATTTTGTACCCTGCAACTTTTTTGTATTCATGGATCAGTTCTAGTAAGCTTCTGGTGGAGTCTGTCGGGTTTCTACGTAGAGTATCACATCATCTGTGAAAAGTGAAAGTTTGACTTCTTCTTTGCCAATTCTGATGCATTTTATTTCCTTTTGTTGTCTGATTGCTGATACTAGGACTTCCAGCACTATGTTAAACAACAGTGATAAGAGTGGATAACCCTATCGTGTTCCTGATTCCAAGGGGAAAGCTCTCAGTTTTCCCCCATGGAGGATGATGTTAGCTGAGGGCTTCTCATAGATGGCTTTTATGATGTTTATGTAAGTTCCATCTATCCCGACTTTCTCAAGGGTCTTTACTAAAAGGGATGCTGTATTTTGTCAAATGCTTTTTCTGCATCTATCAACAGGATCATATGGTTTTTATCTTTTCTTTTGTTAATGTGATGTATCACATTGACTGATTTGTGAATATGGAACCAGCCCTGTACCCCAGGAATGAATCCCACCTGATCATGGTGGATAATTCTTTTTATGTGCTGTTGCATTCAATTTGCAAGTATCTTGTTGAGGATTTTTGCATCTGTATTTATCCAGGATATTGGTCTGTAGTTCTCTTTTTTTGCTGGGTCTCTGTCTGGCCTGGGAATCAAAGTGATGCTGGCTTCAAAGAATGAGTCCGAAAGTTTTCCTTCCATTTCTGTTTTTTGGAATAACTTGAGAAGAATGGGTATTAACTCTGATGTAAATGTCTGGTAGAATTCCCCCAGGGAAGCCATCTGGTCCAGCGCTCTTATTTGTTGAGAGATTTTTGATAACTGATTCAATTTCTTCACTAGTTATGGGTCTGTTCAGATTTTCTATCTCTTCCTATGTGAGTTTTGGTAGTGTGTGTGTGTGTTTAGGAATTTGTCCATTTCTTCTAAGTTTTCCAGTTTGTTGGCATATAATTTTTCATAGTATTCCCTGATAATTGCTTGTATTTCTGAGGGATTGGTTGTAATAAGTCCATTTTAATTCATGATTTTGTATACTTGGGTGCTTCCTCTTTTCTTTTTGAGAAGCCTGGCTAGAGGTTTGTCAGTTTTGTTTATTTTTTCAAAGAGCCAGCTCTTAGTTTCATTGATCTGTTCAACTACTTTTTGTGATTCTATATTGTTTATTTCTGCCCTGATTTTTATTATTTCTCATCTCCTACTGGCTTTGGGGGGCTCTTGTTGCTCTACTTCTATTTCCTTTAGGTGACTGTTAGATTTTGTACTTGAGCTTTTTCTAATTTCTTGAAATAGGCCTGGAGTGCAATGTACTTTCCTCATAGGACTGCCTTTGCCACATCCCATAGAGTTTGTATTGTTGTATTTTCATTTTCATTTGTTTCCATATATTTTTTGAATTTCTTCTCTAATTGCCTTATTGGCCCATTCGTTCTTTAGGAGAGTGTTCTTTAACCTCCATGTTTTTGTATGGTTTCCAGACTTCTCCCTGTGGTTGATTTCAAATTTCATAGCATTGTGATCTGAAAGTGTGTATGTTATGATCTCAATTATTTTATATTTATTGAGGGCTGCCTTATATCCCAGTATGTGATTTATTTTGGAGAGTGTGCCATGTGCACTTGAGAAGAAAGTAAATTCCATAGCTTCAGGATGTAGAGTTCTAAATATATCTGTCAAATCCATCTGGTCCAATATGTCATTCAAGTCCATTGTTTCTTTAGTGATTTTCTGTCGAGTTGATCTACCCATTGCTGTAAGTGGAGTATTAAAGTCACCTGCCATTAGCACATTCTTATCCATAAGATTGTTTCTGTTTGTGATTATTGTTTTATGTATTTAGGTGCTCCTGTATTCAGTGTGTAGATGTTTATAATTGTTAGCTCTTCCTGATGGATAGACCCTGTAATTATTATATAATGCCCTTCTTCATCCCTTGTTACTGCCTTTACTTTAAAGTCCAGTTTGTCTGATATAAGTATAGCTACTCCAGTTTTCTTTTGACTTGCAGTAGCATGATATATATTTCTCCATCCCTTTACTTTCAATCTGGTGCCCTCAGGTCTGAAATGAGTTTCTTGTAGACAGCAAATCGATGGATTTTTGTTTTTGTATCCATTCTGCTACCCTATATCTTTTGATTGGGGCATTTAGTCCATTTACATTCAGTGTTATTGTTGAAAAATATGGGTCATTGTGTTCTTTGTAGGATTCATGCTTGTGGTGGTGTCTCTGGTACCTTGCATTCCTTACAACATTTCCCTCAGAGAGTCCCCCTCAGGACTTCTTGTGGGGCTGGTTTAGTGGTGACAAATTCTTTGAATTTTTGTTTATTTGGGAAGACTTTTATCTCTCTTTCTATTCTGAATGGCAGGCTTGCTGGATAGAGGATTCTTGGATGCATATTTTTTCTGTTCATCACATTGAAGATTTCCTGCCATTCCTTTCTGGCCTGCCAGGTTTTGGTAGATAGGTCTGTAACCACTCTGATAGGTTTCCCTTTGTATGTTAGGGCCCTTTTATCCCTAGTTACTTTCAGGATCTCTCTTTGTCTTTATATTTTTTCAGTTTCACTATAATATTTTATGTAGAAGATCGATTCAAGTTACGTCTGAGGGGAGTTCTCTGTGCCTCTTAGATTCCAGTGTCCGATTCCTTCCCCAACCTGGGGAAGTTCTCTGCTATAATTTGTTCAAGGACGCCTTCAGCACCTTTCCCTCTCTCTTCCTCTTCTGGAATTCCATGATACAGATATTGTTCCATTTGATTGTATCGCTCAGCTCTCAAACTCTCCTTTCGTGTTCCTGGATCAGTTTATCTCTCTTTTCTCAGCTTCCTCTTTTTCTATAATTGTGTCTTCTAATTCACCTATTCTCCTCAATACCTCTTCAGTCTGTGCATTGGACACCTCCATTTTATTATGTGTCTCATTTATAGCAGTTTTTAACTTATCACAACTATGTTTATGCTCCATAGTCTTTGTAGCAATTGTTTTTTATGTTTTCCATGCCTTTTTCAAGCCCAATATGACTATTGTTCTAAATTCTTGTTTAGTTATGTCACTTTATATCTGTTTTGAGCAGTTCTTTAGCTGTCATTTCTTCCTGGAATTTCTTTAGAGGAGAGTCTTCCATTTCATCATTTTGGCTAGCTTTCTGTCTCGTTAGTTTTTTAAAAAAAATTTTTTAAATTTATTTCTAGGAGAGAGAGAAAGAGGAGAGAGAGACAGCATGAGCAGCGGAGGGTCAGAGAGAGAGGGAGACACAGACTCTGAAATAGGCTCCAGGCTCTGAGCTGGCAGTCAGCACAGAGCCCAACGCGGGGCTCGAACCCACGAACCGCGAGATCATGACCTAAGCGAAAGTTGGATGCTTAACCGACTAAGCTACCCAGGCACCTCTGTCTCTTGTTAGTTTTAAAAGCTTGTTATGCACTCTGCACCTGTGAGTACTGCTGTAATAAAGCAGGATCTTTGACTGTCTAGGGCCTGTCCATTCAGGAAGTGTTCTTTGAATGATGTCTTCGTGTCTCTTGTTGAGACTTTGATTATTTTATTTTCCTACTCATAGTGGTATTTGAGACTTTTCACCATGTGTACTTTGGCTTGTTTCTTGAGGTAGCCACTATAAGGTTTTCTCAACGGACTCTGTCTCCTTTTCCTCCCAAACTCCTGGATTCTGTAAGGGTTCTTATGACTTCAGGACTTCTCTGTTTGAGAGATGGGGCCGAGTGAAATGTACAGAGCTCCCTACTTCTCCATCATCTTTTCTCTTCCCCCTCCTCTGTTCATATTTTAAGAATCCTTTATAGGGGTGCCTGGGTGGCTCAGTCAGTTAACTGTCCGACCTCGGCTCAGGTCATGATCTCACTGTTTGTGAGTTTGAGCCCCGCATCAAGCTCTGTGCTGATAGATTGGAGCCTACAGCCTGCTTCGAATTCTGTGTCTCCCTCCCTCTCTAGCCCTTGCCCGCTTTCTCTCTCTCTCTCTCTCTGTCTTTCTCTCAAAAATAAACATAAAAAAAAAACTTTTCCTATATCCCAACCAAAATGGGAGCTCTTTTTATTATAGAGTGGTATATTTTAAAGAAAGAGAGAGATACTTATCCTTAGTGTCCTTGAAGACCTTTACATATCTGTCCAGATTAAATGAACTGATAGGTTTTACATTTCTCTATGCATCTTCTTTTTAAAAGTTTACATGAGGAGGGGCACGGATGGCTCAGTTGATTAACTGATGGACTCTTGATTGTGGCTCAGATCATGATCTCACGGTTTTTGGGTTCAAGCTCTGCATCGGGCTCTGCACTGACAGGAGCCTGTTTGGGATTCTCTTTCCCTCTCTCTCTGCTCCTCCTCCCACTCTTAAAATAAATAAATAAACTTAAAAAAAAAAGGTCCACATGCTGAAATACAGGAAAAAAAATACTTTTTTAAAATATAATTTATTGTCAAGTTGTCTAACATACAGTGTATATGGTATGCTCTTGGTTTGGGGGGTAGATTTCCGTAATTCATTGCTTACATACAACACCCAGTACTCATCCCAATGAGTGGCTTCTTCAATGCCCATTACCCATTTTCCCCTCCCCTCCACCCCCTCCGCCATGATCCTTCCATTTGTTCTTTCTATTTAAGAGTCTCTTATGGTTTGCTTCTCTCTCTCTCTTTGAAGCTACTTTTTCCCCTTCCCTTCACTACCCCCATGGTCTTTTGTTAAGTTTCTTGAGTTCCATATATGAGTGAAGATACATGCTACCTATCTTTTCTCTGACTGACTGATTTCACTTAGCATAATACCTCTAGTTCCATCCATGTTGCTTCAAATTGCAGGATTTCATTCTTTCTCATTGCCAAGAAATATTCCATTGTATATATAAACCACATCTTCTTTATCCATTCATTAGTTGATGAACATTTAGGCTCTTTTCATAATTTGGCTATTGGAGGCACTGCTATACAAGTACATTTTTTTCAGTCATAAGCAGATGAAAGGCCAGTGCCAGAAGTTCTGCAAGGTATACATAAAAGATTAAAACATAATTGCATTCAAGAAACTTATAATTTAGAACAGGGTTTGATAAACATTGGGAAGCTCTCTGGCTGCTTGTTTTTGTAAATTTTTTCTGACATGCATGCATCCTCCATTTATGTATTATCTATGCTATTTATGTATTGTCTGTCTATTTTGTACAGCAGTAGAGTTGAGTAGTTAGCTAAACTGTTTTGAAAAGCCTAATACAGTTACTGTCTATCTCTTTAAGAAAAACTTTGCTGACCCATAGCTTGGAATAAGTAATATAACTATATGTAGAGAAGAAATATGAAATACTAATGCTGGCAGACAAAAAAAGAAATATTTTACAGATATATAGGAGAGTATGATCATTTTTGGCTGGAATATTGAAGAAAAACTGCATGAATAAGAAAAACTTGACATAAATTATCAAATGGAGCAATACTTTTTGAAATGTGAAAAGTTTGAGAGCAGGAAAAATAAAGAGAGAGAGAAGACATCTTAGGAGGTAAGAAGAAGAGAACAGAAAGTAGAGTTGAGAGTGAGGGAAAGAGGTGGGATGTTATGATGACTTTGAAAACCAAGGCAGAAGAGAGATGTAAAGTAGGATGGTCCACAGTACAGGTTGATGCAGAAAGGTATTGTGTTAGTTTCCTGAAACTGCTGTAACAATGTACCAATGCTTAGGGGGCTTAAAACAACAGAAATTCATTTTTTTTCCCCACAAATTTGGAGTCTAGAAGCCTGAAATCAAGTCTTTGGTGGGGCCATATTCTCTTGACGGCTCTAGGGAAGAATTGTTCCTTTTTATTTCTAGCCTGTGATGTTTCCCAGAAATCCTTGCATTCCTTGGCTTATAGATATATCACTCCAGTCGCATGGCCATCTTCTCCCTGTGTGTCTTCATATCCTCTTCCTTCTGTTTGTGTTTTTGTCTGTGTTCATATTTCTCCTTTTTAGAGGATACCAGTCAGATTAAGGCTTATTATAATTGATTTCCTCTAAGATTTTCTTTCCAAATAGAGTCACATTTTGAAGTCCTAGAGGTTAGAACTTCAATATGTGTTTTTAAGGAGGTCACAGTTTACCCCAAAATAGATATACACCAGAAAACTGGGATACACCAGGAGATGTCATTGATGAACTGTCATTGATGAACTTTGAAGAACTAATTTAAGTTAGATTGGTGAGTTTAAGAACCAGGTTGCTAGGGTATATGGTTGGCTTTAAGGGAAATTAGAAGCTGTTAAAGATAGAATAATTATTGCAGATTTCAAAATGATGACTAGAAAGATAAAGAGCAGAGTAGCTTGAGGAAATCCTAGAGCTAGGATTCATTTTAGGAGATTTAAGTAAGAATTAAAATGGGAAGTAACCAAAATGATGGCGAAAGAAGGAATGTTGGCCCAAAGGAAAGATATATTTTCCTTCAAAGATTGGAAGAAAGAGACATCCCCAAAAGTTGCAGAGGTATTTCACACTGGATTAGAATTTCTTGGTAGAGTAGAATATGATATCATAACTTTACAGTAAAACAATGAGGATTATGTATCGGATTTAAGGCTAGTGTAGATGCCTGGATTAGCCATCCTTATAAATTTGCTTTGGTATCAACAATAGATGAAACACGCGCACACACACACACACCCCACCTTTCAGCAAAGAGCACCAAGATGAGGTTAGGGAGCTTGGACTTATACTGAGTATCATTGGTATCTTTACATGATTTTTCCATGAATACTAAGTAGGCCTGGAGATAGAACATAGAATATAGACTTTCAGGGTTATTGAGACTTGGGGATTGGCAAGTATTTGAAATGGTAGCAATTCTTCAGTAGAAGTGAGGGCAAATAATATTTTTGGCATTAATGCCAGAGTTTATTAAAAAGGCAAAGGAAATCATAAAAGATGTGATGAACTTAGAGACAAGAAAACAGGAAACATATCTAAAATTTGTGATGAGAAACAAGCTCAGATTTAAGAGCAATGACTGGGTGAAGAGAGGAGATTTTAGAATTTAGAGTCTTAGAGAAATGTTGCATACTGCTGAGGAGAAATGTGTAGCTAGGCTGGTAGGTTTTTGTAGTCAAGACATTTTTATGAAAAACAGTTTAAAAAATCCCAACCATCTTGATCTAAATAGAGAGCACAACATCAGAATAGATAGAATGAACAAATATTCAGAAGCCAAAATCATTTTATAATTTAGTTAATGCGAGAATTTGAATAAAGTGATAAAATTATTTTTTATCAGGAAGAGATCATTTTTATATGACTGGCAGAACTAATGGCAGAAGATTTGAAATCAGTGGAAATGTACATGCATATTAATGTACGACTAATTTTTCTACTTTGCCAAGCTGGGTGGAGGAATTATTACAGAATGTTTAATTGTTAATGGGAAATTGTGTGGGTAGCTTGTTATAGTGCTTGGCAAATCTTAATGAATAAATGCTTCAGATTAGTGGACTTTAATGTGATAAAGAGTATTAAGTTGAAGTCATCTTTTACATCAAATTTTATACCATAAACTACGAAGAACTGTCTAGAGAGGATGCATTGTCCTTGACCTTTCATACATGAGTTGTATAACCTTCTCTACATGGTGGGTTGGACAGACTGCACTCAAAGCAACTGCAAATAGGAAATTCCTTTCTTTTTCTCCTCATGAAACATTTAAACAAGATCTATTAAATCTCCCCTGCCTGTGTTTACATGGCATCTCAAACAGATCACATGACTTTCCTATCTCTTTTGACTATAAAAATGTGCTGTTATTAAAATGTTCAGTTCAGTTTAAATTAAAATTTCAATTTCACATCCAATTAAAACATTTTCCCTCATTAGTTTAGGCATGATCTGTGTGTAATTAGAAAAAAAACCCACTAGTGAGCCAGATGGTGGGGAGGGGGTGGTCTATTCTTGCATCATTTTTTTCTACCTACTCTTCCTGTTCCACCTCCATCTTCTCTCCTTCTATGGTTGGGGCAGGAGGTGTGGAGGAAAGATTAGAGAAAGAGGTACAAATGGTTATCTGTCACTTGGCTTCCATGAGGACAGAAGAGTGTATGTCCCCTTATCCCAGGGTGAGGGGAAGAGTTAAGGCATTCTGTTTGTCTAGGGATTTCCTGCAAACATTTTATTTTTAAATATTTATTTATTTTGAGAGAGAGAGCAAGCAAGCAAGTGCTTGAGTGGGGATGAGGCAGAGAGAGAGGGAGAGATATAATCCCAAGCACATCCCACACTATCAGTGCAGAGCCTGATGTAGGGTTCCATCTCATAAACTGGAAGATAATGACCTGAGCCAAAATCAAGAGGTGGTCTCCTAACAGACTAAGCCACCCAGGTGCTCCTAAATGTCAAGTCTTCCCTTACATTGACTTTTCGAGATCAAGACACCCTGACTGGTTTCAATCCATTTTGGTCAGTTGCACAGGTGATTTTATTACCACTCTTTAGAACATTGGATACATTATATCTGTTGCTGTCAGTTTTGGGAGTTTAACTGAAAAACTGAGACTTCAAAAGGAGTCCCAAATTTCTTTATAGATTAATTCTGAATGCTTTTTGTGTTAAACCTAGGACTGAGTTTATGCATGGAGAATTGTATCCTATGGCAAATAACACAAAAAGAAGAAAGATGTCTAAAGTTTCTCATCAGTTCCTCCTAGTGACTTAAATTTAAAAAGTAATTGACTAGAGATGAAGATTCCTATGGTTAGCACTACTAATATTTAAAAAAGTTTTTAGTGTTCATTTTTGAGAGAGAGAGGGACAGACAGAGTGTGAGTAAGGCAGGGGCAGAGAGAGAGAGAGAGAGAGAGAGAGAGAGAGAGAGAGAGAGAGACAGAATCTGAAGCAGACTCCAGGCTCCGAGCTGTCAGCACAGAGCCTGATTTGGTGCTTGAACTCACAAACCATGAGATTGTAACCTGAGCTGAAGTTGGATGCTTGACCAACTGATCCACCCAGGCACCCCCTACTATTTTTAATTCAAGTTTGTATGCTGTCACATTTATATATGATTAATATTCATTAAAAATATCTTGATTGCAGGGTTAATACATTTTCCATATTATGGGACTTTCGGAATAATGTTTAAGTAGTTGGGAGTCATGATGATAGAATATGATACGATCTTCAGAACTTCACAGTGAGGATTTAAGTATTCCCTGTGTATTATTTATAGAATATTTAACAAACATTTAAATGACACTATGTGTGAGGCACTGTTCTAAGTGCTTTATAATTAATAATTGATTTTATTTTCATAAAATCTCTGTGAGACTGGTAATCGTACCATTCCCATTTTGCCAAAGATTAAACTGAAGCATAGAGATCTTATATTTGCCCAAGGTTATGCCATACTAGGTAGTAAAACTGGGGTTTGGCCAGGGGGAGGTTTGACTCCAAAATACATGTTCTTACCAGCATGTGGTGTAACCATTTACTTCTAAGGGACTTAAGTTAGATTGAATTTAGAGACATAGAAAAATATTAACTAAAAGTTGGAAAATCCAGTCATAAGATGAATTAAGGGAAAAATTATTATACTAAAGATTTAAACACTAACTTTAGCTCCAAGATTTATAACAGGCAGGTCATAAAGGAAAATACGTTGAATTAGATAGTTTAGTCTTATCAAAGGGAACTTAGAATTTATTTGGATGAAGAAACTATCTCTAGAATTCAATAACAGAGGTTTATTTTGAGGGTCTTTTCATAAAAAAGACATCCTATAAATTGTTCACAGATAACATACAAATTCTATTTCTATTATGTCTTATAATAAATAAGTTGAAGATAAAGATAAAACATTAAAATTTGTGAAGGAAATTCTAAAGGAAATTGTTTATTAACATACCTGGCAAATCTCTATTCCCCCTGAATTTAATGATAGAGCATAGACAAAGGAATTATTTTCATAAATTTTGCTCACCTAATTTTCTAAAAGATATTTAAAAATAACTTGCCCTTTGTATACCTCAAACTGACATCTTCCTTTTTATCAAGTTTAAATACTTGTAATTAATGCAATTTCTGATAGGTTGTAATTAATATATAAAATAAAACTGACATTCTTTAAATGCATCTGTAAACTTAATTGCTCTAGTGATTTAATATATACTAAATCAATTTTAAGGTGTATGAATAAGTTCTTAGCCAGTAGGTAGGAAAAACTCACTCTTCCTGGTACATGTTTCTCTTACCACACTCACAACACTTCTGACATAAGTGTATAGGTTTTTTTTTCCCATGCCAGCAATTCCCTGTGACACCAGCTCTATTGCCTACAATTCAGTTCAATTCTGACACTAGTTGGAGTGTCAGACTCCCGGGTTAAGGGCTGAGTCCCACAGGCCTGCCCCCACTTCAGATGTGAACAACAAGTATGTCCCAGGTTACCTTGGTTATTAAACTTTGGTTACAGATTGGAGGTTCCCATGACACCCCCTCTTAGATTTGCTAGAAGAGCTCACAGAGCTCAAGGAAATACTTATGCTTACCAGTTGTTATATAGTTGGAGGATACAGATGACCAGCCAAATGAAGAGATACACAGGTGTAATACCAAAGGGTCCCAGACACAGGAGCTTCTGGCCCTATGGAGTTGAGGTATGCTATCCTCCTGTCCTACACATGTGTTCTCGGAACCTTGTATTTTTGGAAATTCTATGGAATTTTTGTCGTGTAGGCATATCTATTGTTAACTGAATTCCCGGTCCCACTTTAGAGAATGGACAGTTGGGCTGAAAGTTCCAAATGTCTAATCATGACTTAGTTTTTCTGACAACCAACCTTATCTAGAAACCCAAGAGTTCTCTCAGTACAGCAAAAGGCACTCCTATCAACCAGGAAATCCTAAGGGATTTAGGAGCCCTGTGTCAGGAACCAGGGTCAAAGACCAAATACTAGAACAGAAGATGTTCTTAGTGCTCTTATCACTTAGGAAATTAAAGGGTTTTAGAAACTCTATTCCAGGAACTGTGGGCAGAAACCAGTGTGTGTGTGTGTGTGTGTGTGTGTGTGTGTGTGTGTGTGTGTGTGTGTATGACTCTATAACCAAACATTTTACTTTCTGAATTCCATTCTATTATACATGTAAAGTATGTATATTTTTCCTGAAAATCTATTAATCACCTTTTCTTATATCTCTGTAGCATCTGTCTATATATCTAAATTTTCACTTTTTTATTTTGTGTGAAATTGGATTCACACAATTTTTTTTTGGGTTAACTATAATTGTAGGCATTATTAGTATATATTACTAGAACAACATATATAACAAATTTAGATAGGTAATTACTAAACACAAAATAAATAAAATTACTGACAATGAATCTTTTTTAATGACACTTTTTACCATTAGTTCATGTGTTTTTTAATTTTATATTTTATTTATTTTATTTTTTGAGAGAGAGAGAGAGAGAGTGCACGTTTGCATGAGCGGGTAAGGGTAGGGAGAGAGGGAGAAAGAGAAACTTAATAAAGCAGGCTCAATCTCACTACCTTGAGATCATGACCTGAATTGAAATCAGAAGTTAGATACTTAACCAACTGAGCCACCCAGGCATCCCTAGTTCATGGATTTTGGGATTAATGTTACTTATTTCTAGAGTAACATAGGGCTAATTAGAAATTAATTGCAAGAAGAAAAAATGTTGGAGCACTAAAACAGGACATAAAAAATATACTAAAGATTATTGTGAACCCATTTGTAGAGTAAATCTGACAAAATATTTCTATGAGGATAGTACAAATACTGTAACTACACAGTAGGGATGAAAACATTTTCAGAATTTCATCTACTTAAAAATGAATATGGGTGTTCAGAATTCAGTAAGCATTCTACACAAACTCATGATAAAGTTTGTCTTGTGATCCTACATAAGTGTTTGAGAAGATATACAACACTGTCTTGGGTCCAGCATATGATCCATCTACTCAAAGATGTATTGTTGATCTGTTGGAAATAACTGTAAAATTTATGTTACTATGTCCTCCTTGAAATCATGGTAGAAATACCAACACGAATCAGTAAGAATCTTCTCCTCGAGCTCTTTTTCGTTATTGAGAATGGTGGAATCGTAGGGAGGGTACACTTCACAGGAAGTTGGTATTTTTAGAGTGATTTTTAAAATACTAAATTTTCTGGGGCGCCTGGGTGGCTTAGTCGGTTAAGCATCTGACTTTCGCTTAGGTCATGATCTCATGATTTGTGGGTTCGAGCCCCGCGTCGGGCTCTGTGCTGACTGCCAGCTCAGAGCCTGAAGCCTGTTTCAGAGTCTGTGACTCCCTCTCTCTCTCTGACCCTCCCCTGCTCACGCTGTCTCTCTCTCTCTCCTAGAAATAAATAAAACATTAAAAAAATTTTTAAAAATTAAATATTAAATTTTCTAATTTTTAGATACATTAGTAAATAGATAAAACATAGAGCCTTGCATTCGTGTGTCACTTCAATGAAATCAGTTTCTGCTAACTGCCAGGTTTCTTACTGACACTGTTTTGTTCTCATATGATGCTCCCTCAAAGCAATGGCTTCTCTAAGAATAGTCAATGAGTAGAACAGGTGAAGTTATGAAACAAAAATTTCCCACTGTCCCACTCCAAAATATATGTTAATTCCAAACATTCAAATCATGTGAGATTCATCCACATCGCTATATGTGACTATAATTTTTTGGTATTATACTGCATTTATGTCATGTTTTATCCCTAACAAAAATATGTAAAATCCATGATTTTATGATACCTTAATGAAAAGAGTCTTTTCAGAGATTCATTTTTGAATTGCTTCTCCTTTTTTGGTGCATTGTAGATTTTTACATTCCAAGACATTGTGCACTACTGAGATGGTTAGGACGTGTTACTCTCCTTGAGTATAGTATGAGAAGTTTGCATGTAAAAAAGAAAGTGAGAAAGGAAAGCTTCCACAATGTTCCTGTTGCAGTTAGTTTCTCAGATTATTTTTATGAAGGAGTATATATTTTCATTGACGATCTAGATTATATGAACCTGCGTGCCACTCGGAATGGTTTTCTGTTCCCTCAAGGGTATATTCAAATCCTTAGTTACATACTAGAATACAGTCCAGATATTTAATGTATCAGTTTGACTTTTGAAAGCTGAATATTGAGGCTGAATTCCTCTCGTTTAACTATAGGGATTTTGTGTCATTGTTTGACTACTGTTAGTTCTCTTCACCACTCTCTTTGTTTTAGCATCACAGATAAGCTTTGCCTGTTAAGAAAAAATCCACATAATCCAGTATGTATTTTTGTGAGCATATGACTTCTTTATTTCCAGTTTATTCTTAGGAAATTCATTCATTTTTATGTCACTGTAGCTATATTTTTATTTTTGTATTGCTTTCCATTCTTTGAATATACCGTGATTTACTTGTCTGATATACAGTTGGTGCACATTTCAGGGTGTTTTCATTTTGGGACTTAAGTGAATGATGCTACAATAGCTTTCAGAAGTTCTTCTGTCCTGTAATGGTAATTATCATAAGCAGCCAGCATAGAGAACTTTGATTCCTCTCCTTAAGCCTCCTAACGGTAGACATTGTGGAATCCTTGTTGAGATTCTAACCATCTTTACAGAGAGGAATACTCATGAAGAATGCTAAGCAGAGTCACCAGGACAAGAAAATATGAAGCTCTTGTATGCAATTACTGCTGTAGAAAGCAATTTTTATTATACCAAAGCATACTCACCAGTTAAAGATTTTTCTCCACAAAAATTCACACTTCAAAATTACGGGAAAAATTTATAGCCATTATTATTTTATTTAGCTACTGGGATCTAGATGATTCATTGAAAAGGCAAATCATTAGGAAAAATTCCTAGAAATAGAATTGTTGGACAAAATAACATATATTTTGATATTTCTGATTAAAGAACAGTAACATTTTACACCCCATCACAGTGTGTCAGAATGCCAGTCTCCCGTACTAATGCCACATATTGATTATTGCCAATTTTATTGGCTGAAAATGGGATTTCTATGTTTTTATTTGCATCCCTTTGATTGCTTTTGATGTTGAAACAGTGTAACTAATAGTGATAAAGAGCATGAAGTGAGAAGAGAGGGAAAAAGATAATTAAGCCTTCATTTTAAAAGGTTTACAGTCTGATATCTGTTATTAAAATATGTAAAAAATTGGATAAGATTCTCCCTTTATCATCTCCTTTCTGTTCTACAATCCTTTTACTGTTTAATTAACTCTTTTTCCACATGTCAGATTTCTTGATGGAGCTGGAGGAGGGAGGCATGGGTTGGGGTCTAAGAGATTGGGAACTGTTGGGATTAGGTGGGACCAGCTATTATGTTGTTTTTTTCTTCCACTCCTTTTGTTCCAGAATTTAAATTATGAATTGATAATTATATTAAACCTTTTTGAAAAAGCCAAAACATCTAAATTCTAAAATGCTTTCCCTTAGCAGTAATAAAGCACAAGGAAACCAACGCTGAGGAATGAAAGTTAATGGCAAACCATTTTTCTTTATGTGTTACAGCACTTGTGTATACAAGTTTTTTAAAAATGTTGAAAAAAATGAATGATTAAGAAATGGAATGTTTACTTGCAAGATATGAATGCTGGCAAAAAAAAATCAAGTTGGGAAATGTAAGCTGGTTTTTAAATATCTTTTATGTCTACTGTTTACTGAAAATGCTAGAAGTTTGGTTTATCAGAAAATCAATGATTAAAATATTACTCATGGAAGGAAATAATGACTGTTATATTGTCCATTATTACTTATCAGTTTATGTGCCATATGGTTTGTGAAAAGCAAACCTAGTGGGAGTTTGCTGTTGAATATGCTCCTACTATGGGTTTGTTGATAATTAAACATTCTATGGTAAGAGAAAAATCAGTCAAAATTTTATCAAAGAAAAATCCAGTTTGATGAGTATGGATTATTACTTCAGATTTTTGTCACTGTTATACCTAAACTAACGACTGGCACTCAAATTTGTGATGTTAAATGTATAGGTGCAATATTAAAAACACAATTAAAACAGCAATAATGTAGTATAAATTACAAAGTCACTTTACAAAAATAACAAGCTTTTGGTTCCTGGGAAGGATTAAGAAGTTTGGAAATAGAGAGGAAATTTCAGAAAAACAAGTTGGGGGCAAAGAATAAAAATCTATCCATGTTAGCTTAAGTGATTGGAAATGTTATGAGTATAGAATTTTAAAAATGAAAGTAAACTATCTTAGTAGACCCCATGAAATATTAGCACACAATTTATTTTAAAAGTTTGTAATCATCCTTTTTCAGAAATAAAATGTTTAGATGGAAAGCATCTCAGGGAACTACCTTAGTAGAGTCCGTTCTTTACTACTATAATATTTCCTTCTGTATGACGACTTATTTTCAGTTTCAGCTTCTCGTCCTTCCAAACTGATTAAGTTCTTGTGTTCTTTCTTTTCTTTTTGTCATAACATATCTTTATTTGAGTTTTTCTTACTCATGCTTTGGGTAGGTTTTGGTTTTTCAGAGATTCTGCTTATGATCTTCTCTTTTTGTATATATCCAAATTTGCTCATCGTATTTCCTAATTTCTAATTGTGTGTCTTATACTCCAAAATCAGAAAGAAATCAATTAAGTGAAAGATTCACAGAATTTAATACATTTCTCGTATAACTTTTATGTCAGATAAATTCAGAAGCCATCTAGGAGAATTGCCAATAGTATTTATTATTATTAACTGCTCAGGAGTTTATTTTCAGAGTAAAAACTTAGGGAACAAAATGCTCTCTTCAGGCCCCCTCGCCAACCAAGTCACCTTGGTGGAGTTCTGAGATCACCTACATGTAAGGACATGCTTAGAAGAAGGTTTTGTAAGAGAAGTACATTTAAATTTTTCTGGAGTTTTTGGAACTGCTATATACCTTCCATGGTATGCCTTCCAACCTATGTTAATGGTAATAGTAGATAAAAATCTTAAAGACTCAACAAAAGTTAAAAAGCTGAAATGCCAAAATAGTTATTATTTTATGATAAAATCATTTAATACATTGCAGTGCTATCTACTGTCTTTATTTTGTAAAAAAAAAAATAATGAGCAACATCTCAATCTAAGATGGCATTAAAGATGTTGGTATTCTAATCATTTATACACGGTCAATCTATTTGATTGAAATATAGTGCTATAATAAATGTTGACTTTACCCTCAATTTCCCTGGTAAAATGATATTTAAACATATTGAAATAATAAATCAAGCAAAATAACACATATCAGAAAGGACCACCTAGCCTAAATGTTGAAGTGACTTATTTAGAGAAGTCTTACTTTAAGGAAGAGACCCATGTGTAGAAGTAAACTGGGAGTTTAGGAGGTGAGGAATTGGGGATTTGCACATTTGACAGTAGTAATTATGTTTTAAATTAAACACAATGGGGTTTATCTTCAAAGTAAAGATTTAGTTACCAAAACCACATCATTGTTCTGTTTATGAACTTGAGATTTTCATTTCACAGTAAATAAGATGTAATGGTTTCAGAGGGAGAAATGTGAGCTTTTTTCTGAGCTTTATTGGGTGTTCTTATGCACTGGTGAAATGTTTTCCTATTTTAGGTTAAATATTAAGTAGAATGCCATGTGGCTGCACCACTTTTATACCCCCTTGTTAAGTGGCATACACTTCCATACACTATTTGAAATAATAGGTGAGCAATTTGAATTAAGTGTAGGTGTTAGTAGCATTTGCAGAATTTTCCACATTTTCCTCTTGGCTCCTGACATTAGACTTATAACTATTGAGAAATAAAGCTTTAGACATTTCAAGTGATACCCTTTCTGGTTTCCTTCATAATGTCAGTATGGAGCCAAATTTATCCCCATGAAACACACATACAACTTGGTTTTGAGAATTTCAGAATCACAAACCAAATCTAGGATAGTGCATTAGAGATCATTTTTCCCTTTCTTTTCATTTTCTAGGATGAGAAGACAGTCTCAGAGAGGTTGTCTTAAACAAAAGCAAAAAAAAAAAAATTGCAAATAAAAATGGATATTTTGGTAAAGAGAGGATATGGACATACCTCTTTTTATTGTACTTCACCGATACTGGGCCTTTTTTTTTTTAACTGAAAATTTATGGCACCATTTTGCCAGCAGCATTTGCTCGCATTGTGTCTCTGTGTCACATTTTGGTAATTCACATAATATCTGAAATATTTTCATTATATTTGTTATGTTGGGCTATTATCAGTGATCTTTGATGTTACTGCTACAATTGCTTTATATGGTGGTGCCCATATATAATGGCAAACATAAACAGTATATGTATGCATTCTAACTGTACCAATGATCAGTTATTCTTCAGTTTCACTCCTCTTCTTGGACCTCCCTATTTCCTCAAACACCACAATATTGAAATTAGGCAAGTTAGTAACTCTGCATTAACCTCTAAGTGTGTAAGTGAAAGGAAGAGTCACACGTCTCTCACTTTAAATCAAAAGGTAAAGATGATTAAGCTTAGTAAGGAAGTCATGTCAGAAGCCAAGACAAGCTGAAAGCTAAGTCTTTTGCACCAGTTAATCAAGTTGTGAATGCAAAGGAAAGGTTTTTGAAGGATATTAAAAGGGCTATTGTGGTGAACACATGAATGATATGAAAGGAAAACAGCCTTACTGCTGATATGGATACAGTTTTAGTGGGCTGGATAGAAGATCAAACCAGTTACAACATTCCCTTAAGCCTAAGCCTGATCCAGAGCAAGTCCCTAACTCTCTTTAATTCTTTGAAGGCTGAGAGAGGCGAGGAAGCTACAGAAGAAAAGTTTGAACACAGCAAAGATTAGTTCCTGAGTTTTAAGGAAGGAAACCGTCTCTAAAACCTAAAAGTACAAGATGAAGCAGCAGATGATGATTTAGAAACCGCAGCAAGTTATCCAGAAGACCCAGCTAAGTAATGAAGGGTAGATACAATAAACAGATTTTCAATGTACATGAAAACAATCTTCTGTTTGAAAGAACATGCCCTGTAGGACTTTTATATCTAGAGAGGAAAAGTCAGTATCTGGCTTTAAAGCTTCAAAGAGGAGACTGACTCTTGTTGGCAGTTAATGTCACTGGTGATTTTAAGTTGAAGCTAGTGCTCATTGACCGTTCTGAAAATCCTAGGCCTCTTACGAATTATGCTGACTCTGTTCTGCCTGTACTTTATATATAGAATGACAAAGCCTGGATGACAGCACATCTGTTTACAGCATGGTTTACTGAAAATTTTAAGCCCACTGTTGAGATCTACTGCTCATGATAAAACTTGAATGAATAAGTTACTTCTTAATGGATGAGCAAAGAAAGTGGTTTCTTGAGTTGGAATCTAGTCCTGGTGAAGACCCTATGAAGATTGTTGAAATGATAACAAAGGACTTGAATATCTCATAAACTTAGGTGATAAAGCAGTGGCAGAGTTTGAGAGGATTAACTCCAGTTCTGAAAGAAATTCTACTGTGGATGAAATACTATCAAGAGGATCAATGCTACAGAGAAATCATTTGTGAAAGGAAGAGCCAGTCAATGCTATAGACTTTATAGTCTTATTTTAAGACATTGTCATGGCCACCTGAATCTTCAGCAATCACCAAACTGATTAGGTCAGAAGCTGATCAACATGGAGGCAAGAATTTCACTAGCAGAAATATTATAACCTGCTGAAAGCTCAGATTATAGTTGGCATTTTTTAAAAAATAAAGCATTTTTCTTCTTTTTTTTTTTTTTCTTTTTGAGAGAGAGAGAGCGAGAGAGAGCGAGAAAGAGCAAGCACACACAATCATGCAAGCAGGGGAGGAACAGAGAGAGTAGGGTAGAGAATATCTCAAGTAGGCTCCATGCTCATTACAGAGCCCTACTCGGGGCCCAGCCTTACAACAGTGAGATCCAGACCTGAGACAAAATCAAGAACTCAACTAACGGAGCCACCCAGGGAGCCCAATAAAGCATTTTTAATTTAAGGCATGTACATTGTTTTATGAAACATAATGCTATTGTACACTTAATCGGCTTTAGTATATTGTAAACATAACTTTTATAAGTACCAGAAAACCAAAAAATGCATTTGACTAGCTTTATTGTGATATTTGTTTTATTGCAGTGGGCTGGAACCAAACCCACAGTATCTCTTAGGTATGTCTGTATGGAGAGATTTTAAATAGTTTACTTTTTTTTTCTCCTGTATTTATAAGGAAAATATTTCATATTTTCTCTCTCCTGCAATGAGCAAATTGAGTTAGAGACCTAATTTACACTTAATTTGAGAGACACTCAGTATGTTACAACCCTAATTAATGACTGTGCTTTAACTTACCAAATGATGTAGAGGTATACAGTAGTTTCTCCAGGGTTCATGTTATAACCTTTAACATTCCCACTGTGGAATGTCAGTGTCTGCTGTTGGGACAGATTTGCCCAACATTCTGATGGTTCTTGAAAGGAAATTCTATCAATTTAATTAAGCAAGTGAAATATACAATCTCTTTGTTCACATGTAGTCTCTTTGCTACATCATTCTGCTCTTGTTCATAGGCTCCTTGATGCTTACATGTGGGATTCTTCCTCAACATCTTAAGCTCCTAGAGGTCAGGGACTGCATTTTATATTTCCCAATACTCATTCTCAGTGTCTCATGCAATACTGTGAACGTAGTTGTTTTAATAAATGATTGTTTGCTAAGTAATTATAATATACTTGAGAGAGCTCATGCATGAGGTGGGGTATTAAGCAAATGACAATTAAGCAGGTGAAGTCATACATGCCTTTAGTTTTGTTTTCATTCCTTCTTTTTCCATTTAATATTGTTTGTTGATAATGTTCCCTAGGAGCACCTAGAACAAATAATTCCTCAGATATCTCTGCCTTGTATACTGTAAGAAAATGACTACTATGTACTGTTCTCTGTGGATAAACTGTCTTAAATTGAATTCTGAGCTGATCCTGCTACTTGGAGATGAAAGAATTGCAAGCAATGAACTGTCATGGCTACTCACACTGAACATCAGTAAATCTTAGAGAAATTTATCAGAATTGGAGTATGTTACAAAATTTTACATTTTATTAATAGCTCTTATGAAGTACAAATTAGAAACCATTATTAAATAAGGAAACGTTTTTCTGAGATGAAAGAGTAAGCTTATAGAAAATCAGACATTAGCTAATCCTATTGTTAGTTGAGTAAGAAAGCTGGAAATTGGACATAGGATCAGATTGGACACACATATAAATTCTCCCTGGTAGGGTACTGTAAAAATGTCTTGGGCAATTTATCATAAACAGGTAACTTATAGACATGTCTTATTTGGCATGTGTGATATTTTATAAACATTTGAATATGTTGTCAACTTACAAGTTGAGAAATTTTACTGAAAAATTTGGATTTGTTCTTCTCTTAGAAAATCGGGTCTGGTAGCTTTGGTTTTACATCTTAGCACAGCTATAGTTCACCGAATCAGCTGGCCCTTTTTGGTGCAGTAGGTACTGTTATTTTATAGAATGATTATACATTTTTTTTAGGTTCCCTACAGTCACCACTCGTTTACTTCACTGATTTTTGTGATCTGCCTAGCAACTTTGGCTTTTGGCTTTATAGGTAGTATCTCAAACCCACAAGATTTGCATTCTTGAATTACTAGAATTAAGTTAAGGGACTCATTGAACTACATTCAGTTCAGAACAAGATAGTATATAGATTAGCATTTTTCAATATGGTAGTCATTTCACATATACAACTATTAAATTTAAATTCATTAAAATTAAATTAAAAATAGGGCAAAAGGGAATGGGATTAAAAGATACAGACTTACAGAATATAG
The DNA here is from genome assembly GCA_017311185.1 of Proteles cristata cristata. Classification (NCBI taxonomy): domain Eukaryota; kingdom Metazoa; phylum Chordata; class Mammalia; order Carnivora; family Hyaenidae; genus Proteles; species Proteles cristata. Next base: position 299,507 of record JAESUZ010003861.1, on the reverse strand, counting down.
TTAACAATATGTAACAACTTTTCATGGTGACAGATGGTAACTATTGTGGTGCTCACTTTGTGATGTATACGAATGTTGAATCACTATATTATATACTTGAAACTAACAAAATGGTGTAGGTCATCTACACTTCAATAAAAATAATTAAAAATTCAGTCATATTAGTTGTATTTCTAGTTTCATTTCAAGCCGTCCTTCCACATAGGTTGAGAAAATTTTTATCATTGCAGAAAGTTGTATAAGGCGGTATTAATAAAGAAAGGAAAATCTTTACAATTGACAGTGACAAAAGCTAAATCAAGGGTGGTAAACTTCAAACTGAAAATGCGAAAGCACAAATAAGTAAACATGCAGAATCACTGAATTGAAGCATAGAAAGTGAGAAGTGTTTAAAAAGATAATCCAAATCTCTTTAAATCTATTTAAGCAAGGTGGCCCAAATGGATTGCATTCTAAAGAAATGAAGAACTTATACCTGGAATAGGAAAAGCTGCAACCGACAGTTGAGGTTATGGATACATGGATTTCTAGAAGAAAAAAAACAGAAAAAAACCCTGGAAACTCTATATAAAGGCACTTATTAATCTTTGGGGGGAATGATTATATTATGGTTCCCCAAATTGATGGCTTAGGAATACTTAAGAAAATAGTTGCATAATGAGCCAACTTATGAGAAGAACAAATAATGGCAAAATACCCAGTAACTAGGCCACTACATTTAAATAATTTTACTGAAGAATTTAAAGACATTTTATTGTCTTCCATAATAGTGATTTGCCTAGCTAATTGTCAAGGTCTCTTCAAGTTCAAAAATATTATGCTTTTACTCCTGCAAGAAAAATTTCTATGAATACAAGATTTAAAATAATTAGATAGATTTATAGCTGAGTCAATAACTTTACTTAAAATATAATCACTAAATAGATGGTAATTCAGAAGGGATCTCTTGTGGCATTCCATAAAATTAGAAGATTATACGTTGTGATGTGTCATGTTTTATATTTTTGTCAATGATTTGAGTGAATGAATTCATACAAGGCAAGCTTATTAAATTATCAGGTGACACAAAGCTGGCAGAAAAAGTTAATATATGCAATGTCAGAATTAAAATTTGAAGGAGTTTGATGTCTCAAAACTAACAAGATAAGAGTTAAGAATTTTTTGAAAGTAATGCATAATAGAGACTTTTATTTGAAGGGCATAGAGTTATATTCCTTAAGAAATTCTGAATTTTATACTCATGATTCAAAATAACTTGACAGCCTAGAAATATCAGTTAAATTAAACAACTGTTGGTTAGTGGTGATGCCCTTCCTCACATGCAGCCTAAATGAAACCAGCCAAGCTGATATACTGCTCCTTGAAATGCCTTCCTCACGTGGCTTTAGGAAAGCATTCTCTTTCCTTTTTTTCTATTCTGCAACCATTCCTCTGTCTATACTGACTCATCTACATCTCCTCTGTCTCAGTGTTAGAAAGCTTTGATGTTCGTACATCTTATTTTCATCCCACTCCTTGCTTTAGTGATTTATCACTGATTGATACCACTGAGCCCTTTATATGTGGGGACTTTTCCTGTTTTAAATCTCAACTCTATATTCCTATATCCAGCAGCCTATTTGCATAGGCCTTCTCCTCTTGAATTTCCAATATATATCTCATACTTAATGTGAGGTATCTCATACTTCTCATTCTTTCTAATTTTGCCAGTCAGACTTTCAGTTTTCTCCATCTCAATTAATGGTACTCCCATTTTCTCTGGAGTTCAGGACACACAAAAAATGGAGTCATTCTTGACTCTTCACTTCTTCTTACACTCCACACTGTAGTCAGAAAATTTTGTCTAAATATTTCCAGAATTCCAGGGTTTCCAGCATCACCACTTATGCCACACTGATCCAGTATGTCATATCCAAATATCTCTGAATAGTTCAGTAGCCCCTGCTCTCTTCCTGTTCTCACCCTTCCTGTTACATTCTGTATACTTTGAACTCCATAATCAGATTCATACACTGAAATAGAACTCTTTCACTTCTCAGCTCACCGCCTTCCACTTGGGCCCCTTCTCACTCAAAATATATTTCCAAAGTCTCTACAATGGTCTACAAGTTGTTCCTCCCCCATTTCATTTCTAACCTAATATAATTCTCTGCCACCACGTGGACCCATCTCTGTTCCCTTAACACAGCAGGCCCGCTCTCACCTCAGGGCATTGCACTGTGCCAGTAATGCTTTTCTCCAGTGCGTCTTTGTTGTTCATTCCCTTATACCTTTCAAAGTTTTATTCAGACATTACTTTCTCAGTGAGATTGCTCTGTTTAAACTATGTAAACATTTTCAGTTTCCCCCAATCCCAGACTTGCTTCCATATGTAATTTTTCTCCATAAATTGTATTACCTTCTAAACTACAGTATAACTTACACATTTTTATTATGTCTTTCCCGTTTAAAATATAAACTCCCAGGGGCACCTGGTTAGCTCAGTTGATTAAGCATCCAACTTTGGCTCATGTCATGATCTCACGGTTTGTGGGTTTGAGCCCTGTGTCGGGCTCTATGCTGACAGCTAGCTCAGAGCCTGGAGCCTGTTTTGGATTCTGTATCTCCCTCTCTCTCTGACCCTCCCCTGCTCTTGCTGTTTCTCTCTCTCTCTCTCTCTCTCTCAGAAATAAATAAAACATTAAAAAAATTAAAACAAAACAAAACAAAACTCCCAGTGTCAAGGAATTCTTCCTGTTTTGTTCACTGTTTTACCCCTTACTCCTAAATTAGTGTTGGCATATAGTAAGTATGCAGAAGTTATTTCTGAAAGGATGCATGCATGCAGGAACAAATTAAAGAATGAATAAATAAAGCTCCTGTGGGAACGATGAAGGATTTACCTCTCCAAGTAAATGTTCATCATTGCTGAAGAATCTAAAAAAAAAAAAATATTGGTTTAAAGGAATGAGGTCTAGATTAAGAGGCACAGAAAGTCTGGGGCACCTGGGTGGCTCAATTGGTTAAGCATCCGACTTCAACTCAGGTTATAATCTCATGGTTTGTGAGTTCAAGCCCCATCTTGGGCTCTTTGCTGACAGCTCAGAGCCTGGAGCCTCCTTCAGATTCGGTGTCTCCCCCGGTCTCTGCCCCTCCCATGCTCAAGCTTGGTCTCTGTTTCTCAATAATAATTTCTTTAATTAAAAACTTTAAAAAAGTCTGTCATCTGCACCAGCACAAACTTTTAGTTTTCATTTATGCTTTTGAGAAGGCACCATGAAAACATCAGTTTTCATGGGAAATATTTAAAAAGTTTTAAAGACAATTTAGAGGTTATAGATAGAGTAGACACTGGAAAAGTTTAATGAAATACACTTTACATTTTTATAGTGTTCAATGAAAAAATAAACTTGTTATGTGTAGATTAAGAAAAATACTAGTAGCATTTGGTGAAAACTACTGATTTAGTTTCAGTGTTTAAAGCACTATCGTCAATACTCTGTACAATTACTATTTAAAATAGTGTGATCCGTAACTATCAGTAGGAAGCTTCCTTTTCAAGAGAGTACTCAAGCAGAGGCTAGATCGTTAACTGTCTAGAAAAACTATATAATGAGATGTGTTCTGGGTAGAAGGAGATGCTTATAGATCCCATCGTAAACCTAATATAATTTTTACTACTAAGTAGAGATAAATACACAGATATGGCTACGTGAGTAGTTATATATGTAGTTATAGAATTAGATTTATATAAAGTTCATGTACATATTTGAGATGTATAAATATATATCCATATATATCATATAAATATGCAAGTTTTCTTTTTTTCAGACATTAATTTCATCTTAGAAACTACCTCATTACTTATAAAACTCATCAACCTTTGTCGGAGCTTGGAGTTCAGGCACTGTAACCTATACTCTTCCAGTGTTTTCTCCTCTCTCGTACATAAAATTCCATGTACGAAGTCAAGGCCTTTGGATGATGAGTGTAACTTTGGGCCTTTAAGAGATCAAGAGGGGCGCCTGGGTGGCTTAGTCGGTTAAGCGTCCGACTTTCGCTTAAGTCATGATCTCGCGGTTCGTGGGTTCGAGCCCCGCATCGGGCTCTGTGCTGACTGCCAGCTCAGAACCTGGAGCCTGTTTCAGTCTGTGACTCCCTCTCTGAACCTCCCCTGCTCACGCTGGCTCTTTCTCTCTATCCTAGAAATAAATAAAACATCAAAAAAAAAAGAGAGATCAAGAGCTGGCCATGCTGATAATCATATTTACCAACCATTATTACTTAAAGCAAGTTTAAAATTTTCTCCAAGATAAACTCATTCTCCATAGAACATACAATTATAATTACAGTTCTATTTTGCAAGACCTATTTGCATCTTAAAAGTTCTTAAATTTTTCCATATTCAGGCAATTTTCTGAAAGTGATGTGCACCAATTAAGTTTATGGGTATGAAGTTTATATATTGGCAAATAGGGTTATCTTTTCATTACTGAAATAGGTCAAAAAGAAAGGGAGAATCAATGATTGGCAAGATGAATTAAAGTTTATATTGTCTTTTGTTTCAAAGAGCAGGTGTTATATTTACTATTGCTGTGAAGGTTGTGAGAGGGTTGGGTAAGAATTTTCCATTGTATTCTAGATAAAATTCCCTTGTGAAAGAACTGCTTCTAAAAGTTGATAACATAGTTACCAAAGAATCATCTAGTCTATCAGTTTTAAATATTCACATATATATCCCTGTTTACAATAATCATCATTTTTAAATAACTCCATACAGTGTTTCTTAAATTTTAATATGCATAAGAATTACCAAAGGAGCAAAATACAAATACAGATACCTGGGCCTGAACTCTGTGTAGTCTGACTCTTTGGGTCAGATTAGCACAGAAACATGCTCATTAAGGAGCACACACCTGTGGCCTCAGCTAACCACATGGTATAGATGGTCCATGGATCACACTTTATGTAACACTCTGAGCCTTTATGGACATTCATATTTTAAAATCATTTTAAAATGTATACCTGATTCATACAATATAGATAGGTAATAGAGTAAAAGGTCCATTTGTGTTTAAGTTTCCACTTATTTTTTTCCTTTTAACATATCTTTTTTCTAACAAGTCCTTTAATCATGTCTTACAAAATGTGTACTGGAGGAAACAATAATTTTCTTTTCTAGCTGAGGCCGCTCACTTTACAGACACATATTTGGGGAGAGAGCACCCTCATGTGGTTATATGATGCTAAGAAATGTTCTGAGATTTTATTTTATTTAGGGCAGCGACAAAAAAGGAATTGCTGGTAACAACACCACCAACCCCATCAGATCATTTTGTTTTCAAAGGAACCTTTTTTTTTTTTTTTTGAGGCCCAAAGAAGGTGTTCACTTGCAAAAAAATTTGTCACATTCCCTCTTGGATTTTCAGGTTCTCACAAGTGTGGTTTCCTTTACTGATTCAAGAAACCTATCTCAGTACTAATGTTAAGTCATAATGAAATGGAATTAAGCTTCTGGGGACACAGGGCTTATCAGCACAAAACACAGCATTCTGTTATTAGTTTAGTGGTTTTCCTGGGCTATGGGAATAATTTAACTTTGTGTTTGAGTCATAAATGAAATATCAAAAGAGCAGGGGAGGGGCAGAGAGAGAGGGAGACACAGAATCCAAAGCAGGCTCCAGGCTCTGAGCTGTCAGCACTGAGCCAGATGTGGGGCTTGAACCCGCAAACTAGGAGATCATGACCTGAACTAAGGTCGGATGTGTAACCAACTGAGCCACCCAGGCACCCCTAGGGAGATTTTTGAATGGACACTAAGTCCTTTAAAAACAACAACAAATGTAACTCTGTGTACAAATGAAATTACCCCTGAACTTAAGCACACAGTCTTTTGGACAAGAAACATCTCTGAGGAGACCTATATCCCATTTACTTTACTGTTGTGTTTGGGGAATATTAGATCCTCTAAAAAACAGTAACTCCAGCCAAAAGAATAACATTCACAACAGTAAACAAAAAAGATATTAGAGTCAAGAGAGATGTATTGATTAAGATGTATTTCAATGTAAGGGAATAATATTAAGTGCAGTGAAATTGCTAATTATTTAAAATAAAATGGTTATCATTCTAGTGCTATAATAGGTCATAATCGTTATGTAAGGAAGGTAGCCCACTTAACATACACCTTTCTTCTCTGTGTCCTGCGGTTAGCCTGATTTAACACGAGCTTCTCAAAAATTACATTCTTTCTATAAAGCTTTTATTTTCCAAGGGTTTTAAAAGCAATCAGTTTTTTTCTCTTGAGTATTCTCCCTGTTTTACAAATATAACTCAACCCACAATGAAAGTATTCCATTTTTTATTGTTTTTTTACTATAAATTCACTTTTTTATTAATATTTAATTATAAACAAGAAGTACATACTTATGAATAATACAGTAAACATACAAAAAAACTATGCCACCAACAATCTCTCCTTCTGACACTTCACTAAAATAAATGTGTTTACCACCTTCCTGTGTTTGAATCAAATATTTTTATGCATATGAAGAGTATACTTACAAGTAATTATATGTGGAAAAATATATAAGATTACATATGTGTTTATACTTGTGAATATAATGTGTATATCTCTTTGTATCTTTTGTCCTTAGACCATGATAATGTTTTTGTGTAATCAAATGTTTAATATTCTAGTAGATGAATATACATATTAACACTTAGTCATTCTTTATTTGGGTGTGTTTCCAATGATATGATATTGTCACACTGTGATGAAAATCCTATGTTTCAAAAAGTTTGTGTGCATACTTAAATATTTAGGGATTAAATTCCTGCATAATTTTAAGATTGCTGACATATTAGCAGTTGCAATCTAGGAAACTTATATTAATTTGAACTTTTACTAATAAAGAGTAAAATAATAGTTGTAGTAATAATAGTAGTAGTAACAGTGGTAGTGCTGAAAATAACATGGGACCTATGGCAATAAGTTACAGGTAAAATATAAATAGAGTATGGAGAAAATGTGATAAGAGTAGAGTAACAGTAGTTTAGATAATTTACTATAGGAAACTGAAATCAGTTTTAAATTACAAAGTCCAGAGTCATAATAGTATCTGAAGAATATTAGCAATTGAGAAAACAGAAAGCAAGACAAAAGATGCAAGGAAATAATTTAGGAGAAAAATAATTATTTGGCAGCACCTTAAAGCTTTTCAGAATAATGAAGAGCAGAAATACTTCAGTAACCATCACCAGTGCTGTAGATGACCAATCAAGAAAATCATAAGAAAGCCTAAGAAAACGATATTAGTGAAAGTAATCCCAAAGAAGATGTACTAAATATATGAATTATTAGAGAAAGGATGTATTAAGGATTTGAATCCACAAGACAAATGATTGGTAGCACCAAGCATGAGAATAAAAATTGACAATGATCCAGAACAACAACAACAAAAATCTACAGAGACAATAGGGGGAATTGTAAACTGAGAATTCTTTAGCTACATAATATATGAGTGACATAACAAAGCAAGGGAAAGTCATTTTCAAATATACAAGGCTCAGGAATTATATAATCCAGACATTCTTCTAGAAAAAAATTACTTGAACACATACCTCAGGCAAATGATATGAGAATAGAAAAAAGAATGGATAAAGACTGTTAGGGGGCCTAGAAAGTGTCGTTATATTACTTGTAATATAAAGTTTTGTAAAAACCCCACAAAAAACAGTCAGTAGCATATAAAATTTTAAAAAGCAATATGGGAGCAAAAGACCATATGAATTAAATCAACAAAATCAAGTTATCTATTATAAAAAAATGTAACAATTATGAACTTATAAATAAAAGATAAAATATCTGCACCATGAGTTAAAATATTAACTTTATGCTCCCCATACATTTGTATTCAAATTCATGCTCAGTTTAAAATAATGTGTGCAAATTGAAACTTTGTCAATTATTTTAACTAGAAGATGCATTTGATCATTAGAACTACTCTATAAAGTAGGTACTATTGTTTCTATTTTTTAATATGAAAGGAGACTGACGCTTAGAAAATTTGACAGATTTGTGAAAATTCAGGTTTGAAATGAATGCTGGAATCCTCACCTTCTGATTCCTAAAATCTGGTGTTTTTCCTGGTACACTATGACACAGAGTTTTCATTTTCTAAGTTACTAAAATGCAGTCATATTTAGAAAATAAATTACTTTTATAAATCATTTTATAATTACAAGAATACTGATCATGGACCATCAAGAAAATATAAACAAAATGGAAATAGAATGAATGAAACAATCCCAAGTGTTAAACTAATTAGTTGAATGTAATATGACTGGGTTTTAAAATACTTCTGCTGACTTTGCAAGAGCTTGCCATTCCCTACTTGCTTTCTTATTCATAAAAATAATTACTGTTATTAACTACATTAAATATCAGTGTAGGAAACTTCAAAGAAGCATGAAGCAGTATGTTTTAATCTGGGCATTTGCATCTCCCTCACGTAAAACCTTTCCAATAAGAATGAAAACTGGGGACACCTGGTTGGCTTAGTCATTTAGGTGTCCCGTTGAGCGTTTGATTCTCGATTGTGGCTGAGGTCATGATCCCAGGTTTGTGGGATTGAGTCCCATGTAGTGGGAGTGAGTCAGCGTCAGGTTCCACACTAAGTGCGAAGCCTGCTTGAGCTTCTCTTTCTCCCATTGTGTACCTCTCCCATGCTCATGACCTTGCCCTCTTTCTTTCAAAAAATAAAAATAAAAATAAAATAAAAAAGAATGAAAACCAATGTATTACAGACAAAAATGTGATCAGTGTAGCCCAAGGTTGCCTGTGGATCCCAAACAGGAATCTACGTCTCTCTTATTTACTTTTTCATTGCCAACACTCCACTTAATGCTTGCTCCTCACTTGCTATTCAATATACAGTTGTTGAATTCATTAATTGATTGGCTAGTTATTTAATAAAAAGAGCCTTAAACTTTCTAAGTGGAAGGGTCTTTACTTAGTACTTTTCAAAGAGGATTTTTTTGAGACAAACTAGAGCTACTCTTTAAAATTATGTTGTTAATATTATAAAAATTTAACTTAGACGTAAACATGTTTAAAAAAGTGAAAACAATAACAAGATATGGGTACAATGTGAGTCTGTATTTCACTACCCATCCTTTCTCAGAAAAGTGGTAGCTGGGCTAGCTGTTCATTTTCCTTTCCCTCCCACACATAAATGTTAGTATTCTGTCCCACTAAGTGCATGGTTTATATTAGACTGGCTATATCTGCACCAGAATTTCTTTATAAATTTCAGAGTTCTGAGTCATTGTGCATGCAGCTACCCAAAGAATAACATTTAAACTACTGCTGGGAGCTGCACCAGCCTCTCTGGATGACAGTCACAGCAAGGAAACTGGTATCTCCTTCTGCTACTACTGGCTCATGTTGTAAATGAGGCTGCTGGTATTGACCAGGTCTCACAATATTCCAGGTCAGACCAATATTCCCCACACAGATTGCTCATAAGGAAAGGCATGTCCTTGCCTTTCCAAAGATAATTGTCAAAAGGCTCTTCCTAAGGGTCTTGCAGATCCCAGACTTACATAATAAAGGGGGCTTGAGTCTGGCCCTGACACAGAGCCTAATTTAGAGTTAAGGGCAAATATCTACCCCCACCCATTTGTTTCTGCCTGGAGCATTTTCTGGCCTTGTACATGCTGATTGCTCCCTGTGAAGGAACCTATTGAGGAACTTCTTCTTTTGTGATTATGAGAGCAGAGGTGTTCCCTGAAAGACCTGTTTTTCTTGATACTTCCACCTTAAATAAACAAACTGTTGACCCCTGCCCACAGAGAAGTAACTTCACCCTTTTTATGCTGAAAACTTTGTCTGGTATGTTAAAGATGCCCCCCTTCCCCTTAGGATAAGCATCTAAATCCCCTACTTCAGTCACTATTGTAAACATTATGCATGAGTCTTCTACATATCTATGTTCTGGGAAATTTCTTACATATCAAAGAAGTTTGTTATCAGAAACCATTGTCTAAGGCAAATGCCACTTCTGTGCCATCCCCAAAACACTTAATGATAAAATAAAGTTGAGCCCCAGTCAGAGCAGAGATGCCTGCCTGGTGATCAGAAAGAATCTCCGGGGCTCTCTCACTCTCTCGCCAACATTGTCCATCCTTCAGGGACCCCTGGACATGCTGGAGCCGGCCTCCAGCAAACTACCAGCGTAATCAATTTCAATGGCATTTAATTTCTGCTTTCCTATATGACTTACATAAACCATAAGGAAATGGACAGCAGTCACACTGTCTGCATTCACAGAATATGTTTTCCAGCAGCCTATGGTATAATTTGATTAAAACACACACTCACCCCTCTCTGTATCTCTGTCTCTGTCCCTCTCACGCACACACACACACACACACACACACACACACACACACACACACATCTGAATGCACCTCCCCTAATCCTTAAAACTTTGTTACTCAATTATTCAAATATGTTACTCATTATTTTCTCTGTGACCCAGTCATGTGTCAGCCCTCTTTCTACCTGCTTCCCACTCATCCCCAGCTGCAGTTCCTGTGGTTAAACACTGTCCATCTACAGTGCCCTGATAGAGCTTGAAAACAAGCACCCCTTCCTCCCAAACCTCTATACACACATGCTTGTGTGTATGCATGCATACACACAAATACATGCACATGTGCATGTTTGGTTGCTATCCAGTTTCTTTTTCCCTAGTTCTCAGCACTAGATTTAAGAGTCAGTCTGCTTATTCTGTATGCATGGAAAATATGAGAGACTAATGGGTTTTGTAAGTTATGGCAATTTTAGAATATATGATTTTTTTGTATGGACCTAGTTCTTCCTTTTTATTACCGGTAACTGAAAAAAGGGGGCCCTTCCTTTAGTTCATTTGTTTTCTACTCCTGATTCATTTACTTTGTGACTCTGAGCAAGTAATCATCTCTTTTGGTCTACAGTTTCACCATCTGTGAAAGAAGGGAATTGAACAAATAAATGATCTGAAAATTCTGTTTCATCTCTAAAATCTTAGAAAGTCATTAGGCTGAAACCTATGAAAATGACACTTTCTAGGTCAAACTGTTGTGTGTTGGGGTTTCATATGATTAGTCTTGGTAATTAGATATCTTATAGATCTAAAGATACCATATTGGTTATTGTTTTAAGAGGTGGCATTGCCATTAGATACCTTTGAGGTTATGTCATTCCTTTGTTTCTTTAGTAGCCTGAGATTCTAAGTGCTATTAGAGCACAATCCCCATGTTTTACTATTTTATGCCCTTGTACCTAGAACAGTGTCTGACAAATATAAGACACAAGAATAAATGTTTGCTGAATGGTGTTGTGACTTAAAATTATTAAATTCTACAGAATTATAATTATTAATAATGATGATGATCAGACATGTTGAAATACTAGAATAGATGATACCAAAGGTGAAATTTCTGACAGCTCTGTTAATGAGAAGGTGACAAGTTAATCTTAGCTAAAATAATCAAAGGTGTGGCACAGCAGACAAGATGTAAAAGCTTTGTCAGGTTGGTACAGGGTTTCACATGGTTTATGAATATTGCTTTTAAATTATATTAATTTTCATAATTATAAATTATGTCTAAAAACATAAAGAACATGTTTAATGAAAAAATCATTTATAACATTACCACCCAGAGAAAGATAAGAAAATTGGGGCCATGTATAATACCTTTTTATTCCATTTAATTTTCCCATGTCATTGAATATTCTTCAAAATATATTCAAAGACATTCATTCATGTTTTTTATTATATTTTTTAAGTTGTACAGCATGATTTTAATTAAGGTGTACCATGTGATGATTTAATATATGTATATATTGTAAAATGATTACACAACCAGGTTAATTGCACATCCATTTCCTCAGTTCCCTTTCTGCATTTGTGTATGTGTATATGGGTGTGTATGTATGTAAGTGTGTGTAACAAACACTGGACATCTACTGTTATAGCAAATTTCAAATATGCTACAGAGTATTGTTAGCTATAATCACTAATATTATATATTAGATCCCCAGAACTTATTCATCTTATAATTGAAAGTTTATACCCTTTGACCAACATATCCCTGTCTCCAGCCTCCAACCCCAGCCCTTGGCAACCACTGTCTACTCTTTGATTCCATGAGTTTAACTTTAAAAAAAAATTTTTTTTTAATGTTTTATTTATTTTTAGGAGAGAGAGAGAGACAGTGTGAGGAGGGGAGGGTCAGAAAGAGAGGGAGTCACAGGCTGAAACAGGCTCCAGGCTCTGAGCTGTCAGTCAGCACAGAGCCCGACACGGGTCTTGAACCCACGAACCGCGAGATCATGACCCAAGCAAAAGTCGGACGCTTAACCGACTAAGCCACCCAGGCGCCCCGAGTTTAACTTTTTTTAAAAGTTTATTTATTTTGAGGGAGACAGAGAAAAAGAGAAAGTGTGTGAGTGTGTGTGTGTGTGTGTGTGTGTGTGTGTGAGTGGGAAAGGGGCCGAGAGAGAGGCAGAGGAGAGAATCCCAAGTAGGCTCTGAACAGTGGCACAATGCAGAGCCCGATGTGGGGCTTAAACTCATGAACCATGCGATTATGACCTGATCCCAAATCAAGAGTTGGATGCTTCACCTATTGAGCCACTCAGGTCATCTGAGTTTAACTTTTTTTACATGCCACATATAAGTGAGATTATATAGTGTTCATTTTTCTGTGTCTGGCTTATTTCAGTTAATATTTGTTTTACAAGATACCCATCTTGTCAAAAAAGACAGGTTATCCTTCTTTATTATGGCTAAATAATATTACATTGTATGCATATTTATAGTGTGTGCATATATATGTGTGTGTGTATAATATTTTTCTTCACTCATTTGTTGATGAACATAAGGTTGTTGCCCTACCTTACCTATTGTGAATATGGTGCAATGGACATGAGAGTGCAGATATCTTTTCAAGATACTGATTTCCTTTCCTTTGAATATAAATCCAGGAGTTGGATTACTAGATCATATGATAGTTTTATTTCTAGTTTATTGAGGAACCTTCATAATATCTTCCATAATGACTATATTAATTTATATTCCCATGAACAGAGAAGGGTTTTCTTTTCTCCACATCTTCACGAACACTATTATTCTTGAGTTTTCAATAGTAGCTATTCTAATAGATAAGAGTTGATATATCATTGTGGTTTTAATTTGTGTTTCCCTGATGATTAGTGATGTTGAGCACCTTTTCATCTGACTGTTGACCGTTTGTATGCTGTTCTTGGAAAAATATCAGGCCCTTTGAACAATGTAAGTAGGTTATTTGATTTTTTGCTATTAAGTTGTAAGAGTTATTTTTATATATTTTGTTGTTTTTTTTTTTTTACAAATAGTTTATTGTCAAATTAGTTTCCACATAACACTCAGTGCTCATCCCCACAGTGTCCTCCTCCATGCCCAGCCCTCCTCCCCCCCACATCCACCAGTCCTCAGTTTTTGTCAGCATTCAAGAGTCTCTCATGGTTTGCCTCTCTCCCTTTCCCCCACCATTTCCACCCTTCTTCTCCCCCTTGGTCCTCTGTTAAGCTCCTCCTAATCCTCCTATACGTGCACACATATGATATTTGTCTTTCTCTGCCTGACTTATTTCGCTCAGCATAACACCTTCAAGGTCCATCCATGTTGCTACACATGACCAGATTTCATTGTTTCTCATTGCCATGTAGTATTCCATGGTATAGATAAACCACATCTTCTTGATCCATTCATTTATTGATGGACGCTTAGGCTCTTTCCATGTTTTGGCTATTGTGGAGAGTCCTGCTATGAACATTGGGGTCCATGTGCTCCTATGCCTCAGCATTTCTGTATCCCTTGGGTAAATTCCTAGCCGTGCTATTGCTGGGTCATAGGGGAGTTCTATTGTTAGTTTCCTGAGGAACCTCCACACTGTTTTCTAGAGGGGCTGCACCAGTTTATATTCCCACCAACAGTGTAGGAGGGTGCCCGTTTCTCCACATCCTCGCCAGCATCTAGAGTTCTCTGATTGGCTCATTTTAGCCACTCTGACTGGCGTGAGGTGGTCTCTCAGTGTGGTTTTGATTTGTATTTCCCTGATGAGGAGCGATGCTGAGCATCGTTTCATGTGTCTGTTGGCCATCTGGATGTCCTCTTTGGAGAAATGTCTGTTCATATCTTCTGCCCATTTCTTCACTGGGTTGTATGTTTTTCGGGCGTGTAGTTTGGTGAGTTCCTTGTAGATTCTGGATATCAACCCTTTATCTGATATGTCATTTGCAACTATCTTTTCCCATTCCATTGGTTGCCTATTAATTTTCTGGGTTGTTTCCTTGGCTGTGCAGAAGCTTTTAATCTTGATGAGGTCCCAACAGTTTATTTTTGCTCTTGATTCCCTTGAATTTGGGGATGTGTCAAGTAAGAAGTTGCTGCGGTGGAGGTCAAGGAGGTTGTTTCCTGCTTTCTCCTCTAGGGTGTTGATAGTTTCCTGTCTCACGTTCAGGTCCTGTATCCATTTTGAGTTTATTTTTGTGCATGGTGTGAGAAAATGATCTAGTTTCATTCTTCTGCATGTTGCTGTCCAATTCTCCCAACACCATCTGTTAAAAAGGCTGTCTTTTTCCATTGGATATTCTTTCCTGCTTTGTCAAAGATCAGTTGGCTGTATACTTTTGGGTCCACTACTGAGTTCTCAATTCTGTTCCGTTGGTCTGTGTGTCTGTTTTTGTGCCAATACCATACTGTCTTGATGTTGACAGCTTTGTAGTAGAGGCGAAAGTCTGGGATGGTGATCCCTCCCGTTTTGGTTTTATTTTTCAGGATTACTTTGGCTATTCGGGGTGTTTTGTGGTTCCATACAAATTTTTGGATAGTTTGTTCTAGTTTTGAGAAGTATGCTGGTGCAATTTTGATTGGAATTGCATTGAATGTGTAGAGTGCTTTCGGTAGTAATGACATCTTAACTATATTTATTCTTCCTATTCATGAGTATGGAATGTTTTTCCAATTCTTTGTGTCTTCTTCAATTTCCTTCATAAGTTTTCTATAGTTTTCATCATACAGATCTCTTATATCCTTGGTTAGGTTTATTCCGAGGTATTTTATGGTTTTTTGTGCAATTGTGAATGGGATCAGTTTCTTGATTTCTCTTTCTGTTGCTTCATCATTGGTGTATAAAAATGCAACCGATTTCTGTACGTTGATTTTGTACCCTGCAACTTGGCTGAATTCTTGGATCAGTTCTAGTAGGCTTCTGGCGGAGTCTGTCGGGTTTTCCATGTAGAGTATCATGTCATCTACGAAGAGTGAAAGTTTGACTTCCTCTTTGCCAATTCTAATGCCTTTGATTTCCTTTTGGTGTCTGATGGCTGATGCTAGGACTTCCAGCACTATGTTAAACAACATTGGTGAGAGTGGACATACCTGTCGTGTTCCTGATCTCAGGGGGAAAGCTCTCAGTTTTTCCCCATTGAGGATGATGTTAGCTGAAGGCTTCTCATAGATGGCTTTGATGATGTTTAAGTAGGTTCCTTCTATCCCAACTTTCTCTAGAGTCTTTATTAAGAAGGGATGCTGTGGGGGGGCCTGGGTGGCTTAGTCGGTTGAGCGTCCGACTTTCGCTTGGGTCGTGATCTTGCAGTTCGTGGGTTCGAGCCCCGCGTCGGGCTCTGTGCTGACTGCCAGCTCAGAGCCTGGAGCCTGTTTCGGTCTGTGACTCCCTCTCTCTCTAACCCTCCCCTGCTCACGCTGTCTCTCTCTCTATCCTAGAAATAAATAAAACATTTAAAAAAAAAAAAAGAAGGGATGCTGTATTTTGTCAAATGCTTTTTCTGCATCTATTGACAGGATCATATGGTTTTATCTTTTCTTTCGTTGATGTGATGTATCACATTGATTGATTTGCGAATGTTGAACCAGCCCTGTAACCCAGGAATGAATCCCACTTGATCTTGGTGGATGATTCTTTTTATATGCTGCTGGATTCGATTTGCAAGGATCTTGTTGAGAATTTTTGCGTCCGTATTCATCAAGGATATTGGCCTGTAGTTCTCTTTTTTTGCTGGATCTCTGTCTGGCTTGGGAATCAGAGTGATGCTGGATTCATAAAATGAGTCCGGGAGTTTTCCTTCGCTTTCTATTTTTTGGAATAGCTTGAGGAGAATTGGGATTAATTCTGTTTTAAATGTCTGTTAGAATTCCCCAGGGAAGCCATCAGGTCCAGGGCTCTTATTTGTTGGGAGATTTTTGATCACTGATTCGATTTCTTCACTCGTTATGGGTCTGTTCAGGTTTTCTATTTCTTCCCGTGTGAATTTTGGTAGTGAGTGTGTGTTTAGGAATTTGTCCATTTCTTCTAAATTGTCCAATTTGTTGGCATATAATTTTCATAGTATTCCCTGATAATTGCTTGTATTTCTGAGGGGTTGGTTGTAATAAGTCCATTTTCATTCATAATTTTGTCTATTTGGGTGCTCTCTCTTTTCTTTTGGATAAGTCTGGCTAGAAGTTTGTCAATTTTGTTTACTTTTTCAAAAAACCAACTCTTGGTTTCATGGATCTGTACAATTGTTTCTTTGGTCTCTATGTTGTTTATTTCTGCTCTAATTTTTACTATTTCTCTTCTTCTACTGGGTTTAGGGGGTTCTTGTTGCTCTGCCTCTAGTTCCTTTAGGTGAGCTGTTAGATTTTGGACTTGCGCTTTTTCTAATCTCTTGAAATAGGCCTGGAGAGCAATGTACTTTCCTCTTAGGACTGCCTTTGCCGCATCCCATAGATTTTGAATTGTTGTGTTTTCATTTTCATTTGTTTCCATATATTTTTTAATTTCATCTCTAATTGCCTGATTGGCCCATTCATTCTTTAGAAGGGTGTTCTTTAACCTCCATGTTTTTGGAGGTTTTCCAGACTTCTTCCTGTAATTGATTTCAAGTTTCAAAGCATTGTGATCTGACAGTATGCATGGTATGATCTCAATTATTTTATATTTATTGAGGGCTGCTTTATGTCCCAGTATGTGATCTATCTTGGAGAATGTGCCATGCACACTTGAGAAGAAAGTAAATTCCCTGGCCTCCGGATGTAAAGGTCTAAATATATCCGTCAGATCCATCTGGTCCAATGTGTCTTTCAAGTCCATTATTTCTTTAATGATTTTCTGTCTGGTTGACCTATCCATTGGTGTAAGCGGAGTATTAAAGTCCCCTACTATTAGCACATTCTTATCTAGAAGCTTGTTTCTGTTTGTGATTGTTTAGATATTTAGGTGCTCCCATATTCGGTGCATAGACATTTATGATTGTTAGTTCTTCCTGATGGATGGACCCTGTAATTATTATGTAGTGCCCTTCTTCATCTCTTGTGATTGTCTTCGATTTAAAGTCCAGTTTGTCTGATAGAAGTATCGCTACTCCGGCTTTCTTTTGATTTCCTGTAGTATGATATATATTTCTCCATCCCCTTACTTTTAATCTGAAGGTATCTTCCCGTCTAAAATGAGTTTCTTGTAGACAGCATATAGATGGATTTTGTTTTTTAATCCATTCTACTACCCTATGTCTTTTGATTGGAGCATTCAGCCCATTTACTTTCAGTGTTATTATTGAAATATGTGGGTTTAGAGTCTTTGTATCTTTTGTAGGGTTCATGTTTGTGGTGGTGTCTCTGGTATCTTTGTTCCTTGCAACCTTTCCTTCAGAGCATCCCCCTCAGGATTTCTTTTTTTAATGTTTTATTTATTTTTAGGAGAGAGAGAGACAGCGTGAGCAGGGGAGGGTCAGAGAGAGAGGGAGTCACAGGCTGAAACAGGCTCTAGGCTCTGAGCTGGCAGTCAGCACAGAGCCCGACGCGGGGCTCGAACCCACGAACTGCGAGATCATGACCTAAGCGAAAGTCAGACGCTTAACCGACTAAGCCACCCAGGCGCCCCATTGACCCCTCAGGATTTCTTGTAGGGCTGGCTTCGTGGTGGCAAATTCTTTCAATTTCTGTTTGTTTGGAAAGGTTTTTATCTCTCCTTCTATTTTGAATGACAGGCTTGCTGGATAGAGGATTCTTGGCTGCATCTTTTTACTGTTCATCACATTGAAGATTTCCTGCCATTCCTTTCTGGCCTGCCACGTTTCAGTAGATAGGTCTGTCACCACTCTGATAGGTTTCCCTTTGTATGTGAGGGTCCTTTTCTCCCTAGCTGCTTTCAAAATTTTCTCTTTCTCCTTGTATTTGACCATTTTTACTATGATATGTCGTGCAGAAGATCGATACAAGTTACGTCTGAGGGGAGTCCTCTGAGCCTCTTGTATTTCCACATTGACTTCCTTCCCCAGGTCGGGGAAGTTCTCTGCTATAATTTGTTCCAGGACTCCTTCAGCACCTTTCCCTCTCTCTTCCTCTTCTGGGATTCCTATGATACGGATATTGTTGCATTTGACCGTATCGCTGAGCTCTCGAATTCTACTTTCCTGTTCCTGGATCAGTTTGTCTCTTTTTTTGTCAGCTTCTTGTTTTTCTATAATGGTGTCTTCTAAATCACTTATTCTCCTTTCTGCCTCTTCAAGCCGTGCATTGGAGGCCTCTAATTTATTATGTATCTCATTGATCGCATTTTTTGATTCTTCATGCCTATTTTTATTTTCCATTCTGTCTGTAGCCATAGTTTCTTTGATGTCCCCTATGTTTTTTTCAAGCCCAGCTATTAATTTTACCATTATTATTCTAAAATCTTGTTCAGTTATGCGGCTGATATCTGTTTTGACCAGTTCATTAGCTGTCATTTCTTCTTGGGGTTTCTTTGGAGGAGAGCTCTTTCGTTTCGTCATTTTAGTTAGCTTTCCGGCTCTTGTTGGTTTTAAAGACCTGTTATGCTCTCTGTTTCTATGAGCACTGCTATATCCAAGAAGACTCTTTGACTTTCCAGGGCCTATCCTTTCAGAGATTGTTTTTTGAATGGTATCCCCTGGTCTCTTTTGTTGGGACCTTGGTTATTTTATTTTCCTATTTGTAGTGATATTTGGGACTCTCCACCTTGTGTACTCTAGCTTGTTTCTTGAGGTAGCCCTGGAAAAGAAAACAGACGAACAAACACACAGGGAGCAGGAGCACACAAACGCACAGGCTAATTCAGCTAACATGCAAAGCGAGAGGGAAAACGAAAAAGTTAGGAGAAAAGATGGAGGAGGGAGGATGAATAATAGGGAGTATAAAATACATAAAAGGTCAAAAAGGGGAAAAGAAAAGGAAAAAAGAAAACCGACGGACAAAGAATGGTTTAAAGCATATACCTGGATTTCTCAGCTACAGTTAAATAGCTGTGTGTATGCAGTGCTGGTTGAAGAGCAGAGAGAAAGAGGGAGAAGTCAGGGCGGGATGAGGCACAATCGGAAATAGAATGAACAGGCAGAAGGGATAAGAAGCTTTTTTCAAAGAGGTAAAGGGTAGAATATGGTTGGATAGGTGAGAGAAGGATGCTGGAATTATCCAGAGAAACTATATAGTCTAATTACTCCTGAGAGAAATAGCTGAAAAGGTCGGTAGGTGTAGAATTTACATTTACAGAATGGACTTGTGATTGTTTTAGCAAGCTGGCGACCAGAGTTAATCAGGTCAGTGTTTTGGGGAAAAGAGAGAAAAGAGATAGACGAAGAAAAAAAGAAAGAGAAAAAAAGGAAAAAAAGGAAAAAAAGAAAGGAAAAAAACCAAAAAAGGAAAAAAAAGAAAAAAAAAAGGGAGGAGGTCACCTGTCAGGCAGGGATGGGCGTGGCGTGATCCAATGCCTCAGGCGGGAGCTCTGCCTTGGCGGTTGTGGGGAGGAGTGTGACGGTGCTCCAGTCCCTTCTTGAACCAAGAGCTGCACCTCGCTCTTTTGGGCGTGTCAACTCCCCGTACCGGGGACGCAGCTGAAGTTGGTTGCACTCTTCAACCCAGGCCAGTTCCAATCTCCAAATCTCCGTCCGCACGCCCCGGTGAAATTGCCTTAGACACAGTTTACCAGGCAACCCCCTCGGGCAATTCCAGGTCCCCTGTGGAGCTCTGGGGGTGGAGCCAGAATCACTGCTTCCTTTTCTGTGTCGGGCTGGTGCACAGGGGCAGGGGCTTGCCTGCAGGGTGTTCTGATCCTGAGCCCGCTTGAGTGAGGAAAACCGGGTCCCTCTATGGCTAGTCACCCAAAACATGAACTCACAGGCTAATTTCCCAGTTTTTAGTTCCTTGCCTTCCCTCTCAAGTTCCAGCCAGCCAGGAGCCCGGATGCCCGGTGTCCGCGCGGCTCTTTCAGAGGTCTCAGCCACCCGGGAGCTACAATGGCGGTAGGGGCACCACCACTCTGAAGTCCAGCCTCCCGGAGCCAGCACAAAGAAGCAGTTTGTGTGCTCAGCCCCCTGGGACCAGTTGGCGTGAAGGGACCTGGTGTGCAGGTATTTGACAAGTATGGTCTTTCTATGCACCGAGCGGAGATCCCCCCCCACCCCCAGAGCGGAGGTTTTTCTGTTTCGGACTCTCTCCTTTTCTCCTCTCACTCCCCGTAGAGGATGGAGGGGGATCGCCTTCCACCCTGGAGTCTCCGATCCCGGCCCGATTTTATCTTCCCCGGTTCGCACTCACGTTAGAAGGGTCTCTCAGTGGATTCTGCATCCTTTGTCTCCCAATCTCTCAGGTTTTGTAAGGTTTCCAATGGCTTCAGATCTTTTCTGTGATGTATGGGCGCGAGTGCAAGTACGGAGCTCCTTACTTCTCCGCCATCTTGCCCCCTGCACCTATTTTTATATATTTTGGATATTAAACCTTTATCAGATGTATGGTTTGCGTATTTTTTCTGCATTTCATAGGTTGACTTTGCATTTTGTCAATTGTTTCCTTTCTTGTATAAGCTTTTTAGTGTGATGTAGTCTCACTTGTTGATTTTTGTTCTTGCTGCCTGTGTGTTTTGGTATCATAGCCAGAAAATCATTGGCAAGACCAATGTTGAGGAACTTTTACCCTAAGATTTCTTCTAGGAGATTTATGGTTTCTGATCTTAAATTTAGGTCTTTAATCTATTTCACATTAAGTTTTGTGAGTGGTATAATGAAAGAGTTCAATACCATTCTTCTATATTGGGATATTCTGATTTCCCAATAGCATTTATTGAAGCGACTTTTATTTTCCAATTGTGTATTCTCTGTATCCTTGTCAGAGATTATTGACGGTGCATATGTGGGTTTATTTCTGGGCTTTCTATTATGTTCTGTTAGTTTATGTGTGTGTGTTTATGGCAGTGCCATACTGTTTTGAGAACTATACCTTTGTAATATAATTTGAAATCAGTTTATGTGATGAGTTCAGCTTTGTTGTTCCTCAAAATTTTTCTGGCGAGTGGGGTTGTTTGTGGTTCCATTTACCTTTTAGAGAATTTTTCCTATTTCTGTGAAAAATGTCCTTGAAATTTTGACATGGATTGCAATGGATCTGTAGATTGTTTCAGATAGTATGGTCATTTTCTTTCTTTTTTTTTAATGTTTTATTTATTTCTAGAGAGAGAGAGACAGCGTGAGCAGGGGAGGGTCAGAGAGAGAGGGAGTCACAGACTGAAACAGGCTCCAGGCTCTGAGCTGGCAGTCAGCACAGAGCCTGACACGGGGCTCGAACCTACAAACCGTGAGATCATGACCTAAGTGAAAGTCGGACGCTTAACCGACTAAGCCACCCAGGCGCCCCTGTATGGTCATTTTCACAATATTAAATCTTTGAGTCCATGAACATGCTTTATCTTTTGTCAGAGGCCGCTCCGGCTCCGACAGGTCCAGGGGTCCCTGAAGGATGGACGGTGTCGGCGAAAGAGAGTGAGAGAGCCCCGAGATCCTTTCTGATCACCAGGCAGGCATCTCTATCCTGTCGGTTTTGGTGTCTTTATTTATTGGTCAAATGTTAACATGACATCAGGAGATGGAATTTTTACAATGGATAGCTCTTTGTGATAAGGTGTTTTTAGAAAATGAACAGAAACAGATTTTACAGAAGTCTTCTTGCAGAACAGCCCCAATTATAGTGAAGTTGAGTAACTAAGAAAATAACAAGGTGTTCACATTATAATAACACCAAGATTAAGTCATAGGTTTGTAGATACTCTTACCCGTCCTCATCACAGCTGCCAGGGTAAGGGAAGGTGTTTGTGGAAAGTAGGCTTTAGGGAAGGGGCTGCTATACACCATCAGTTAGCAAAGGTGTATGTACTAACTTATCTTCTGCTCTTATCTGTTCCTTCTCTCTAAGTTAGGCTCTTTGTCTCCGGGCAAGACTTGATTTTCCAGTTATATGCTTTATTGTACCGGAGAGCCAACCATACCTTTAAAGAGTTTAGCTTATTTCCATATGTAGAATAGCCTCCACGAGTGCATTTACCTTTGTCTACTTTTATGATTTCTAGAGTAGCTAGGGCATGAGAGACATTTTTGATTAGTTGATTTGCATGTTGAGCTGTATGAACATCTTGGACTAATGCAACAGTAGAAACAGAATTGTACATGTAAAGGTCAATCTTTTATGACTAGGGGTCATTAGCCTGTTCATAGCTCAAGGGAAAGTATGGAGGGAAACAGGACCTTCTGGAGACACGATGTCTGTTCCCATAATCAAAAGAAGAAGTTCCCACAATAAGTTCCTTCACAAGGTGCAGTCATCATACCAGGGCCAGAATAAGGGGACAGGTCACTCCCGATATTGATCAACAAGGTACCCGAGGGGTCAGTGCTCAAGCAGAAATAATTGAGTGGGGGATGGATATCGGTCATCATCTGATTGGCAAGATACCGTGCAAACTTGCTTTAACCTCACCAGGAGTTTTCTCGACTAGTGGGCTCAGAATGGCTCCCAACAATCTTTCCATTTATTTTTGTCTTCTTAAGTTTCTTTCATTAGTGTCTTGTAGTTTACAGTGTGGATCTTTCACTGCCTTGTCATTAAATTTATTCCTAAATATTTTATTCTTTCTGTTGGTATTGAAAATGGGATTGCTTTCATAAATTATTTTTCAGATCGTTCCTTGTTGGTATATAGAAATGCAGCTGATTTTTGTATATTGATTTTATGCTCTGCAACTTTACTGAATTCCTTTATTCTAATTTTTGTATATGTGTGTTAGACTCTTAAGGGGTTCCTATGTAGAAGTTTATGTTATTTGCAAAGAGAAACAATAGAACTTTTTCTTTACAATTTGGGTGCCATTTATTTCTTTTTCTTGACATATTGCTTTGACTAGGACTTCCAGTAGAATCTTGAATAGAAGTGTGAGACTGGACGCCTGTGTCTTGTTCCTGATCTTAGAGTAAGATTTTTAGCTTTTCACTGCTCAATATGATGTTAGATGATCATGTGTGGCCTTTATTTTTTTAAATTTATTTCTTTATCTTTAATTGAAGTATATTTTAAATACAATATTATATTAGTTTCAGGCACACAACATAGCCAACATTAAATACATGATGAAATGTTCATAGTTATTATCTGTCACTGTACAAATTTATTAGATCATTGACTATATTCCCTGTGCTTCTTCACATCTCAGTTACTTATTTTATAACTAATTTTGGACCTCCTAATCCTTTTCACCTACTTCACCTGTTTTCGTACCCTCCACCCTCTAAAAACTACCAGTTTGTTCTTTGTCTTTATGAGACTGTTTCTGTTTTGTTTGTTCATTTGTATTTGAACAAACAAATCATATGGTATTTGTCTTTCTCATTCTGACTTATTTCAGCATTATACCTTCCAGGTCCCACCCACGTTGTCACAAATGGCAACATTTCCTTCTTTTTTATGACAAAGTAATATTCCGTTGTGTATATACACCATATATACATACATATATTTGATGTATATATTTAGGTTGTTTCCATATCTTGACTATTATAAATAGCTTTATTGTAGCAATAAGCTTAGGGTGCATATAATTTTTTAATGTAGTGTTTTTGTTTTCTCCGGTTAAATTTCTAGAAGTTGAATCAATGTATTCCAACAAACATGGAAAAAAGATGGTGAAAACGCTAATCATCATGGAAATGCAAATTAAAACTACAATGAGATGTCACCTCACACCTGTCAGAATGGCCCATACCATATATGGCCTTTAATATATTGAAGCACATTCTTTCTATACCTAATTTGTTGAGAGTTTTTATAGGAAAAGTAACTGAATTTTGTCAAATGCTTTTTCTTCATCTGAGATGATCAAATGAGTTTTTATTCTTTATTCTGTTAGAATTTTCACAAATAAATGAAAGTAGCAAGTCTCGTACAATTAACCCATGTGTATTCATCATCCAGATTCAGCATTTATCAAAATTCTACAACATTTGCTTTATCTGTCTTTCTTTTTCTCTCTGTTGTCATATTTTAAAACCAATTCTAGACTTGAGCCATTTTTCTGTATATGCTATAAGATGTTCCTAAAAGTAATAAGGGCATATTATATAGCCATAATGCTGACAAAAATCATGAGTAAATCTTTAATATAACTTAATAGTACAAAATTGAATTGCTCTACCTGTTTCAAAACTGTCTTTTGACAGGTGCTTTGATTACACTCCAAATAGTAACTACATATTACTTTTGTTTGCTTGATTTCTTAAAATCTCCTTTCATCTATAAAAATCACTCTTCCTTTAAATCCTGGTATTGATTGTTCCAGAAGAGTTAGATATTTTTTTGTGGAATATTTTACATTTTGGATTTATCTGTTTATATCCTTGGTATCATTTAACTTTTTTTTTTAAGTATAGTCTATAAATAAAAGTTATAACTATTTAAGACTGATTTCCCTATTGAAGTTCCCTATCAGTTTTTTCATCCAATATTTTCTCTGATGATAATCATTAAGTAAAAAAACTATTAGAATTGTAAAGTATGGATTTTCTAAATGTATAGCTTCCCCCACATTTATTAGCTAGAATTCTTTGGTTAAAGCTTTCCATCTTCAAAATTTTTTTAAAACATTTATTCAGTTTTGAGAGACAGAGACAGAGTGTGAATGGGGGAGGGCAAGCAAGATTGGGAGACATGGAATCTGAAGCAGGTTCCAGACTCTGAGCTGTCAGCATAGGCCTGATGCAGGGCTCGAGATAACGGACCACGGGATCATTTTTTTTTTTTCTTCACTTAACTCTATATCTTGATAATCACTCTCTTTTCCAGTGTACAGAAGTGGTTTTTAACTGGGAGAAAAATCCCCCCCCCCCGGGAATATTTGGTAATGTCTGAGAAATTTTGCAATGTTACAACTTGAGTGAGAGAATTGTTATTGGCATTAGTGGGTACAGGCCGCAGATGATGCTGAAATTCTTATTGTGCATAGAAAGCCACTATAACAAATTATCTGGTCCAAAATATCAATAGTGCCATGATGGAGAAATCAGTGTGTATAGTAACCTGCCCTAATGTCCTTGTCTGTTAATTTATAACATGTGTGTCACCTTGAAGTTTCTTGTTAAAACTAATGTTTCTCTTGATTATGGATCATGATTTCCTGCTTATTTACATGTCTAGTACTTTTGAAAATTGTGTATTTGACAGTGTGGCCATTTTGCTACCTTGAATCTGGAATGTGTTCTCTTCCTTTATAGGTGGTAAATGATTAATTTTTTTTTCTGAAAGTTGGTAAGTTGTTTCCTGACTCTAATGATCCTGTCAAGGTAGGCTAATGATTGTGTTAGAATTTGCCAGCATAAAATTTTTAAAATTTTTAGTTGAGAGACAGAGAGAGGGAGAGAATTTTAAGCAGGCTCCATGTTCATTGTAGAGCCCAATGCAGGACTTGATCCCATGACTCTGGGATCATGACCTGAGCCAAAATCAAGAGTCAAACACTCAACTGACTAGCCACCCAGAATGCCCCATCAGTATAATTTTTGTCCTTATTTCTATAATACAACCCTTGATACAGACTATGATCCTTGCTTCTGAGTCATGCTTTTTTAGATCCTAACTAAATTTTCTTAGGGAGACTTTCCCACTCTACCTGCCTCAGAGCACCAATATCTTCCAACATTGCACATTCTTTCATAGCTCTCTTCAACTTTCTACTTCCCAGTTAGGATGACCAAATTCATCCTGGTTTGTTCAGGACTGTCCCAGTTTTAAAACTGAAGGCTGCTTGTTCTGGGAAGTCGCTCAGTTCTAGGGAAATTGCGATTGATGATTATTGTGTTCTCAGGGACTGCTCTCTGTTTGAACTCCTAGAGATTATACTATGCCTGCATCGTCTAGCCCTCCGTCAAGGACATTTGGTAGCATTCTATTGCAGGTTTCTGGGACACTTCCTTTGTGCAGCACTTTTGCCTCTGCTATTCTATGGTAAACATTGTAGAAACCTCAACAACCCAAACTCAGTAAATTATAGCTACAAATTTTCTAAAACCAGGAGAAGACTAAGTGACAAATTCAAGAATCATCACAAGGTTTAGATACTAAAAAATAAAAATGAGGAAAAGTCAAAAGAGATCTTTTCCTATATACATGATAGAATTGTTGAAAATAAAATGGAATATTTGATTCTTTCTTGGAGTTTTCATCTCTACTTATATTGTCTACCTGTTTTTGCATGTTTTTCACTTTTCCTTTAGAATGCTTAGTATATTAGCCATGGTTATTTTAAATTGTGGATGTGAAATTTCCAAAAGCTCTCCCATATCTTAGTCTTATTCTGTTAACATGCTTTGTCTCTTTGGATTATTTTTATCTTGCCTTTTTAGCATACATTATGGTTTTTTTTATTGAAAGCTGAACATCATGCATTAGATAGTAAGAATGACAATAAACAGGCCTTTAGTTTATGTTTATCTGATTAAGAAGATGGCTAAAGGTATATGGAGTTGGGTGTTTTCCTTCCCGTAGGTTGGTTAGACTCTGGTAAAGTGATTTCCCTTTAGGGTAGGCAGAAAACAGAATGCTCTGGAAATATCTAAAAAAAATAGTTACTTCTCCCCCCTACACACTCCCTTCTGGAATTATGAAAGGTTTTCTCCTGTCTTTTTTGATGATAGCCTGGTGATGTTCCTGGAGATAAATCTCAGAAAATGTCCTTCCTCACCAAAAAAACCCCAACAAACAAAGAAAAACCATGGACTTCAATTTGTAGTGCTTGTTCACTTACAATTTGTTTTCCTACCAGTTGCCAGCCGGCTATCGCAACTTCTGCTCATGTGAAGCTCTGATTCTTTGTAATCACTTGTTTCCAGTTCCCAGGGCATAAGTTTGCTGTATGACCTCAGCTGTCTGATGGATCTAAAAAAAATTATTGATTTGTTTAGCTTTTACTTGTGAGGATGGGAGTGATAGCTTCAAGCTGTTTACAT
The DNA here is from genome assembly GCA_017311185.1 of Proteles cristata cristata. NCBI lineage: Eukaryota > Metazoa > Chordata > Mammalia > Carnivora > Hyaenidae > Proteles > Proteles cristata. The sequence continues at coordinate 272,161 of JAESUZ010003861.1, read as the reverse complement.
ATCAGTGACTGGACATGACTTTCTTTAGTATACAGGCTTGATTTTAGGTTGCATTAGAATGGGTCTTTTTCTTTTTGTGTACGTGTATGGAGATTCAAGTCATATATTTGTTTCTGACATGAAAACAGAAAATCTAGGCTGGAGGAGGGAGAAGAAGAGGGGAACCAGACAGGTTCTTAGATTTTTGTCAAGTCAAACTGAGAATAGCTGCTGGCTTCACAACAGGAATCTGGGTCCCCACAGCAACATGGCAACTGAGACTAGCCCAGAGGCCATTTATTGAAACACCATATTCTAGTAAGTTTTACTCCAAGCTAAGCAGACCTAAGCTGATACTGGAAAGTAACACCATCTGGAATATTTTAAAAGCACAGTGATGAGTTGACACACAGCAAGTAAAGGACAAGGCGTGCAGCCTGAGCTAGGCAAACCTGGTAGCAGTGCTCAGGGCTTAGTAGTCCTCTCAGTGTCCTCCCTGGACTTCACAGAAACTGAGTCTTTTTCAAATTTGCCATTATACTTAGGATGCGGTCTTACTTCAAGGAAAGAGTCTTTGTGGGATTTCAAGTGAAAACATGGAGCGTTTCCAAAGACTTTATACTCTGACTTGAACTAAGTCTTATTGTCTTTTCAATGCTGTTTTTCTTGGAAATCTCTGCTTATCTCTTGAACTTTCCATCTTCTTTAATTTACATTTTGAATTTCTAGAGTTTTGTTCTGTGAGCAATTACCTTCAGAGTTGGCCAAGGACCTGCCTACAGTTGTTATATAGAAAGCTTTTGGGCTTTCATATTTTAATTTTTTTTATGTTTTATTTATTTTTGAGAGAGGAGAGAGTATGAGTGGAGGAGAAGCAGAGAAAGATGGAGACACAGAATCCAAAGCAGGCTGTAGGCTCCTAGCTGTCAGCACAGACCCCAGTGCAGGGCTCAAACCCATGAACTGTGAGTTCATGACCTAAGCTGAAGTTGGATGCTTAACTGACTGAGCCACCCAGGTGCTCCACTGGGCTTTGTTGAACAGTGATCTTTGTCCCCACAGCCAGTGAGACTGCTACTCTCTGTATGGGCTCTGTTTCATGGCAGAGTAGTTTCTAAAGTATCTTCAGGGAGAAAACCATGGTGGCTGTGAGGAGGCTCATTTCTTGAACTCCCTTTCTGGCAAGGAATGCGGCTTAATGTTGGTTGGTTTCTGATGTATGGAAACCATTGTTTTGTATATATTTTTTAAACTAATTTTTTTTTAAATTTTAGATAGAGGAGTGTGTACATGTGTGAGCAGAGAGTGAGTCTTAAGCAAGCTCCATGCTCCGCACAGTACCCAACATGGGGCTTGAGCATGACCCTAAGATCATGACCTGAGCTGAACTCAAGACTCAGATGCTTAACCGACTAAGCCATCAGGTGCCCCTAAACTTCTATTTTTTTTAATAGTGAGTAGACAAGAGGGGTTGTAAATTTGATACCAGGTATTCTGCCTTTGCTAGTTGCTCTTAGACTTGAATGGTAGTTCATGTAAATATACAATCCAAGGAAGATAGTTCATCCCTTTCGTACCTTGAAGACAGTGCTTCTAGTAGACTAATATTATGAAGACTGGACTCTTCGTAGTTACATAATTTATGAAACTACTAAAATAAGAATTATCGTTTGGGGCACCTGGATGGCTCACTTGGTTAGGTGTCCAGCTTTGGCTCAGGTCATGATCTTGTTGTTCATGAGTTTAAGCCCCGCGTCGGATCTGTGCTGACAGCTCAGAGTCTGCAACCTTCTTCTGTGTCTCCCTCTCTCTCTATCACTTTCATGCTTGTGCTCTGTCTATCAAAAATAAACAAATAGCAACAAAATTTAAAAAAAAGTTATTTAAAAACTTTTAAAGTTTGAAACTTTTTAAAGTTTGTTTAAAAAAACAAAAGTTATTGTTTAACTTGTTTTTCCAAGATTTTTTTTATCAACTGCATAATGGATATATAAATATTTGACATGTTTATTTATAAGTGAGCAATATTGGGTAATTATCTTAAAAGCCGATGGAACCTATAAATGTCTGTTTATATAGAATGTGCCGAGATTCAAAATACTCAGTATTTTTATTTTGGAAAATTTTCTTTCAACTTTCTATTTTTGGAAACTTATGTTAACAAGGTTTCACTTTCCCAGTTTGTACTTTTAAAAATTCAAAATCATTACAGAGGTGTTCATTTTAGCAATAGTAGCTATCATATACTGAAGGCTTATTCTGTCAAAGATATCTTTCCGAACAGTAGTGTAATGAATTAACAAAAACTCAGTTATTTCTGTAGTATGGGCTTAACTTCATGCCCCCCAAATTCATATGTCAACATCTCACCCCACCCCGTACTGCAGAATGTGACTGTATCACAGATAGGGTTTTTAAAGAGGTGAGTCAGCTAAAATGAGATCTTTAGGATGCACCCTAATCCAATGACTAGTTTCCTCATAGAAGAGGAAATTTAGACATGTATAGAGAGAAGATGTATATAGAGAAAATGATGTGAAGATAGGGAAAAATGGCCATCTGCAAGTTGAGGAGACCGGCTTGGAAATGATCATTCTCTTATGACTTGCACAAGGAAGTAATTCTTTCAAAATTTTAATCTCAGACTTTTAAACTCCTGAACTTTGAAAATAGATTTTTGTTACTTAAGCCACTCAAACTCTGGTTCTTTGTTTTAGTAGCCCTAACAAACTAATACGACCTTCTTAGTGCAAACTAAAAGAAAAAGAGTGAAGAAGAGGTAAATTTGTATGTAATTAGAATACACAAAAATTATATTTTGTGTATCACTATATAGGGTTCTGTAAACAAAATTATGTATATTATGATTTATGGGAGTTTTTATATTAAAAATTACTATATGGATTGTTTGTATAATCTGATTTAGGGCTTCAGCTACCAATTAAAATATAATTATTCCTGTGGCACCTGGGTGGCATAGTGGGTTAATTGTCCAACTCTTGATCTTCGCTCAGGTCATGATCTCATAGTTCATGAGTTCAAGCTCCACATCAGGCTCTGCACTGATGGTATGAAGCCATCTTAGGATTCTGTCTCTTCTTCTCTCTGAACTTCCCTTGCTTATGCTGTCTCTCTCTCTCTCTCTTAGAATAAATGAATACAGTTAAAAAATGAAATACTTTATTTCATTTTATCGTTATAATAAGCCATAAAGTTTTTAGTATTATAGATGAGGAAACAAATTCAGAGCAATTGATTTATTGCCCATGGTAACCAAATAGATAACTGCCAAAGCTCATATTTCAACCTGAAATTTTGCTAATCCCAGGCCCAATCTCTTAACTGCTACACTTTACTGAATTATGGCTCCTTTATTGTTTCTTTCATAGCCAAATTTTAGAAATCGCCTCTTTACTCCCACTTCAGCCACTATTTTCCTCATAATCTAGAATCTAAAGTTCTTTTCATTATACTTTTCAAAGGAAAATTAGCATTTTTCTAGATAATTAAAAAAAATTCTATTTAGGGGCACCTGGGTGGCTCATTCGATTAAGCGTCATCTTTCAGCTCAGGTCATGATCTCACAGTTCTTGGGTTAGAGCCCAGCGTCAAACTCTGTGCTGACAGCGGGCTCAAAGCCTTGAGCCTATTTCAGATTCTGTGTCTCCCTCTCTCTCTGACCCTCACCTGCTCACGCTGTCTCTCTTTCTCGCTCAGAAATAAATAAAAAACATTTTTAAAAATTTCTAGATTTTATCACATTTCATCTTCCTTTGCTTTATGCATTGCTAATCACAAATTATTTCTTGAATTCTTCATATTTTAAATATTCCTCATTCTCTTGTATATTCTTTAATGGTTCCTTTGCTGTTTCCTTTTAAAAGTCTCAAGCATTAACTTTTGGATAAATCTCAAAGCTGAGTCCTCAGTCTTTTCTGGTTTTCCTCTAAACTCATTTCCAGAGAAGGCTCTTCTGACTTCACTACTAATGCTGCCTCCTTTACCCTCAAATGTTAAACACCATATAGGACCCTCCCCTTATCTGTATCTTCACTTTCCTGTTGACCATGAGACAAAGTGTCTTGGAATTCTCTCCTTTATAACAATTCCAATATAATTTTTAACCAACTTCTGTCACAAATACAGTGTTTCTCTAAGTATTTTGGTTTTATTTTCATCTTTGTTATTTTTTGGCCACATTCTTTATAGTGATTTATTTACTTTTTTAGTTAGTTAGTTAGTAGTTATTTTTGAGAAAGAGAGAGAAGGGGGGAGGGAGGGAAGAAGGGAGGTGGGTGGGGCAGAGGGAGAGGGAGAAACTCAAGCAGGTTCCAAGTTCAGCACAGAGCCCAACGCAGGGCTTTGTCTCTCACAACTGTGAGATCATGACCTGAGCCACAGTCAAGTGTCAAACACTTAACTGACCAAGCCACCCATGGCCACATTCTTTATATGAGTAGTCAGCATGTGCTGCAGTATTAACTAAGTGACAAACACACCCTCGTAAAATTAGAGGATAAAATAGAAAGGGTATTCCCTACCCTGAGTTGATGAATTACAAAACAGAAAAACAAAACAAACAAGCAATGAAAAAACAGAGTACTGCTCTGGCAAAGGCTTATCAATTGGATTTCAGCGTCTCTACTTGCCACCTTAGATGAGTGATATTTTGTAGAGCACTGAAACGCCCAGAGTTCGAAAGAACCCCAAAATCAGACCACCAGAGACCAGAGTCAAAGCCAAGCGGCAAGGGTTGTTTATTCACAGGTTCAAACCCGGACCTCCGCGCACTCGTTGCCGGTGACGCTAAGAGGCCCCGAACACCGCCTTTGCAGCCTTCTTATAGACAGAAGTAAACAAGTCATGGGGAGGGACAGGAGATTTCCATGGTTACAAGTTTGCCATTGGTTAACATTCAAATGTGAACATATACCGTATCTGATTGGTTCCCGCCATCAGGTTTTTGGCGGGATCCAATTATAACACTTGGGGTACCTTTGAATTCAGCCTATCATAGAGCGAGTTTGAAGTCTTGTTTGGCGACTAACAGATTAACATCTCTCTCTCCAGGTCCTTCCCTCAGCAAGGTAGGGGGTAGCCGCTGGCCTTTTCGGATTGGCTTCCGCCAAGGTGGGGTGATGGGGTGACAGGGGGAACATGAAGCTAGTCGCTTGGGCAATCCGGTGGCGGGAAAGCAAGCCTTAAGCATTGTTACAGAAGCAGAAAGAGCTGGTTAGGTAATGGCTTCCCGTAGCGCAGGCATTTGCCCAGAAGTGGAAAAGCTGGTTAAGTTTTTGGTTTAGTTTATCTAGGCCTCTCATTCCCCCCTTTTCTTTGGCACTTGGGGAGCCAATCTTGGGTCCCATTGACTAAAGGGACGTTAAGTCTCCAGTATCTACGGGTTGGTACTGTGACCTTAGTACCATTACCTGGATTGTATTGAGCCTATCTCTGATAAAGTTTAACAGTTTGTTGAAGACAATGGGGCCTATGGTCAGAAGTAGGAGGAGTAGTACAAGGGGGCCGGCCAGAGCCGAGAGTAAAGCAGTAAGCCATGGGGACTTGTTAAACCAGGATGTGAACCATCCCTCCTGCTGTTCCCGTTTTCTTTTGGCGAGGCCCTCTCTGACTTTGGCCATTGATTCTCTAACAACGCCAGAGTGGTCAGCATAAAAACAACATTCTTCCTTCAGGGCTGCACATAGGCCTCCCTGTTGGAGGAACAACAGGTCCAGTCCCCGGCGATTCTGTAGCAAGACTTCGGAGAGGGAAGTTAAAGATTTTTCTAGGTGGGAAATCGACTGTTCAAGCCTCTCGATATCCTCATCAACGGCACCTCTGAGATTGCTAAATCCCTGATGTTGAGTTGCCAACGATGAGATTCCCATTCCTGCCCCCACTACCCCGAGACCGAAGAGAGCGGCGAGCGTCAGGGTGAGTACTTCGCATTTAGTTCTTACTATTTGTTGTGTCGGCGTTCCCCTGGCCCATAACTCGTATAGGTCGTTCTCTGGATGATAATTGATTTTTGGGAACACCAGTACCATAGCACAATACTGCAGAAGAGTTAAAAACCTGGGTGTTTAAACAAGGGGTGAGTCCTGTTTTGGAACAGATCCACCATCCACCAGGGGGAGGAATTATCCATTTGGACTGATGTTTGGGGTATTTGGACTGATGACAGCCGGGGTGTCCCCCTGGGGGAATGGTTCCCAGGCAGGTATAGTTACCAGTGACTGTCTGGAGGGTAATACCAGGGTTTTTTGGTTCCCATTTGCAGTCTATTGGGAACGTTTCATTAGAGGTGTTGTAAGGGGCGTTAAGACCCACAGCTTCATAATAAGGGGGCCGTATGTCATAGCACAGCCAGCAGGATTTCGTCACGCTGGGGTGTGATTGGTTTAGGGTTTCATATGCCGCCGTCAGCATTTCCCATAAGGGGCTTGCATTTACTATGGTCGAGGTAGTATTTTGGGTATTGTTCCTGCCTATTGTGTAGGTGACTGAGGTTTTATCTTGTGGTTTGGACGAGGAGACTGGCATTAGTGGAAGGTCTAGTGGCCCTATTGCCCCTGTGGGTGGGGGTACTAGTTGTTTCTGAATAGAAAATAAAAATCCTATGTCGTGACCGGAGAGCCAGAGTCGAATGCCCCATACCTTTGCTACTAACCAGTTCTCTGTTTTTCCTCTAGAAGTGAGTTGAATAGAAATCGGGTTTCTATTGAATTGGCTAGTTTGGTTACTGGTCCGGACAAGGGTAATTAAGTCATTACTGGGTTGTTTGACCCATGGAGCAATAGTTTCACATCCCCAGGAGGCACAAAAGAAATGTTCCGTGCCTCCACAGGTATCAAAGTTACCAGTCTCAGGGCATATATAAAAGGTCTGTTGTCTTAGATTTTTATGTTGGCAGTCAGCCTTAGCCCCCGACCGACACCTGAAAGTGTTACAATCTATACATTGACCTTTACATACTCTTGGATTCGTGTTCCAGTGATCTCCTGCTAGACTACAGAGGTCTAAATGGAAGGTAGGGAAGGTGACGGATGCTGGTCCGGTTAATGTTAGTTCTTGGACCGTCCGCCTTAAGTCCCTAGGCGTTATCAGGGGCCCCCGCAAAACCCATCTGACAGTGACAGGCTGGTGGGGATTTTGGGCATGGTTTACAGATAGGATCAGAAGGATTATTATAGGAAACAACCAATACCAACAAAACATCCTATCCATAAGAGAAAAGTGAGTGCCAACAGAAACCTTTCGCCACATTTCCAGCTGGCTGGGGCGACCCCCGCCAATCCAATAGCAAGAAGTAAACCAAAAATTGCAATAGTAGTGAGAGCCAAGGGGTGACAGCGCATTACAGTTTGTCTGACAGGCGGCGCAAAGTCAATTTAAGCGGGTTTTTCTTACTCCGATCTACAGTCCAGGTAGTGGTCGTGTCGATATGTCCCACGAGGTCTGACAGCGGGTCAACTGGTTTGACGTGGACGTGGTGGATCCAGGCCGGGATGTTGTCTACCTTGACTGCAGTGGGGGTCGTCAGGATGATCTGGTAGGGTCCCTTCCACCGGGGCTCGAGGGTCTCTTGCCGGTGCCGCTTTACTAGGACCCAGTCTCCCGGACGATACTGATGAGGTACGGGTGGAGGCCCTGCCTCGTATAGTTCTCTTAATTTGGGCCACACGGCCTCGTGAACCCGCTGTAAGGCCCTGAGGGAGGATAGGAGATTGTTATCTTGTTCTGATTGCATGAGTTCTGATTTTTAAACCTGGTATGATCGGTGGGGGTTTACCAAACATAATCTCAAAGGGTGTAAGGCCCAATTTATATGGAGAATTACGGACCCTGTACAGAGCGTAGGGGAGTAGTTCTACCCAATTAGCGCCAGTCTCCGTGGTTAATTTAGTTAAGGTCTCCTTCAGTGTTCTGTTCATTCTTTCTACCTGCCCTGAGCTTTGGGGTCGGTATGCGCAATGTAACTTCCAATTAGCCCCAAGTATGGAAGCCAGTCCCTGACTTACCTTAGAGACAAACGCAGGCCCGTTGTCTGAACCTATCATTATTGGAAAGCCATACCTGGGCAGGATCTCTTCCAGTATCTTCTTTGCTACTATTTGCGCTGTTTCATTCTTGGTCGGAAAGGCCTCAGTCCATCCTGAAAAGGTATCTATAAACACTAGAAAATATTTATAGCCGAATTTACCGGGCTTTACCTCAGTGAAGTCTACTTCCCAGTGAGCTCCCGGTACAGTTCCTCTTTTTCGCTGGCCTTGAGCTGCAGCGTGAGGATGTGGATTCTGGAGTTGGCAAGCTGTGCAGGCAGCTACGATTTTTTCTGTTTGGTCAGAGATGTTTCTTACCATAAGTTTAGAGTGTCGGAAAAGATCTTGTAACCTTCGAGGCCCCAAATGGGTAGTGTGGTGTATTCTGGTCAAAACTTCATGGCCCAGTTTATCCGGAAGGATGAGGCAGTCTCTAGAGTCTTTCCACCATCCATCTACCATTTGGGTCATGGGGAGTTTACGCATCCAGGCAAGGTCATCTTCCGTATACTCTGGCTGTGGGGGTAAATCTCGGGGCCCAGGGTCTGGTAACTGCACAGGCAACGTTTGGACGAGTTCCTGTGCTACCTGACGTGCCGTCTGGTCCGCGAGGTTGTTTCCCCGTGAGACAGGGTCGGTTCCTTTTTGATGACCTGGACAATGTACTATGGCCAATTTCTTTGGAGCCCATATAGCGGCTAGTAAGGCCAATATCTCATTTTTGTCCTTAATGTCTCTGCCTTCTGCAGTGAGTAATCCCCTCTCTCGGTATATTGCCCCATGTATATGGACGGTGGCAAAGGCATATCGGCTGTCCGTGTACACAGTTATTTTTCGATCCCGCCCCATTTTTAAGGCCTGAGTTAGTGCAATTAGCTCTGCTTTCTGGGCTGATGTCCCTGGAGGCAGTGCTTCTGCCCATATTATTTCAGTTTCTGACGTCACTGCGGCCCCGGATACCTCTGTCTTTTGTGGACGAAGCTACTCCCATCTGTGAACCAGGTAACCTCGGCATCTGGTAGGGGCTTATCTTGCAGGTCTTCTCTCATCCCGTGTATCTGTGCTAGGATGTCTGTGCAGTCATGGAGTGGAGCGCCCAGGTTGGGGTTGGGTAGCAAAGATGCGGGGTTCAAGGCTGTCGGGGGGGTGAAGGAGATTCTGAGGGGGTTCAGTAGTAGGCCTTGATAGTGAGTGAGCCGGGCATTGCTCAGCCATCGGTCAGGCGGCTGCTTGAGGATACCTTCTACAGCATGTGGGGTCGTGACTTGTAATTCCTGGCCCATGGTCAGTTTGTTAGCATCCTTTACCATTAGGGCGGTGGCCGCAATTATTCGGAGACAGGGCGGCCATCCGGCCGCCACTGGGTCCAGTTTTTTTGACAGGTAGGCCACCGGCCTACGCCATGGGCCCAGGTGCTGAGTTAGGACTGCCTTGGCGACTCCCTTACTTTCATCTATGTATAGATGAAAGGGTTTGGTAACGTCTGGAAGCCCCAGGGTGGGGGCCGATAGTAGGGCAGTCTTAAGTTGTTGGAAAGCCTGTTCGGTCTCCTCCGTCCAGACGAAGGGTTGCCGTTCCTTAGTAGCTTGGTAAAGGGGCTTCGCGAGCTCAGCGAACCCCGGAATCCATAGCCTACAGAACCCAGCCGATCCCAGGAATTCCCTCACCTGTCGTGGCGTCTGGGGTCTGGGGATGTGGAGGACTGTCTCTTTTCGCGCATCAGTTAGCCAGCGCCGCCCCCCTTTTAGCAAATAACCTAGGTAAGTTACCTCCGGTCTGCAGATTTGAGCTTTTTTTGCTGAGGCACGATATCCCAGGGTTCCTAGAGTGCGTAGGAGGCCTTCAGTTCCCTGGATACAGGCTTCAGGCGTCTCGGCGGCTATTAGAAGGTCGTCGACATACTGTAGGAGGGTTATATAGGGGTATTGTTGCCTGTACTCACTCAGATCCTCGTGTAGTGCCTCATCGAACAGGGTTGGAGAGTTTTTAAATCCTTGTGGCAGCCTGGTCCAAGTGAGTTGTCCATTTATGCCTCTGTCAGGGTCTGTCCATTCAAAGGCGAACAATTCTTGACTTTTGGGTGCTAGAGGTAGACTGAAAAATGCATCCTTTAGATCTAAAACAGTATACCATTGTTTCTCAGGGCTGAGGGCACTCAGGAGAGTATAGGGGTTAGGGATGGTTGGATGTATGTCCATTATTCTTTTATTAACTTCTCTCAGATCTTGCACCGGCCTGTACTCTTCACTATTGGGTTTGCGCACCGGCAGTAAGGGAGTATTCCATGCCAAGTGGCAGGGACATAAGATTCCGGTGTCTAGGAGGCGGCGGATATGTGGAGCGATGCCCGCCTTAGCTTCTGCAGGCATCGGGTATTGGCGCACCCTAACAGGGTCTGTCCCAGGCTTAAGTTCTATGAACAGGGCCGGGCGATGTTTTGCCAGTCCCATACCCCCTGTTTCTGCCCAGGCGTTTGGAAAGCGTTGGAGCCAGGGCTCCAGGTCTTGGCCCTGCAGTGATGGTTTCTGTTGGAGTCTGTACTCATCTTCTAGTTTTATTGTGAGAATTGATAGGGGCTGATTATTGGAATTGGTCACGGTTGGCCCCCCTGGTCGAAAGTGAATTTGTGCCCCCATTTGGTAAGTAGGTCCCTCCCCAGTAAGGGGCAGGGGCTATCGGGGATTACTAGAAAGGAGTGAGTTACCTCCCCAGTTCCCAAGTTTACAGTCCTTTGGGGTATTTCTTAGTCCCAGTGGCTCCTTGCACCCAGGACGATTTTTCAGACATCTTTCCATGGGGCTTGACTAGTACTGAATGTTGTGCTCCAGTGTCGACTAAGAATTGAACTGGAGTCCCCTCCACTTGCAATGTTACCCTAGGTTCGGGGAGGGGATCCGAACCCCGTACTTCCTATTCTGAGTCCTGTGTATACAGAACTGGGGTTGTCCTATTCTGCCAGGACTTGAGCTCTGAGTGCTGTTGTTTCTTTTTAGGTCAATCCCGCAACCAATGCCCTTTCTCCCTACAGTAAGCGCATTGGTCCTTGTCTAAGTGTCGCCTGGGGGGACGTACGGCGTGGCTGCCTCCTGAGGACGGCCGTTCTTTCTGGACTAAGGCAGCTAAGACCTTAGTCATTTCCCGCGTAGCCCTGATCTGTTTTTCCTCTAGGGCGTCTTGATTATTATATACACGCTGGGCGACACGGAGTAGATCCTGGACCTGCTTCCCTTCGAGGTCGTCTAGCTTTTGGAGCTTTTTCTTAATGTCGGGAGCGGACTGGTTTACGAAAGACATTACAACAGCTGCCTGATTCTCTGGGGCCTCAGGGTCCATAGGGGTATACTGTCTAAAGGCTTCCATTAATCTTTCTAGATAAGTAGCGGGGCTTTCTGTCTTACCTTGCGTCACTGAATACACCTTGGCCAAATTGGTGGGCTTGCGTGCCGCTGCCCGGAGACCCACCATTAGAGTCTGGCGATAAGTGAGCAGTCGTCCCCTACCTTCTGCTGCGTTGTGGTCCCATTCGGGCCGGGTTAAGGGAAAGGCTGCATTAATGAGGTCAGGATTCGTTGTAGGTCGACCATCCTCTCCTAAAACCATTTTTCGTGCTTCTGATTGGATTCTTTCCCTTTCTTCCATGGTGAACAGGATTTTCAGGAGTTGTTGGCAGTCATCCCAGGTAGGCTGATGAGTAAACATGATGCTCTCTAGAAGGGCTATAAGATCTTTAGGGTTATCAGAAAAACGAGCATTTTGAATTTTCCAATTATAGAGATCACTAGTAGAGAAGGGCCAGTACTGAAGTCGGGGGTTACCCGTGTCGTCGGGGGGCCCTATTTCCTGCAGGGGCAGGGTGACTGTGGAGTCGGGGAGACGGGAGCTTGGCTCCCGCTGAGTCCGCCCACGAGTACGGTCAGCTGGTCCCCCGTGGCTAGTCTCATTTCTTACTAAACTTGGGGCCGATGTTACACGCCCCCTCGGCTCTGGCGCGGCCGCTGCCTCTCGCCTCTCAGGTTCTTCTGGTAGGTCGGGCGGTGGGGCGGCAGCCATTTCCGGTGGGGCCTGAGGGGCAGAAAGGAGAAGAGGGTAGGGCGGAGGGTCTGAAGAGAGGGGGTCCTGACTATCAGGTAGTACAGGATATAGGGAGGTCGAGGGGTTTTTCGGTCGGCGGGAACCCGGAGGGTGAGCCGCCGGGGAGCTGGCCACAAGGACTTTGCAGGATCCTGAAGAGAGAAATGGGGAGACCCACGATGGGGGGTTTTCAATCAAATCCTGCCAGATAAGGATATAAGGCACTTGGTCAGGGTGCCCTTCCTTCCCTGGCAGGAAGATTTTAGCCTTAACTTTGGCGATAGTCGATAGACAGAAGGTCCCCTCCGGTGGCCAGTCGACCCCAAGGGTGGGCCACTCTGACCGACAGAGAGTCGTGAATTTATTCCGGCAGACATCCAGGCTCAGGTTATTGGCTCTGGCCCGGACTTCTCTGAAGTTATCTAGGATTAAGGAGAGAGGTGTGCTGTGGGTTTGTCCCATTTCCTGAATAAGGGGAACAAAGTGAGTCAGATTAATTTAGGTCTTCAGGAAGGGTCCAGAGGTCCCTATAGAGAAAGATAAGATAGGTTAATTCGCAAGCGCGGCAACACAGACACAGAAGGCTAGCCAACAGATGCCGGCCCTACACCAGATGGGCCGAAGAACACTCTGAGTGGGCTATATAGGCCCCACGTTGGGCACCAGAGGACGTCTCCTCGGTCCCGACTGATCGCTCTATAGCGCATCCGCCAGAGCCAGTACAGTCACTGATACAGATTCCGCGCGGCAGATATCGAAATGAACAGATAGACGGAAACTGACGCTGAGACAAACAGATAGACAGAGCCGGCTCACTTACCGATCGGTCGTAGGAACAACCCGTTGACTTGGGGTCTGGTGGGTCTGGGGGGGGAATATCCCGGATGAGCCCCCAAATGAAACGCCCAGAGTTCGAAAGAACCCCAAAATCAGACCACCAGAGACCAGAGTCAAAGCCAAGCGGCAAGGGTTGTTTATTCGGAGGTTCGAACCCGGACCTCCGCGCACTCGTTGCCGGTGACGCTAAGAGGCCCCGAACACTGCCTTTGCAGTCTTCTTATAGACAGAAGTAAACAAGTCATGGGGAGGGACAGGAGATTTCCATGGTTACAGGTTTGCCATTGGTTAACATTCAAATGTGAACATATACCGTATCTGGTTCCCGCCATCAGGTTTTTGGCGGGATCCAATTATAACACTTGGGGTACCTTTGAATTCAGCCTATCATAGAGCGAGTTTGAAGTCTTGTTTGACGACTAACAGGTTAACATCTCTCTCTCCAGGTCCTTCCCTCAGCAAGGTAGGGGGTAGCCGCTGGCCTTTTCGGATTGGCTGCCGCCAAGGTGGGGTGGTGGGGTGACGGAGGGAACATGAAGCTAGTCGCTTGGGCAATCCGGCGGCGGGAAAGCAAGCCTTAAGCATTGTTACAGAAGCAGAAAGAGCTGGTTAGGTAATGGCTTCCCATAGCGCAGGCATTTGCCCAGAAGCGGAAAAGCTGGTTAAGTTTTTGGTTTAGTTTATCTAGGCCTCTCAGCACAACGTTCAGTCTACTCAGATGTCATTCTTAGAGATCAGTGGACTTTATCTTTCTGGTTCACCATCTTAATCAATTACCCAATCATATTTGTTCTCGTCTTTCCAGTTTAATTTTCCCTTTGCTTCCTGCAATAATATTCTAGCTCTAGTTCTCTCTAGTTCATCTTTTCCAGTTCTGATTGATTATTCTAAGAAAGTGCTTCTATAAACATTTCCTGTTCCTTATCAAGACAAACTTCTCAATTTGTCTGCCTTGTCTATCTGATCCTATCTTTACTATTGAAACTTATTTTTCCTGAGTTCTTAGTTCTGAACTGCTTTGAGGATGATCTTCATTTCTTATTAAAGATTGTCTCATTTTTACCCTAGTGTATCTTTTTATAGTTCTTTTCCATATAGATGCTCTGCCCTGCTTGTGGACTGCTTTAGCTTGCCTTTGTCCTCCACTGTTGTCAACTGAATGCACATTTCCTTCAAATGTAGGACTCTTTCTTTACAAATAAAGGCAACCCTTTTTGCCTTGCAGAGTTTTTTTTTTTAGCTTAATTGAAATAAGTCCTTATCAGGGATGTTTCTTATCTAGGATTATTTTAGATACATAGGTCTTATTTTCTGGATTTAATAGACTTGGAAGATACAGATTGTATTTTGTTCTTTGTTGTGGCCCCTGACTTCAAAGCTGAACAATTTGTAGGACCAGAGCATGTACTAAACAAATGCCGCTGTTCTGTTTGACTTTCTCAAGTCATGTAATACGTCATAGTTTCTACACCTTAAAAATAAGGGAGATAGTCTTAAAATCTTAAAACTATAAGCCACCAACAAGCTTTTTAAATGAAAAATAATGGCTGTTAAGTCTTAAGGGCTGCCTCATTCTTTTAATGGTTGTCTTGAGGGAGGGTCTGAAACCTCAGTAAACAGTGGAATGTTAATGCCTTTATTATTCAAATAAAGGTAAGAATCGGTAGTTAGAGGGAGATGGTAAAAATGTAAGGGAGTATCAGATCATTAAAACATTATGCATGTCCTCTTTATTTCTCTCCTCATTCCTGCATTTTTGTTCTGAGACTCTTTCAAGCCTTCCTCCATATTCACCCAAACCACCTTTCTCCACCTGTGTTTGTGTGTGTTAAGTGCATGTCCCTACAGGAGTGGAAATGAATACTTACGATGTTGCAAGTAATGGTCACTCTTGACTAGGGAAAATAGGAGTAGGAGATCCTGATTTTCATCTTTTCTCTGTCACTATTCTACTTAGGTCTCCTAATACACACGTTGATAGATCTTAGGAAAATGAGGAAAGAAGTATGACCAGATAAACATTACATGTCCCAGTCTTCAATTTTCTGCAACTTCATTACATTTTACTCTTCTCAGTATACAAATGCATAGACTCTTCTCCCTATAAAATAAGCAGTAAAATTCTAAGTCTATAGGATAAAGCATAGCATAGACTGATTCATAGAGACTTGCAGAGATTATTCAATACAGAACCCGCTTAAAATTTTATGTTGGAGATTTACAAAGCTTAATAACTAATGACAAAAGGGGCGCCTGGGTGGCTTGGTCGGTTGAGCGTCCGACTTTCGCTTGGGTCATGATCTCACGGTTCTTGGGTTTGGGCCCCGCGTCGGGCTCTGTGCTGACTGCCAGCTCGGAGCCTGGAGCCTGTTTCAGTCTGTGACTCCCTCTCTCTCTCTGACCCTCCCCTGCTCATGCTGTCTCTCTCTCTCTCTCCTAGAAATAGATAGAACATTAAAACAAACAAACAAACAAACAAACAAAAAACTAATGACAAAGTTCCTTCTAGCCAAAAATTGCCTTATAGATAAAATGACAAGAATGGTAGAGGTGATGATGATAATATTACTTAATCAAGCTGTTTTGTAATTTAACTTAATCACAGCTCTGGGTGCCATCTCGGAGATAAAATTATCACACCGCTTTTTGTGTTGTCTTGAACTAGCCTGCTAAAAAAGTAATGATGAATGATCTGGAAATTAGTAACTGTATTAGTTTCCTACGGGTCAACCGTAACAAATTCCACAGTCTGGGTGAGTTTAACATGCTGGCTCAGCTTTGAAGTTAGCGTAAAATGGAATAGTAATTTAAAGAACAATGTGACACTGGAGAAATAGACAAATAATGTACAGCATATGTGAATTTCTTTACTTTTATTCAAATATAGATAATAGGAAAACAAGGCATTCAGATTTTTATATTTTTTCACTTAATATGCTTTCTTTATTCATGTGTTTGCTTGCTTTTTGGTGGATCAAACAATACTGCTTTTTTTAACATGAAAAATAAATTATACTTTGAAGCATATATTTAAAAAATATATAATCTAGACTATTTGTTTATATATCATTCTTATTAACTCTGAAAATTTCACTATTATAGCTTCTTACTTGAAAGGTTATATAATAATAGCATGAAACAAAGATGATAATAACATATTTATAGTACAAATTATTTCATTTATATTTGTCTGATATTTGTGGCAACTATAAACTTTTTGAAGAACGGGATCTTTCTTTGATACAAAACAATCTTGAGAATAAAATATATACTCAGGAAGAGCAATGATTTGTCTTTTTTTTTTAAATAATGTTTTATTTATTTCTGAGTGAGAGAGAGAGAGAGAGACAGACAGACAGACAGCGTGAGCAGGGGAGGGTCCGGGAGAGAGGGGGATGGAGAATCTGAAACAGGCCCCAGGCTCTGAGCTGGCTGTCAGCACAGAGCCCGAAGTGGGGCTCGAACCCAGGAACTGCGAGATCATGACCTGAGCCAAAGTCGGATGCTTAACCGACTGAGCCACCCAGGTACCCCTCTTTAGTTATTTTTAATTACTATTAATACTTTATTTAACTTATTCATTTGCAATGAAAACTAAACATTTTACTTAAATATTTACTGACACTTAAAACATAACATGAACAACGAATTGATGATCCAGTGTAGTCTCAGTCCCATCACATTATTTCTCCTCTTCAGCAGATGAGAGTGGAACTGGAAACATAATTATGTTCATTTTTACTATTTAACAATTTAACATACTATTTCTAGATTGGCTGTATTTTGGCTTTTAGGCTTTGAAATAAGTAAAATGTCTTTGTCTAACCCTTTCTGAGAGGACAGCCTATCAATATTTAATTTGAACAGCCAGAAACAGCATTAACATAGCGTAAAACAATTTATGAGATTGGTTCAGTCTTGGATTTCCTTATTAAATGTAGTTAAAATTTATCAACAAGAGCATTATGTGTGCATGTTTGTTATCTTAATAATTCTAATTAACTTTTGGTAATTGTTGAGAATCTGCAACTGATTAACTATTTCTATTTTTCATTGTTATAGTTCTCAACAACCAGCAGAGAAATTAATAAAATAAGGCTATGAGAAATTAAACAGTGCAGGCCAACTAAGTTTTCCTTCTCATTTGAGAATATAAAAATCCCCAACAAATATTCTATTTATGAATATTTGAAAAGAGCCTAAAGTACTGGGAAAGCTATATGAAACTATGAGAAATGTTACATATACACATACATATACAAATACATGTTTATGTGTGTGATTTTTCTTAGTACTTTATTATTATTAATTACTAAGATGTGTGACTCATGATTAATAGGTTTTCTCTCTCCAGTGCTTAATTTACCTTTCTCAAGTCATATCAAACATGTAAACTATAGTTTTCTCATTTAAAAAAAGTAAAGGAGTAAAATTTCAAAAAATTGGGGCGCCTGGGTGGCTTAGTCGGTTAAGCGTCCGACTTTCGCTTGGGTCATGATCTCACGGTTCGTGGGTTCGAGCCCCACGTCGGGCTCTGTGCTGACTGCCAGTTCAGAGCCTGGAGCCTGTTTTAGTCTGTGACTCCCTCTCTCTGACCCTCCCCTGCTCACGCTGTCTCTCTCTCTCTCTCTCTCTCTCCTAAAAATAAATAAAACATTAAAAAAAAATTCTCAAATTAAGCCACCTATAAACTTAGTGAAAATAATGACTACTAGGTCTTACCGTAGTCTTGCTTATAATAGACATGGATTTTGAAGATGCATACACTGAACTGAGCTACATAAATGATTCAGATTAATTTCAACTTCAGTCAGTCTCACAAAACAACACGGTGTTGCTCATTAACCAATTGTTTGTGTTACAAAGCCACGATTACAATGAGTTGCTAGTAATATTTGGACTGACAGGTTTTGAAAATAGACCTTTTCTGGAGATGACATCTGTCAGCCCTTTATCATATTTATTTATTGATTTATTTTATTTATTTTTTTTAATGTTTTATTTATTTCTAGGAGAGAGAGAGAGAGACAGCGTGAGCAGGGGAGGGTCAGAGAGAGAGGGAATCACAGACTCCGAAACAGGCTCCAGGCTCCGAGCTGGCAGTCAGCACAGAGCCCAACGCGGGGCTCGAACCCACGAACCGCGAGATCATGACCCAAGCAAAAGTCGGACGCTTAACCGACTAAGCCACCCAGGCGCCCCCCTTTATCATATTTAAAGATATGGAATTTAATAGTAAAGAAAAGAAAAGCAGCAAGAGAGTATATGTATGATTCAATTTAAGAAAAAAAATATTTGGTGGTCATAAGATTTGCCCTTGAAACATGAATTATATCAACAATTTAAAATAAACACCTGGGCACCTGAGTGTCTCAGTCAGTTAAACATCCCACTTTAGCTCACGTCATGACCTCACAGTTTGAGTTTGAGTCCTGCATCAAGCTTTGTGCTGACAGTGCAGAGCGTGCTTTGGATTCCCACTCTCACTCTGTCTCTCTGCTCCTCCCCAACTCATGCTTTCTCTCTCTCAAAATAAATAAGTAAATAAATGTAAAAATAAATAAAATAAAATAAAAATCTTATGAGACACATGAATGGTTCAGTTAGCTAAGTGTCCAGCTCTTGACCTTGGCTCAGGTCATAATCTCATGGTTTATAAGCTCAAGCTCCGTACTGGGCTCTGTACTGATGGCACAGAGTCTCCTTACTATTCTAGTTCTCCTCTCTGTGCCTCATTTGCTTGTGCTCTCTCTCTCTCTGTCAAAAATAAATAAATAAATAAATAAATAAATAAATAAATAAATAAATAAATAAATAATAAAATAAAGTAAAATAAAATAAAACAAAACCTTACTAAGTATTTTACATGTTACATGATTTTCTAGATATTGGATAATTTATCAGTTTGTTATGCAGAATATTCTTCCTATCTATCTATCTATCATCTATCTATCTATCTATCTATCTATCTATCTATCTATCTATCTATCTATCTAAACTACTTGGCCCACCTTATTCTTCAGTGTAGAGGAGTTTGTTAAATTGATCAACCTTATAATTAGATATTCTTTCAAATTTCAAGTCTGTTATTATTTAGTCAACTTGATTAACATTTCTATGACTTGATTTCTATACCTGAAGATTGGTTTGAATGAATTTCACCTCATAAGGTTGTTGTCATGATTAAATAGGATACACTATGGAAAGAATCTGGGATGGGAAGTATGATATTGTGGATTGGCTGTGCTTATTTTTCCCTTATAGGTATTGGTTGTCTTGTCATTATTTATTTTTTGTTTTCAAGGTTCACAGGTATTCAGGTAGGTTTCTTAATGTGCAAAGAAGGAGAGGAGATCCTGGGACTGTGAAAAATATGGAGATGGAATGCATACTACTGTATAAATCTGAGATATTCAGAGGAAATGATTAAATGAAAAATATCCTGGTCTCTAGGTAGAAAAAATATTCCTCTATCCTGAAACTATGAGATTATATAGTTATTTGCCTGCACAATATATAGTTTTCAATTATAGAGTATTTACTGTATTCATTTGGTCCATGAATCATCCACAATAAGGTAATATTAAAAACTGGTCTCATGGTAGTGATATCCTTTGGTCCTTTGACATAATTAACACAGTAAGAAATATGGAGACATAACCCCACAAACACTTGTAGAGTTCCAAAAGAGAAACAGCCTGTATAAGTTAGATTTTTCTGACAAGATAAATAACAGATTTCCATAGTAATACAACACGGAAGAGATTATGGAATCGGTATGTTTAATATGATTAAGATATGAGGAAAATCTATAAGTCATGTGAAAAGAATACAAAAAAAGAACTGGCATCTTTGAAGAATTATCTAGAATCTAGAGATGAAAATAAATAAACAAGTAGATATGAAACTAATCCTGAATTCTAGAAGTAAAATTTATAGACATTAAAATTAGAGATACTAAAATTCATGAGAGATATAATGCAAAGTTTCAGTATAAGACTGATAGAATTTCAAAGGGAAAGAATAGAGAGAATGAGAAAGAGAATATAATCAAGAAATTGTAAGAATTTCTACATATTGGAAATATACAATTCAGAAACAGAAAAAAATCTAATGCAAGATAGATTTGGTAAACAATTTATTTTTCTTAAACAACTTTAATAAGTATATACCATATATTGAATTAGAATCATATTATGAAATAGAAATAATGACTCCTTTGGAGACTGTAAATGGATCACCAAATATTGGAAACAGATGCAAAACAACATAGTAACAAGCATGTAAATGTTATAAATATTGATTAACTTTAGATAAGGGTAAATTTTCATGTTAAAATTTAAGATTGGATACTACAAAGAGATAAATATAATGCCAAACTTACAAAGAAGTGGGACTGAGTAATAAAACAGAAGCTGGGAAATAGAAAAGTGAGCAAGAAAAAGGGTGGCAAATAGAAAACATAGAATAACAAGTAAGTAGATTCGTAAGTAAGGAGCCACAATAAAAACAATAGCATTAAATCTATTTGAGTTTTAAATTCATAGAATGTCAAGCTTAATAAAAAAAATCAAGTATATGTTTAGAAAAAATCAGATAACATAAAGTATATGTAAAAGTGAAGTCAGTATTAGATGTATACTATACGATAAAAAAAGGAGAAGGTGTTCACAAGGATGAGATAATGGTCAGTACTTACATGCACTTAATAACACAGCTTCCAAATGCATTCAAAAAGTAGTTATTTGCAAAACAAAACACAAAGTTTAATAATTTGGCCACAAAGTGAATCTCACCCATTATAAAATGTTTATGATTGTAAAGACGTCATCCTCTAACCATATTTCAAAAATATTAGAAAAAGCAAAAAAATTAGAAGTCTTTCTTATATTTCAATAATTTATTAATAAGTTAATTAAATTTGAACCTGTAGCTTCTTGTAGAGACAGAAAGTAAGGAAATGTTTAAAAGCTAAAATGATGGGTATCTGTCAAGGGGACACATGAGATAACTGAGAAAGCTCGCAATAGCCAGAGCTGGAGCAATTGGTGCAAATTTGAGCAAGCAAAATACACATTCTTAAATTATAACATACATAGCAAATATCCACGCATCCAAACAGATGATATACATAACTGATTGAATAAGTAAATTAATGGAGGATAATAGACAAATATCTCATTAAAAAGTTGCAAATAAGTATATAGATACTTCTTTAAGAAGGTGCAGCATGACTTCCCATCCCTTAATATATATATATATATACAGTGTAGGGGCGCCTTGGTGGCTCAGTCAGTTAAGCATCCAAAACCTCAGGTCATGATCCTGAGGTTTGTAGGTTAAAGCTCTTTGTCGGGCCCTGTGCTGACAGCTCAGAGCCTGGAGCCTGTTTCAGATTCTTTATCTCCCTTTCTCTCTGCCCCTCCCCTGCTCGTACTCTCTCTCTCTCTCAAAAATAAATAAAACATCAAAAATTTTAAAATACACACACACACACACACACACACACACAGTGTGTCTATATATATTTGCAGTGACTTGCATCTGGAGTACACAATGGAAACGGAGAACAAAGAGACTTAACAGTAGAGAAACTTGACAAATACTATCTCAGTCAGTTGATCAAGATTAACATCATCAATGATAAGTCATGTTCAAGCTATTTATTTTTGATATATGATGAGAATGTCACCCACTGTATGATTGGGTCTTGCTTGTTATTAATTCTGACATTTTATGTCTGTTTTTGGAGGGGAGGGGTTACATTTTTCTGTCTTTTACATGGAGCATTTTGTACATGAACAATTGAGTGCTACATTAGATATTGTTGGATTTGTGTCTGTCTTTTTTGATTTATATTTATCTCAGTTTTATTTATTTTTTTTATTTTTCTGTTCCTTCTTTTCTGCCTTCTTAGAATATTTAATTTTTTAAAAAATTTATTTTAGTCCATCTGTTGTCTTTTTAGCCATACCAGTTTGCATATGTTTTAATGGTTGCTTTCAATCCTTTCAAAGACTGAAGGGTCTAAGATTTTATCCACTTTGAAAGCTGAAAGATCAGCTTGCTGAAGTTTCTTGGATGCTGAAGACATGAAACTCCTGGGTCAGAGATAAGGAACTCTTTTATTATTTATAGTAATTGTAACAGCCAATGTATCAATAATATTTTTCATGTTTTCCTGAGACTCATTTCTCACACGGCAACA
The DNA here is from genome assembly GCA_017311185.1 of Proteles cristata cristata. Classification (NCBI taxonomy): domain Eukaryota; kingdom Metazoa; phylum Chordata; class Mammalia; order Carnivora; family Hyaenidae; genus Proteles; species Proteles cristata. The sequence continues at coordinate 250,024 of JAESUZ010003861.1, read as the reverse complement.
TTATGAGAACCCGGTGACATGTGCATACAGAGTGATTTGCATAAATGATGATGAGCTCCAAGCTCAGGGAACCTGATTATTTTATACTGTTCTATAAACCTGCTTGCCCTTTGCTTTTCAGGAAATGTTATCTCCATTGGACTATAATTATTATGCCTGCATAATGCTCCAGAAAGAGGTACTATCTCTGTTTCCCAAGCCTTCTTGTTTTACAAATATCCTTGAAAAGATAGTCTGGAACTAAGGTAGATGGTATCTCAGCTTGTAAATGTGTAGTAATGTGAGAGACCCAGAAAGAATTGTTTTCCAATTATGTATGTTTTTCATATTGACACGTGGGAACATTTTCACTGAAATACACCACACCATTGTAGTTTGATTAATCTGACAGAGACTGGAACAGAATTTACTCAATATGTCTCATGAAGCATTTAATTACATTTACTATGAAGCAGCAGAATGAGTACCATTGCAGTATGAATCTTGACCATGCCCCGCTGGATAAATTTCTTATATAATCTAAGTCTGCACTAGAAAGCCAAATGGCTTCCTTCTTAAGTTTGTGTGTTGACTTTGCCACTTAGCTGGAGGCATTAATCTAGCAGTGTATTACTGATTGCACAGTTTCTACCTTAGCTCATAAAGTACAGATCTAAGGTGTTAGATTCTAGCACTCATTACAACAATGACCACTAAGTTGAGACCGACTTTAAAGAATTTTAAGACCTACATATTATCCTTGATCTCTTAAGCTAAAGTCAGAGGCAAATTCTGTATCACTTTTTCTAGTTGAACTACTCCCATTATAGGGATAACTGTCCTTAGAATGTACATAAATGATGAGTCATTTATCCCTGTGAGAAGCTCTCCCAGAAGGATAATCTTATTTTGGAGATGTATCTGCAGTCATTTGAGGGCTACATGGCATATTTAAAGTATTTTTGTAAACATTTGAAAATATTTATGAGCACCCCTAAGATGCACATAAATGTGTTTTCAGGTGGGAAGCAGTTTAATGCTTGGTTTCTGCAGAAGCAGTATAGTGTCAATGATGCACATGGAAATGAAGTATTGTTAATAATTGTTTCAAAGTGTACAATGTGAAGACTGTGTAAATTAGGGTACGGGCTCAAGTTGGTTGTTATTTGGAGGTACTGGTAGTCTGATGTTGACATGGCAAGATGATATTCACTTGTTCCATGGAATAACTGAGTTACGACTATGGAAATGCAATAGGGAACACATTCGCAGTTATTTGTGTGTGTGTGTGTGTGTGTGTGTGTGTGTGTGTGTGTGTGTGTGTGAGAGAGAGAGAGAGAGAGAGAGAGAGAGAGAGAGAGAGAGAGAGAGATGTGGGAGCTGGACCCAAACAGAAACTGCTGTTTCTGATAGACTTCTAAGAGAGTAACAATTATATCATGGTCAGAAACATCCAATGGTGGATGGTAGGCGTAGTGGCTACAGTTTGGGACAGTTGGGGAAAGCTTTCCCCATCATGTGAAAGCCTCCATAGGTCATTCTTGGAAGTAATGATTATCAGTATCTTTCTGTCCTTTATACCTACTGAATCCAGAGGGATTCTCTCTCCAAAGGTTGTAATTCTTTTTACGCTGCCACACAATCCAGGTGTTCCTAATTAGTAGCTATAACTTTACCTTTCCTCCAGTCATCTCCTACTAAACTTCAGATGTTCAATCCAGAAATGTTTGGTGCAGGATGAATAGGGGCATTTTATAAAAGTTACTGCGGTACATTTTTACTGCACTTTGGCCACATAGGCTGCTGGTTGGGAACATGGTGAGAAGTGTACTCAAACCAGTACTAACTATTCATATGATCTAGGATCATTTCAGTCCAACAAGAGAATCCATGTGGCTACACCAGAATTAAGTTAGAATCTCTTATGCCTCCTTTTGACAGCGTTGCCACCAACAGACAGCAAGTATTATCGGGTAATCTGAACTGGGATTTCTGATAGGGAAAAGAAGAAGCATCATGCCAAGGAATGGTCAGTGTGGAATTCCCAAATTTCATAATAGACGTAAATGACCTCTCATTTCTTTTATCCTTTTTGCCCCCCAGAAAGTGGTTCTTAGCACAGGATACTTTTCTGGAGACAGGAACATCCCTTGACCAAAGTGCCTTACTAAAGTTTGTAGGACAAGAGGAGGTGAGGGAGGTATAGTCGGAAATATTTTTGAGTTCATTTTTGAGGGAAAATTCCAGTGTTTTGAGGGAACATTCCAGTGTTCATGAATACCACATGCTGTGGATGGTAGTGCGAATGGAATAACCTTCAAATACCTTGACTATCAGTCTATTATTGTTTTGCAATAAAATTTGTACAACATGAATGCAGCTGATGTGGAAAGATGAAAATATGGTAAAGGGCCATAGTACTATAGCCAACGTTAATGTATTGGACTGGAACAATACCATTGTAACCTGAAAAGCTGCTCACAGTGATGAGGCAGCAATAGCCTTGAGAAGGGGATAAAAGACTAATGTCAATCTGCCAGAATCAGGCTCTGTGAAAATGAACATTGTGACCTCCCTCACAACAATGCAAAGTGTCAACTCCTGATAGAAATCACAAGTTTGGCATGCAGTGATAGCTTATGCTTTGGAATCATAGAGTCTTTATGCCTGTCTCTGCAAGGGGGTATATTGCCATTCTGATACAATAATGGGTCCTAATAGCAATGGTAACAGTCTTGGCAATTTACACTCATCAGTAGTTTCATTCTAGTTGCTCTTGTTGGAGAAGGGGTCCTTGATATGACATCTACACAAGAAACTCAACTAGTCTGACAGCAGCTGAAACTTGTTTCTTTATAATTTATAGTCTCAAGGAAGGAAATCTTTAATTTGACAGTTTATAGTTTTCCACGTAACTAGCTAGCTAGCTAGGCCATTGGCAATAACCCAAGAGTTAGTAAACTTGTAAAAACATTTTTAACCTATTTATTTATTTTGAGAGAAAGAGAGGGGGATGGGGCAGAGAGAGATGGAGAGAGAATCCCAAGCAGGTTCCATGCTGTCAGTACAGAGCCCAATGGTACTTTTAAGTACTCACAAACTGTGAGGTCATGACCTTTGCTGAAGTCAAGAATCAGACACTTAACTGACAGTGTCACTCTGGCTCCCCAACCTGTAAAAACTTTTAATTAAAGAAGAGAGCTGTGAGAATAGCTTTGAGTTCTTACCACTGGTGGGACACCATCTGCTTTCTATTCTGCATATCTGGCAATGAGACTGAAGAGCTGCAGCAACCCATTTGAAACCATTGGGTTTCAGCTTAGCTAAGACATCACTGTAAGTTAGGCATGGGTATTTAGAAGAATGTCTGTGAATCAAGAGTTTTATTGAACCAGCAGAATTGCCTCCTATAACAGTAGAGGATAAAACTTTCTCCAAAAAGATAATTGCCATTTTTCTTACAAAGACAAAATGATGTTGGGGCCAGGCTGTCTTCATTCTTGAATATACAATTTACCTTTGACAAATAAGGTCATTAGGCGCTTTTTACCTTGTTAGTGTTTCAGTCCAAGTTGACTATCCCCAAATGAGGATATCAGGCCAGGGAATCACAATGTTTCCCACATGTCACACAGTTTCCACAAGAGTCCAGTGGTAAGCTAATAGTTGAACCATATTGGCAAGACAGTGAATCCAACGTCAAAGTGTTGCCGCTGGTGGAGGTTACTTCTATTTGCTAGGATTTTCAATTGGCACAGTCATCAGTGATGGATATTTTAGGCTCAAAAATTTTATTATAATGGTGAGGCCCGACAGGTACTACTGGCATGAGTTTACATGTGGCTCTTGCCAATCAAAATGGTTCCATCCATCATTATGAGTATGTACAGGAAAGGCATGTAAAGTAGCAATAGTAGTTTACTACTTAGCATTTGAAGTCACAACAATAAACATATTGTATCAAGCCAAAGGTTTAATCCACAGGTTACATTAACTTCCTTTCCCAACACAAATTCCACTCAAATCCCATTGCCTAATTGTCCATATTCACAATGTGGTGAGACTGGTAAGATGTTAACCTGGGAACCTGAATCCAATGAGGTTTGAATCCTTTCTGTTCCCACAGTTTCTCAGTATACTGTAATGTGTGGCCAGCCTTTACTCTTCTTTGGGGACAAGGAGATTCCCGCTGCTAAATATCTCCCCTTAAAGCTGCCAAAGTCAGGCTAGAAGCATTGGAATGGATAAGGGGCCATGAAGAGAGAACAGCTCCATACCAGTAAATAAGAGACATTTGGTTTCAATATTATGTGCTCAGACAGCTGCTTGGAGCTAAAATTGTACCAATTTCTAATGTTTTCCATTCATCCAAATCTCTATATCCTCACTGCTGACAGAACTTATTTCTACTCTGAGGGTTTCTCGACTCAGAAACAGGTCTGAAACTAGAATGAAGGAGTCTTCCGCTTACTTAGGGAAAAGTGTTTAAGGTGGTGCGAAAAGACCGAATATTTTAAAGAAATAGGAAGACAGGAAATTAATGCAGAACTCTATGGTGAACAAAATCTCAACATTTGAAGACATTATCTTGATCCTGTATGTGTATGATTCATCTCTTGCTCCACTCTCCCTGACTTCCAGGATACTGGCAGGAGATATGAGATCCCTGAGTGAGAAACCAAAGCCTTGTTTACTCAAGTAGCATGAGCTTTATGTTTGCATGACCTCACTTTCACCCCAGGTCCCATGATGATGATATGAAAGGGCCCAGGTGGTGCTGCACATGTAGTAGAGGGTCTTGGGCACAGCAAAGGAACCTTGATTAGAGAATCTGAATTTTTTATAGTGGATAGAAAGCCCATCTGACTTTTGTTCCAGAAGAGGACACGGTTTTTATTCCAGTGGATGGAAACAAACCTGCCATGTATTGCAGAGAGAGATGTTCTTTATATCATTAAAAGTTGTGTACTGTATAGACATCCTTGGCAAGATTGTGTAGAACCAAGGTTCTGCTTATAGGATATGTAGAAATGCAAATGAGCCATGGAGAATTGTTTCCTAAAATAGCCAATAAAATACTAAAAACAGAATGGATAGGTTCTGAATCAGTAGGTGAAAAAAGTAGGTATAAATAAATTGATTCTATTCAATCCAATAGAACATAAGAAAAAACGGGGAAAAACACTAAAGAAAGCCATGTTGCCAATAGGAAACAAAAATCATAGAAAGAAATTCAAATATATAATTAATCCCAAAGAGTGTGGCCAGATTAAACTTGTGAAAGTGAGATCTATTAAATTGATAAAGTAAAATCCAACTATCTCTTTGAAAGACCAAAATGTCACTCTTGTTCCTTCTTTATGGTTTCTAATACCTATTTTTATTTAACAAACACATAGCACTTGTTATTTCTCTGGCACAGTTCAGGGTGCCTTATAAAAATAAATTAATTCTTAAAGCAATCAAAACAGGTTATACTACTACTGTTACCCATTTGCCAGTCAAGGAAAATGAGATACAAAGAAGTTAAATGAATTTCCCAAGACCACCTGATAGTAGATGATGAAGACAAAGTTTGAACCCTGGCATTCTGGCTCCAGGATCTGTTCTCCTCATCCTCTGGAGCCTCTTCAGTTCTTCTAGACATGCTATCCCCATCCCCTACCCCTGCCATAGGCATGCCACCCCCATTTTCCCCTAAAATCCTTCTGTTATCTCAAAGACTTGAAGTATTAATGTTGCCAGAAGAACTGAACATTGAAGAATTGAGACATTTATACCTGAGGATGTTAATCACAAAGGACCTAGAATAGCATATGCATGCCAGGTAAAATAAATCTGAGTACAAATCAAAGCAAAATAAAACAATCTCTTAGGAGTAGGATAAATCAAATTAAAAATTCACCAATAGAACATGAATTTTTTGAAGCTACATGCAGTGGAATAGTAATCCTCAAACGACACAGAGCAAAGCCTAACCAAATTAATTTGGTTAAACAGGCAAATTATTTGTCTAAGTAGATAATTTTAAGACTATCATGGAAGATGGTAACAAATTTGAGTGTAAATTTAAGGAATACAGCATCTTGACATTGATGTTGTATTCTTCCATGATGCAGTAAATGGTTAAGAATTAACCTTCCCTATGTAGAAATAATAATCATAAAATTTTGCAAACTGTATAAGAAAACTGTTTAACTGTTCAGGCAAGAGCTAACCAGCATATAAGCTTGCCATCCCTAAGATAGAAAATTCAGAGGTAAACCTCATGATCCTTCAGGTCTCTGCAGGAAGTGAGAGTTAAGAGGAGCATTTCTCAAACACTCAGAAAGTTGTTATCCTAGTCCAGGAGGACAATCCTGCTGAGTGAAGGAGACAAAAATCAAGGTTCACGGAAAAGAGAGTTAAGGGTAGAAAAAACATATTTGAAAAAAAAAAAAGTATTGACCATAACCTTCCCAAATATGATGTAAAATACCTACTTACATATCTAGGTGGCCCAGTGAATCTCAAGCAGTAAATAAAAAGATAAATAAGTAATTCATATTTAAGAACATAATAGTTGAGCTTTAAAAACCATAGTTAGAGATAAAATCTTTTAAGTACCCAAGGAATAAAAGGTGCATTGACCACATGGAGACAGAAGTAAGTGAGAATCACTACAGACTTCTCAGAAAGAATGGTGGCCAGAATATATCTTAAATAAAGAAAAAAAATGTTTAAAAATTCTGTATCCAGGGATAATATTCCTAACATGAGAATAAAATAAGTATATCTTCAGATAAGTTGACAGAACCCATCCCCAGAAATGTAACAGAAATGATACAAGGTTAGAATTCAGTAGAGCAGGGGGCCAAAATGCTATAAAATGTGTATGTAAAATGGAAGCACAACCTTAGAATGATACCAAATGCACAGTATCCTATAGATCCTGATCTCATAAAATTTAGTTAATAAATAAATTAATAACAAAAAGTAACTTGAATCTCACATTTTAGAAGTTAATGAGCATTTCCAAATAATTTGTGGCTCATCAAAGAAGTCATAATTATAGTTAGAAAGTACTAAAAAGTGAACAATTAAGATAAGTACATTTCAAAATTTGAGATCTAACTACAGTTATAGAAATTTATATCCTTAAATTCATATATTGAATAAAAGGACAATAAAATTGAGAAGGAAAGGAATTCAACCCAAAGTTAATCTATAATATCAAAACAATGCTGAATTTCAAATGTTTGCCATATCTCATATTAATGTTAATTGAAGAGCTCTAGTACTTAAAATAGTCGTATTACCACAGAGAGACAAAACATAATTTTATGGATAAGAAATCCTTTTTGTTTTGGGAACCATGACATGACAGAGACAGCAATATAAAATTAACTTTTGAGTAAATAGCATAGGGAAAATTGGCTGAGTATGTGAAAAATAGTAAAAATTTGACACCACCTATCAGAGAGACACTATTTAATTAATTAGTTCAGGACCACCAACAGGAGTAATTGAGGGTGGAAGATGATGCTTCAGTTCTTTAAATGTATCTTTATGTTTTGTTTATGATTTAAAAAGGGGTGCTCAGGGCACCTGGGTGGCTCAGTCGGTTAAGCGTCTGACTTCGGCTCAGGTCATGATCTCTCTGTTCATGAGTTTGAGCCCCACATTAGGCCCTGTGCTGACACTTGCTTCGGATTCTATGTCTCCCTCTCTCTTTCTCTGGCTCTTTCTCTCTCAAAAAATAAATAATAAACATTAAAATTTTTTTTAATAAAAAAACAGGGTTCTGAAGCAAGTAAAGCAAATACTAATATGTGTCAAATATTCATGGATATTCACATGGATAATATACATGTTTGTATTTTTGGTATTTAAAATTTACAAATTAACAAGTAAATGTAGTAGTAAGTATTGGATAGTTTTAGTTGTACACTATAGCTTTAAAAATTATTTTAAAAAAAAATATTTTTTAATGTTTATTGTTGAGAGAGAGACAGACAGAGCATGAGCAGGGGAGGGGCAGAGAGAGGAGACCCAGAATCCGAAGCAGCTCCAGGCTCTGAGCTGTCAGCACAGAGTCCAACATGAAGCTTACATCCGTGGACTGTGGGATCATGACCTGAGCTGAAATTTGATGCTTAACCAATTGAGCCACCCAAGTGCCCCCAAAAAGGAAATTATTTCTAAATTTTTCACACATTTCAAGCATATAGATGAACTGGACTGTGTGGAAAGAGAAAAGCAGGATCAGGGATAGACTAAAAAATGGGAAAAGAACAGATAATTTTTAGCTAGTAGAAATGAAGATAGTAAGATAGCTGTCCTTAGATATTTGAGAAACTGTCATTTTGCAAGAAAGTTTAGATTCAGTCACTGTAGCCATGTATAATAGATTTAGGGCAAATATGTCAATGCATTATTCTAATATTTTTTGAGTATACCTTAGGTCTAGATCCTGGTCTTGGCACCACTAATAAAACCTCAAACAAGGAAGACGAGTTTCCTGTTCTCATGGAACTCATATTCTAGTGGCATGAGGAGGAGGATAAAAAAGTAGATGAACAAATGAGCAAAAAATATTACCTGGTAACAAGTGCTTATTCTGAGAAATAAAATAAGGTGCTGAGACATTCAGTGAAAAGGCTGGGGCTGGAGGCTGCTCTTGACTGACAGATCAGAAGAGATACCTGAAACTTACAGTCACAATACGGTCAGGAACAGGAGTTTCCTTCCCTCTGAACAGGTTGGAGAAAATCTGCAAACTGTGAATGAATTTAGATTTTTTGAGGAAAGAAACTAGATCACTGTGGCTGGGGCAGTAGGAAGGGAATATTCCTACGGAGCAAGATTAGAAAGATCAGTGTCAAAGTGTGTGTTTGCAAGCCAGACTGTTAACTACAGTGACATGTCATGCTTATTTCCTCACTTATGTATAAAGTCTGTCCCCTTGTTAAGCTGAAAGTGTGTGGCTGATCTATATGTTTTTATGATAATTTTAAATTTATGCATTCATTATTTTCCCATATGGGAACCCAGAAATCATTATTTAAACGTTTGAATAGATAACTATCATCACTCTATGTTGAAACGTGGGGTTTAATACTGACAGAAAAAATGGGGAGGCTTGGAAAGATTGGACAGTAAAATCTCACTTTCAGCTGAGTGAAAGAATGGCATTAAATCTTAACTTAGGGACACATATGCAGGATTTTAATCACTAGAATTCTAGTGTCAGAATTCCTGATGGGGACAAGAATCAGAAAGGGAGTTGGTTGAGACTTAGGGGTGCTCATAGAGGGAAAACACACATGTTAAAGATCCAGATATTTGAAAGGGGTTTGCCACTAAATTGTGTGCACCTTTGGGTGAGAAGTGAACAAGAAAACAATGTGGACAGGAACAGACGGAGCGGTAAGGAAGAGAGGAAGAAACGTTTACCATCTCAGGAATGTGAGGCATAGGAGAAAAGTTAAATATTTCACAAAGTTGTTTTGTGAGATGCTTTGTATAAGCCACTGCATCGCCATTCAAGGAAACCTATGCTAAACAGCTGCATGGTTTTTACAAAATGCTTGTCAAATTTGTGTTTCAAAATGTAAATATTTCATTGTACTAAGAAACAATTTGAAGGAATTCAGCTATCTCTGGATTGAGTAAGTAATAACTGTATTCGTATTAAGTTCTCCCATAACAAGTAAGGAGTTTTGTAGAGCTTATGAATAAAAACACTTTAAATTGTTTTGGTTTGGGGGAAATAGGTGAATAGAATTAACTTTAATGGTCCTTCTGATGAAAAATGTTGTTTTCTGTGGTATGTGATAGTTTTTGTCATTTTTCATTTCACAGTTGAAATGAAACAAGATTGTGATTAATAAGCATATATAGTATCAAGAGGAAGCTGGAGACATTGACAAGAGTTTATAAGTAGTAAAGTGAGATTAAATACCTGAAAACATACGAATTCTGAGTCTATTCATTGAATAAATTCATGAAATACATTCCCACCTAAAGGCTATGTCCGAATATCATTATAGTAGGGGTTAGGGCCTCAAAATTATCAACTTTGAAGGGAAACAACCATTCAGTTGATGACAGTATCACAACCATACCCAGTTGTAATGGGTACAAATCCTTTACCATTCTCCATCTGAAGAAAAAAAAAAGAAAAAATCAATAACAAATATTTCTCAGAATCCCAGGCTACTTTGCATTTAGTGCCCTATCCTTCTTTTCCATTTATTTTTCAAATGTCTTACAATTTGAAAGGACTACATTTCCTCCTTTCTGTGTCTCAGATGGTTCTTTTTTTTTTTTTCTGAAGAGAAGAAATTTTATTAAAATATGTCATGTATACATATGCAGACATATAAAACCATAGTTCACCTGATTCCTTTATTTGTGTGACTTTTTTAGAAGTATCATGGGCATCTTTCCTTGGGTCATTTTCAGTTCTTTAAAACGATTTTGCTGAAGTTTAATTGACTTGTAAACAGCTATACATATTTAATATTTAATGTATGCAACTCAACTGAGTTTGGGGATATGTATAAACCCATGAGACATGACAAAGATGGGATTAGTGCCCTTACAAGAAGAGAAAGGGTGACTGAAGCTTGCTCGCTCTTTCCACCACATAACGATAAAGCGAGAAGGCAGCTATCTGCAAGCCAAGAATCAAATCTGCTGGCACCTTGATCTTGGCTTCTCTGCCTCCAGAACTGTAAGGAATAAACCTCTCTTCTTTAAGCAAAATGGTAAATAAATAAATTCATTAAAAGTTGTGTAGGGAGTGATAGAAATTGTGAAAATTCAACAATATTCTGACAAATTTTTATCAGTGCCTAAAGTGTGCTAGACCACTATAAAACAGACATAAGTATGTGATTATTTGAAAAATACTTAGTGTCTTACTAGAGTCATTCAAAGTTACTGTTATACAGTGATGCTGACTTTTTCAAGAATAGGAAAATGTAGCTCCTAAATTTATCTCTTCTTCTTGTCCCTGTCCCCTTATAATCTATAAATGAGATATGTCTGGAGTATGGATAGAAGGGTATATAGACTCAAGAAGCAGAGAAATGCTAAACAGCTCTAATAAGACCTGAGACTGCTTATATACTAATCCAGTACCTTCAGATTTGTAGAGTACACACTCAAGTGGATATGCAAAATGATCCCATGTAATGTGGAAAGGAAATATTAGAACTTCTATTTGTATTATATACAAAAGAAATAAACCTTTACCATGCCCAACTTAACTGACAAACATATTTAAGAAAATATACATATGTAGAGTATATGCACAAATACATATTTAAAATGTTTATTTGGACAGCATGTGCATGGATGCATGGGGAAGGGGCAGAGAGAGAGGGAGGGAGAGAGTCCCAAGCAGGCTCCACGCTGAGAGTGCAGAGCCTGATGGTGCCTCAGGCTCACAAACCATGAGATCATGACCTGAGGCAAAACCAGGAGTCGGAGGCGTAACCCACTGAAACACCCAGGCACTCTCGACAAATATACTTTTAAAGGAGGTTAACATTCAGACTGTTGGGAGTCCATTGCTCTAAACAACTGTACTCATCAAGTGAAGGGGAAATCACCCTTCATTTTCATTTTTAGGTTTATTAGTTAGATAAGAATCTGTTGGTGCCATACAGAGAAGATTATATTGTTTATAGTTCAGATAATGATGATAAAAACTAATATGTCATAGTAGGGAGAATCCAAATGTGGGTAGTAAATCAAGATCTGGCACAGATATTGTCACAAAGGTGACACATTCTCCAATTTATTCCCATCTCTAGTATCTGCAAAGACAGGTATTTGTTAATGGCAGTTTGAGTGATTTCCATATAGTAAACTACTCTATTTTATTCTGCTTAGAGATCCAATTTCTTATAGTTCAAAGAGTGTGTTGACTTAGGTTTGGGAGCTTTGTTAAACAATGTGAGAACCATCTTTTTTTTTTAATGTTTTTATTTATTTTTGAGAGAGAGACAGCGTGAGCAGTGGATGGTCAGAGAGAGAAGGAGATACAGAATCTGAAGACAGGCTCTAGGCTCTGAGCTGTCAGCACAGAGCCGGATGCAGGGCTCGAACTCACGAACCGTGAGATCATGACCTGAGCTGAAGTCAGATGCTTAATCGACTGAGCCACCCAGGCGCCCCCGAGGACCACCATTGTTATTTCATGTATTTTTTTTTTTTTCCAAGCAATCCGATTTTAAATATTCTCTTCCCTCCACTTCCAGAGAGTGAAGAGCTAATATAAAAAGTAACAACTGAACATGTAGCTTACCAATTTGGAGGTGATATGAAGTGACCTCCATTTTGTTAAGTACTACATTTGATAATATCCACGTAGGAACTACAAAAATATATGCTATGCTCTAACTGTTGTTATTGTCTTCATGTTCTACATTTCTAGAAAATGTAATTATTGTTTTTGTTTGTTGGTATTTTTTTAACACTCTGTTTATATACATTAGGTGATATATAGAATGCCTTCTTTAAGGAATGGACTTTGGAAGTAGACAGGTGTTCTTCCTAGGTGCTTTAAATTTTACTTTTCCCTAAATATATTTAGATTGCATGGTAAACATTGAGTAATAGATAATAATGCAAAATAAATTTGTTTGTTCTTAGGATCTAAATCTAATTGTTTTAACAGTGTACCCATGCCAATAGATTGCAATACAAGGAGATTATAAACTGATGGTTAGATGTTAATAACAGTAACACAAAACATTAAGGCAAGTGACATTTACATAAGTATCTCAATCTTAATACATGTAATTTACATATGAAAATTTAATCATCATAGAGATAAACAGCTGCAAAGTTTAATTAAACTCTCCACACAAAATCAGCCTGCAAGAAGTAGTTTGTCACTGCTAATTCATCACAATTCTCTTAAGTATTCTTTAAAATAAAAATGCAAAATAAATGACTCTTATTGATAATTTAACTTCTGGGTACTTTGTATTTTAATTGTGTCATCAAAGCCTGTTGAGAATACATAAAGATTCTAGGTTTATTTTCACTCTGTTTATAAGGCAAGCAGTAAACTTACAGAGAACAAATGAATTTGTTTACATGCTTATAAGGGTCACCAGCACAATAGCATTAAACTCTAATTTAAGAAATTTTAATGCCAAAATAAGTTTCGGATAATGAAGGGATGTAAAAGTCTTTCTCAATGGAGCTTTTAAAAACAGAATGAATTATACACAGAAATTAATGCTAACATTAGTCAGAAAAAGAGTAACTAACAACTGCTAATGTGGATAGATAAAACTGAAAAATCTTAATTGGGTTTTAAGATCACACAAACATTATACAGAAAAAAGAATGTTTAATACATAAGTGGTGTAGGAACTCACCTCCACAATAAATAAGGACAAAAGCAAATGGCAGTTTTTGTTTCTATGTATCTGATTTGTTTAAATAAATGCATTTATTCATTCATTTACTTAGAAAAAATAATTACCTACTCTGTGCCAGGCACAGTGGTATATGCTAGCAGAAAATAGTGACTACAGTTAGCTTTGGCTATGACATTTATATTAGGTGCAGCCTTTTCTTTTTTTTTCTTTCTTTTCTTTTTTTTACAAATAGTTTATTGTCAAATTAGTTTCCACATAACACTCAGTGCTCATCCCCACAAGTGCCCTCCTCCATGCCATCCCCCCTCCCCCCCACATCCATCAGTCCTCAGTTTTTGTCAGCATTCAAGAGTCTCTCACGGTTTGCCTCTCTCCCTTTCCCCCACCATTTCCCCCCTTCTTCTCCCCCTTGTTCCTCTGCTAAGTTCTGCCTAGTCCTCCTATACGTGCAAACATATGGTATTTGTCCTTCTCTGCCTGACTTATTTTGCTCAGCATAACACCCTCAAGGTCCATGCATGTTGTTACACATGGCCAGATTTTATTGTTTCTCATTGCCATGTAGTATTCCATCGTATAGATAAACAACATCTTCTTGATCCATTTGTCTTTTGATGCACACTTAGGCTCTTTCCATGTTTTAGCTATTGTTGAGAGTGCAGTTGCAGCCTTTTCTTTATAGCCTCAGACTTAAAATGTTGAAATAGGAGACAACGGGATATTCACGATAAAGCAAAGGACTTCTGGCTTTCAGGACTGTGCTTCAAGCCTCTTATTTTTTTGCACGTAAGTTCAGATGGCTAGATAATATAAATAGAATTCACCGCATTCATTTAAGTGAAAATAAAGTTAAATTTGACTTTGAAAAGTGTACACTGTTCATAAGACATGCTTTATATGTGGAGGGCATTTAAATTCTATCCTAAAATGTTTCTATAAATATTTAAGCCTGTAATAGGTGTCTAGAAGAAATAAAAGCTTTAATATTCAAGTATGCCACTAAAATACTAGTAATTATATTATTCAGTAATTTCAGTTTCTGTTAAACTGAACTGTTAATCTATAAATTAATTGTACATCAGATGTGTTATAGTCTCATATATATGAAGAAATTAAGCCACGAGTCCCCAATTATAAGAATAAACCATGTCAAAAAGTGAACTGGAGCCCACTACATCTGAACAACTTGTTAGAGGAAACTATTTTATGCACTTATATTTTTCTTCATATTTTACATGAGGCAATTCAGTTTGAGGCCACGGTATCTCGGTTTCTCTTGTACAAAGTGGATGGCTTGACTTAGACAGCCAAAATTTTATGCCCTAAATCTCCAGAATTCTTTGACTTTATCTGAAATATTTAAATATTCTAACTAATTTGAGAAAAACAATAGACTATTACAAACAGTATTCTGTCTCCGTAAATTATGTGGGCAAATAAATATATTTGATTGTGAAGCCTTGAAAATAATGCTTGATTTAACATCTTAAAATTGTGTGTGTGTTTGTGTGTGTGTGTGTGTGGTGTGAGAGAAAAATCTATATTTAATTATCTATTCTCTATGTCTCTACCCATATATCTAAATAGAATCCTTCTTATAACAAAGATGTTGGAACCTGAAAATGGTTAGTTTGCTAAAAATCAGGAGACATAAAAAATAATACCTATTACCTTAAACATCTAATTTATTTCAAAATGGGCCCGTCCACTCAGCAATCTTTTGATTTAGGGCCTAAGTCCTTTCTTGAAGATTGAGACTGCTGATGGGACTTGAATTTAACTTTCTTGCATAAAACAGTGCGATGTTAAATGTATGGTTTGCAGTTTGCTTCTCGTTAAGAGGGCTACATGTTTAAATATACTTGTAGTATATTATGAATGAGAGTCTCTTGACTTTTTCCCAAATTTTATGCTTAGCTTTCTCAAATATAACTAGATAATTTTTACCCATAGTTTGTCCTCATTATTTAAACACATGGTTTATCAGTTTTTTCATATTTAATTAGGTTATCCCTGGTAAAACTAGGCACATCTGATAGAAGCTGGTTTGTGTAAGCACCTGGTTCAAATGGTGGAAGCAGAAGTGTGCATGTTCTTGGAGCTAGGTCGGTGATGTGTCATTTTTCTAGAAATTGTAATAACTTATTTTGTTGTATTTTACTTAATCTTCAAAAACAATCCCATACAGATTAAGAGAATCATATGATGTTATGAAATTACTTGGGTCCTCATAAAATTATCAGGGATATTGATTCACATGAGGTTACAGAATTTGTAGAAGGCAAAGTCTAATTCAAATGGCAAGAACATGGTGCTACAGTATTATTTTGTAATGAAATATTTCCAAAACAGTAATAACTTAGATTTTCAAATCTGTTGGTGTGAAAATGAGTATAGAGTAATTCTTTCGCTGATCTAAAATTGTTGCTTAGTTCTGTCTCTTCAAAATGTCGAAAATAATTTTGTGGTACTTTAGCATCCTAGTCTTTCCTTGCTTATTGTAAGGGAATTATTAAAAGATAAAGCTCTTGTTTATTCTATTAGTTTTAATGTCTTAGTGAATTGTGATTACACCAGAATTCCCTCACAACTGAAGATAGAGCTTTAAGTGTAAATGCTTTCATTATGCATTTTAAGAGTTTTTTTGTTTTGTTTTGTTTTTAAACCTTGAAATTAGATACTGATGTTCCCATATAGGTACTGGTGCTTAACTTTAGTTTATAAAATTTGTCTCCCTTATTTCCTCAAAATAACGAGGTTTTTACTCGCTCCTCTCACTTTGGGACATTGATATTTTATCCTGAAAAACACATGATCCATTTCAGATTCCTACTTCCTTGTTTCTATCATTTAACTATTGTAATGGGTAAGATCAAATCTTTAGGGAATAGTTTTTTAATTAGTTCAGTTGGATTGGGTCCAATGCAAAGGTGCTTATTTTATGCTCTCATAGTATCAATTACTTTTAATGAAAGGCACAGGAGTCCAGAATCAGGAAGAATGTTTATATTATAAGTGCTTTTTTTGAGATAAAAAATAACTTGTAGTGATCAGGAATTGTACATTATATGTGTTAAAAACTTGGAGTAGTATTTCATATTCATTTATGTATTTGGCTAGAATTATTGCTTCAGTAATGGTACACACAATGATTTTGCCAAGAGAAACTCATCTTAAGGATGCTTTATATCAGGTATAAAATTAATAAAATTCAGCTTGTAAATATCTTGCCTTTCTTAGGTAAACTTTCACCACCTGTTTCTTTTGGATTTTGTTGAACACATTTAAATGTTCTTTGTTGTATGTCTGAGATTGGTGTTCCTGGAGAAGTCGACAAAAGATTGGACGTTTAATTATATTGGAAATTTTAGGAGTTAAAATAATTATAAGTATTCTACTCTTATTTCTCCCATTGAGATAAATATGATTAATGGAGAGAGATTCTTTATAAGAAAAGAAATATAGTTTAGCTTACCTTTTTTTTTTCTCCTGGATTAGTGAGCCAAATATTACAGCTGCCCATGTTGTCAAAATGCCATAGGAGAATTTAGTAGAAGAGAAGCCAATAATGTAGTCAGCTTCTGACGTTTAAATAAATGTTTTTGCTGTTGCATCAAAATTAATGATTAACTTCAACATTAGAAGTGTGTATTTCAATAGTAGAGGGAAATTTTCCCACCATCACTTCAGAGCAGAAGTAACCCTCCAGTGTTACAAATATATATTTCAGACTAAGAGAAAAGATTGATCCCACAGGATATCTCTCTTCTCCATCCATTGATGATGTCAGTGAGTGTCTGATTAGCTTCTGACATTTGAAATTATGGTGGGTCAGCAGGTTAATGAAAGCCTTCTTTATATAGCTATGTCCCCATTGCCTCTGTGCCTTCCTAGGCTTTTGGCTTGTTTGCTGACCTCAAAAAGCAAGGCAAAAATAAAAGTACACATCAAAAGAAGTATAGTTGGAGCCCTCATCTATTGGTGATTTCTAATGCTATTTAACAAGAAAGAAAAAGGTTAATGAATAGCAGCAACTTAACTTACTTGGAAATGGTTCAGTACAAAGAGTCTAGTTAATAACCTCAGTGACCTTACTGGGGGATAAACTCTGTGTAGATGAAAACATTTCAGTAGAATTATCTGGACCACAATTTTTCTGACTTTAAGTGACAGAGTTACATAAATTTCCCATTTTATAATACTGAGTCATCTTCTATTGAGGCAAGGAGAAAGTATAAAACTGAATTAGGTTGCCTGAGTCATCAGTCACAGTGTCCTAGAGCTAGAGAGGGCCCTTGAGACCTAGTTCAGTGTTTTTGTTTTTTTTTTAAGTTGTTTTCTGTGGCACTTTTGGATTCTTTAGAGTGACCTTGCAAGCTACTGTAGGGGGAAAGGAAGTACATAGGGCCATCATCCCTCTTCACATTTAAGATGCCACATAGGATGTGTAATAACAGGCTCTCCTAACAAAGTTTGAAAACAATTGAGCTGCAACTAACACATTCAAATTACACTTGAAGACATTGAAGTATAGATGGTAATGTGAAGCTGTCTGGGTCCTGTGGCTCTTCTGTGTCACAATAAATGTGAGGACAGATGTGTAGCTCTTCAAGTATGCTTCTTCTAAGTTTTGGGTCTTATCTTGTTTTGAAATGCTTTGAATTCTAAAAGGAGGTCAGATACGGGAGGAATGTCAGGCTGATCCTTCCCCAGCCATTTTCCGTGCTCATTTTCTCTGTGCAAGTTAAGAGCTGGTTTCCCGGGTGGTCTGTATAAGATGTTTAATTTCCTTCACATGTCAGTTTGAGGGATGGACATTGACTTGGGAACTTTGGAAACTTCAAGTGTTTCCAGAAAAGATCATCTGCCTCCAGATTTCTTCATGTCTTCAGTAACATGCATTAGGGTCACATTTCTGCCTCAGATGGTGAGGCAAGTGCAGGTCTGATTAAACTCCATGTCTGGTGCTCAAAATGTAAAAGAACCTATTAAATATCCTCTTGTGTTTATTTTAATCTAAAAATAAGAAAGAAATTAGCATTTTTGTATAGCCTGACATCGTGCTGAGTTTGTAGGTCAGAAATCTGTCTTTATAGCTGGAAAGGGGGTAGCAGGAGGAAATCTTGATGGTGGTACCTCTCTCTTTCTCTCTATTCCACACCTCATTTATTCTCATCTTATTGCAGCCAGTTTTAGTTTCATATGCCACTTTGGATGAATTTGGAGTTTTGTTTTTGATAAAATCTTTATATTGCTATGTGAAGTGATTGAGAGTGACCATGGAAATCTTTATTCCACACAGAAGTTCTTCACTGTTTTGTAATCAAGTCTGTAAAAGCTTTGTTTTCAAAGCTATATTAGAGTTTTTAAACAGGAAACGTTTTCCAAATTTGCAGCAATTTCATGGGACGATAATGGCTTTTTGTACTATGATGTATAGAAGATATTTTTAGAGCATAGGTGTACACACACACTCACACCCAGTCTCTAACACTTTACTGTTCCTTCAAGTTACTGTTCATGACAGAGAACGTGACAACTTCCCAAAAGAACTCCATAGAAACCTGAAAATAAGGAGAGTTATTAGAGGATTAGAAGATGTGGAGAATTCTCTGTCACCTCTGAAATCTCGTATATGTGTCTTCATTTGTAAATAAAGATCAGAAATAATACCTATTTCATTGGATTACTATGAGGAATAAATGAAGCTAGAATAAAAAAGTTAAGAGACTGTCTGGTATTGGGACATTTTCAATCAGTATTAGTTATGATGATAATCATTATAAATACTTGGAAACATATACTATTTGAAAACCTGTCAAGTGAAGAATTTAATGAATACTAATTTAATTTTTTATAATATAAAATCTATAATTATATAATATTTAATTTCCAATTAATTTTTAAAGAAAAAATGAATGACATCAAGCAGAGAGGAAATTTGTTAGATAAATTTAACAAATAACCTTTGTATAATTGTTGAGTGAAACTGAAATGGATATAATTAATTAAGAAGTATGAATATTGATGCATTTCTTTAAAATCTATATATTGAAAGATATGCTTTTAAGCTATGAGACCCATTAAAACCAATGACTGAAATTAATTGAATTGAGAATTACTGTGTAATTAAAGTATCGAAGAATATTTTCAAAAATAATATAATGAATTTAGTCATAGTTCTTTCACTAAAATAGAGTTAATAGTATTTTATGTGAGGACATTAGGTTGCATACTGGTAGCAGAAAATTAAAATAGAAATCATAAAATATTGTTTACTTTGTCAACATCTAATCTTTTAAAAGTACCTAGGTTTTATATGTATTTTATAATGTACAACCCATAAAAGGAATAATACTTTACAAAGAAGTTATCATTATTGATAAGCAAATATCCACAGAGAATGTCTGTTCCAAAAAATGTGAAGAGTATGAGATGTGAATTATTTAAGATGTGATGAAAAGAAAACTGAGTTCTGAGAGGAAAGGTGAAGCTGGTACTAAGAAGTGAGGCAGTGAAGAAACATCAGTGGCCTTAGACAGAGTTTGTGAAACGTTGGTAAGTAGCCTAGGTGAACACAGTCATCTTTCTTGCTAGTCTTGGCTTGGCTCTGGAGTAGATGTATTCAGTGGAAAGTAAGCCCATTGTACATAAAGGATGGAGTGGAAAAGCCCTTCCATCCACACTGGGATTTCTGTTAATTAAGAAGAGCTTCTGGATATGTATTCAAAGAAAACAAAACACTGATTTGACAAAATGTAAGCACCCCATTTTTGTTGAAGCATTACTTATAATAGTTAAAAAGTGGAAGTAAGTTAAGTATCCATCAGTGGATGAAGAAATTGTGTGTATGTGTGTGTAATATATGTTATATGTAATGTATATTATGTATTCACCCATAAAGAAAAGCATGATATCTTGCCATTTATGACAACATGGCTGGACCTTGAGGACTTTACATTAAGTGCAATAAGTCGGAGAAAGATAAGTACCATATAATCTCTGTAATATGTGGATTCTAAAAGTTACATACACACACACACACACGCACACACACACACACACACACACACACACACGTGTCCTGAAGCTCTTTGATAGAGGTAAAAATGAATGAATGAATGAAAAGTAAATAAAGTCAACAAACCCACTAGAAATAAAAGGTAAAATATTTCAGAGACAAAATGAGGTAATAAAAACATATTCAAGTAGGAATATGGAATCAACCATCTATTTAATTGCATGACATTATAGAAAGCCATCATCTTCTCTATTTCTTAGTTTCTTAAGTTGTGAAACAAGAAGCTTGATATGATATCCTGTCAGTCTCTTTCCATTTCTAAAGTTCTTTGAATAAGAAAAAAAAAAGGTGGGGAAAGAATTGAACTTCTTACCCAATTGCCCAATATTATTAAGCTGTTTGATGATGATGATGATGATGATGATGATGATATAATAATAATAATAATATTCACACTGATCTCCCTCTCAATGCAATGTGATTAAAGTATAAGGGGAAAGGTGGAAGAAAAGGAAATTGATGATTGAACAAACATAGGCTAATTATCAATGTCACCACCACTACTTCAGATCATTGAACTGTTTTGTAAACTCTGACCATGATTCCAAATTTTCACCCATTTTATTGTCAGTTAAGCTAAGAAAATGTGTGTCTAGTTCCTTATAGAGAGGAAAGAAATCAAGAATCTTAATATAGAGAATGTGCATTCTATTTTCATAAGTTATTAACTTTAAAAGACCTACCAGAATAATGACCAGTTCTGTACAGTTAGTTCATTTGAAACTAACTTAGCACCATTATCAACATAGTATAATTCTTGGACAGATGATAATGTGTCTGATGACATTAGGGCACAGTACTGTATAAAGTAAGGCCATCTCAACTTTTTAAATTCAAAATATGTAGAATTTTCAACAAATATGAATTGAACTTTGAAATCATTTTCCTTTGTATTTTATAGGGAATATTTATATTTTGGGGATTCATATATTTCTTTGTTTTATGACAGTGGTTTGGAGATATTTAATATTTTATATCCCACATAGAATATTTGGAGTACCAGCAAACTCCTAGTTTTACTGTAGTTATAGGCAGACCATTTCTAGAGGCCAGCTTCCTTTTTCTTTTTCTTTTTTCTTCCCTTTAATGTACATCTCTAAAGGGGATTTTGTTTTTTGGAAAATAAAGCTGGCAGATTTATTCAGTGGGAATTAGTATACATTTATGTTCCTACACAGGGAAAAAGACCTGCAAAAAATACAATAAAAGTTGATTGATAGCTGAACATGGGTAGGAAACTGAACCAAACCATTTATCAAACCATGCAAATGAGAAGTAGGACTCCATGAGAGTTATTGCTGAGCTCTCTGCCCAGCACAATACGCTAGATAATTGATTGTGACAGGTGATTTTGAAATGAGACATGGCCAAATAAAATATATTTGTCATTTTTCTTCCATATTTGGGACTTGTATAATAAGGCCTTTGCTACTAGCAGTTAAATTGGTACAATATTTTTACTTTCTCAGGATATATAGGAAATGTATTTCATTTTATGATCCAACTCCAGCTGTTGCATGGAGAGTTTAAGAATGATTCTCATACCTGGGGCACTTGGGTGGCTCACTTGGTTAAGCATCTGACCCTTGATTTTGGCTCAGGTTATGATCTCATGGTTTATGGGTTCAGACCCTGTGCCAGGCTCTGCACTGACAGCAGAGGGGATTCTCTGTCTCACTCTCTCTCTGTCCCTCCCCTGTTCCTGCATACTCCCTCTCTCTTTCAAAAATAAATAGACTTTTAAAAGACATTTAAAAAAACAATGATTCTCATACCCTGTAACAACTTGATAGGGAAGAGCAATATAATCCATTAGCAGTATTTGCAATTAACATTTTTTGGGTAAGTGATGACATTTCATCCTACATGCCTCTATGAGACAACTTATTAAATTAGAATACTTTATAACATCTAAGTTTTAGAAGTTCATACAAAATATCTGTTCATAATTGTATATGCATGTATGTGTGTGTTTTGGTGGTGGCAGTCCTTGATTTTGTTTTGTTTTTGGTTGAAGAAGATAGTTCATTAAAGGGTAGGACATAGGGAACTTTGGCTTTAGGACATAGGAACTAGGTGTTGATTATATATAGAATTTACAATATTTTTGTGGCAGATTCTTTCTGACCTGACTCACTCAGATTGTATTGTTTGTCTATGCAAATTTTATTTCCAGATATGAAATGACTTTTTGGATTAATGATGGTTGAGGAACTCCCCTACATTTTAGTCATTTATCCAATTCATGTCTGCAGTGGAATGATAGAAAACAGTGCCAAGGTAGAGATTCTGACTATAGAAATATTTAACCTGATGGGTAAAAATTTATTTCCAAGGAAATTAATTTTGAATCAAATGGGATTTGATAACAATTTTTGTACTATTGGACATTTTGTGGACTTGGTGGTATACTTCTTAAATTGTTGGGAAAGGAAGAAATAGAACATGACTATTTCACTGTGTAGGCTTTACCAGTTATGAGCTCAGTGATGTGACCTCCGCTTTATCATCAGTAAAATGGGGATAACAAGAGTCATGTTGGTTTTGAGATTTGAATGAATTAATACAAGTACAGCATAGACATTAACCTGTCACAAAGGTTGAATAGAATATGTCTTTAGTATTTTTGTATATATAGTTGGCAGTTTTCCCAGGGAAAAAGCATTGCTGATTGAGGGAATATGGAAAAGGCCATCAGATGATTATGGAGTATCATGGGAGTTTGAAGGAAGTCAGTGGTGAACATGGCAGTGTAGGATGATGTTTTTGAAGATTAGTTAGAGAAAGCTAATTAAAATGTTGATTATCAGTATTTTATTCTTCTTATGGTGTTCTCTATGACTTTTGAAATGTAAAGAAAAATCTGGGTAGACTGTAAATAGAAAGTAAATAAAGGTTGATTATATTGATCTTTCCCACTAAGCCTTTTTAGAATATCAGATCCTCAAAAACTCTTATGCAGTAAGTAACATTTGGACATGGAGTGAAAACTTAAATGTATATCTCATTTTTAGTTAAATTAAACTTTATCATATGTAAATTTCTCAAGATGGGAAGTATGATATACCAATTTCTTGACATTTGCAGTAGACTGAACATCCTGTGGTCTTCTGGAAACAGTACATAGGGATCTTTTATGCCTCCGGTTTGCCAGCACTGTTATTGGAGTTATGATCATGTGGGCATTTACTCCTTAATGGTTAAGAGTCTCTTCTCACCAGATGTGGTCTTTTGGAAAAGAGTTCAAACCGCTTGGCAGGTCAGTGAAAGGAAGTGAGCATTGTCACTGCAAGTGCTCTGCCTATTTTGTGAATAAATGGATGACTTTACTTTCCAAGTTTGTCAGTCTTTCACAAGAGCTTACATTTAAATCATAATAATGATGCTACTTAAACTCCAGTTCATTCTGCCAGTATTTGATTAGCAAGCTGGCTGAATGCAGTGATAAAGAGGATGGCAGATCTTCATTTCATCTAGGGTATCATTATAGCACAAACTGGCTCTCACATTACCATTATTGTTATTATTAATTGTTACTCAGTGGGGAGGGGGCTGATTGGATTCCTACCATTATTCTCAATGGGGAAGATGACATGGTCCCTTTCCTAGGTCTTCATGATCAAAATTAAATAGACATAGTTATTATTTCACCTCAGAAAGGATAAGAAATCTTCAATTCATGATTTTCTTGTATAAATTTATAATTTATGTAAAATTACCTGTGGAAAGGCATTAATGTTGGCATTTTTGCATTTATAAACTTGTATATGTATATGCAACACATATATATGCATATGTATATGTATATACATTTATAAACTTGTATATGTATATACAACACATATATATGCATATGTATATGTATATACAACACATATATATGCATATGTATATGTATATACACACATATATATGCATATGGTTATATCTAACCCTTATACCTGTGCCATTATACTTTTAATAGGTCAGAATCCTATGCAGCATGCAACACTGAATGCATAGGGACATCATTTGCAGTTTCTTGTCATACACGTGATGTCTGTCTGCATTCAGTGCTAACTGTGCATAAGATTTCAGTTTATGTTTTTAGCCATTGTAGATGGAACAGAGTAAGAATAAAGGCCTTTAGGATTCACTGGTTGAAGAAGAATCACTAATTTATCTTTTCATCTTTTGCTCTGAGTAGCTATATGCATGAACATTTTATGGGCTTGTTGAATCAGAGGCTAGTGATCCTCTTTACTAAATTCTGTAAAAACAAGGTTCACAGAAAGTTGAAAGGACCTTGAGCTACATATTTTCTGACATGGATGTACTTTTTTATTCATAGACTATTTTTGAACAGTTTTAGTTTTAAAGAAAACTTGAGGAGAAGATAGTTCCCATGTATCCCTTCACCCTGCCCCCACACCAGTTTCTTCCATAGGTAGCATCTTACGTTAGTGGGGTACACTTGTTATAGTTAATGGGCCAGTATTGGTACATTATTATTAACTAAAGTCCACATTTAGGGTTCACTGTGCTGTACATTAATTGTATGGATTTTGACAAGTAAATGTATTATGTGTATCCACCAACATTATGTCATACAGGATAATTTCATTGCTCTAAAAATCCTCTGTGCTCCATCTCTTCATCTCCCCAAACATCTGTGAACACTGATCTCTCCTGCCATCTTCATAGTTTTGTCTTTATTAGAATGTCGTATAGTTGGAATCATATAGTATGTAGCCTTTTCAGATTGACTTCTTTCACCTAGTATTATACATTTAAGAATTTTTCTTGTCAGTTAATATCTGAAGTATATAAAGAACTTATATAATTCTACACCAAAAATTCCAAAATACTCCAATTAAAAAATGGGCTGAGTACCTGAATAGATTTTTTTCTAAAGACATACAGATAGCTAATAGACACATGAAAAGAATTTCAACATCACTCATCATCAGGATAATGCAAATTAAAGCCACAATGAGATATCATGTTATAGCTGTCAGAACAGCTGAAGTAAAAAAACTCAAGTGATATCAAGTGTTGGAGGATATGAAGATAAAGGACCCCTTGTGTACTGTTGGGAATGCAAACTGGTGCAATTACTGTAGAAAACAATATGGAGGGTCCTCAAATAATTAGAATAGAACTACCATATGATCCAATATTCTATTGCTGGGTATTTACACAAAGAAAATGAAAGGAAAAAAAAAACATATGCACCTGTATGCTTATTACAGCATTATTTACAATAGCCAATATATGGAAGCAACACAAGGGTCCATAAAAGATGAATGGATACAGAATACACACAAGGGAATATTACTCAGCCATAAAAAGAATGAAATGTTGCCATTTGCACCAACATGGATAGACCTAGAGGGCATAATGCATGGTGAAATAACTCAATCAGAAAAACACAAATACCATCTTGCTTCACTCCTATGTTGAATTTAGGTTGCAAAACAAATCAACAAAGAAGAAAAATATACACTCTGACTCTTAAATATAGAGAACAACTGGTGGTGGCCACTGAGGAGATGGGGCTGGGTGGGTGAAATAGATAAAAGGGATGAAGAGTACTACACTTACCTTGATGAGTGAGCATTGAGAACTGTATAGAATTATTAAATCATTATATTGTACATCTGAAACTAACATAATACTGTATGTTGTTTTTACCTGAATAAAAAAAAAAATTCCAAGTCTTTTTGTGGCTTGATAACTGATTCTTTTTGTTGCTAATTAATATTTCATTTTATGGATCTACCAATTTTTTTTATGCGTCTTTTGAAGGGCATCTTGTTCTTCTTCCAAGTTGTGGCAATTATGAATAAAACTGTTACAAACATTTTTGTGCAGGTTTTACGTGGATATAAGTTTTCAACTCCTTGGGTAAGTACCAAGGAACTTGATTGCTGGATTATATGGTATGTGTATGTTTACTTTTATAAGAACTGCCAATCTGTCTACCAAAGTGGCTGTATCATTTGTATTTTTAACAGCAGTGAATGAAATTTCCTGTTCTGCATTCTTACTAGCATTTGATATTGTCAGTGTTTTGAATTTTAAAATTCTTGTTAGGCGTGTATATGGTGATACCTCATTGTTATTTTATTTTATTTATTTTAAATGTTTTATTTATTTCTAGGAGAGAGAGAGAGAGAGAGAGAGAGAGAGAGAGAGAGAGAGAGAGAGAGAGAGAGAGAGAGAGAGAGTGAGCAAGGGAGGGTCAGAGAGAGAGGGAGACACAGACTCTGCAATAGGCTCCAGGCTCCGAGCTGGCAGTCAGCACAGAGCCCGTCGCGGGGCTCGAACCCACGAACCGTGAGATCATGACCTAAAGTCGGACGCTTAACCGACTAAGCCACCCAGGCGCCCCCCCCATTGTTGTTTTAAATGGTAATTCCTAATTACATATGATGTTCAATATCTTTTGTTTTTTTTCCAATCTGTATATATTCATTATTAAGGTGTCTGTTTACGCCTGTTATTTAACGGATTGTTTTCTTAGTGTTCAGTTTTGTTTTGAAATATTTTTATTTATTTCTAGGAGAGAGAGAGAGACAGCGTGAGCAGGGCAGGGTCAGAGAGCGAGGGAGACACAGACTCTGAAGCAGGCTCCAGGCTCCGAGCTGGCAGTCAGCACAGAGCCCGACGCGGGGCCCGAACCCACGAACCGCGAGATCATGACCTATGCGAAAGTCGGACGCCTAACCGACTAAGCCACCCAGGCGCCCCACTTAGTGTCCAGTTTTAACAGTTCCTATATATTTTGGGTAAAAATACTTTGTCAGTTAAGCATATTGCAAAAATTTTCTCCCAGTCTGGGCATATCTTTTCACCCTGTTAATAGTGTCTTTTATGAAACAGAAAATTTTAATTTCAGTGCAGTCCAGCTTACTAATTTTTTACTTTGTGGTCTGTACTTTTAATGTTATATCTAGATATCATCACCAAATCTAAGATTACCTGGATTTTGACTGTTTCTCTTATAGGAGTTTTGTAGTTTTGTATTTTACATTTAGGTCTATGTTTATTTTGATTTCATTTTTGTTCATGGTTACATTTTGACATGCAAAATTCATGCTGATATTATGTTTCGATTCTTCCTTTGAAAAAAGTATAAAATTATCATGGGAAAGCCTTCTTAGTCAATTGAGAGTGTGTATGACACCACAAAGAGTAGAACAAGAAAGATTCTTGTTCCGTGACCTACTCATTTCATTAACGAGAAGCCTTGACCTCCTACTCCTTTTCATCCATTTGCCCTTTCCCCCACTGCCTCCCATCTGGAAACCACCACTTTGTTTTTTGTATTTATAGGTCTGTATTTATATTTTTGTGTGTGTTCAATTGTTTCATTGTTTTAGAGTGCACATGAGTCAAATCCTGTGATAGATATTTGTCTTTTTTAGTGTGATTTATTTCACTTAGCATAATACCTCCAGGTCCATCCAAGTTGCCACGTCGCCATAAATAGCAAGTTCTCATCCTTTTTTAAGGTTGTGTAATATTTGTGTGTGTGTGTGTGTGTGTGTGTGTGTGTGTGTGTGTGTATGCACTTGTGTGCATGCATGCTTGCCACATTTTCCTTATCCCTTTGTCTATCAAATGGGAATATGTGTTGGGGAAGTTCTTCTAATCTGTGAATACTCACGAGTCTGCAGTCAGCTGAGTCACTACATTGTGTTTCCATAACTCATCCATGATATTGTGCAAGACTATAGTGGACCTCTCTTTGAATCCAGTATATGCCAGCTTATTGTATATATGTATATGTGCATATATATGTATACAATATGTGTGTATATTTGTATATATATATATGTGCATATATATGTATATATGTATGATATATATGTAGCTTATTTTTCCCAATTTTATTAAGATATAATTGACATGCATAACCTTGTATATTTAAGATGTACATCATAATGATTTAATTTTCAGATACTGTGAAATGATTGTCACGGTAGGTTTTCTTTATATCCATCATCTCATAAACATACAATAAAAAGCAAAAGCAAAAAAAAAAAAAAAAGAAAGAAACAATTCTAGTTCCAAGTAGGCCACCCAAGAGCCAAGTGACTCCCTTATCTTCAATTCTGTCATGTATAAAATAAGGAAAATAACATGTATCTCGCTTCCACATGGGTATTTTGTAAGGATGAAATAACCTGAAGTATATTAGAAGTATCTTATAAATGGTGAAGAGCAAGCAGCAAAATCGAAAGGCTCATTAGTAG
Source organism: Proteles cristata cristata (assembly GCA_017311185.1). Taxonomy (NCBI): domain Eukaryota; kingdom Metazoa; phylum Chordata; class Mammalia; order Carnivora; family Hyaenidae; genus Proteles; species Proteles cristata. Next base: position 221,339 of record JAESUZ010003861.1, on the reverse strand, counting down.
GATTCCTAAATTTCCTTTGCTCGGGTAAATACAGAAATATTAAAACTGAAAGAGACTATAACTAATAGCAAGATAACCAAAGCAAGAAGTAATGTGCTAATGAATTTTAATATGCAACCGAAATATGTTGATAACTAAACTTAATGTCACAAAGGCTTTAATTCTATGGCTGTTATTGACGACAAAACTAAATTAGTATGAAGTAATTATGCTTTCATCTTCTTAAGGCTATAGCTATATCTGATTGCTATTGAATGGCAAGATTATACAGATATAACTGGAATGGAAATAGATGTAGTTGTTGAAACTTACAAAATAAAGTGACTTTCATATAATAGAGCAGATAGACAACCTGTGAGAGCAGTTGACATTTTTAACTTTGTTTCTGAATTTAGAAAAATTTTTGCTGTCTCTTGTACAGTAATGATTATTACATTGCTATTCAGAAGATCAACAAAATTGAAAAAAAAGTTCTAGCTTCCATTCAGTAGTTAGAAAAGGATTTCTCAGCCTTATAAAGTTAAACTGGGATTATCTAAAAACTCAAATATAGATAATAAATTACCAAAACTCATAAGCTATGAAATAAGGTAGAGATAGCATTATAAATATTTAAAGACCACACTTGATTTTAGAGTGGGTGAAACTTCAGGCATAACTACGTATAAATGACTTCCTGTTGGGAATAAAGCCAAGATTTCCCCTTTTCCTTTTCTTCTATTTCTCTTTATTTTTCTTCCTCTTCCTCATACAGTGGTAACTCATTCTCTCTTTTCTATCTCTTTGCTTCTCTGTTTCTTGCTTCCCCTCACCCCTCACCCCCCCACACACACACACACACCAACAATATAAACCTGGGATTCAATAATTTTTCTTTTTGAAAGAGAGAGAGACAGAGACAGAGACAGAGACATCAAGAGTGGGGTAGGTAGGGGCAGGGAGAGAGACAGAGAGAATCTCAAGCAGGCTACACACCTGGCCCAGAGCTTGACACAGGGCTAGATCTCACCAACTGTGAGATCGTTACCTGAGCTGAAATCGGGAGTCAGATGCTTAACTGACTGAGCCACTTAGGATCCCCATAGGATTGAATGTTTATATCAGTAATTTAAAATACACTATGGAAGACATAACTACAAATATAAATGTCTAAATACAATTATATGAACCAGTAGTCAATATTCTTTTTTGCATGTATCAATAATTCCTTTCTGTTTATTGCTAAGTAGTATATTCAGTGTCCTAGATGTACCACAGTTCATTCAATCTTGACCCATTGAATGATAGTAGGATTGTTTCTAGTGTTTTACTATTACAAATAAAACTATGAACATTTGTGTACAGGTTTTTGTATGAACATAAATTTTCATTTCTCTGGGATAAATGTCCCAGATTGATATTTATGAATTGTATGGTAAGCATATGCCTTTTTGACAGTAACCATTCTAACTGGTATGAGTTGATCTCTCCTTGGGTCTTGATTTTTATTTCTCTGATGATTAGTGACAATGATTGCCTTTTCATGTATTTATTGACCATTCCTGTGTTGATTCAGGCCCTTTGCCCATTTTTATATTGGATTATTATTAATATTATTGCTGTTGAATTGTATTCATTTTTATTTATTTTGGTTGTTAATCTCTTATCAGATATATGGCTTGCAAATACTTCCGTTTCATAGATTGTCTTTTAATTTTTTTGACTGTTACTTATACTATACATAAGCTTTTTAGCTTAATGTAGGCCCACTTGTTTATTTTTGGTTTTGTTGTTTTAGCTTTGGGTGTCTTGTCCAAAAATCATTGCTAAGACCAATGCCAACGAGATTTTCCCATGTTTTCTTCTGAGAGTTTTCTGGTTTTAGGTCTTATGTTAAAGTCCTTTTTGTGTTGATTTTTGTGGGTGGCATATGATAGAGGTCCCATTTGATTCTGTTGCATGTGGATATCCAGTTTTCCCAGCACCATTTATTGAAGAGAGGCTATCTTTTCCCCACTGAATATTCTTTGTGCCCTTTGTCGAAGATTAGCTAACCATATGTGTGAGGTTTTATTTTGGTACCCTATATTCAGTTTCATTGGTCTATGTGTCTGTCTTTATGCCAGTACTATTTTATTTTGATTACTGTAGCTTTGCAATATAGTTCGAAATCCATAAATAAAATGCCTCATGCTTTGTTCTGTTTTATTTTAGGATCCATATGAATTTTAGGATTATTTTATGTATTTATATGAAAAATTTCAGTAGAATTTTTATAGGTGTTACATTAAATTTACAGATGGCTTTTAATAGTATAGACATTTTAATAATATTAACTCTTCTGATCCATGAAAATGGGACATCTTTATTTGTGTCTTCTTCAATTTCTTTCATTAGTGTCTTGTTTTCAGTATATAGATCTTTCACTTCTTTGGTTAAATTTACTCCTAAGTATTTTATTGTTTTTGATGCTGTGATTGATTTATTTCATTTTTAGAATATTCATTATTACTATATAGAAATGTAACTGATTTCTGTATATTTATTTTCTATACTGAAACTTTACTGAATTTGTTTATTAGTTCTAACAGTATTTTGGTGGAGTCGTTAAGATTTTCTGTATGCAAGATTATGTCATTCGCAAACAGATAATTTTACTTCTTCCTTTTCAATTTATATGTTTTAGATATTTTTCTTAATTTCTCTGACAGAGATTTCCAGTACTACATTGAATAGAAATGCTGGGTGGACACAGTTGACTTATTCTTGATCTTAGAAGAAAAACTTCCAGTCTTACACTATTGAGTATTATGTTAACTAAGGACTTGTGATTATGCTACCTTATGTTGAGGTGTGTTCCTTCTACATCCATTTTTTGGTGTGTTTTTGCCATTAAAGGATATTAATTTTTTCAAATGCCTTTTCTGCATCTGTTGAGATGATCTTAGGAATTTTCATCTTTTATTTTGTTAATGTGGTTATCACATTTATTGATTTACATATATTGAAACTTCTGTGCATCCAGGGATAAATTCCCCTGGATTGTTGTGTATGATCTTTGAATATGCCTTTCATTTTGGTTTGCTGATATTTTATTGAGAGTTTTTGCACCTATATTCATCAGAGATAGTGGCCTGTAGTTTTCTTGTATTTTTAATTGATTTGGGTATCAGGGTAATTCTGGCCTAATTAAATGATTTTAAGAGCATTCCTGCCTTTTAAAATTTTTGGAAGAGTTTGAGAAATATTAGCTTTAATTCTTCATAAATGTTTGGTAGAATTTATCTGTGAAGCTATCTCATGTTGGGTTTTCATTTGTTAGAGGTTTTTATTAGACATTGAATATAAGAGTGAAAGAGAACATCAAAGGGAGGGAGAGAGGGAGGGAGGGAGGGAGAGAGAGAAAGGGAGAGAGAGAGGGAGAGAGGGTGAGGGAGAATCTTAAGCAAGATCCACACTCAGTACAGAGCTCTGTGTGGAGCTTGATCTCACAACTCTGAGATCATGACCTGAGCCAAAATCAAGCATCAGATGCTCAACCTACTGAGCCACACAAATGACCCTATCGGGAGGTTTTTGAGTACTGATTTACTCTTTTTATTTGTTATTTGGTAATTTACTCACATTTTCTATTTCTTCATGATTCAGTATTGGTAGGTTGTAGGCTTATAGAAATTTTCCAGTTCTTCTGCATTGTCCAATTTTTGGTATCTAAGTGTTTATATAGTATCTAATAATCCTTCGTATTTCTGTGATATCAATTGTAATATGTTTTGTTCATCCTAGTTATATTATTTGAGTCCTTCCCTTTTCTCTGAGTAAATTTGCCTAAAAGTTTGTCAATTTCATTTATCTTTTCAAAAAAACAATTGTTAGGTTTTGTGGCTCTACTCTAGTATTTTTCTATTCTCTATTTTATTTATTTCTACTTTGAGATCTGTTATATCCTTTTCTCTGCTAACCCTGGGTCTTATTTGTTTATTTTTCTTTTTGTAATTCCATGAAGTGTAAAGTTAGGTTGCTTATTTGAGATATGTGTGTGTATATGTATATATTTAATGTAGGCATTCATCACATACACTTCCCTCCTAGAACTGCTTTTTGCTGCATACCAGAAGAAGTTTTTTTAAAATGTTATGTTTCCATTTTCATTTGTTTTAAGATACTTTTTTATTTCTTCTTTGACTCCATGTTTTTTCAGGAATGTGTTAATTTCCACGTATTTGTGAATTTTACACTTTTCCTCTTGTTATTGATTTCTGGTTTCGTACCATTGTGATTAGAAAAAGATACTTGGTTTGACTTTCAGTCTTTTATATTTCTGAAGGCTTGTTTTGTGACCTAGCATATGATTTATCCTAGAGAATATTCCATGTACACTTGGTAAGAATGTATATTCTCTTGATTTTAGATGAAAGAATCTCTATATATCTGCTAGATTCATTTGGTGTATAGTTCAAGTACGGTGTTTCCTTTTTGAATTTTTGTCTGGACAATCTATGCATTGTTGAATGTGGGATATTGAAGTTCTCTACTGTTAATAATTGTATTGGTATCTATTTTTCCTTCATATATGTTAGTATTTAATATATTTAGGTGCCCAAATATTAAGTGCATATATATTATTTTTATACTACAGTTGGCTGGTTTAACATACCTCCACGTTAGAATATAGGAGTATTCTGGATTTCACTATGTACTTACCTGTCTCTTTATTATCTCTCTAGAATACTTTTTTGTCATGAATAAAGGGGCAGTTATCCTGTCCACAGTCTTTGGAGTAGTGCACCAAACATAATGAATCATCTTAGTCTTGCTTGAATTAACCTAAGATTTTCTTTAACTATATTATACTTTTTGTTTATAGATATCTGAGATGACAGATTTCCAAAATGTTCTAAAAAGTTTTTTATATAATGCTGCTGATGGGAATTCAACCTATCATTCACATTTAGTGGGCAATTATAACACAAAAGTGTGAAGAATTGCAAACTGCATTCATTACTGTTAAAAAAAAACAAACAAACCAAAAGAACTGTATGTGACAGAACATCAATGCTCTACCTAGGCTGACCAAGAACTGCAAAGCTTTCATCTTTCTGCTGTGGAGATAGGGTGTTAGTGTCATAGTGTGTAAGATGGCTAGTAGATTTGGAAGCTATAGCTGAGCAATACCTGCACGCTCCCCTAAATGGAAGCCATCGTAAGCCTGCTGCTTTATTTTTGCTCAGCCTGTATTCATAAACACCACCCACCTGTATTAGCACTGGCTCAGTGCCTGCAGCAATCCACAGAGGAGAGGCAGTGCAGGGTAGATGCTAATGAAACAGCCACAATTGGTCTTTTGCTCTAATATAATTTAAGCCAAGTCAAGATGGGTTTCTGAAGAAGAGTTGTTTTCATTCTGTAAAGGTCCTATGCACAATCATGTTTTAACAAGATTCCCAATTTGCATTATGAAAAGCTGGCAGACTTTTCTTCATAAGGCTATTTACTGCATTTGCCCTTTTGGTAACATTACTATGTGTTTGTTTTGAAGCCTATTATTAAATGAATAAATAGCAAGAAACGCAATATTAGATTAAAGAAAATGTTGGGCTTTCAAATGGCAAGCAAATATGTTAAAAATTATCATTCTTTAAATGTGGCTCCATGGGCCTCTGAAAGATGATTAAAAATGGCAGAGAAAACCTATGAAGCATAGATAGACATTTTCATTATGTGGCTATATGGTTCTCTTAAACAGTCTATGGAAATGTGGCACAAGGGTTGGTTTCTTTGTTGGTTTTGTTTTTCTTTTTGTTTTTGCTTTTCTTTTGGTCAGATACAAAATTACTTACAACATCTTAATGTATTTCTTTCTATAAAAGAAGCTGCTGTTGGGATTCAGCTTGGCACTCAATAACTTCTAGAAACAATTCCCAGTGTCTTGATCACCCTTTTATCTCCCTATCAATATAGGGTTTTCAATCCTTCCACCCTTCTTAATGAACTACACCAGTTTTGATAATCCACAGTAATCCACAAACTGTAAACTTTCCTATAAAAATAACAATGGACTACTGTGTGGTTTAACTAATAAGAGAAAGAAGGATGCTAAAGACTTTCCTCCAAGTCTTGTTGGCTATTTGCCATTCACTGAATGGTGGCTGATACAGAATCAGAGCCCAATTTTATGCCGATTTTGTGCCCCAGTTAGCAGTGCTAATTGGGGCACACAAGTAAATTGCACTCTGCCCTGTGGAAATTTTCAGTTAGTCTACTAAATCAGAAAATCATTGAGAGCACTAATCCATTACTCAGTCTCTATTTAATTAGGTGCAAAATCTGTGGTCCCTCCAGGAAGGACAAAGTTCAGACATAGGATCTCAATGGTCAGTTGTTTGGAATTTGATCTGTCTTTTATCTTTTGTTATAATCTAAGTTAAAAAAAAATGTTTGCCTGCTTTTGAAGAGTAAGGCATAGGACAGTTTTGTGAGAATTAACAGTCCAAGTATTATTCATATAGACAGGAGTAAAGGTCATTTGGTTTCCCTCCCACTTGAAAGACACAGATTTTCTGAGGAAGCAAAAAAGAAATTTTTAAACTTACAGAGCCTGAATACACTGATAAGTTTAACAGCAAATGCTCCACATTTCACAAGGTCAAGATAGAGTTTGGGTTCAATCTTACTGTCTGAACCACAGCCATGTTTAATGAGAGAGCAGAGATGCGTGTGTGTGCGTGCGCGCGCACGTTTCACTCACTGATGCATCTTAAGTGCTCAGTAAGTATCTTTGAATGAATAAATGGAGAGACATGTGATGCCTGGACAAAAATAACTGAAAAAATATATATTTACATGATATGGTAAAGCTAAAAAATAGTGTTTCTAATGTGTTTGGCATACCGTCCACAGTACTTAAAGAATATTATGTCCCTGATAGAATGTTTTAGTCATTCTAGGTGAGATCATGGGCTTTAAGATATTTTTACTTTTCTCAAAAAAAAAAGGTGATTTGAAAAATTTTGTTCCAGTTTTCTTGAAAACTTTTAGGTATAATATAAATTAAAATTAGTTCAGAGGCAAATATTGTCCTAAAATTAGAATTATAGCTTAAAATCAATGACTTTAAAAACTTCATTTTCTCCCTTGATAGAGTATATAGATTTTTTTATTGTAATGTGTAAATTACTTCTAGATCTAGAATAGTTAGAAACTTAAGGAAGCTAATTTTGACAAGAGTCATTGCTAGAACAAAGCCACATTTTCTTTCAATGATTATAGGTTGTTTTCTTTTTAATTAAACTGGCCCATTTACTTAAAATTTTTAATGAGACATAACTGACATAACATAATTGAGTTTTAGACAGAAATTTAAATTCTGAGCATGAATATCCAATTACAGTATTGCCAAAATGAATATTGATTCATGTTTTGAAAAAGGACCTACCCACTAGTACTGTTTTGACCCTCTTCCCACCTTTCTCTACTTCCCAATCCGTCTTTGCTGGATCTTCTTCCTTTTAATTCTTTACCTAAATACTTTTCTTTTTTTCTTAAAGGAGTCACTCACAGTAGTCCATCATCTCTCTGCTGTATTCCAGTTGTAAAATTCCAGATGCCAATAGAATATTCCAAATAGGTGTCCAAGCCAACTCTCAAAATTAAGGAATATTATTCTATCTGTATCCCTTTTCTCTTCAAAACTTGCTTTTACTCTTACCATTCAAATTTCTGTTCATTATAATTTCCTTTTGGTCAGTCATCCTTGGCTTAAATTCTTCTGTATTTTCCCTAAACCCCTCACTTTCATGAAGAGTAATCAATTCTATTAATTTCTCTTTTTTTCTGCCACAGATCTCCAATGCAGCAACTTATTTCCAAAGATATCCCCAATTTTCAGTTATGAACTGTTCAGACAAGGCTTACTGTAATTAGATGATTCAAATATGTTTCCCTGCCTCTGATGTCTTATTTACTGTAATATCTCCATGTTAACTTTCCCCAGGTTTTCCTAAAATATATCTAAGGCCATGCCACAGGCTCATCAAAGGACTGATCATTACCTATAGATGTATTTTCAAAATTATTTTTCTAGTTCCTTATATTTCACATCTTGGCTATAACTACATTTCCTGTCCTATGATTTACATTCTGTCAATTTATAAATAAGTAAAACTTTAATATGAGCTAATGGACATTTCCTAAAACAATGAGTTTTCTAACCTTCATACCTCTGTTTATGTCTTCATTTTCTGTTTTAATCGGTTTGGGCTGTTATAACACCGTACCATAGACTAGGTGGCTTATAAACAGCAAAAATCAGTTTTTCACAGTTCTGGATGCTTGCGAAGTCCAAGATCAAGGTGCTAGCAGATTCATTGTCTGAGCTCCTACTTCACAGATGACTGTTTTCCTGCTGTATTTTTCCATTGTGGAAGGAGGTAAGGAGCACCTGGGATCTCCTTTATAAGGACATTAATCCCATTCATGAGTACTCCATCTCATGAATGAATCACCTCCTAAAGGCCCCATCTCCAAATACTATCACACTGGGGATTAGGTTTCAACATACAAATTTTGGGAATACATAGATGTTCAGTTCACAGTACCTGCTCACCACCTCTGCCTATGAAAATCTTACTTATTCTTTCTTAAGAATTTATGGGAACATTATCTTTACTGAGCCCTTCCATAATTGGGTATTTTCAGTGATTTAGGAGTGAGTGGTGTAAAGAGAGAAACTCTTCTGCTTTTCAAGCCCCACATTATTTAACTAGAAGACAGAAAAAAATAGAGTGTCAAGAAATAAACATTATTCAGAAGGAATTAAAAATTGCTAGGTTTTAACTCAATTTTAAGTTATAAGCAGATATTGCAGTGTCATTTCTTCCCTCTGATAGTTATTTCTCTTTGAACAGTTTCAAAAATCTACTCAGAACTGGTTGACCACTGTGCTGCAAACTATGCCTTGCACTTGAGGTGACTTGTGTCTCTTCTCCTATTGATGATGATTGACTGTGACATCTAATCACCTTTCTGTCTTCATTTGGCACCCAGCGTAGAGGATTTCTTCTGGATAGTATCACAGAAATTACCAAATAGCAAAACTCTCATAACATAGTACAGGACTTAAAGACTATAGAACATCTTGTATTTTTGTCTTACCTTTCATTATATTAGATCAATTATTTATTGAATTCAGTCTAGGTCTTTTTGTATGATGCCCTTTTTGTGACATATTGGCAAGCCCCGATGGTTTACAAGTGATGTAAAGTATAAATGTTTACGAGTTAACACATAGAAAATGGCCAAGAAGCCACTTTGGTGGATGAAGCAGGATTGTTCAATGGTTTTCTGTCACATTAGCTCTATGAAAGGTAATCTATTGCCTCACAATTCTGTAATATTCGTGTGAAATTTTGTATATACTGCCTTATTTTATAGATATGTGTGTACATGGATTTTTCCAAAGCTGTATTATAAATTATTGGAGACTAAAGAATATAAATGATACATTGAAACATTTAGAACAGTGATTAAATGTGAAAGTTATTTTATAAATATTTGCCGAAAGAATGAAGAGACACCCCTATGACATTAAAACACCTTCATATCTTTTCCTTGCCCCACTTAAATGGCCATTGTATTGTAGCCAGATGAAATCTGGACTTGGAATTAGTAAAGTTGGGTCTGAATCTCATCCCTGTCCTTTTCCAGCTTTTAAAGCTTAGGGTAAGTTTAGGAATCTCTCAGAACTTCACTTTTTCATTCATATATATGTATTATATATGATATAATTATATATGATATATACACATATATGAATATATATGTGTATACCTTTCATTTTTCTCTTCTGCAAAATGGAAATAATTTTACCTTTCTCATAAGTAGATCAATAAGGTTCTACTGGGTGGTCATGTAACAACTTACCTGGCGTTTTTGAGCATTGTAAAGCTAAGTCTTCTTACCTAAGGGTTAATGATGATTTTATTAATGCCTGTTATCTTACACCCAGACATCTCGGTTATGTCCTAAAATCTCATAACCAACAAATCTGGGTTGAGATTTCTTCTGCCTTCTCCATTGTTTGTTGTATTTATTACTGTCTCCATAATTAGCTTAGGTTAACTTCTATCTCAGTGACTAAGTTCCCATTCCTTTGACAGATAATGTAACTCTCAAGTTACTGCATCAATTCTGCCCCTTTGGTATTTGTTATTAGCTCTTCTCTATGAGCTTCTAGAGAAAAGCCTTTTTTATACCTATTAATAAGAGTATATACCATCATATATTATTCTCTTCTATGAATATTTTTCAAAAGTTGTAAAATTGTATGTTGGGGGCTAGTAGGAGTAATTAGGCTCAAAAAGAGCCATATTCATGCTTTCCTTATATCCCCAATATGAATTGAATGAGCATGGTATAGTGCCTTATATGTGCTCAATAAATATTCATTAGCTATTACTATCATTAAATTCAGAGATGTGAAGCTGTCTAGCATCATCTATATCTCCTCTAGTCTTTGCCATCTCAATTTTATTTGCTATTAGAGATCTTGGCTGCTTTCAGTGAATTGCACACTCTTGCTGGGTTCCATGCAACACTGAATGTGGGCTTGTGCTGAAACCAGCTTTAGCAAACAGAAAATAGCACAGGTGATAGTATGCCAGTTTTTGGCCTAAGCTGTAGAAAGTTCTGGAAATTTTAATTTTTATGTTCTTAGAAGCCAGTTACCATAAGAAGCTAATGCTTCTACCACTATACCATGAGGAAGCATTAGCTAGTTTTGTAGAGAGTCCATATAGAGGGAACCAAGAGATCTAGCTGACAAAGTGGACGGCTACCTTCCATACCCTCAGTTGAGCTCCCAGCTAATATCAACTTATTAGCTGTGTAATTAAGCCGGATTGAAGGTGAGTGTTCTAGGCCTAGGCCAGCTGTTTCAGCTGATGCTACCAGAAGATAATGAAACTGTTTTCTTTGAGTCCTGCCCAGATTACAGAATTCTGACCAAATTCTGACCAAATATTTACTGTTATTTTAAATCAGCATTAGACAACTATCCCAGGTTTCTTTCAAACAAAATTCAATACAAAATTGAGACTGGAATAGGTTCCTGACATAATGGTCCAACGTGTGATATCTGGAGTTAGATGCCGAAATTAGAATCCTGACCCTGACTATTACAAGCTTCATGACTCTGGAAAGTTCTTTAATCTTTCAGTACCACAATGTTTTCATTTATACATAAGGAAACTAACATCTGCATAATGGAATTTCTTTAGGTGTTGAAGGTGTTTATTTATTAGACTCTTAAAAAGGTGCCTAACATTTGCTGAATATACAGTAAATATTAACTATTATTATTTATGTAATCATTTTTTTAAGTATACATCTCTCACATTAGACGGTATCATAAGGGAAGGAAACACATCTGCATGTGTATATAGTGCCTACAATACAGAAAGGATTCAGTAGATATTAGTTGAATGAATGGACATGAGGTGGATGGAACACTGTATATCCTAGATTAAATGGTGATAAAATAGATGATGCATAATAGTATGGTGATGAAAACCTTTGCTCAAGTTTTAAATTTTGGTATCAGAGGTAAGTGTTTAAATGATTGATCTTGTCTACTTGGTAATTGTTGCCTATTACAAATATGACCACTCTGATTTCACCATCAGTGATAACAGGTAGTTATTGAATATCTACAGTAGAAAACATTTTGCTGTGTGTTGAAATATACAGTTCTGTCACCTGTTACTCAGTATCAAGGAGATGTTAATCTAGTTAGAGTAATAGGCTATGAAGAGAAAGGAGAGCCAACAGCATATGTTGCTCATATTCATCAAGTTCACCTAAGCTGAAGCACTACAGAGAGGTTGCTGATGGAGTTAGACCCTTAAGCATAGGCGAATGGCACAGTACATGTTGGAGAGAGAGGAACTTTTCAATGGGATGATATCAAATGCAAGCATAAGAAAATGAATGGATTATATAGAAAGGGTGCCTCGTATTTGTTCAGCATGAAGTGTTCTTCAAGGTGGCATTTCTTTAGAGTGTGTTGCTCAAATTCTGAGTGTAAATTTGATTCTAAAGAGAATAGTTAATTCTAAACAATATTTTCTAAATAGTAGATATAGAAGTAATATTGGTAAAGTAGATTGTTAGCTTTGAATATAGTTTTATACAAGCTGAATTTGAAATGATGTCTAGATGGACAAATACATGTATACCTAAGTCAGAGAGAAAAACAGGTGGGATGTTGGCAAGTAGATACAACCAGTTCATTATGTATATGCATGTCACTTATATAGCAGTGATAGTTTAAGTCACAGTCACAGGAAAATTCAAGGACCATAGAGGATGAAACTGAGGAAGGCAAAAAAAGAAGAGGTTAAGGAAAGCATATTTTCCTAGAAACCAGGAAAGGAGTTTTCAAAGTATCAAATACTTTTTTAAAAGTTAGGAAGAATGACCTTTAAAAAAATGTTGGATTTAGTATCCTGGAGTTCTTTGGTAGTATGAAATAAAGTTATTTTATTATAATGAAGTATAGATACTTAAGTAAATTATGATAGAAATTGAATTAGGTTTCTAAAGTATACATTAGACCAGTTCAATTCTTTGAGTTGAAAATGAAGAAACTATTTGTGGTATCCAGTTTTGAAGATAGGAGTTGTTATAGTATGTGCCAAAGATTGTATGTAATGGAAGAGTAGTGTTGAATATATATGCACTATGTTCCTTGAATTTCTGTCTTCTCTCAATGCCAGATTACTTCGAGCAAAGACAGTGAATTTTAAATCACCCAATTGTTATTTATAATATGTCCTTTAAATTTTTAACTGTTATATGATGCTCATAATTATTAAACAGCCATGATAAAAGCTTCATCTTTTGAAACAAGGGAGTTATATATTTTTAACATTCCACTGTATTTTCAATATAACATTATTGTTATATTGCTAAGTATTTACAGTCAGAATCATTTGTTTAAAGGAAACACCATCATTTTAGACTTTTGTAGGTGACCTTGCTTGTGCTTTTTCATTTTCAAAACAGTCCTAAAAACCAGAAAGGTATTTTTGAGGTCACTTTGTTTCTTCATGCCAAATTAAGGACTTTTTATTTTAATTGGAACACATAACTAGATGTTTTCTTCAAGGTGGGCCTGTTAGTAGATTAAATGTACCCTCCTAGGAAATCCTGGGAAATTTCAAATGTGAAGGTACAATAGCCTAATCCTTCTTTGTCTCTTTAGTTTTTACTTGCTGTCACAAAAACAGCCCACTAGATGGTGTTAAACCACAAGCTACCTACTTTGATTTTATTTAAAAAAAAAAAAGTCTTCAAAGGAGAGTGCTTCCGAGGTTTCAGAGATTGTACTTTCTCCATTTTTTTGATAAATGGGGAATAGGCCAGAAAAAAGTAAAAGAGATAAAAAAAAAATAGGTATGTTTCCATACAACTAAATTGTATTTATCAAGTAGACTACTTTTTGCCAGTGAATTACTTTCCCAATGAGCTTCTTTCAAAATTAAGCCATTTTGTCAGGATAAATATCAAGTAAAATGATTATGAATCATCGTGGCAAGTCTTAATACAAATCAGAAAGTAAATTAATCTAACTCTGTCTGACTCATCATGCCTTTTTTTAAATTCAGATACAAATGAAGAGTAAACAATGTTTTGGCAATTTTTAGGTTAATCATGTAGAACTGATTACTCAAGAAGAATGCTATTAACATTTAGTCAATTTATACCCTACAATATGACAAATTAAAATTAATGTTGCTGTTTTTAAGATATCGAATGGGTCATGATTTTAAGAAAAATGAGAACTGTTATAGAAAACTGATAATTTTGTCTCTGGGTCTAGTGAATATAGTTACTTTTTAAAACCCCGTTGAAATCCACCCAAAAAAACAAGTAATTAAGTAAACACAACTCTGAGTTAGGTAGAATGTGCCCTTACACAGGTCTTCTTTTAACGTGTAACAAGAAATAATAATCAATTCTAAACAATTCCCCATGGAATAGCTATGGTTAAATCTTGCCAATAGCTTAATAACAAGAGAAAGATTTTCTTTTTAGATTGAGTGTATTCTCCTGATGAAGCTCTATTTGATAATTTTTTCAGTGTTTATAATCAGTTCCCTTTAGTATTCATTTAATTAGCTCATTTCAATACACTTCCTTGATGGCATGTGTATGTAAATATATATTTTAAATCATTCCCTTTATATCCAGAGTAATTGATATAATGAAAATATGTAACTATTAACTTTTGAATCCGATCTAAAACAATACATACTACAGATTATAATGTAAATTACTTTCCAGGGCAGAAAATTTCTAAAAAAAAAAATTTGCACATCAAACATCTATAGCTGTCCTCATGGCATCTTTCCACATGTATGTATACCAAGTACTCACAAGCTCTCTCTGAGCTCCTTATTTTTAAAATACATTTAATAATAATGCCGAGCATCATCTGAGTCATAGGATGACAGCCCATGGCCTGTTCTACGCCGTCAATAAAATAACACATACTGGCTAGAGATCATTAAAAAAATCTGCTTCCCTTTTGTATTGGCATACATATTTCCATGAAGTGATAGTTGAGCATTATCTATATGTTGCCACTTTTATTGGTGAATTTATCCATCTCTGATGGCATGACAGGTAATTTGATTGGCTTAGGCAATTTTATTTATTTATTCTGTTTAAAAATTTTTTCATGTTGACTTATTTTTGAGAGATAAAGAGAGAGACAGACTGTGAGTGAGGGAGGGGGTAGAGAGACGGAAACAGAATCCGAAGCAGGCTCCAGGCTCTGAGCTGTCAGCACAGAGTCTGATGCAGGGCTCGAAATCTCAAAAGGCTAGGTCATGACTTGAGCCCAAGTCAGATGCTTAACTGCCTGAGCCACCCAGGCGTCCCTGCTTAGGCAGTTTTAAAGGCTTTTGTCTATGGTTTACTCTTGAACTTGGAGGGAAGAAAGCTGAGAACCCTCTTTGAGTTAAGGGATGGTTAAAGCTCTTTAAGCAAAGGCTTTGTTGACGTACAGACTACCAACTCTGGACACAGCTTCTCTGAAAGCTGTCTCACCCTGCTCAAGCTCTGTTCCTTCTAAACAGGGTAGCAACTTGGAAGTCAAATCCTAGAGATTAGGTTTTCGTGGTTTCCCTTTAGAGACTGCACTCTGCTTTCTGTTCTGACCTGACTTTACAGTACCAGTGAGATTGTCATTGGCCAATTGTTCAAAGGCCATCTTACTTCTGACCTTTTTTAGCAACTTAAAATATAATTTTAAAAACATATAATCTACCTTATTAAGTGTACTATTTAAATTTTTTTGGTATACTCAAAGTTGTGTAACTGTCACTTCAATTTTAGAACGCTCACATCATCCACCAAATAAGTCTTATACCTATTAGCAGTTACTTCCTATTTCTCCTTAACCCCATAGACTTATGCAATTTCTAATGTACTTTCTATCTCTATTGATATACCTCTTCTGAACATTTTTTTATAAATGGAATCATATACTCTATTAACATTTAATCAATTTATACCCTACAATAGTAGGGTAGAAACAGCCCATTGTGACTGGCTTCTTTCATTTAACATAATGTTTTCAAGGTTTATCCATGTTGTAGCCTATATCATTACTTCATTCTTTTTTATTGCTAGGTAATTTTCCATTGTACAGATACACTGCATTTTATTCATCTGCTCATCACAGATAATTGGGTTGTGTATGTTTTGGCTATTATAAATACTGCTTCTATAAATATTTATGTTCATGTTTTTGTGTCAATGTTTGTATTTTTATGTCTTCATGTCTTGGTTATTTACTGAGGAGTGGAATTGCTGGATCATATGACAACTCCATCTTTTTAAAATTTTCAGGAACTGCCAAATAGTTTTTATAAGTAAATACAATATTTTACATTTCATCAGCAGTGTGAGGAGGTTCTGATTTCTCCACACCTTTGCCAACACCTGTTGTTAAATTATCTATGTGACTAGCTTTAGCCATCCTGTGTATGTAGAGTGGTATCTCACTGTAGTTTTCATTTAGATTCCCTCATGGCTAATGATATTCAGCATCCTTTCATGTATTTATTGCCACCTGTATACCTTATTTGGAGAAATGTCTACTCAAATTGCCTATTTTTAAATTGAGTTGCCTTTTTTATTGTTGGGTTTTAAGAGTTCTTTACATATTCTTAATACAACTCCACTGTAAAATGTATGATTTGCAAACATTTTCTCCCATTCTCTGTGTTAGTTTTCATGTTGTGATGGTGTCCTTTTTAGGACAGAAGTTTTTAATTTTGGTGAAGTTTAATTTACCTGTTTTTGTTTTTCATTTCTTTTGTTCATTATGCTTTTATTGTCCTGTCTAAGAAGACTGCCTAATCTTGGGGCACAAAGACTTGCTCCTATGCTTTCTTCTAAGAGCTACATTGTCAGAGGCCGCGCCGGCTCCGACAGGTCCAGGGGTCCCTGAAGGATGGACGGTGTCGGCGAAAGAGAGTGAGAGAGCCCCGAGATCCTTTCTGATCACCAGGCAGGCATCTGTCCTGTGGGTTTTGGTGTCTTTATTTATAGGTCAAATATTAACATGGCATCAGGAAATGGAATTTTTACAATGGATAGCTCTGTGTGATAAGGTGTTTTTGGAAAATGTACAGAAACAGGTTTTACAGAAGTCTTCTTGCAGAACAGCCCCAATTATAGTGACGTTGAGTAACTAAAACAATAACAAGGTGTTCACATTTTAATAACGTTAAGATTAAGTCATAGGTTTGTAGATACTCTTATCCATCTTCATCACAGCTGCCAGGGTAAGGGAAGGTGTTTGTGCAATGTAGGCCTTAGGGAAGGGGCTGCTATACACCATCAGTTAGCAAAGGTGTATGTACTAACTTATCTTCTGCTCTTATCTGTTCCTTTTCTCTAAGTTAGGCTCTTTGTCTCCGGGCAAGACTTGATTTTCCAGTTATATGCTTTACTGCACCAGAGAGCCAACCATACCTTTAAAGAGTTTAGCTCATTTCCAATACATAGAATAGCCTCTTCGAGGGCATTTACCTTTGTGTCTACTTTTATGATTTCTTGACTAGCTAGGGCATGAAAGACGTTTTTGGTTAGTTGATTTGCATGTTGAGCTGTATGAACATCCTGGACTAATGCAACGGTAGAAACAGAATTGTACATGTAAAGGTCAATCTTTTATGACTAGGGGTCATTAGCCTGTTCATAGCTCAAGGGAAAGTATGAAGGGAAAAAGGAGCTGCTGGAGACACGATGTCTGTTCCCATAATCAAAAGAAGTTCCCACAATAAGTTCCTTCACAAGGTGCAATCATCATACCAGGGCCGGAATAAGGGGACAAGTCACTCCCGATATTGATCAACAAGGTACCCTAGGGGTCAGTGCTCAAGCAGAAATAATTGAGTAGGGGTAGGTATCGGTCATCATCTAATTGGCAAGAGACCGTGCAAACTTGCTTTAACCTCACCAGAAGTTTTCTCGACTAGTGGGCTCAGAATGGCTCCCAACACTACATACTTTCAGCTTTGCATCTGGATCTAAGACCACTTTTGAGTAAAGGTTTTTTTTTTTTTTTTTGGTCTACTTCCGAACTTTTATTCTAAATTTCTTTCCATAAAAGTCTGACAGTGTCCTTCCCCTGAAAGTCCATATGTTCTGATTAGTTGGTCAGTAGAGAGAGATATAGATTTTAAACTAGGCAATCTCATAATATCTGCATTCTTTTCTTCTCATTTTCAATAGTGAGTTTTTAGTTATCTAACATGTATTTTTTAAACCTACGAATTGAAACAACCAACAGAAACCTAACTAGTATTGATTAGAGAGATCAGTGATATGGAATAGAATATAATTTTATTATTGTTTTTTCTTTTTGTATGGATACTGTTTGATTCTTTGTGGGTGAATTCAGCTCAAGACTTTTCCAGGGCTAAGGAGGAGATGATGTAAATCAGAAGATGCCAGGTTTCCACAAAACAGTAATAAAGTGCATAAAGACAAATAACTTCAAATTATAGAAATGGCAATGCTTAAAGATTTGCTTCTCCCATATTTCCTAATAATATTTTGTTTCTTATGGCATATGGTTTATTGCAACAATTGGTAGAGGGTTTGGAATGCAAAAGAATTTTTAGTTGTGGTGAAAGGCATGTCCTAGTTACTGTTAGAGCTGGATTTGGAATGCAGCACCGCCAGCTCTTCTGATACTAGCAGGTGTCACTGAGTCAATGCTGATTTTCTTTCTTTTTTTTAAGTTTATGTATTTAGTTTGAGAGAGACAGAGACAGAGAGAGTCCCAGGCAGGCTCTGCACTGTCAGCATAGAGCCCGATGTGGGGCTCAAACTCACAAACTGTGAGATCATCGCTTGAGCCAAAACCAAGGGTCGGGCACTTAACTGACTGAGCCACCCAAGTTCCCCAATGCTGATTTTCAAGATGATGAAAACTAAGACAGTCTCTGTCATTTCTAAATTACACCAGAACTCCAGATGGGCTCTGGGAAGTAGGCAGTGATACTGGCCATGATCACATTCAGCATTCATTCTCACTGCCATAACTTACTTGCCAATTACTTACTGCTAAGGGGCTCAGATTCACTATAGAAAGCAAGCATTGCCTTTTCTCAAAAAATTAATCTAAAATATTCAGTATTTTTCTAAGAAAATCATTTTAATGCCTTTAAAGCAAATTGTACATTATATTATCTAAACACGTTAAGTTATTGAGTAAAAAAAGCATACCTTCTTATACACTTATGTTAGAGAGTGAGCAAAAGTAAACATGACAGTGTCATATAATATGGGTAAGTTAACAGGCTTTACTGGGGAAATATAATTCAAGGGTCAGGTAAAGGGAGGTAGGCAGTCTCTTGTTGCCTCTTAATCCAAAAGGAAGATGAAGTGGGATGATGACATTGCTAGATGCACAGTGTAATATCCTCCAGGAGAGGAATCCAGCTTTTCAACCTTCTTTTGGTGCACTCGTGAAAACAGCCTTCGGAGTAGGATATAAAAAGATAGCACTTAGGCAGCAGATACTTTTTATGAGAATTCCAGCTGTACAGGAAATTATCTGAGGATGCTAGTGGCTAGCACCTGGTAATCCTAGGATAAATTTGACTCAGAGTTTTGGTGAAAGTAGGTCCTTGAATCAGGAACCTGAACTGTTGGAGTCTTTTACTGGAAAAGACTTTGTATTGTGCCCAGATACAAACATGAATGCTAATAAAATAAATAGTTGTCAGTAACTGCTTGCTGAATACCATACACAGAGTTCACAATATGTAAAATAAGACAGGAAACTATATTCCTTCCTTTTGTCCAAATATAAGACACTAGAACTCTCGTTATTTTCACATTTCCTATATAACAGGTAATTTGATGTTAAACCTCATAATAACTTATGTTTAGGTGTTATATTATCCCCTTATCCTGAGGTTCAACTATAGGTTAAATAAATTACCTAATGTTATCTGGATTGATAAGAAGATATATAATTTGACCCAAATATATCTGCATCCATAGCCCTGAGTTTCTCTCATTTTGTCAAGTGATAATTTTATAAAATTTAATGTAGCCATACACAGTTGTCCTTTTTTTTAAGTTTATTTATTTTGAGAGAGAGAGAGAACAAGAGGGAGGGGGGAGAGAGGGAGAAAGAAAGAGAGAGGGAGAGAGAGGGAGGGGGGAGAGAGAGAGAGAGAGAGAGAGAGAATCCCAAGAAGACTCTGTGCTGTCCATGCAGAGCCCCACATGGGCTCCGTCTCATGAACTGTGAGATCATAACCTGAACCAAATTTACGAGTCAGACACTTGACTGACTGAGTCATCCAAGCACTCCAGTTGTACTTCTCTTTATGCTTTAAAATAATTTTTTTAACAGTGGCATTCTTCACTTCTGTTCTACCAGGTCCCCATGGTCACTTGAACACCACTTTTCTCACACCCTTGTGACCACAGTCTGGATTGTATGGGATGGGTAGAGTGTCAGTAGAGCTGGACAATGAGGAGGGATAAAGAGATTTCCTCTTCATTCTATCTAAGAAAATTTATAATCTGAATGAGGGTTGAAGTGAAGGTTGGGGTACAAAGTACAGTGGATAAAATCTCTTAACTTTTGAGAAATGGTTTCAGGAAACCTCATAAACCAGAGAATTTGGAGAAGCTCATGTGTAATGGATTCACAGTCATAGCAAGGATAGACCTGTCATAGTTGCTATATATTGATCTGCAAATTGTGAATAATGAAAAGGATTTACAGTGTGGTGGTTTTTGGACTCTGTTTAGTGAGTAAGTTCTTGACTCAAGCCAAGTATTACTTAAATACATAAGGCAACAATGAAGTGTAGCTGTTCTGTTTCTGTTCCTGTTATTATTTGGTTGGAAAATATATCCAATGTCCCATTTTCATATGTTTTTTGTTTCTTGGACATCGTGAAATCAGTGATTTAGTATATTCTTGTTTAATGTTTAGTATTTGTAATTATGTTTTGAATTAAATGTTATGACCCCTGAAGTCTAAGGCCATGTTTTGACCTTCTCCATGGCTTTCTTCTGAGCCCAACAAACGGCAGTATGTATATAGTAACTACTCATAGTGTTGGCCAAAAGATACTGATTAACTATCTGCTGAGAAAAGACGAATGTACAGTAACCTGCATGCCTTATTTCTGGATCTATTTTTAACCTCTGCCCTTGTTACGTATAGTTGGCTTATTTATTATTGTATCTGTAGTATCTTCTTTGGTACCTGAAACCCAGCACACTCCAAATAATTGTATTGGATGAAAGGACCTTTCAAGCTTCCAGCTACAGATTGGGTCCTATTGGGTTTTGAAATTGATTTTTTATGGCATTTGTTGAAGTTCGGCAGCATCCATGCTTGACACGGAGCCTGGTAACCAGTAAGCTCTATGTGAAGCCAGACTTCCTGGATTGAAATTCTGGCTTTGTCTCTTCCTAGCAAGTTGACTGTAGAAAAATATCTTAACTTCTCTATGCCTCAAATTTTGTATCTGTGTACTAGAGATAATACCAGTCCCTGTTTCATTATGTTATTGTGAAAGTGAAATGTACTAGAAAGACAGAAAGAAACTTTAGTATGGAGTTTAGCTAATACAAAATTATTTTTATTAGTTTTGTGAATATCTTTTATTAATATCTAGAGAGGCTGGAAATTCCTATGACAAATAATATGTAAATAATCTTTTATTTATTTAAAATTTATTTATTTTGAGAGAGAGCACATTCAAGACTATGCATGTGCATGAAGAGGAGAGAGAGAGAGAGAGAGAGAGAGAGAGAGAGATTGAGAGAGAGAGAATATCCCAAGCTGGCTCCATGCTATCAGCTCAGAGCCTGACATGAGTCTCAGACTTACAAACCATGAGATCATGACCTGAGTTGAAATCAGGAGTGGGACATTTAACAGACTAAGCCACCTAGGTGCCCCTATGAATTATTTTTTAAAAAAATTTAAACTATTTTGTTTATTTTTGAGAGAGAGAAAGAGAGACAGAGCACGAGGAGAGAGAAAAGGAGACACAGAATCCAAGGTAATCTCCAGGCTCTGAGCTGTCAGCACAGAGCCAAAGGCAGGGCTCAAACTCATGAGCCTTGAGATCATGACCTGAGCC
The DNA here is from genome assembly GCA_017311185.1 of Proteles cristata cristata. Lineage (NCBI taxonomy): Eukaryota > Metazoa > Chordata > Mammalia > Carnivora > Hyaenidae > Proteles > Proteles cristata. Next base: position 199,659 of record JAESUZ010003861.1, on the reverse strand, counting down.
AAAGTGAGACGCTTAATCAACTGAGCTACTCAGGAGCCCCTTTTAAGCAAAGGTGTTTAGGGGCACCAGGATGGATCAATTGGTTGAGCATCTGACTCTTGATTTTGGCTCTGGTCATGAAATTGTAGTCATGGGATCAGGCTTTGCTTTGGCCTCCACACTGGGCGTGGAGCATGCTTAAGATTTTCTCCCTTCCTCTCCCTCTGCCCCTTCCTGCTCTTGCACATGTGCACGCTCTCTCTCAAAAACTAAATAAATAAAGCAAAAGTGTTTAGATCTCTCCAGAGGGGGAAAAGAAGTACAATTGACTTGCAGACTGTCTAAGAAACAGGAAAATATATGTCAGTTATAGATAAGTAAATCAGTTAAGAGATTGATTTACTAGAGAATATTTTAGCATCAAGGAGGGTCTCATATAAGCATACACACTATTATTCATTTTCCCTATATAACCAAATGATGCAGTGTGCAACATAAATATATGTGACCTCCTAAATCTGGGCCTCATCTTCTGGAATGGTGAAATAAGTGAGGTTTGAAGAGTTGTGTTTATCCATGGAACAATCATAATAGTTAGCATTATTGAGCACTTAACACATAGCAGGTATGAATCTAAGTGCCTTCAGTTTGTAACTTACCTAATTATCATAACAACCCTATAAAGTAGGTATAGTTAATATCCTATTTTACAGTTGAGGAAACTGAGACAAAGATAGGTTTTATGCCCAAGGTCACATAGTCAGTAAAATGGCCAGGAGTCAGAACATAAGAAGAGGTTTGGTTCCAGAAAGTATTCCCTAAACAAAATATGTCCTGCAGAATACATTCTAACTTTTTTATTCTTCGGCCCTTCAGACCAAGTTAATTTCTACCCTTTTTTGGAAACCTGTAATGTCTCTAACTTGGTCAAATATCTTTTCAGTTTCAAACACTCTTTGAGGTTTCTCGAAGCTTCACATTGACTGACTTGCTTACTTGTTTGGGTTACTGATAGGCTGTTTTACCTTGACCTCTGGAGTAGGTATATTTCTTAGTTCAGCTTACACATCTAGACTTCTGAAGTCTGATGTCTGGTTTTCTATTCCCAAGATGTCCATCACCATTGTATTTTACTATGGATTACCTATGTACTCATTGTCTATTAATACTTTTCCCATCTATCCATGCATCTGTTATAGAATAACTGCCACCCCCCTTCTTTTCTGGACTCTGTATAACATGGCCATTTACAGGCTCAGTCGTACTGACAAAGATGATATCACTCCTAGTCAGTATGAGTTATTTATGTCTATTTTGTCTTTTTATCCTCTGGTTGTAAAATGATTTTAATGTTTTTTTTTTTTAAATTTATTTTTGAGAGAGAGAGATCGTGTGAGCAGGGGAGGGTCAGAGAGAGAGGGAGATACAGAATCTGAAACAGGCTCCAGGCTCTGAGCTGTCTGTCAGCACAGAGCCCAATGTGGGGCTCAAACTCATGAACCGCACGATCACGACCTGAGCTGAAGTCGGATGCTTAGCCGCCAGAGCCACCAAGATGCCCTGGGACATCCTCTTCTATTCTTACTTTCCTCAGAAGTTTTATCAAGGATAAATATTGGATTTTGTCAAATGCTTATTCTAATGAGATGATCACATATTTTTGCTGGTGGTGATGGTGTTTTTATTTTGATACCATGTTGAATGATAATTTTTTTTCTAATGTTAAATTAACCTGTGATTCCAGACATATACCCCTAATTGCATCAAATTGCAATTCAATTTGATCTTAATTTAATGATATTTATGTATATTTGTTCATGAAATACCTTTGGTTTCCATACCAGGATAATGCCTCTGAAATAATTTGGGAATAATTGCATTTTTTATGCTATTGTAATGGAATTGTTTTCTTAATTTCTTTTTTTAGTTGGTTTACTGTTAGTGAGTTTTGCATTTGATCTTGTACCCTGAGACACTATGTACTGTGTCTAATTTATTAGTTCTGTTAGCTGTTTTGTGCATTTTTTTAGGATTTTCTGTATATAGGATCATATCATCTTAAGATATAGCTTTACTTTTTCTTTTCCAATTTGAATGTCTTCTATTATTTTTTATTGCATGATTTCTCTTTCTAGAACTTCCAGTACAAAATTCAGTACTAGTAACTTAGGAAATACCCTTTTGTTATGTCTCATCTTAGAGGGAAAGATTTCAGTTTTTCACTACTAAGTTTATTGTTAGCTGTGGATTTTTTATAACTGCCTTCTATCATGTTGAAAAAGTTTCCTTCTATTCCTAGTTTTCTAAGTATTTTTTTAATTGTATATTTTTTATTTATATTTTTATTTATTTTAATTTTATTCTAAGTATTATTTATTTCTAAATATTCATTTTATTTCTATTTTATTTTATTTTTTATTTTGAAAGAGTTCATTTTTGTGAAATGTCTTTACTACTTTCATTGAGATGATTTTTTTTTCTTTCATTCTAATTTGGTGTATTACTTTGATTGATTTTCTTTTTCTTTTTAAAATTTTTTAATGTTTTATTTATTTCTGAGAGAGAGAGAGAGAGAGAGAGAGAGAGAGATCATGAACAGGGGAGGGTCAGAGAGAGAGGGAGATACAGAATCTGAAACAGGCTCCGAGCTAGCTGTCAGCACAGAGCTCAAACCCATGAACTGTGATATCATGACCTGAGCCGAAGTTGGACGCTTAACTGACTGAGCCACCCAGGCGCCCCATACATTGATTGATTTTCATGTGTTCAACCACACTTAATACATTTGGGGATAAAACCCACTTTTGTGTGGTCCATATTCCTTTCACTCTGCTTTTGGGTTCTGTTTGCTAGCATATTGTTGAGTTTTTCTGTCTGTATTCAGAAGAGATATTGGTCAGTGGTTTTCTTTTCATGTGATAGTATTTATCTGACTTTGATATCAAAATAATGCTAGTCCCATAGAATGAATTAGAAAGTCTTCCTTTTTTTCTGTTTTTATTTTTTGGCAGAGTTTGAGAAGGATTGGTATGAATTTCTCTTTACATGTCTGGTAGAATTCACGATTGAAGCTATCTGGTCATGGGCTTTGGCTTTATTAGAAGATCCCCCCCCCAGTTCAATCCGTCTCACATAACAATAGATCTATTCAGATTTTCTATTTCTTCTTTAGTCCAGTTTGGTGATTTGTGTATTTCTAGGAATCTTTCCATTTCATACAGTTAATCTCATTTTTTGGCATCAAGTATTCTCTTACAATCTTTTTATTTCCATGAGGTCAGTAGTAGTGAATCCAGTTTTATTTCTGATTTTAGTTATTTTTACTTTTTCTCTTTTTTATTAACCAATCTAGCCAAAGATTTGTCAATTTTGTTAAATTTTTAAATATTTTTTTTAAATAGAAGGTTTATTTATTTATTTTGAAAGAGAGAGAGAGAGAGACTGAGACAGAGAGCACAGTGGTGGAGGGACAGAGAAGGAGGAAGAGAGAATCCCAAGCAGGCTCTGAGAAAATAAAAAATAAGTAGAATCCTCTCCGTCTCTTGGTCTCTCTCTCTCTCTCTCTCAGTAGGAATACTGCAATAGATCTTGAATGCAAGTTCCATTTCTATGTCTTGGTTGAAATACATCAGGCGTGACATTTTTGTTTATTCTTTTTAACATTTAGAAGTCAAAATGTGAATTAAAGTTTACCTTGTTATAACTGCCATGTGAAATATGAATGGAAAAGCCAATTTGGAGAATAGTTGGAAGATGGGATTTTTCAAAATATGGCTGCCCCAATGTGATGATGTAATTTTATATCAAACGTAAGGTAATGTTGGGGCACCTGGGTGGCTCAGTAGGTTAAGAGTTCGACTTCAGCTCAGGTTATGATCTCGCGGTCTGTGGGTTCTAGCCCCGCTGTGCTTACAGCTCAGAGTCTGGAGGCTGCTTCAGATCCTGTGTCTCTCTCTCTCTCTGCCCCTTCCCTGCTCATGTTCTCTCTCTGTCTCTCAAAAATAAACGTTAATTTTTTTTTTTAAAGTAAGGTTATGTTTACTTCCTTTGAAACTAGTCAGATCTGTGGGAATATCTCAACCCATACAATGTAATGAAAGTAATGATGCAGGCTTTTGCTTCCTTCTGGTCTCCTCCCTGTATTGAGCAGCTTACTCTGGAAGTCCAGCCACCGTATTGTGAAGAAGTCCAGATCACATGGAGAGGCCACAAGTGGGTATTCCACTGTCACAGTAGTTCAGGCTTATAACTGACATTCACACCATCAGATATATTCTAGCTCTTGACTTCAGATCTAGAGCTGAGGCCTTAGACATAATTGTGCAGACACAAGCTATCCCCATTGTGCTCCATTTGAATATTTAACCCAGAGAAACCAGTAGAAGTACTAAACAATTATTGTGTGTAGCTGAGAGCTTTTGAAATAATTTGTTACCCAACAATAGATAACTGAGATGCATTTGTTCCTATGATCCGATATGTGGTATGTATTCAGGAACTGATGTATGATAAGGTGTATGAAAAATGTTTGTCGGGTCATAATTTGTACGTGCAAGAAACTTGAAAAATTGAGAAATAAATGTCTAAAAACTAGAGACACGAAATAATCTTAGAATACACGTACTATGAAACACTGTTTCATAGTTTAAAAAATCAAATTTATCTATGGGGAAATTTGTAGAATACTTGCTGTTGGATAAAAGTAGCAAAGTATAGAAGGGAGGACAGCATTTATGTAAAACACATACATAACCCAAATATTACATATTTTCTATTGGAATATAGAAGTCAGTGAAAACTGGTGTGATAAGATGCAACCAAACTAGTGCATATAGGAGGGTAAGAATAATATCATAAACTCAACCTAGCGTGAGTTAAACAGAGAAAGAAGTTATTTGGGGATCTGTTCTCTGCAAGCTACTGAACTATGAATCTCTTTTATATTGTTTCATATATCTCATAATAATAGTCTTGTGAAGTATATATTATTACCAAACATTTTTAAAGAGAAGTGAAAATAAGCGTATTTAATATGTGGTAGAGAAGCTAACTATGCTTAGTCAACTACATAATTGATTCTAGACAGCCTAATTTTGACTACTTAGTACTTATGAGCCCCTTTTAAACTGAAATTTATCTTTAATTAAATAATTTCTTAAACTCACCTAGCCTTATTTTCCTCATGTACAGTGCCAAAGGGCTAACCAGATGAAATACATGATTTTTTTTTTTTAACTGTAATTCTGAAAGCACATTTGAATCAACCTAAATGGACATAAGTTAGAGGCCTCGGGTCATTTTTTTGCTTCTGTTATTTCAGTAGACATCTGTATTATACCAGTCACTGAACATGGTCAAATCAAGGACATTCAGAGTTCTTTGGCATTCTCTTTGAGGATTATGGAGAATGAAACAGAAAGATTCCATGCCTATTCTGAAAACTATTGCTAAGTGCTATTTGTATGAATCTTGTTTATTTATAGATACCAACTCCTCAGGAATATGCCACAGATCATCTAGTTGAATGTAAACAGTGTTTGGGTAACACTTGAAATCTCATTACCATATGTGAAGTAACTGGATCTTCCTCTGTGATGACCTCATGAAAACTTTTCCCAGCCACGTGACTATGCTTTGGTTCTATGAGAAATGGTGTTATCATGTGACATCCACATCTTGGCTTAAATTAGTGCTAATGTGGTTTTTTTTTTCATTGCAAAGCAAGTGTTTCTGGGAAGAGCGAGATCTATGCTAGTCCTGAGTTAGTAGAGCAGGGAGTAAGAGAAGCAAATATTTTTTAGTAGCGGGTCCTAGAAAAACAAAATCTCAGTGATGTGCAGGAATATAGAGTGGTCAGTAAACTGTCGGAGGTCAAGATGACTAGTTCAACTTTGTTCTCATGTGGTTTATTATGTGTGTCGCATGATATGGACAAACATGAAATAAAGGGATATGCAGGAGAATGGGCAGAGGAACAAGCAGCAAGTGATAAGATTATTTCTCAGGGCAGGAACCAGGTAATACAGGCCTAAGGCATTAAGAAGTTGTTATATTCAGATTCTGTGTAATGTGTTGGTTCACCTTAATTCTTAACTCCACTTTTCTTAACTGAATATGATTTAGATCACTGTGAACGTTCAGGTACTTCAGTTCATCATCTTATGTCAGTGCTATCCATCTTGTATGTATAGTGCTGTGCTTTGTCACTTGGTCATTTTACTACCCATTAGTTTCCTTGAGTATATTCTTTTCTATAATAACGAGTCAGTGTCAAGAAATCTTGTGGTAAGATCTTGATATATTTTTAACTGGAGGACTCCTTTAAAAAATGAATCAATGATGAAGGATTATCTTGTACTAAAGGGAGAAAAAAAAGTAGAAAGGTAATGAATCTGAACGTTGATATGTCGTATATCTTATGCAGGGACACCCAAGAATTGTTGGAGAATGTTGGAAATATTCCAGGAATTGTCATGGCAGGATGGTAGCCAGGTTGATGATGATGCATTGTCATTTTACTTTTGGAAAATCCTGCGAGGCTCGCTATGGAGTCTGGCAATTGTAATTACAATTACTGTACTTCATTTTATTCACTTGGGCAAAATAATGTCATTCCACTTAAAACATACAAAATTACAAACTAATAATAAAGCTCTCTTAATGGCCCTTAGAGCAAGGAGTTAACCTTGATGATAAAGTGATGTAAGGCTTAATAAACCTTGTTTCTGGCCAAGTCTCAGGGAGGATGAATTCTGTGTGATTTAGCTGTGTGGAATCAACAATAACTGACTGCTGCCTGGCACTAGTTGAATACGAGGATTGTGCACGGTATTCACACAGGTATGGCGATCGCCCAGGCTTCCTCCCTCCCTCACAGGGCTTTTCTTTTGCTTTTCTTGTCATCAAATCACTCTACTCTGTGATGTGAGTCTAAACTGCTCTGGTTTGTGTTTTGTATGTTTGACTGTGTCTCCCCAACAAGGATAGCCTCACTAACAGAATCAAAGGAAGCATAGTTAGATGTCGCAGATATTTATGTGCTAAATAACAATAAACCTTGGGTAAATATTTATAAACAGCAAACAACAAGCTTTGTAGTGACTTGGATAAATATACTGGTTGTATTCAAGTATCTTTTATCAAAGAAAGTTGTTGAGCAGCGCCACTTACAGCTGTCACTTAAAAAATGTACAAAGTCTGGATGTTAGGAGAATGCTATATAGACCAGGAAAATTCACATTGTAGAATTTTGAAGAAAAGATACCAGGAGAAAGTCCCTGTGTAAGAAGGTGCTTGCCTGACTAAAAATACTATGTTCTCAGGCTTGTGGACTCAAGAAAAAAAGAAAACTTTCTTGTGACTTTCCTGGTATACACTAGAATGGAGGATATGAAATTATCTAAGTAAAATTCTTGAGAGCATGATGTACAAAATATGAAGCAATACATTCATATATAATAAAATATACAATAAAATGTATCTACTAGTTTATTATATGTGCCATGGAGAAAGTAACTCATCAGAAAGTTATTTAAGTGAGTCTAAATTAACATAGGAGTAACTAGTTGTGTGTTACAAATGAGTAATTGCCTCATGCTGTCATATTTGAGGCAGATGAGATTCTTTTTTAAAAGTATTTTTTAATGTTTATTTTTGAGAGAGAGAGAGAGGATAGAGTGTGAGTGGGGGAGGGAAGAGAGAGGGAGACAGAATCTGAAGCAGGCTCCAGGCTCTGAGTGGTCAGCACACAGCCTGATGTGGGGCTCAAACTCAAGGACTATGAGAGCATGACCTGAGCTGAAGTCCGATGCTTCGCTGACTGAGACACCCAGGTGCCCCAAGGGAGATGAGATTCTTGAAGTAGCTTAACAAGGATGCATTCCCATAGTCTGTGCTGGGCAACATCTTCCCTTTCAAGCTGTCCCATGCTACCTCTCATTGCCTATTGCTCCTTTGGTTTGACCAGTTTAATTGATATGCATTTCATTTTCATGTGAGTTTTGTTTTATATAAATAGTAACAGAAGTACATTTATTATATAAATTATGACAGTGGTTGGAATACATGCAAATATAAAAGTCAGTTCACATTGCTGAAAATTTTAGAGGGTTTCTATGACTTGCAGGCATAGATTGAAGGTCTCTGGAGAGGAGCTTTCTACTCAGAGTTCCAGGCTGAATTCCAGAAGTATGAATAGACCTCAAAATAGTTCACAGGTTGTGATTCACTTTCTATATAGAACACTAGGACAATAAGTAAGGAAATTTTTTCAGTACCTGTTAAGTGGAGAAGAATACATTTTCAGGATGTCAAAAACAGTATAAATAATCCAGCCCAGGACCATGTTACTGGATGCAGGTTGAGACGGTGCCCCTGACAACATCCAGGTGTAGAAAAGCAATGGTGGCTGGGAAGCAGAGAGGATTTATGACTCAGTAGGCCTGTCATGGACAGAAATCAGCCTCTGACTGGCAGACTTCTCTTGAGGACATGGTCAATTTAAGCCTGGATACGTAAGTTACCCAGCCCATGGAAAAGGAAGGGAAAAATGAGAAATCTTAATTGGCTGAGTTTAAACTTGAAATGGCTGAAAAAATTACTAGAGTGATCAAGCTTATCTGATGTTAACTGGATTAATTTTTTTTTTTTTTGCCACTAGTTAGAAAAGAGTCTCAAAGTAAAGATGAAGTTAATGTTAAAAAAAAAAAAAGTCAAGCTATATTTTACTGATCAGAATTTGTGGCTTGAAAATACACATCTGCTTTTTGTTTGTATGTATGTATAAGTGGTTGTGGAGTTTATACTGGGATTTCAGGCATTTAGAATATTATAAAAAAGATGGGTTGTTGAGATGTTTGAGAGAGAGAGAATTTGGGCAGCTATAATTCAAATTTATAAAACAACTGTTTACAAATATTTCCTGATCATCGGTTTAGTGACAACAGATACACTGCCTTGATACAATTTTACGATGAGATATGTAATTAGAATTAATGTTATTGATTCTGCTGTTAGGTTTCTTTAAAAATTCTGTTTATTAAGTGTGTAATGTTTTAATGATAGCATGTGGAGAAGAGGAATTGGGACGTTCCTGACCAAATTTTGAGCTATAGTGGCCTCAAGATAGCTTTAACTTCTTTATTTCTCTTATACAGCAATTTATACTAATTACAACAATTCATTTCAGCTAACACATGTGGAAACATAAAAATGGGGAGCTATACATAATGAAATTGAAAGCGATCATAAAATTTTAAAATAAGTTTTAATATGTGTGGTTCCATGCAGCTGCATATTCACTTTTCTTCTTCCTATTTAGTTCCCCAAATATTTCATTAGTTTTGTTATTTCATGATCAGCATGAATGCCATAGCCCAAACAGTTTTAGGCAATAAGTAAAATAGGAGAAATTCATTATCATATAAACTTCTTAGAAATAATACTGAATTTCAAATCATTGGAAATAGTACCAACCAAATTAGATGTTATCAGACTTTACTAATACAAAATATATGTTTCCCCATTCTAATACCTGAATACTTGAGCAATTAGATGCCACCAGCAATGTTAGATTTGATTAGGGGACTTCGGCTTACTGCTTAATAAGCTTAGCTATGAATATTAGCTCGTTATCTTTTAGATTTAGAAAAAATAACAGATTATTACAAATCAATTATATTCCCCCTCACACTTTTTTAAAAATATTACTTGGTTTTAAAACAACAACAGTCATAGGACAGTGAAAGTCCAAATAGCAGCAGAAATATAAAAATTCACATATAGAAGACATGGATGTGGAACAAGTATAATAGAAAATACATGATAAAAGATGTAGGAGTCGGGAAAAAAATGTTTACATAAAATGTTTTTCATCACTCAGTATGTCTTTCATATAAGATGTGAGGAGGAAAAAGTAATGGAGCTGCTAGAGAAGTATGTATACAGGACCATATTATGGAGAAACTTATATTTCCAGCATAGACATAGAAGTTTATGCTGATCATTTCTAATGTACATTTCACAGAGCCATAAGATTCCCTTCATCATTGTGACTGCCATTTTCTTAAGGAAGAAAGAGAAAGAAAGGAGGTCAGGGTTGATTATGAGACTTGTAAGGAATTTTGATGATTAATAATAGCTAATAAGGAAAATGAAAATTGTGTGACCAATGACGAGGACAAGTATTTTAGAATGGCACTGGGATTGAACTATAATCATGCATTAGAACTTTGGTTTGTTGCCATTAGTTCATTTTATTCAACTGTGCTAAGCTGCCATGGTAACGAAATACAAATACTAAAAAGGAGAACTTATCAGAGGTGTTATGATATAGAGTGATCTCTTATAGTATAAAGCAAGTTAAGAACAGAAGCTATCCTGTTGTCAAATAAACTAACAAACCCTCAAATCTCGGTGTGTTAGAACAATAATGGTTGACTTGCTCTTATGACTGAAGCAGGTTGAGTGTTGTTATAAGTTGAATTTTGTCTCCAAAAGGTATGTAGAAGACTTGACCTTTAACACCTAAGAATGTAGCCTTATTTTGAAATAGGGTCTTCACAGATGTAGTCAAATTAAGATGAAGTCATTAAAGTGGGCCCTAATGCAGTTTAACCAGTGCCCTTATATGATGGTGAAACATGGAAGCAGATACAGACATATGTAGAGGGAAGATAATATGAAGAGACACAGAGAGAATAGGCTATTTATAAGCCAAGGAATGCCTGAAACTAGCAAAACTAGGAGAAAGATGTGGAACAGATTGTTCCTTAGAGCCTTCAGAGAGAGCACAGACCTGCTGACATCTTAGCTATGGAGTTTTCTGGGCTCCAAGACTGTAAGACAATATACTTCTACTGTTTAAGCCTTTAGTTTAAGGTACTTTGTCATGGCAGCTCCAGAACACCAATGCAGGTGGATTTCCACCTATCTGTAATTTTACCATCTGAAAGATGCCTCCAAACTAATTTTAACAGAGAGAACATGGAGGTTGCACACTGTTTCTTATCTGCTTTTGTGAGAAGTGACATAAATAAATTTCATTGATAGTCTAATGACTAGCAATAGACATATGGTCTCAATTTAACTGCAAAAGAGTGTGAACATATAGGAAAATGTTTTTAGTATTTGGTGTACAAATACTGTCTTCTTTGCAACAGTTATTGAAGTAGATGTACCTGGCCTCTTAATTCAGTTTCCCTCTCTTAATAATAGTGGGAACAGTGTTTGTATCTTAAACGGTCAGTTTTAGATGAGTACTACTACTCTTTTTTAAATTTTTAAAAAATGTTTTATTTATTTCTGAGAGAAAGAGAGAGACAGCATGAGAAGGGGAGGGTCAGAGAGAAAGGGAGACACAGAATCTGAAACAGGCTTCAGGCTCTGAGCTGGCTGTCAGCACAGAGCATGACATGGGGCTCAAACCCATGAACTGTGAGATCACGACCTGAGCCGAAGTCAGATGCTTAACCAACTGAGCCACCCAGGCGCCCCAAGAGTATGTCTACTCTTAAATAAGAGTAATCTTGTCTAGTTGACATGAAGCACCTCACATAGATAATATTGTCAATAGATTATTGTTATTAAGAATTAGAGGATTTTGTAGAATGAGTACTCCCAAAGGATATGCAGATTGAGAATGTTAGTGTCGTGATATTTCTTTTTAAAAATTTGAAGATATCTTGGGCTATTTTAGATCTTGCCTATTACCAAACCATTGGTAGAGTTGGATAAGGACTCAGTAATTTGGAGAATACCAACCTAAGCACTCTACCTCTTTACTTTTGCTGACTCATTTTACTATCCATATGTGAAATAATATGTACTATATATGATAACTTGCCAAAAATTAGGCTTCTTCACTTTACATTTTTATGATAAGAAAAAATAGAAAAAAATATATAAAAGCACTAAAAACTATTTTGTCCTGGATAAAAGTTATTTTATTTGACATCCTTCTTATATTTATGTCTTCTTTTTTAAAAACATTTTTAACATTTATTTATTTTTGAGAGCAGAAAGAAACAGAGCACAAGTGGGGGAGGGGCAGAGAGAGGGAGACACAGAATCTGAAGTAGGCTCCAGGCTCTGAGCTGTCAGCACAGATCCTAATGCAGGACTCAAATCCATGAACTGTGAGATCATGACCCGAGCTGAAGTCAGCGCTTAACCAGCTGAGCCTCCCAGGCGCCCCTATTTAAGTCTTCTTAAATAAATAAAAATAATAAAAATAAAAATAAATACTGGCCCAACATATTTTGTTATACTGAAAATAAAAGATTAAAAAAATCTGAGATTCTATTTATTTATTATTAAGTGAAATTTTAGAATCTTATTATTCCAAATAACTTTATATTTGAAACAAAACCATTGTGCAATTTTATATGGCAGTGAAAAGTGGAAAATGTCTTACAGTCTCTGTTCATTTCTCTTATAAACATAATATTTATTTATATTCTTAAAGAATTTTGACTTAAATACTTGGTGCCAAGAAGCAGGGGCAATGAGTAGCATTTAGTCTTTTTTGACTCACTCTCAATGATCCCTGTCTTAATAAAATTTCCATGTAATAAGTTGAGTAGTGTGACTTACAATGTCAGATAAATAATAGTATTATCAGTAAAGGAAGAATGTGTCAAAAAGGATTCAATTTGCAAAGTATTTTAATCTTGGAAAGAATCCTAAGACTAAAGGAAAACTGTACACATAACTGCAAAAGAGAGCTGAGAAGAGGCATAGAAAATCAGTTGAAAGTTTGAATGATTTGGCAGTTAAAAAATACAGCCAAGGGACACCTGGGTGGCTCAGTTGTTAAGTGTTCAACTTCAGCTCAGATCATGTTCTCATAGTTCGTGAGTTCATGCCCCGTGTTGGACTCTGTGCTGACAGCTCAGAGCTTGGAGTCTGCTTTGGATTCTGTGTTTCCCTCTGCCGCTCCTCCACTCACTCTGTCTCTGTCTCCCTCAAAATAAATAAACATTAAAAAATTTAAAAATATACATCTCAAACAATATTACAAATAATTACAATATTATAATCTGTTAGGAATATAGAAGTGTGATTTCTTTTGTTAAATCAAGGGACAAGTCCGTCTTCTATGCTGCCACTATATGTGCATAAGAAACAAATTTTGGTCACCCAGAAAATATGAAAGTTACGGAGAATAATAATGGGAATGACAATGATTAAACAGAAAGACCTATTAAAGAACAAAGCAAATGAATATTTGATATTGAGAGTAATTAATATAACATCAGAAAGTCATTGATTCTACACCACACTATACATTTATCAAAAGGTGGAAAAAGAAGAACTGGGTCAGGTATGACAAACTATGGCCTAAGTCTTCCATAGACTCTTATTTAATGCACGCAGGCTGTCGTGAAGTCTTCCCTGTCATGAGAGTCCTGGGTAATCTCCTACTAATACAGCAAACCGCTTGATTTTTCAATTTTGACTGTTTAGAACTCTCTACTCCCTCTGATAACATTCAGTCTTGCTGTTCATCTCTGCTTCCCTCCAGATCAGGCACACATTTTTAGTAGAAGACAAGTGACCTGATGAGGTTGCAATGTGACTATTTCCTACATGCCTGGGGCTTTGTCCCAAAAATAGTTGACCAGTAATCTTTTACCTCTTAAAACCCTTGTCATTGACATTCTGCCATAAGCCAGCAGTTTGGACTGACCACATATATGAGAGAAAGGTAAAGCAGACACGGAATGACTAGGTGAAGACTGGAATATTGTACTTCTAAGTGATGTGGTAAAGCATCATGTAGTAATGACCAGAATTCTGAGACATCATGCTAAATTTCTTTTCTTTGTGAAAACTAGAAATTTGACAAGCCTAATTAGACAATGGTAATTATTTTCTTTTTCTTCTTCATGTATTTTCAACCATATGACAGGAATAAAACATTATTTTCTAATTGGCCTTTCAAAGTTTTAAAACATTATTTAATACATAACGTTGGACCAACTGCCCACTTTCTTTCATGTCACTGTCTTGTCCCCAACATTTTTAGTTTCTCTAAAATGTTCTTCAAGTATTTAGTATTTAATTGGGTATTGCTTCATGCTAGACACTGACCTAAAGTCCTTATTCTGTTAGGTGATTGATCTTTGCAACAACCTTATGAGGGTAGAGGCACTATACTTATTTACATTTTACCAGTATAAAAACTGAGGCAGAAAAAGGGTAAGTGACTTTCCTTGGATCACATATATTTAGAGCACTTTATGCCATGACACAGATTTAGACAGTGTGGCTCCAGAGTAGTCCTTTTAATGTCTGCCTTATACCCATCTATAGTTGAAACATCCTTCTGCCGAATCTGTCTTGAGCCCTTTCACAGGTAGTAAGTGGCATCAAGAGAAGAAGCCTTATTCAGTCAGTTCTTCCACCATTTTAATTCATCAGAATCACCTGGAGACCATGAAACATTTTCCTGAGCCCCATCCATGTTGGGGGCCTACCAGCTTGCATTCTAACAAGTGTCCAGGTGCTGCTGATCTATATACTACCCTTTGGGTTTCACTGTATTACATTATATTTGAGTCATAAAACATTCCTGACTGTGTATCTCTGAAAACCTTAGAATATGGCAGTTTTTCTTTCTTTATTTTGAGAGAGAGGGAGAGCACATATGCCTATGCACAAGCAAGTGGGGGAGGGGCAGAGTGAGAGAGCGCGAGGGCGAGAGCGAGAGCAAGAGTGAGAGAGAGAGAGAATATCAAGCAGGGTCCATGTTCAGCACAGAGCCTGATGTGGGGCTCGATATCACAACTGCAAGATCATGACCTGAGTTGATACCAAGAGTCCGATGTTTAACTGACTGAGCCATCCAGGCACTCAAAAATGTGGCTGTTTTTCTAACTTGTTCCTGAGTTCATAAGGACATAAAAGCCAGGTCCCATATGGAAATCAAATTTGTTCACTTAGACCCAAAATTGACACTCATAGTAGTTTTCTTAGTTGTGGGAAAATCATTCCTTTCCATAGATGGCAGCAAGAGAGATTTAGGTTGGTGTTTAGCAGGGATTTTCAAAGATATTTTTTCATATAATAAGAACCAAGTGTGAGCAGGATTAAAATTAATTCAGTTTTAACCCCAAGATGTCCACCATTGTAATTAGCCATAAACATTTTGTTAGATTAAGAAGAAACTTTTTATCTTGAATCAATTGTTCATGAACTCACTTTTCTATTTTCTTTCTGATCTGGTACTCTGTACCAGCCATTAAGCTAGTAACAGAAGCCTAAGTGAGAATATAGTAGAGTAGCGCTTTCAGAGGAATTATTACTTTTTATTTTAACATTGACATTTTTCCTCCATAGCGTTTTTGTCTATAGCATTGACTTTGCTCAAATATTTCCTGAAGGAATAAAATTAGTAATGAATCAGTTAAAAGAAAAATCTTTTTTTTCCCCATCTCAGTCCACTCAGGCCTAAATAATCCCCCCCCCCTTTGGAAATAGACATTTTAATATGTCACGTTTCAGTTCCAGCTCAATAAACAACCATTTATTTACAATTTTAAAACAATCTTCAGCCTAGTCAGGTAAGAATTATTTCAAAAGAATAAAAACATTTTCATTTCCCATCACTGCCAAAAAAGAAAAGAACATGAGTTATGAGTCTTGCTATGTTGTCTTAAGTTGATTACTATGGAATGATTAAAAAACTAGCTGTGCTGTCAGTGCAGAGGAGTACATTATAAGTGTAATAACAGCTTAGGGATACAATCCATCAATGCCGCACTTGGAAGAAGAAAAAAAGTTGATCTATTTCTTTGGTCATCATTTTCAGCATATTAGATGACAAATAATTGTACATTCATCAATAACAATAGATTAAAGTTGAAATGATTTATTGCTATTACACTGCTGTTATGATGGAGCACCGGGTCAGTCAAGCATCAGCGGGGTCTGTATTTAATTTTCATGGGTCTCTTAGCAGAAATAATAGACAGAGAGTAAACCACCTGAAACAAGGTAGATCAAAGTTGTTGACAAGTGATTTGTAGGTTGGTTCTTCATGAGTGGTAGGAGAGAGGCAATAGGGCCTCTTTGGCGGGCTTGTTGAACCACTAAATCAAGCAGACCTTATGGAGCTCGGGCTAACGTTCAGCCAGGCAGCACATGGAGATATGAAAGCTACACAAGTATAAACTTCATCTAATATTACCGGAAGGTAATGGAATGCAGTGCACGTTCCTGAGACCAAACCAAGCAATTTAAATAATCCGCAAATCTCAGGTAGACTAATGAGAATCAGCTCCTCAGGAAGTAGTCTAATTGTTTTAATATCGACTGACTGTCAAAAAGTTGGTGTTATCATGGAAAATTACATAATACATTCATCTTAATATATTTTATTATGTCTTCTTAAGTAAGGTGAGAATTATTTATATTCAGTGTGTTTGAACGTTTAAATTTAAATTCTATGAGCAAATTTACTAAGTATTTTCAACGTGTGGGTCCATGGATTGCCTGTATCAGGATCACCTAGAATTTTTGCAGAAACACGTGGCTTTTCCCCATGCAGACATACCTACTGAGAATTTCTGGCATAGGGGCTAAAAATGTGCTTTTGTACAAAGTTTCTTGGGTGATGCTGATGAACTCTAAACCTTTGAATGAATGTATTAGGCCCAGATATTGTGGACAAGCAGTAATAACTATACTAGGTCAGTGGGTTTCAGGAAAGCTTGTCCATCCTGGGGTTTAGGATGGACCCAGGATGGACAATACTATTAAATATAGTATTTAATATAAATTAAATATAATTTAATGTAATTAAATTAAATTTTATATAATTAAATTAAATTATATTAAATATAATTTAATACTATTAAATATAGTGTATAAGAATTTAACTATGCATGGAACTTCATTATCCGTACCTTGTTTTGTGATTTCTTTACATTTTAAATGATTTATTTGGATTTCTCATGTGAAATATGGTGACACAATCCCTTGGTAGTTACTCTCTGAAATAATTTTGTGCATCGTGTCACTGAATATGCAGCTTTGATTTATGTTTACTCTTCTCCATGTTTTTTTTTCTTAATTTTATTTATTTTTGAGAGAAAGAGACAGAGTGCGAGTAGGGGAGGTGCAGAGAGAGAGGGAGACACAGAATCCAAAGCAGGCTCCAGGCTCTGAGCTATCAGCACAGAGCCCAACGAGGGGCTTGAACTCACAGACCGCAACATCATGATCTGAGCCGAAGTTGGCTGCTTAACCAGACTAAGCCACCCAAGCGCGCCTTATCTCTGTGGTTTTGATTTATTGTCCATTTTCTGTTTTTACATAATCTACAGTATACAATTCATAGCGGCTATAAAAGTGTTTTACAAAAGCAGGTAAAAAGCATAATTAAGAGAAAATGTTTGATGATGTTGAATTTTGACCTGTCTTCACTTAAATAGTATTTCAGTCATTAAAGAAAAAAAAAAAAAGAAAAGAAAAAAAAGACAGGGATGCCTTGATGACTTAGTCAGTTGAGCATCCGACTTCAGCTCAGGTCATGATCTCACAGTTCATGAGTTCAAGCCCTGCATTGGGCTCTCTGCTGTCAGCACAGAGCCCACTTTGGATTTTCTGCCCTGCTCTCTCTGTTCCTCCCTGCTCATGCTCTCTCTCAAGAAAAAAAAAATTTAAAAAAATAGACACCAATTTTGGAATTCAAGAATAAGTAATTTTTTCCTATTCAAAGTAATGGAAAAATTGTCATTCAGAGAACATCATCTGAGGCATATTTTCAGCAGGGATTTCTCAATAAAAGATAGGGAGAAGACTTGTTTATAAGGTACCTTTCATCTAATTCAGCAGTAGAATACCTTGGATTGTGCCAGGCAGAAAGAAAATTCTCAAAATAATTTTGTGTTATAATTACAGATAAATGACCAGTTCAGAATGGAAGGAAGTAAACTAATCAATGCTTCATTTATTGCTACTGAAGTACAAATCTGGGTACATTATTGATAATGCCCACTGCAGAGAATTCCCGTCTCCTAGACAGCAGTGATAATTGGTAACATCTGCCCGGAGTGCTATGTTTAGAAGTTGCCCCTCGGGTGCCTGGGTGGCTCAGTCATTTAAGCGTCTGCCTCTTGATTTCTGCTTGGGTTATGATCTCATGATTTGTAAATTCAAGCCCCACATCAGGCTCTGTAATGACAGCGCTGAGCCTGTTTGGGATTCTTTCTTTCTCTCTACCCCTTTACTCTCTCCTATGTACATACCTACATACGTTAAAAAAAAAAAAAAAAAATGTTGCCGCAGAAGTAGACCCAGAGAAAGGTAACTCATTTGGCAGATGAAGTAAGAAAGGGAAGGGGGGAAGCTAATAGTGGTTAAGTTAATGTGAAGTTATTGCTGTGGACAGTTGGGGCTTAGTCTTGTGGAGACCCCTTGAAAACACCATGTAGAATATGGCACAGGAGAAATGAATTTGGGTAGTAACACCAACTTTCATTACTCAGTGAGTGAAGGTTGCTTCTCTGACATGTTCCTGGGACTTTAACACTTGACCCTCTGGCCCACCTTACGCATTGTCAAACAGACTTCTTAGACAGAAATAGGTGCTTGAGGTCAGAGAGCATTGGATTAGTACTGGAACTGTCCGTAAAATTGCACACTGACCTCTGAGGTGGGACAGGGAGATTTGGGCAAGGCACTGATAGTGTCTGCTTAAAAAAGATTCTTAGGTTACATTTGGACTTAACAGATGAGAATACACACACAGATGCCTTTACTAGTATTTGCCATCCTTTAACTTATATAAACTATCCCCATAACTGCATTTCATGGAAACTAAATCTCATCATATTTTTCTGTTGCATATATGTTCTTTCTGTATGATTGTTTGATGTGAAATAAGTGTAGGAGCGCCACATACATGCCCAGAGTGTCTTTAATTAGCAGTAGCCCTAGGGATATAGAAATGACTTTCACAGTGGAAGAATAAAGACTAACAACATTCTTAATGTTTGATGATGATGTTTGGGTGGTGAAGACTGAGTTCTCAGATTTAATTTGGTAAACATAGTTTTGTGAGAGGTGGTTGTCACAATACTGAAAATATTTGAAATCATATCATTACATTCCCTAATTTAAGGCTTTTAAAAAGGACATATTTAATAGACTGAGCTGTGAAAGGCAACAATGTCTAACAAGGAATCTGTCTACTGATGTTTGTAATTTGTAATGGTATCCCTGTACTGAGCAGTCTACTAACAATCACTGATACTATTAATTATTCCTTTCAGTTTAAGAAGAAAATGAAAAGTGCTTAATAATCAATCTCAAGTTTGTTAGGAGCTGTATTCCATTGGATGTGAGAGGCAGTTTTGCAGTAAGAATGCCAGAGGAGCACATCCCATGCCCTGGAGCCCCAGTGAAATTAAAATCATTAGAAAACAATTAACATATGTGGATTTAGCAAACCAGATGACTGGCTAAATTCAGCTTTGAAAAATCCCACACCTGTCAATAGTTATCATCAGCAAAATAGTATGTATAGTTAAAAAAAAAAAAAGAAAAGGAGCTTTAATTTTCTGTCCAGTCAAATCTAAGTGTATCACACTCAATTTTCCTTCCTTAGTAATCTAAATAATTTCCCACCTTGCTCATGATGAATGTCTTGCCAGTTCCTACTCAGTTCCTCCACTTTACACGACCTAATTAAAGAAAACATTCCATGATTGCCTATTTTTTCTCATGCATGACAACCTATTATTTTTTCTACCACCTGATTAGGGCTTTATTACCCTTGGATTTAGATTGATTTGCTGAGCACTTTAATAAAACACTACTTAGTTTGATTTAAAGGGCTACAGGTTTCCTTCATTCATACAATTATTCTTATAACCATCTCACATTCCAAGTATGCTACCGTCCCCCCAAAAAAGCAGTCTTAGATTGCCACTGAACAAGGTTATAAAATAAGAATCACAGGTGACATTCCTGTTGAATATGGGCAATGCGGTTTCCATTGTGGGCAGTCATGAGAAGACATTTTGCAATATATTTTGTCAAGAGTGATAAATCTATTTCATCATATCTGTCAGGAATGACTCCTGTGTATTAAAGCCACTATAAAGTTTGCTCAAGATAAACCCAAACTTTCATATGATTAAATAATAATACGTTTATGATGACAAATTACATTTACCGTGTTATCTCCAATGTGAGCCAAAATTAGATAGAGTTCAAATGGATGATGATGCATTTTGATTTCATATCTAGTGAGTTTTTATGAAATGAATGTGCAACATTTATAAAACTGTCTTTTATTTGGGACCTTTTATTAGAGAGTTGTGTCCTACTTATAAAAAATAAAGGGACACACATATCCACATTGAATAACTTACTAATTGAATAAATTGTCAACGGAAGATAGAGAGAATATTTAAATATTCACTGGTGAACACCCTGTGCTTCTTGGAGGCTGAGCAGTTATAGATGGAAAGAAATTCCGGGCCCAAGAACAAGTCATAAATCCTACTCTGTAGCGGTAGAAGACAGGTGTTGTTCGGCAGTAGACTAGGAAAGATGGCCTCGTGAACGCCGCTAGAGTCCAGGGACTAACAAAGTATTGACAGAAGGTTCAGTTCCACATAATCCAATCAGGGATTCAGTCATTTATTTATTTGTTAAGTGCATGTTCTGTGAATGATTCAGAACAAAATGTTTTCCACAATTTTAAAGAACCTCAAGGGGCTTGCAATCTCATTGGAGTAACTGGGTTTATTTGTCAAAGGGAGTTTAAGGAGGCCAGGCTTAGAATATGCCCTATAGGTGTTAAGGAACTGAATAAATCCCAGCTATTTGATTTTAGGAACTGAAAGAATGCAGATAGGAAGTGGTTTGTGGCCAAATGGGAATTTCTGTGACTTTTCATACCACAGGCAGTTGCATGCGCGCACGTGCACTCACACACACACACACACACATTTTTTTTTTAATGCTTGTTTTTTTTAAAATGCCTGACTTGGTGGCATTCTGAATCATATCAAAACACTTGTAAGTAGATAAGGTTCTTTGTACCTGTTTCAGATTTGATGAATGGGGATCTCTTCCTAGGGATTTCTGTGCAGCAAGCTGTTCTCTACCAACCAGCCTCTGGAAATCTGGGATTCACTGGGTAGTCAGCTCCTAATTTGGTCATTGAGAGAATTCAGTTTAAATTTCTCCTGTCTGAATGGCCAGGATCGATAAATATGAATGTTAGGAAGAGTTTGGATTTCTGTAGAGCAGGACGTAAGAGAAATAAAGACTTTGGGGTATATACAACAGAAAGATCGAAAATCTGGTAGATGTAGAGTGATCAAATAATATATTGTCCAAACTGGAACAATTTTGAAGGCAACAGTGGGTGCTGGCAATAGTTATGCTGTTGTAACAGTCATGACACAGGATAGTCCCAGGCTAACAAGATGTATGTCTGTCATAGGTGTGTTTCCCACTGCCGTTTTCTCCTGATTCTTCCTCAAACCCCACGAGACAAGGATCAAGAGTGACACCAGTGTTACTGATGGTCATATCATCATGTCTATCATACAGTCCTTTGTGGCTATCATTTTTTTCCTCGTTATGTTAGTCTATCTCATTATTGAACCTTTGGTGCTATGTCAATCCTTTTTTTCCATCTCTCATCTTTGCATCTTTCTCACAATCAACTGCCGGACCTCTTCTCTCCTCTCAGCTCCTGAATTCCCTTGTCTGTAAAGATCTTTTCAACTGCACTGGTTATTTCAGCCAGCTATTCATTTCCAGGTATCCACCTTCTAAACATTACTATCATGGATAACTGCATGACTATCAAAATCTTGGTACCTAGCATTTTATTTTCTGACCATCAAATTTTATTTTTCTGCTTTCTTACTGTAATATTCTCATTGTAGCAACTTAAGAATTCCAAATCATTTATCCACGTCAATATTTTATTATTTGCCAATATATGACTCCTTCCATATTTATTGCCTCACTCACCTTAGACTTATTATCTAAGTGATAATAAGTCACCATGACTTATTATCATGATCACTTACTTTGAAAATGCCCTAAAAAACACACTCCATTCTGTCTACTCTGTACTCTGACCAATTCAAATTTAAGCTTAATTATCTACATTTCCACATCTATGGCTGAATAACTGAAATTTTTGAGGGGAAAAATCACTCTACAAAGAAATTGCTTTCTTCTTTCTCATGTCAACCAATAAAGCATGGTCACATACCAATCAGAGTGTAACAGTGGACACCAGAAGTACTGGCCAAGGGCTTATATTGTTAAGCATTAAATGGACACTCTGTACTTAATCCCTTTATATTTCTGAGATAAGATCACTTTCCTACTCTTTACTTTTTATTTATTTATTTTTTATTTATTTCTAGGAGAGAGAGAGAGACAGCGTGAGCAGGGGAGGGTCAGAGAGAGAGGGAGTCACAGACTGAAACAGGCTCCAGGCTCTGAGCTGGCAGTTAGCACAGAGCCCGATGTGGGGCTCGAACCCACGAACCGCGAGATCATGACCCAAGCGAAAGCCGGACGCTTAACCGACTAAGCCACCCAGGCGCCCCAACTTCCCTACTCTTTAAGAAGACTAAACCTTCCTCTTTCTTTTTAATTTCCCCCACTTTTTCCTTTACCATGTAATACCTGATTGAGAAAATAGAAGTAATCAAGAACAAATGACCTCTTCTTCTCACTAGAGGCTTTTCTCCTTAATACCTGCATTCTTAGTACTACTCTAGATTCCATGCCTTCTGTTCTTTCAGTAGCCTTCTTTCTTGCTTCATCAGTTTCTTTTCCTCTCCTCCTCTTTCTTTTCTCTTTCCCTCTTTCTCACTTTTCCTCTTCCTCTCCTTCCCTCCCCACCCCCCACCTCCTTGCCACCTCCCCAGCCAGGATCGTTTTTTTTTGAGTATATAAACATACTCCATTATCACCCATTCTAAAATAAAAAATAATTCTTGCCTCCTCCTAAACCTACTGTATCCTTTCACCACTTATAGTAAAACCTGTTGAAATTATTTTTCATGCTCACAGCCTTAATTCCCTTGCTTCCCATTCACTATCCAGCTCTCCATCTTGTTTTGTACCCACCACTGTATGGAAATTATTTCTAACAAATTCATCAGCAATCTTCATGTGATTAAACCATTCATTAGAAAACTTTATGTGGTCAGATCCAACGGATACTCTCTTTCCTGTACTTATTTGACCTCTTAAAAGCTTTCAGTAACAGTTGCATCCATGACTTCTCATCGTAGTGTTCTTGCCACTCCTTTGCTGTACCCTTTAAAAGTCCCTTAATCTGGTTGCCATTTTCTACCAATGTCTGATTTGAGAATTTTCCAGCAGTTCAGCTCTTGACTCTCTTCTCTATCTATACTATCGCCTCCAGTAACCGAATCCATTTTTTATGGCCTTAAATGACATCTCTATAACATTTAAATATATATTTCTCTATTTCAGAATTCTTCTCTAAGCTCCATATTTTTTATTTTCAACTGCCTGTTTTGATATTGTATTTGACTTTTATTATGCATTCAGAACAAAAAAGAATGATTCTGGGGGCATCTGGGTGTCTCACTTGGTTACGTGTCCAACTCTTGGTTTTGGCTAAAGTTGTGATTTCATGGTTGTGGGTTTGAGCCCAGCATCGGGTTTTGAGCTGACAGTACAGAGCCTGCTTGGAATCCTCTCTCTGTCTCTTTCTCTCCCCTTCCCAGGTTCTCTCTCTCTCTCTCTCTCTCTCTCTCTTTCTCTCTCCCTCTCCTCTCTCTCTCTCCCTCTCTCCTCTCTCTCTCTCTCTCTCTCTCTCTCTCCCTCCTCTCTCCTCTCTCTCTCTCTCTCTCAAAAAATAGTAAAATTTTAAAAATGATTTAAAAATCTTTGATTCTGTTCCTTCCATTAAAACATGTCCCTTTTTTAGTCTTGTCCATCTAAGTAAGTAACAGTCATCCAACCAGCCACTTGGCATGGAAATATCAACGATCTTTTGATAAATATCATGGGTTTCAGACATATACCTCCTTATTTTTATTGTAGTGTACAATTGCTACTAAATCTTGAAAATAAATTACCCTCTCTAGTAGAGAAGCCCTTTTATTTGCCTGCTTGTCAAATCATATGAAAAGCCCAAAGTGTACAGTTACAGCTTCCAGTTCATGTGAAATATTTTGATGTTTCTCAACAGAAACGTTCTTCAGCATCCCCACCCTCTGGAACTAGAACCTCTAACACTACAGAGTTCTAGATCGTTATAGTATAAATTCCACAAATGTGTCCTTGGAAGTAGTGATGGAAAGAGCCATTTCTATTACCAACTTTTGTTCCTGCATGTTCTAGCTTTGGATTATTGGCTTTTGGTTAAATGCACAGACCTCCTCATAGCAGACTGCCACTCAGTCTTGCAAGGCATTGTTCTTGAGATGACACTTTAGCTGAGCCTTCAACCTGTAATCCCTCTATTATATCAGGACAACTGTGTGCGTGATTGGAGCAGAGAATTTCACAATTATTGTTTCATTATATGTTTTTGTAGTAATAAGAGTTCCATAGTCTGAGGCAACACAGTATATGATGCCATAGCAATGGATGAGCCCTTGGATGATGGTAGAAGACGCATTTGAGCAGAGAAACTGAGCTTTAAGCACATCTTCTTATACTCTGTTATTCTCTATTCTGTCAGGCAGCTGCTTCTGGGTGATGGAATATATACTCAAGGAACTAAGAAAATAACTACAGTGTTGGCCTGAGTACCCACTGAAATCAGTAAGAGATGGACTCAGTCCAGGCCTCCTGTAGATCCTGATCAAAGGGGGACCTTGATGATATTTCAGGTCCTCTTGTATTACATCAACTCGGGCTCTGTACCCAACAGTCCTTTAAAAGTCTGGTATTCCTTTTTCTATAGTACATAGTTACCCTTGTAAACTCAGATTTCTTGAGGGAAACATACAGTCTGTCTTGAATGTGCATTACAGAATCTCAAGAGGAATCCTCTTTCCTTTAATTAGTAGGCTTAGGGTACGAAAACTGACTTAGATCTGGAAACCGAATGAAAAATCATGATTTTTCTTTGAGGTAAGCCTTGTTTTCACTATCTCTCCTATTATAATTAAGACTACCCTTATGATTATTCAAATAGAACACAGTCTAGTTGCTATTCATCTATATTGCCCTTCACAACACCATGATATATTGTCATTGTCTTAGATCTCTATAGGTTAAAATAGTCTGATTGCTTCTACTTATTAAGATGACTATCTGAGGACTTGCTCTTCATTAAGCCAGTTTCATCTACCTCTACCTTTTTTTTTTTATTTTCTTATGTTCTTTCCACTGGTGTCTGTTCCTCTGAAGTTCTATATTCAGATTCCATGATGGCATCTCCTACTATCAGCCCTAGATTAGAGATGGTTGATAGCAATTACCAAATTTCTCAAAGATGTCACTGCTACTCCTCATAGATGCATTCCTTATTGACCGAGCAGAGAGTTCTCTGACCCTTTGGAGAAAATAGTCAGGTTTTATGTTATCTGGCCATACATAATAAATGGCTTCATGTATTTCACCTTTTACGTAATAAATCACATATTATTGCCTGAGAGCAATCTTCTCTGACAACCCTGTATAAAGAAGTCTTCTCCACTGCTGCTTTATTGTATCACTGTATTTATTTCCTTGAACACACTTTAGGAGAGTCTAGAAATTATCTTTTTCAGGTAGTTGATTATTTGATTATTGTCTGGTTCCCCAGTAGAATACAATATTGCATGTTCTACCATATGTTTAGCTCTTAGGAACTAATTATATATTACATCACTAATGTAATATAATCACCAATTATACATTACTATCACTTTTCCTATATATATATATCCTATATATTTTTTTTTCATTTATTGGTTTCTAGAAAGCTCTTATAACTTCTTCTTATGTGTAAAAAGTGCTTTGATGCATAGAAGGTAGAAAATACCTGCCAGGGGCTTAGGCTTAGTAAATGAGACTAATTCTTCTGGTTCGCAGATGATTACTCAACAGAGTAAACTTCTGTACGTTAATAAAAGTTAATTTAACTCTTGTATGTATTTGAAATGTTATTACTGTTGTATTGTGCCCTTTTCTATTACATAAAAAAAAAGCAGAGGACTGAATTCACATCAAATAATACTTTTATGGTAGATATTATGGTATTAAGTAAAGAGAATACCCATATCTAAATTGTGTGAAAGAATCAAATAGTATTTGGAGACTTCTGATCTTTTATATTCGGTCTGGAGACCATGATAAAAATGTGTTTCCTTTAAAATATCTTTAAAAATAATGTGTTATGTTTTTTAACTGCTAATACCCTTTCCCGAATTCAAACTTACAAAAACATATGCACATTAATTGGGAGGGGGTATGAGAGAAAAGATCATAATCCAAAAAATTATGGGGTGAGAATTCTGAATTTTTACTGTAGTCAGAAGACTCATATTGATATATTTAATATGCAAAAGTTCATTAAAGGAGTGAATCTAGTTTTTATGTAGGAAAACTCGTCGAGGAAATATCCCAACAGAATAGGAACTTCTAGTAAAGACTTAACACCATGCTATCTCTTTTCTGCAGAAATAATAGTGAGGGATAATGCCCTTAGAAAGAATAAACTAGGCTATGATTTAAGATACGTTATTCACCTTCCATAGAAATGACCAAATTACTGATTTTCAATAAATATTACATTTTTGCAGTCTTTTCTGGTAAACATTTTCTCTCTTGGACATATGGAACCTTACTTTGTCAAGGGTGTATGAATTACAATAGTCAGTCAGTTGAAGCCTACTTAAGTCTGTTTAAATTAGCTTCAAAATACAGAATGTGGGAATTCAGAGTGTTTTAAACTGGGGACCCTTGAGATCTTTATAACTATACACTTAGATAAATTGATTAAAAATTTGTATGTGATTTTTGAATTCTAGAAACAATGAATAGATAAATAATAAGTTCTACAAACTCCCAGTTTTATAGCCTTGAATAATATATAAGGGGATGCAGGATACATCTTAAAGGATGAGGGTATGCAAGTGTTTTAGTATGGAACACACTTTTTAAAAAAATGTTCATATAATAGTTCGCTAATACTCACAATTGGCTATAACAAAAGCTTTGAAGGGATAAATATAAGGAACAGTTTTTTCTAAAAACTCTGTCATTTTTTAATTCCTGGGGTTGTTGGTTTTTATAAATCTAAGTCAGTGCATCAAATTTTTCAAGTTTGTGTAATTATAATAAAGATATAAATTATATTTTTTACTAATATTCTTGAACCAAAGTAGAGCAAGATTTCATATTTGTATTTTACTTACAAGATATTACAATAATAGTTTACACTAGGCAAGTAGGGGATCACTGCTCAATAGACAGTTAACAGAAGAGCATGTTAGACAGGTCACAGAGTATGTGTAATGGCTTTGTTGCTCAGAGCAACATGCACTTGGGCTGTTTTAGTCCACATGTCTCAGTTTGTAAGTTTAATTTTCATATTCTAGAAACCTTGATCAGTTTCTGAGAATAGATGGTGCTTACCATGAAATTCCAGAACCCAAGGAAAATAGTGTCTTTCAATGGGGGTTGGCAAGGAGAGACCTAGGCAAGGACAGTGTTCTGCCTGTGTTCCTCTCTTCATGTGATTGAAATTTGTGGGGATTATGGAATTCATCTGCCTTGGAGGTTTACTAAGTTGAAGATCTCCAGGTTTGTAAGACTTACTGGATGAAGAATGCAAATTTACAAAGATAAAACCTAAAAACAAGACAAAGGAAACATAAAATGAAATGATAGATTCAGTGGCAGAGAAAGAAACCAGAGTTTCTCCCATCGTTGATAACTCTGCTCTGACAATGCTGTTCTCGGGAGGCAGGGACATTTTCATGTATATATTCCAGTGCTCATGTACAACATACAAAGAGGGGAGTATTGTTATTTATTAAAGTATTGTTTCAATAGTAAATCATTCTTATTTTATGAAATAAATAATTTTATGAGCAATAAACAAAAGTTGGGTATCTCAGTGAACTATAAAGTGCAGAAATTTCTCTGATTGATCTTTTTTTGTGCCCCAATTTCCTCTGTTTTAGATAAATGATAATAAATAGTGTGTTTTGATTTCCAGCATAATATTTGAAAAGTTTGTGGTCTTGAAAGCGAAAGGAATTTGCAAGGAAGAGCTTTTGGGTGATGAGATTGTAGGTTTGCATGATTCTGTTGATTTATGACTTAAGGGGATGTTTACTTATTTACCATCCCTGTTTGTTCTGTACTCATCAAGGAGAATGAAGAAACTGACATATGGGAAAAATACCATTTCAGTTCCAGACACTCTGACATATTTTAAAGCTTAATAGATGGAGTTATTCAAATGCAAAACAACTACATTCAAGTCAGTACATAAAAACATATTGAAATTTTCCTCTTATCAAAATATGAGGCAAGTCCTGCCCAGGTTCAAAACAATTACTTTTTTTGGTAGATAAACATCAAAAATAATTTTCTGCCTTTATTGGTGTTAGAATAAGGTGCTTTATCAGTGTAATAGTTGAAAATGATATGCTCTAGTAATATTTTGATGAATTACATGATTATAGTTAAAATGAACAATTTCATCATGCTTGAATTAATAATGGTACTATGATTTGGCAAGCACTCTTGCAACATTCTCTAACTCATTACTTCAGAAGACAGACCTATGAAGTCCATCCATTGTTATAGAAAATGGGAATTGATACAGTTTCAAAATAAGAAGGGGCAGGGGAGTCCTATCTGCTATCAAAAACTAATGCATGCACATCATTGCTTGATTACATTACTTCTTACTGCTCATTTTAATCTCTTGCATAACTAACAGTAAGTCAAAAAATACAGAGGCGTTTTTGGATATTTCGTTATTTACCGAATTTAATTGAAAATGATACACACCCTGAGGTACTCTTGATACACAGAAATTGTATGTGTACACGTGTTATTTTACATTTAGATTTAAGAGGATTAGGAGGGATAATATATAATCAATGCAACATTCATTTGGGTATCAATCAAGTAAAACACACACACAGAGTTGAACATTACATAATTTCAGTCATAAAGAGTACAAATTGTGAATTGATTTAATATATTCATAACTAAGTACTCTCTCCTTTAATGTGATTTGCGACTTCACAAAATTATTCCCTTCATTTTCTTTAAAACCTTCCATGTCTGGATATGTTTTCTTAAAATATACACATAAAGGCACAATTTTACGGATTTGTGCTTATATGCTGCATTATAGATCAGAGATAGTCAAAATGAACATTATAACATCCTTTTCTAACACAAATATAAAAAGTAAAGTTAAATCAGGAATGGATTTTTATTCTTTCTTGAAATAATACGTAGATATTTCAGTAAATATTATGATACACAATAAATTTTCAAAGCCAATTTGCACACCTCATTCATGTGAGTTTTGGGGGGCACTTCTTAAACAAATTTCTTATGTGATATGTGACATTTATTTCATTTTCCTTATGAGTTAAATATAGCTTAAAATTGTATTCTCTTTTTTTTTGGTGCTTTTGTAAAGCAACCTCAAAGTGCATCTGTATTCTGAAATGGTTTATCTACAGTTATTTAGGTGGTATCAATAGGACAAAGCCTCTTATACATTGTAGAGTATTTTCAAACTGATATGTAATTAAAATTGATGTTATCTATTTATCTTGATGGTCTTCAGTATATGTGTTGTTTTGGTTTTGAATTGTAAGATTAAAAAACCTTATGTTTACTTTTTATCAAAGACATTTACATATAAGTTTGTGTCTTTGTCTCATTCTTTATAAAACAAGGCATTTTTTTCTGGTCTCCATCCTCAGAAGGCTTTCTGGACATAGTGGAAAGGGGAGATCTGATATCACTTGGTTAATTTGATAACCTTATGCAAATTGGATGCTTCAAACTTTGAAAGTACACAGAGTGTCTTAGAATGCAGTAGTTGACAAGAGGTTTTCCTCACAGATTAGAATAAAACTATTCAGAAGTTAAATAAAAAGCAAAATGGTGACATATATTCCAGGAACATCTGTTTTATTCAAGAGAAATAAGGTCTGTGTTCTTAAAAGTTGTATTTATAGACAGTCATAAGCAAGTGTCAACAACTAGATTCCATGTTTTTATGAAAGTCAAACGTGTCATTCATGACATCAGGTTACAAGTCATATTTAAGGTCAATGAATGGTGGGAAATTTGCATGTATCTTGTGAGCTTCATCATATAAGTAAGGTGCTCACATTTCTAACCAGGGCATGCAACTCTGGCAGGAAGAAATGGTGTTTATATTAGTGCCTCACAGACCAGGTGTTAATCACATAAGTCCTTGGAAACCTATAGACTCAAAAAAAATTAGTGTTTTTTTTTTTGTTTGTTAATATGTTGCTCTTTATATTCTAACATGAAAAAACAGGGGTTTTTTTGTTGTTGTTTTTTTTACCAATTAGTAAATTCTTGTGGACTATGTTTTTTATAAACCCTTGACTGCCCTTAGTTGCACTTTCTGCTGTTTTGAACAACCAAAGTATACATCCTTAAAGTGTCCTGTGTGAAGATTTCCCTTTTCAAAGTGACATATGTGGTAACAACTTGAACAACCGTCTCACTGAGAAAACTAGAACTGGGTGGAGTGGTGGGGTGGTGGGAGTTCTCCTACAAGCATTGGTTTGAGAGCATCAAGAGAGTGTTCTAAGTTGTGAAGTATTTCCAATGTAAGATTGAGGACGGGATGGAAATGCATGGAAGTGGGGGATTTGCTCTGAGGGACCTTACAAATTCCCAAACTGGTGACTGAAAGACTGGGTAGTTCTTTTGATGCTATCATATGTCGGGAGCACATTTGAGAGTGGCAGGCTCACAGTGATAGTCACCCTGGTATATCCTCTTATCTTCTAATTGGCACACAGCATGCCTTCACCCAGAAGTAAAGGTGAACTGGAAGCAAGCAGGTCTCATACAGCCTTTAGTCCCTCTACTAGTCATTTAAGTGGCTATAGGGGCCTCTGATATTGGAATTATCAAATATAGACTTAAAAATAATGCCTACTATACTTAAAATCATTTTAAATATACAAGATTAATAATCTTGCCAAATAATTAAAAATGATAAGAAATTAGAAGACTTAAATATGAATTCAAGAACTATAAATTGTAAGAAACACAATGAAGAAACCTATGGATGGTGTTAGCAGTTCAGTAGATGTAAATAAAACAGAACTAGAGACTCTAAAAGATATCAGAAGAAAACACCAAAAGTAGATGAAGAGATAAAAAGATAGAAAATGTAGAAATAGAGTAAGAAACTGAAAGTAAATGATGATTAGACCTAGAATATGTTTTTGTAGCCCACATTTCAAGTGATGGGTGCTGGGAATTTTCCAAACAATTTAAAAAATTAATTCATAGATTAAGGGACAATGTAAATCCTAAGCAAGATCCAAAACAGAAACTCATACTTAAATAATTCATAGGAGAATTGCAGAAAACCAAAGACAAAGAGAAAATCTTAAAACCATTCAGATGAAAAAAAAAATCGAGCTTACTTACGTACAATAAATAAAAAGGAATTGTAGAGGACTGTTAAATAGAATTGATGAAAATAAGAGCAAACTATTTAATGTGCTGATTTATATCTACTATAGTAAAGATTAAATAAAGATACTAAAAAAGACTTGATGAAAAGAGGGAAATAATAACATGAGTATTTGGGGCGCCTGGGTGGCTTAGTCGGTTAAGCGTCCGACTTTCACTTAGGTCATGATCTCGCGGTTTGTGGGTTCGAGCCCCGCTTCGGGCTCTCTGCTGACTGCCAGCTCAGAGCCTGGAGCCTGTTTCAGTCTATGACTCCCTCTCTCTCTGACCCTCCCCTGCTCGCGCTGTCTCTCTCTCTCCTAGAAATAAATAAAACATTAAAAAAAAAAAAACTTAAAAAAAAAATAACATGAGTATTTGTTTCCCCTTATCAAACAACACTTTAAAAGGTATAAATATCATATGTATGTATGTGTATGTACACATACATATATAATACATATAAATAGTATTTAAGAAAATATAGAGAGTTACCTGGATTGCTCAGTCAGTTAAGCACCCAGCTCTTGATTTCTGCTTAGGTCATGCTCTCATGGTGTGTGATTTCGAGGCTCCCATTGTGCTCTGTGCTGACAGTGTGGAGCCTGCTTAGGATTCTCTCTCTCTCTGTCCTTCTCTCTCTGCTCATGCTCTCTCTCTCTCCCTCTCTCCAAATAAATAAGTAAAAATAAACTTTAATTTTTTTAAATGTTTATTTTATTTTTATAAGAGAGTGAGACAGAGCACGAGCAGGGGAAGAGCAGATACAGACACTGATGTGGGGCTCAAACTCATGAACTGCAAGATCATGACCTGAGCCGAAGTCGGATGCTTAACTGACTGAGCCACCCAGGCACCCCTTTTTAAAAATTTTTAAATGTTTATTTTATTTTTGTGTGAGAGAAAAATAAACTTAAAAAAGAATTATAGATTGTTTTGAGTAAGCATAAGGCTGTACTGGATTTGTAATAAATGTATATGTATCTTATGTAATCCAGTTATGGTCACTTTATATATATTAGAGGATGATAGAGGAATATAATTTAGAGTCAGATATATCTGCTATAGAAAAATATATTTTCTTGGACTCCTACACCATTCACAAAAAATAACTTGAAATGGAACAAGTACTTAAATATAAGACCTGAAACCATGAAACTTGTGAAAGAAAACGGGAAAAATCTCCAACATTGCTCACAATAAGAATTTTGGGGATATGACAGAAAAGCAAAAGTAACAAAAGAATAAAAGTCAACAAGCAGCTACATCAGGCTAAAAAGTTTCTGCACAGTAGAAGAAACAGTCAACAAAATGAAAAGCCAACTTAGTGAATGGGAGAAAATATAAACCATTTATTTGATAAGAGATTAATATCCAAAATGTATAAGAAATTCCTACAACTCAATAGCAAAACAAAACACCCAAATAATCCAATTAATAATGAGCAAAAGATTTGAATAGACATTTTTTCAAAGAGGACATACACATGACCAACAGGTACATGAAAGGTATTCAACATCACTATCCTTGAGGAAATGTAAATCAAAACCACAGTGAAATGTCACCTCACACCTGTTAAATGGCTATTATCAAAAAGAAAAGAGAGGCGCCTGGGTGGCTTAGTTGGTTAAGTGTCTGACTCTTGATTTTGGCTCTGCTCTCACAGTTCCTGAGTTTAAGCCTTACATTGGGCTCTTGAGGAGACAGTGTGGAGCCTGCTTGGGATTCTCTCTCATCCTCTCTTTCCCTCTCTCCTGCTCACATGATCTCTCTCTCTCTCTCTCTCTCTCTCTCTCTCTCTCTTTCTCTCTGTCTCTCAAAATAAATAAGTAAACTTTAAAAAAAGAAAATACATGTGCAATGGAATATTATTAAGCCATAAAAAAGAAGAAAATCCTGCTATTTGGAACAATGTGGATGGTCTTTGAGGCAGTATGCTCTGTGCAATAAACCAAACACAGGCAAACACTGTATGATCTCACTTATATGTAGCATCTAAAAAAGCTAAACTCATAGCAGGGTAGGTTCGTAGTTGCTGTAGGGGTGAGAGTGGGAGGGAAATAAGTTGTTGGTCAAAGGGTACAAACTTGTAGTTTTAAGAGGAATAAGTTCTGGGGATCTAATGTGTAGCATGATGACTTATAGTTAGCAATGTTGTGTTGCATACTTAATGCAAGAGAAGTTGAAAGTTCCTATGGGAGTAAGTTTTAAATGTTTTCACCATATCAACAGTAACAAAATGGTAATTGTGTGAGATGAGGAGTAGGTCAACTAACCATATTGTGGTAACATTTCTCAATATGTGTGTGTCAAGTCATCACATTGTACACATTAAGCTTATACAACATTATGTGTTAATTTATATCTCATAAAGTTAGAAAAATAAGATAATCTCCTATATATGTATGTATGTCAGCTGAAATTTGAAAGATGAGCTAGCCGGATGCCATGCAATAGAGCTTTAATATTGTCACATCAGGTGATGTGATTAATATATTGGGTTCACGAGTCCTGCCCTGGCATATTCTTATATAATACAAAACAGGGAGACTATATCCACCAACACAGGTGGGTGCAGTAAAGTGCTGAATATGGACCAGTAATGGAAGTCTCAAGTTTTGCAATGGGAAAGCTTTTCATGCTCTGAGTGTGAGCTTTTCAGAGGTGCTACCTCTCATTTTAAAATCATTTAGAATAGCATGGAAGCCTATACCCTCTCTGAAACTTTTAATCCATTTATTATTTTTGGAAACTGAGACTATTTTGGGAGGAACCCAAATTTTGAGGTTACACTTAAACTCTTACCTCCTTCTGGAGGACTCCCTTGAATGCATATCTCAGAAATTGAATGATGTTACTTTCAAGAGCCTTATATTCAGTCTTCTTATGATAGTCATCTAAAATTCATGGGCTTATTTATTTATTTACTCATTAAGTCATTCAAAATGTTTGATTTTCAAGGATGTTATTAGCACTTGGGTGTGAGAGAAGGTGAATGATTTAGATCTTGTATAGAGGTTTGGCTCACCTTGCACCTTATTAGTCTCTGCTCCTTTTTGATTCATATTACAATAAGCTGTTTAAAGACTGCTGCTGTCTTTGTGAATAGAAAATTGACGTCATTTTGTTGTTGTTATTATTGTCGTTGTTGTTTTAAGGTATGATTTTGTCCTGGAGTTCCAACCATGAGTCAACTGAGTGGACCATCTGGGGATACCCTATGTCAATCATTGTACATAAATAAAAAGATCAAATTATGAGACCATAATACCTTGAGAATAATGTTTGTGTAGTTTTCAGATTCAAAGTAACTGGAAAGAAAACTTACTCTTTTTACTGGGAGAGTCATGGCGGAAATCCATATTCTTTTATACCAATTCTTTCCACAGATGAATTAAAACAATCTGAAAATTGTATTAATTGTGCTATAAAGTGTCCCAAGGCTTATAATCTTCATGCATATGTCTTAAATTTTTATTTTATTTTATTTTATTTTTATTTTTTTTTAGTTTGAGTCTCTCTCTCTTTTTTTTTTTTTTTACAAATAGTTTATTGTCAAATTAGTTTCCACATAACACCCAGTGCTCATCCCCACAAGTGCCCTCCTCCATGCCCACCCCTTCTCCCCCCCACTTTCACCAGTCCTCAGTTTTTGTCAGCATTCAAGAGTCTCTCATGGTTTGCCTCTCCCCCTTTCCCCCACCATTTCCACCCTTCTTCTCCCCCTTGGTCCTCTGTTAAGTTCCTCCTAATCCTCCTATACGTGCACACATATGATATTTGTCCTTCTCTGCCTGACTTATTTCGCTCAGCATAACACCCTCAAGGTCCATCCATGTTGCTACACATTGCCAGATTTCATTGTTTCTCATTGCCATGTAGTATTCCATGGTATAGATAAACCACATCTTCTTGATCCATTCATCTGTTGATGGACACTTAGGCTCTTTCCAGGTTTTAGCTACTGTGGAGAGTGCTGCTATGAACATTGGGGTCCATGTGCTCCTATGCATCAACATTTCTGTATCCCTTGGGTAAATTCCTGGCAGTGCTATTGCTGGGTCATAGGGGAGTTCTATTGTTAGTTTCCTGAGGAACCTCCACACTGTTTTCCAGAGGGGCTGTACCAGTTTACATTCCCACCAACAGTGTAGGAGGGTGCCCGTTTCTCCACATCCTCGCCAGCATCTAGAGTTCTCTGATTTGCTCATTTTAGCCACTCTGACTGGCGTGAGGTGGTATCTCAGTGTGGTTTTGATTTGTATTTCCCTGATGAGGAGGATGCTGAGCATCGTTTCATGTGTCTGTTGGCCATCTGGATGTCCTCTTTGGAGAAGTGTCTGTTCATATCTTCTGCCCATTTCTTCACTGGGTTGTTTGTTTTTCGGGCGTGTAGTTTGGTGAGTTCCTCGTAGATTCTGGATATAACCCTTTATCTGATATGTCATTTGCAACTATCTTTTCCCATTCCGTTGGTTGCCTATTAATTTTCTGGGTTGTTTCCTTGGCTGTGCAGAAGCTTTTAATCTTGAGGAGGTCCCAACAGTTTATTTTTGCTCTTGATTCCCTTGCTTTTGGGGATGTGTCAAGTAAGAAGTTGCTGCGGTGGAGGTCAAGGAGGTTGTTTCCTGCTTTCTCCTCTAGGGTGTTGATAGTTTCCTGTCTCACGTTCAGGTCCTTTATCCATTTTGAGTTTATTTTTGTGCATGGTGTGAGAAAATGATCTAGTTTCATTCTTCTGCATGTTGCTGTCCAGTTCTCCCAACACCATCTGTTAAAAAGGCTGTCTTTTTTCCATTGGATATTCTTTCCTGCTTTGTCAAAGATTAGTTGGCTGTATACTTTAGGGTCCACTTCTGAGTTCTCAATTCTGTTCCATTGGTCTATGTGTCTGTTTTTGTGCCAATAGCATACTGTCTTGATGATGACAGCTTTGTAGTAGAGGCTAAAGTCTGGGATGGTGATCCCTCCCGTTTTGGTTTTATTTTTCAGGATTACTTTGGCTATTCGGGGTCTTTTGTGGTTCCATACAAATTTTTGGATAGTTTGTTCTAGTTTTGAGAAGTATGCTGGTGCAATTTTGATTGGAATTGCATTGAATGTGTAGAGTGCCTTAGGTAGTAATGACATCTTAACTATATTTATTCTTCCTATCCATGAGCATGGAATGTTTTTCCATTTCTTTCTGTCTTCTTCAATTTCCTTCATAAGTTTTCTATAGTTTTCATCATACAGATCTCTTGTATCCTTGGTTAGGTTTATTCCGAGGTATTTTATGGTTTTTTGTGCAATTGTGAATGGGATCAGTTTCTTGATTTCTCTTTCTGTTGCTTCATTGTTGGTGTATAAAAATGCAACCGATTTCTGTACGTTGATTTTGTACCCTGCAACTTGGCTGAATTCTTGGATCAGTTCTAGTAGGCTTCTGGTGGAGTCTGTCGGGTTTTCTATGTAGAGTATCATGTCATCTGCGAAGAGTGAAAGTTTGACTTCCTCTTTGCCAGTTCTGATGCCTTTGGTTTCCTTTTGGTGTCTAATGGCTGATGCTAGGACTTCCAGCACTATGTTAAACAGCAGTGGTGAGAGTGGGCATCCCTGTCGTGTTCCTGATCTCAGGGGGAAAGCTCTGAGTTTTTCCCCGTTGAGGATGCTGTTAGCTGAAGGCTTCTCATAGATGGCTTTGATGATGTTTCAGTAGGTTCCTTCTATCCCAACTTTCTCGAGAGTCTTTATTAAGAAGGGATGCTGTATTTTGTCAAATGCTTTTTCTGCATCTATTGACAGGATCATATGGTTTTTATCTTTTCTTTTATTGATATGATGGATCACATTGATTGAATTGCGAATATTGAACCAGCCCTGTAACCCAGAAATGAATCCGACTTGATCTTGGTGGATGATTCTTTTTATATGCTGCTGGATTCGATTTGCAAGGATCTTGTTGAGAATTTTTGCATCCGTATTCATCAAGGATATTGGCCTGTAGTTCTCTTTTTTTGCTGGATCTCTGTCTGGCTTGGGAATCAGACTGATGCTGGCTTCATAAAATGAGTCCGGGAGTTTTCCTTCGCTTTCTATTTTTTGGAATAACTTGAGAAGAATTGGGATTAATTCTGTTTTAAATGTCTGGTAGAATTCCCCAGGGAAGCCATCAGGTCCAGGGCTCTTATTTGTTGGGAGATTTGTGATCACTGATTCAATTTCTTCACTCGTTATGGGTCTGTTCAGGTTTTCTATTTCTTCCCGTGTGAATTTTGGTAGTGAGTGTGTGTTTAGGAATTTGTCCATTTCTTCTAAGTTGTCCAATTTGTTGGCATATAATTTTTCATAGTATTCCCTGATAATTGCTTGTATTTCTGAGGGGTTGGTTGTAATAAGTCCATTTTCATTCATAATTTTGTCTATTTGGGTGCTCTCTCTTTTCTTTTGGATAAGTCTGGCTAGAGGTTTGTCAATTTTGTTACTTTTTCAAAAAACCAACTCTTGGTTTCATGGATCTGTTCAATTGTTCTTTGGTCTCTATGTTGTTTATTTCTGCTCTAATTTTTACTATTTCTCTTCTTCTACTGGGTTTAGGGCGTTCTTGTTGCTCTGCCTCTAGTTCCTTTAGGTGAGCTGTTAGATTTTGGACTTGTGCTTTTTCTAATCTCTTGAAAGAGGCCTGGAGAGCAATGTACTTTCCTCTTAGGACTGCCTTTGCCGCATCCCATAGATTTTGAATTGTTGTGTGTTCATTTTCATTTGTTTCCATATATTTTTTAATTGCATCTCTAATTGCCTGATTGGCCCATTCATTCTTTAGAAGGGTGTTCTTTAACCTCCATGTTTTTGGAAGTTTTCCAGACTGCTTCCTGTAATTGATTTCCAGTTTCAAAGCATTGTGATCTGACAGTGTGCATGGTATGATCTCTATTCTTTTATATTTATTGAGGGCTGCTTTATGTCCCAGTATGTGATCTATCTTGGAGAATGTGCCATGCACACTTGAGAAGAAAGTAAATTCCCTGGCCTCAGGATGTAAAGTTCTAAATATATCCTTCAGGTCCATCTGGTCCAATGTATCTTTCAAGTCCATTATTTCTTTAGTAATTTTCTGTCTGGTTGACCTATCCATTGCTGTAAGCGGAGTATTAAAGTCCCCTGCTATTAGCACATTCTTATCTAGAAGCTTGTTTCTGTTTGTGACTAATTGTTTTAGATATTTAGGTGCTCCCATATTCGGTGCGTAGACATTTATGATTGTTAGTTCTTCCTGATGGATGGACCCTATAATTATTATGTAGTGCCCTTCTTCATCTCTTGTGATTGTCTTTAATTTAAAGTCCAGTTTGTCTGATAGAAGTATCGCTACTCCGGCTTTCTTTTGATTTCCTGTAGCATGATATATATTTCTCCATCCCCTTACTTTTAATCTGAAGGTATCTTCCCGTCTAAAATGAGTTTCTTGTAGACAGCATATAGATGGATTTTGTTTTTTAATCCATTCTGCTACCCTATGTCTTTTGATTGGAGCATTCAGCCCATTTACATTCAGTGTTATTATTGAAATATGTGGGTTTAGAGTCTTTGTATCTTTTGTAGGGTTCATGTTTGTGGTGGTGTCTCTGGAATCTTTGTTCCTTGCAACCTTTCCTTCAGAGCATCCCCCTCAGGATTTCTTGTAGGGCTGGCTTCGTGGTGACACATTCTTTCAATTTCTGTTTGTTTGGAAAGGTTTTTATCTCTCCTTCTATTTTGAATGACAGGCTTGCTGGATAGAGGATTCTTGGCTGCATATTTTAACTGTTCATCACATTGAAGATCTCTTGCCATTTCTTTCTGGCCTGCCACGTTTCAGTAGATAGGTCTGTCACCACTCTGATGGGTTTCCCTTTGTATGTGAGGGCCCTTTTCTCCCTAGCTGCTTTGAAAATTCTCTCTTTGTCCTTGTATTTTGCCATTTTTACGATGATATGTTGTGCAGAAGATCGATTCAAGTTCCATCTGAGGGGAGTCCTCTGAGCCTCTTGTATTTCCACATTGACTTCCTTCCCCAGGTCGGGGAAGTTCTCTGCTATAATTTGTTCCAGGACTCCTTCAGCACCTTTCCCACTCTCTTCCTCTTCTGGGATTCCTATGATACGGATATTGTTGCGTTTTACTGTGTCGCTGAGGTCTGGAATTCTTCTTTCCTGTTCCTGGATCAGTTTTCTCTTTTTTTGTCAGCTTCTTGTTTTTCTATAATGGTGTCTTCTAAATCACTTATTCTCCTTTCTGCCTCTTCAATCCGTGCATTGGAGGCCTCTAATTTATTATGGATCTCATTGATCGCATTTTTTAATTCTTCATGCCTATTTTTATTTTCCATTCTGTCTGTAGCCATAGTTTCTTTGATGTCGCCTATGTTTTTTTCAAGCCCTGCAATTAATTTCACCATTATTATTCTAAAATCTTGTTCACTTATGCTGCTGATATCTGTTTTGAGCAGTTCATTAGCTGTCATTTCTTCTCGGAGTTTCTTTGGAGGAGAGCTCTTTCGTTTCGTCATTTTAGTTAGCTTTCTGGCTCTTGTTGGTTTTAAAGACCTGTTATGCTCTCTGTTTCTATGAGCACTGCTATATCCAAGAAGACTCTTTGACTTTCCAGGGCCTATCCTTTCAGAGATTGTTTTTTGAATGGTATCCCTCGGTCACTCTTGTTGGGACCTTAGTTATTTAATTTTCCTATTCGTGGTGATATTTGGGACTCTTCACCTTGTGTACTCTAGCTTGTTTCTTGACGTAGCCCTGGAAAAGAAAACAGACAGACAAACACACAGGGAGCAGGAGCACACAAATGCACAGGCTGATTCAACTAACATGCAAAGCGAGAGGGAAAACGAAAAAGTTAATAGAAAATACGGAGGAGGGAGGGCGAATAATAGGGAGCATAAAATACATAAAAGGGTCAAAAAGGGTAAAAGAAAAGGAAAAAAGAAGAAAACCAATGGACAAAGAACGGTTTAAAGCATATACCTGGATTTCCCAGCTACAGTTAAATAGCTGTGTGTATGCAGTGCTGGTTGAAGAGGATAGAGAAATAGAGAAAAGGCAGGGCGAGAAAAGGCAGATTTGGAAATAGAATGAACTGGCAGAAGGGATAAGAAGCTTTTTTCAAAGAGGTAAAGGGTAGAATATGGTTGGATAGGTGAGAGAAGGATGCTGGAATTATCCAGAGAAACTATATAGTCTAATTACTCCTGAGAGAAATAGCTGAAAAAGTCGGTAGGTGTAGAATTTACATTTACAGAATGGACTTGTTGTGATTGTTTAAGCAAGCTGGCGACCAGAGTTAATCAGGTCAGTGTTTTGGGGAAAAAAGCGAGAAAAGAGAAAGAAGAAGAAAAAAAGAGAAAAGAAAGGGAAAAAAAAGGAAAGAAGAAAAAAAAGGAAAAAAAACAAAAAAAGGGGAAAAAAAAAAGGGAGGAGGGCACCTCTCAGGCAGGGATGGCGTGGCGTGATCCGATGCCTCAGACGGGGGTTCTGCCTTGGCAATTGTGGGGAGGAGAGTGATGGTGCTCCAGTCCCTTCTTGAACCCCGCGCTGCAGCTCGCTTTTTTTTTTGGCGTGTCAACTCCCCGTTCCGGGGACGCAGCCGAAGTTGGTTGCACTCTTCAACCCAGGCCAGTTCCAATCTCCAAATCCCAGTCCGTGCCCCGCTGAAGTTGCCTTAGACACAGCTTCCCAGACAACCCCCTCGGGCTATTCC
The DNA here is from genome assembly GCA_017311185.1 of Proteles cristata cristata. Lineage (NCBI taxonomy): Eukaryota > Metazoa > Chordata > Mammalia > Carnivora > Hyaenidae > Proteles > Proteles cristata. The sequence continues at coordinate 158,292 of JAESUZ010003861.1, read as the reverse complement.
AGGCTCCCTGCTGAGCTCTGGGGGCGGAGTCAGGATCGCTGTTTCCTTTTCTGGGTCGGGCTGGCTTTCATGCGCGGGGGCTTGCCTGCCGGGTCCGCGTAGCCTGAGCCCGCTGGAGTGAGGAAAACCGGGTCCCTCTATAGCTCATCACCCGAAACACGAACTCACAGGCAAATTTCCCAGTTTTTAGCTCTTGCCTTCCCTCTCGAGTTCCAGCCAGCCAGGAGCGTGACGCCCGGTGTCAGCGCGGCTCTTTCAGGGGTCCCAGCTGCCCTGGAGCTACAATGGCGGCAGGCTCGCCACCGTGCTTTAAAACCCCACCTCCAGGAGCGGCACAAAGAAGCAGTTTGTGTGCTCAACCTCCCCCAGGACCAGTTGTCGCGAGAGGACCTGGTGTGCAGGTATTTGGCAAGTACTGTCTTTCTATGCACCGAGCGGAGATTTTTCTGTCTCGGACTCTCTCCTTTTCCCCTCTCACTCCCTGTAGAGGGTAGAGGGGGATCGCCTCCCACCCTGGAGGCTCCGATCCCGGCCCGATTTTACCTTCCCGGTTCGCACTCACGTTAGAAGGCTTTCTCAGTGGATTCTGCGTCCTTTTTTCTCCCAGTCTCTCAGGTTTTGTATGGTTTCCAATGGCTTCAGATCTTTTCTGTGTGATGTATGGGCGCGAGTGCAAGTACGGAGCTCCTTACTTCTCTGCCATCTTGCCCCCCCTCGCATATGTCTTAAATTTTTAAGTTAATTTGTCCACTATATGAGGTAAATAGTTACAGTCAGATTACATATTTAAAAATTCTAAATGCTTAATTAGTATTTAATATTTTTTTATTTTCAGAGTATTAATGTTATTTTCACTGTGGGTAGAAATAGAAAATACTCTAAAGCAAATGGAGGTTAAAAATACTGATTATCCCACCAGTCAGAGAGAAATTTTGTGTATTTTTTCTACCAATATATGTGGGAGTGTATTTATGAAAATAGATTATACTGTAATGGAGGCAATACTGCAGAGGGCTGCCAGTAAGATGAAATGAAAGCATATAGCAGAGTGCCTGGTACAACACAAGTGCTCAGTAATGTAGCTATATAAGGTAGTATTTACAGTTTTTAAACCTGCTTTTATCACTAGACTGCACATAATGAACATTTCTTGTGAGTGGATATTCTTTTACAACCTCTGTTTCTTTAAAATGATTGGACTGTATTCGCATGTACGGATGAGTCTAATTTTCTCTGTTTCTGGAAATATTCCTAATTTTTATTATAATAAACAAGAGTGAAGCACAACTCTTTGCTGTTTGTTGACCTTCTTAAAACACTCTGTAGTGGTACCTTCTTTAGTTATTTTTTATAACCTGACAACATGAATCTCTGATGTGTTGTAGCCTTCTTTAATTTAAAACTTTTTCATTTTAGTGTGTGTGTGGGGGCTTAGAGACTCATTTGACTGTCCAACTCAGGCTCCAGTTATCATCTCACAGTTTGTGGGTCTCTGCATTGGGGTCTCTGTTGTCAGCACAGAGCGAACTTCGGATTCTGTCTCTCTCTCTCTGCCCCTCCCCTCCCCTCCCTACTCTCTCTCTGTCTCTCTCTCAGAAATAAACATCTATCTATCTATCTATCTATCTATCTATCTATCTATCATATATCTATTTAAAAATAAATAAAAATTTACATTTCCCAATAAAACAAATACCTCACTTAAGTTTGTCTATCCTCCTCCTATCCTTTGTGCTATTATAGTCATATATTTTGTATCATAAAAAATATTGCTCTTCTATATGCCAGTTATAGATTTGTTACCTCTCAGCTCTAAATGTATCCTGTGTTGCCCAGCTTGGTGGTATAGAGCTGGACCTGAAAGGAGAAATGGCTGGCATTACAGGAGAGGACTGAAGGGGGCGCCGCAACAAGGGGCAAGGGAATGGGCTTATCTTCCTGGTTCCACTGTGCTTTTCCTTTGCCTCTGTTGGCAGCTTCCAGCAGCAGATGGGACAAAGTCCAATGACTCTCAAGCTTCAGATTTTCACCGGGGATTAAACTATTTCCTATTCACCAACCCCAGCCTACCGAATATGGACCAGCTCTGTCCTACGACACCCACTGAACTTTCTCATCTTTCAGTAGCCACAGAATTACCTCCTTTAGTGAGGTCTGAATCTCACTCAGCCTGGTGGTGGTGGTGACAAGCAGGGACAGGGGTCCTCCAAGTTGGTTATTTTCTTGGGTAGCCTTCCGTAGCCTTTGCAACAGAAGATTCTCCACTGGTTATTCCTAAATTGTTTAAAGCTCTCTTAACTCTTGTTAGTAGTTAGCCGTCTTTTAGAAATTAATTTTTATATTAATGTAAAGTAATATATTTGTGTTCAAATTATTGTTTTGTTTACTGACCTGAACCTAATTCATATGGTGATTTTAAACCGTTAATATTCATTTTTTCTTCATGTTATTTAAATTCCAGTTAGTTAACATGTAGTGTAATATTAGTTTCAGGTATAAAATTTAGTGATTCGTTCACTTCCATACAACACCTGGTGTTCCTCACAACAAGCACCCTCATTAATACCCATCACCCATTTAACCCATCCCTCCACCCACCTCCCCTGCTCTGGGAACCATCAGTTTGTTCTCTGCAGTTGAGAATCTGTTTCTTGGTTTGCTGTCTCTCTCTGTCTCTCTTTACTTCTATATTTATCATTCTGATCATTTTATTCTAAGCTGATATTTCATTTTCCACCAAGGGCATGCTTCTTCTTTGTGATTAAATCTGGTTAAGTATTTTGTGAAGTGCAAGTGTGAAGGGAAAAAGAGAGTTTTGTTGTGGTCTGAAACTTCTCTATTTCACTGTTTTCTTCAAATCATATTTCCAGTGGATATTCACTTTCAGATGAACAGATGTCTTTTCCTCTTTCAATACTTTAAATATTTCAATCTCTTATCTTCTAGCTGCCAAAATTGTTTGATATTCAGCCATCAGTGTATGACTTCAGTGAATGTAAGATGACATTTTGCTTCTGGATGCTTGGTAGAGTTTTATCTTTGTATGTGGTTCTTAGCAATTTGGCTATGAGTAGTTTCTTTGTACTTATCCTATGGCACTCACTGAGATTTTTGAATTTGTGGGTTGATTTATTGGATTATAATTTCAGACTTTTTTCTGTGCCATTCTCCTCATGTTCTTGGAGTCTAATTAATGTTTGTCTGATCTTTTAGTTGAGCCCCACCCACTCTTCTCCTCTATTCTTTCTTTTCCATTTATTTTTCTCTCTGTACTTCACTTTGGATATTTTCTATTGACATCCTGTTGAATTCACTAATCCTGCTTTCTCCTGTGTGTAGTCTATTGTTAAATCCATTCCATGAGATTACCATCAAACTTGAAAGAAGGTTCTTAGTATTTTTTTATTAAAGAATAATATACATACGGTGTACAATACAATGACTATTGGCAAACGTATATGCCTTGGTACAAAAACAGGTAAGATATAGCTAATTTTCATCATGTCAGAAATTTCCTTCACATCCACTCTCAGTTTGCAAACCTCCTAAGTAAGGATTGTTCCCATTTCTATAATCATAGATTGATTGAACTTCATATGAATATGAATTCACACAGTATGTACTCTTCTATGTCTACTTGCTTTCATTCAATGATTTTTTGAGATTTACTCATATGGTTACAGGTGGTAGTAGTTTATTACTTTGGTTCCTCCTCTAAGGTAAGATTGCATTGTATGAATATGTCAGAATTTGGTCATCTATTCTATTGTCTTGTAGATGGGCGTTTGAATTGTTTCCAGTTTATAGATGGTATGAATAAAACTGCTAATCAGATATTTTTGTACAAGTTTTTATCCTTGTGTATATATAAGTTTTCATTTATCTTGGAAAAATACTTATGGATGGACTAATTGGATCATATAGTAAATTTATAATTAAATTTATAAGAAAATTCCAATTTTCCAAGTTGGTTGAACCATTTAATACTCCCACAATAGTTAATGAGAGTTCCAGTGGCTCCGCATTTTCACCAACATTTGGTGTTGTCAGTCATTATATTTATTTTAACCATTCTAGGGAATACATAATGATATCACATTGTTATTTTAATTTAAATTTCCCTGCTGACTAGAATATTGAACACTTAGCTTATGCTTATTATTAGCTAGTCATTCATCTGCGTTTTAGAAGTTTCTAAAGGATTTTGGCCATTTTTATTGTCTTTTTGTTACTTATAAGAAATTGTTTACGTAGTGTAAATACAATTTTTTATATTATAAATATTTTATAATGTGTGAGTTTTTATTTTTTAATGATGTCTATTTATGGGGAGAAGTTTTAATTTTGATAAAGTCTAATTTATCCATACCTTTTTAATGGAATGTATATTCCTGTTTTCTCCAAATGCTTTATTGTTTTACTTTTATATTTGTGTCTGTAATCTATTTAAAATTAGTATTTTTGGTACGATATGAGGTATGGGTGAAAGTTTTTGCTTATTTTGTTAATGTTTTCTGATACATTTATTTAGTTTTTCTGGAATCATTTTAAAAAAATTATCTATTTCCTTGGCTCTTTGATGAAAAACGGTAGAAATTCTGGACACTGTTCTGATTCATTTAAGGAATATCAACATCTTTTTTTTTTCAAGATTAAAAGATTATTAATTTTCAGGTTTAAAAGTTTTCAAAATATGTATGTACAAGCTAAATAAACTACCTTCAGGGAATCAGTGTAGAACAGAATATATAAATACAGAAGGTCTGTTTTATAGAATACAAAAATGATAATGAAATCAAATACAAAGAAATACATTCAAGAAAGGTAAGCAAATTGGAGCATTTTAGCAAAAAATGTGTTAACTAAGATAGACTAGGACAAAACTGCTACACATCAGGGCAAACTTTATTTCTATGCCCCCCAGCTGACTGGCTTTCCTTATCTGTCTTGCGTTGCATACTTCTGAGGGACCAGCCTCTGGTAGAGCATCAGACATCTCCCTCTCATCAGTCTGCTGTTATTATATTTAAATGTGGAGGATATGTCTGCCATGCATGTATCATCATGGTGGGGTTGGGACATGAGCAGTTAAATAGAAGTGAGTCTTCCAATTCATAAATATATATCTACTCTTAAAATTTCACTGGTGTTGGGGCGTCTGGGTGGCTTAGTTGGTTGAGTGTCCGACTTTGGCTCACGTCATGATGTTGCGGTCCATGAGTCTGAGCCATGTATCAGGCTCTGTGCTGACGGCTCAGAGCCTGGAGCCTGCTTTGGATTCTGTCTCCCTCTCGCTCTGCCCCTCCCCCACATATGCTGTCTCTCTCTCAGAAATAAACAAGCATTAAAAAAAAAAAAGTTGGCGGGTGTTGCCTTATCTAGAAAAAATCCCCACAACCGTGTATCTGGTTTCCTGCTGGCTAAGGTGATCTTTATTTATGTCATCATATGTGGAAATCCTATATTTATTTAACTTACTGGAAATTCTATATTTATTCAGCTTACTGATTTATGGAAGTTATAATCATGGACCATGTATTATTTATTTCTATATCTTTTGTTCCTAGCTGAAAGAAGCTAGTCCAGAGAAGGCATTATATATATAATTATTAGACTTAAATTGTTTTGTTAAAGGTGATATTTTTAAAATATGCAACTAGACAACCTTAGTTTTTATAAACACTGTAAACATAAAATGGAACTTATTCTTTAATAATGATGACAACTTATAATCCTGGTTTGGGAGGAAGTTTAGATAATTACACATCTATTTTAAATACTAAGATCTGGGTAGTACTCTTCTGGGCTGAAAACATAAAGATAAGTGCAACAGGATCCGTAACCTTACAAACCTGTGATTAGTATGATTACTAATTTTGTTTAAGCAACAATCTTTCACATCTCTCAACATATTGAAATGCAAGAGTCATGCTCTTTATATTTGCTTCCAGTTTTCTTTGGTTTCTTTGAACCTTATAAGTCAGTTTTAACTATTTTTATGAAGATATAGATATCTATATGAATATACAGCATTAATCCATTAAAGGCTTCCAATGATCTTTATTTATTTATTTATTTTTTTACTCTTTTTGTATTTTTAGGATATGCAACTGGACCCTTTCACTTCTATTTCCATTCTTTTAGTACCATTCTCCCTTTTTAATTCTTCTGAATGAGCTTCATCTTATTCTCCCTTTCACTGACTAGTTCTTCAGTTGTATCTATTTGAGCTATACATCAAGTTTTCTATTTTTAACTGTGATATGTTCAAACTCAGAATCCCTAGTTGTTATATATTATTATTTTTGTTCCCTTTTCAAGTTTATAATATCCTCCTTTGACTATCGACCAACACTTAGCATGCTCATTTAAATGCTTGTTAAATCAGCTCCATTGTTTGGGTTTGCAGTTTGTTATCTTTCTCTTGTATTTGTTGAGCTCTCCAGGTCTCCTCCTGTTTTTCCTTGTGAGTTTATATTGCCTTTGAGGATTAGTCACCTTAATGGGGTTGTGTACTTAGGGTTGGAGCAAAAAAAAAAAAAAGTCTTTATCTTTGTAACTCTTGGTGACTTTAAGGGTAGGGGACATGCCAGAGAACCAAGGACCATCATGGTATAATTTGTACATTTACCCAGACACTGTTCTTTAAAAAAAAAAATGTTTATTTGAAAGAGAGAGAGAGAGAATGAGTTGGAGAGGTGCAGAGGGGCCGGGGAGGGGGGGCGGGGGCAGAGAATCTGAAGCAGGCTCTATGCTGACAGAGACCCATGTGGGACTAGAACTTAGGAATTCTGAGGTCATGGCTAGAACTGAAGTCCCACCCTTAGCTGCCTGAACCACCCAGGTGCTCCCCGACAGTGTCCATTTTAAAGAGATATTTCTTTCTCTTCACCTGTCTTGCCAGGACTATTTCTGCAAAGTGTGACGTGAGGGAAAGGAAAGGGCATGTACGCTACCAAATGTATGGGTATTACCATGCCAAATACCAAAATGTATGGCTATTTTAACGAAATTAATACTATCTAATCTCCTTCTACTCCAGGGTTTTCTGCCTTTTATTCTCTCTACCTCCATCTGCACTTCTTGACTCCTCCCCACCATCCATATATAGTCCTTTGCCCCTACAAATCCACCACCCCCTCTGTGACTTTTGTTGGGTGACAGATTTATTAATCTCTCTTTCTGGTACATTTTTATCTAAAAGGAGCCAGAGGACCATACCATTTTACCATCTTCTCAGAAACTACAACTTGGACTATTCAAGTCCCTCAGACGATAAGTGATGGAGGCATAGAAATTAATGCTGTAAATTATTCCCACCATTGTGTATCTCAGAAGTTAGATAGCATGCCAAAATTAAATGAGCAAATTTTTTTTTCCCTAGAGCTCTTTGAAGACAGATAATAGAAATATATTTTTCCTTGTATTTACCTGCATCAGAGTTTTACTTAGAATAGAGGATCTATAATTGTTGTTAAGTACCTGTGAATGAATTTCCATATAATAATGTTATTAAAGTTGAAATACTTATGATCAAATAGACTTGAGTAGGTAGAAAATCAAAACAAAATGCAGTATACTTTTTTGAGTGTTAATTCCAGAGTAACTCAAGTAATTGAAACTGTGTTAATAAACCATCACCCTGTGACTATCTGCACTATACATCCTTTATTCTTTACCACAGTGTATAGCCAAGAGTTCAGTATGTACCACACACACAAAAACTGATGTTTTAATGGTTTCTTAAATATTGTTTTTGTACTTACCAATCTGATATGATTCTGCAAGTCTTTGTAGGTTAATATAAAAAGAAGGAAGAAGCACAAGATGTGAGAATTTCTATAAATTTGGTGAACCCTTTTGAAAAGAAATACAATCTGAGAGTGATTTTATTTTATTTTCTCCAATTCTATCTAGTTAAGAAAGGAGGTGGGAATTCAATGAGAAGAGATCGCATTCACCCATCCATTTAAAATCAGTGCTTTATTTCCACGGGCTAAAAGAGTTACAGTTGCACTGTTCATTACTTTGGAAGTGTCACATTTCCTAGTATGACAAGATGTATTATGGATGGGGGTTTTTACAGATGTGGAGAAATCACTTTCCAAGTTTTTTTATTTGAATTTCTCCTCTTATGCTTCTTTGTACTTTAGCGGCCAACCTTGGGATAATGGGATTGCTTTATGTCTTCCACATCAGGCTCTGGATGAGTGCACAGAGGCCAGTGGCAAGAGAAATAAGATGGCTGTAAAAATGCAAACATTGGAAGTTAAAAAAGGTGCACCCAATAACTTGCCCTTAAATTTAAAGGGAACTAAATGAGGAACTTCTGGACAATTTATCTTGCTGTTTACTGATAACAAGTCACTTTGTTTTTATGTGCTCAGTCTAGTATTCCATAATTTATTTGAAAGAAGATGAGAAATAATGTAGATAAATGATGAAGTGTCAGGGTCTGACGCTCTTAAATGAAGCTATTATGGTCAAAGAGAAAACGTAAAACCTGCGGCTCATTATGAGAGTGTTCTACTTGTCAGTTAAGTGAAAAGGCCTGGAATGATTTCCAGTTTATTTGTCATTGCAGTTATTAAAGCTGTCTTTTTGGTGCCATGAAAATGAATTGAAGACTTTATTCGAAGTAAATTTGTACTAAAGCTTTCAGATGTATCTTATGTGAGCTCAGTGAGGCAGGGAAGCAGCTTAAAAGCTGAAATATTACAAGGAGACAACTACCAAAGTCTTTGAAACATACCAGGATATATAAATGGCAAGAAAGAAAGTGTTTTCTTGACTAAGGAACAAACTTTTTGATTGATACAATAGAATAAGGTTGGCAATGGGATATAGAACTTGCTGATTGTTGGGATATATTTTATTCAATGAGGAGCAAATTGCCTACATTTTTGTGTAACACTTCTACCAGAGTATCTTTCATGAGTGATTTCCAAGAAAAATAAAAGGATGTATCATTTTAAATAATGACTACTTATAAAAATGTAATGACAAATAACAGAACAGGTACATCAGAAAAACCCAGAAAGGTTTATTTCTTGAATAACAGTAACTGCTTGGCTATAATAACAACCTCTTATAAAGCTTCCCAGGTAAGAAGTTCAGAACCTGAGTTGCAAAATCTGTTTTCCTAATTGAATTATTGGACTGCAAAAGGTTGCATGTTAGTACAAGGAGTAAATTTGTTATTGACCTTTTTATCTCACATGGGTCTTCTTAAAATACTTTACATCCTTGCTGAGGTATGAGAATAACTTACACTTTATTTCATGTTAGAAGGTCAGATCAGATGGACTGTTGATGCAGTTGAGGTGTTTTTTTCTTTAAGCATTGAAAAAAAAAATTACCCTTTTGTGCTTTTGTATTCCATAATCAAGAAGGAAGCCTTTGGTGTTTCCTTGTACTAGTCTGGCAGTTAAAAATACTTTTTGCATAGTTTAGCTGTGCCACTTTGATGAGTGGCAATTAATAGATACAGATAAAGGACAATTGAAAGACTTTATCTGCATCCGTTTCCACCCCATTGCATGAAATAAGTAGACTCACTAAACTGAATGTTTTATTCCAAGCCTAAGAAATCTCCCATCATGTCTTTGAACTCTTTATTGTGGATGTTACAAATGTTGGACACATCTTCAGGGTCAGTTTAAAAGCAAAATGGATTCTACATCCCCCTCAGAGGTAATCCCTCTCAGAGGTAATCTTTCAGTGTTTCTATAAGATTTTTATAGCCTTTTTCAGTGATACTGTCAAAGTAAAAGATCTAGCAGTCTCTTTATTATATGCCTTATTTTCAGGCATTTAAATGTGCAACAAAACCTTCCTTTGAAATAGAATTCAGTGTTATATTTGGAACATTGCAAATATTTCTGTAACTTTTATATGCTAATAATTACAAGTCCCAGTGACTTAAAAATAAATGCTTTACAAACTCATAACTATGATGTGACAGTGGTAAAAGCTATATCATAGTAATTGCCAGTTAAAGGTGTAGAGTTTTGATTAGATTTAGACTGATTCAGATTCAAACTGTTTAAATAAATGCCCAGTAAGACTTTAAACAAACAAAATGGTCAAAATCTTTGGATAAGCCATTATTTGGGGGGAATATTTTTATAATTAACACATTAATGTTTGTGCATATTGATCCTCCTTTTGTATGTGGATACACTCTTATGTAGATATAGAAGGTCCCTATGTTTTTTAACATACTCAAGTTTTTATCTCAGGTTGCTATATTTACTTTGGCTGGTCAACCAAATATATTTTACACCATTGTATTTATTTCATAAACAGATATCAAATACTAAATTAGTTGAATTATAAAATGAACAGTTCCTCTTTTTCTTGAGATCATGGTATAGAGGAGGCAGAATCATATAATAAGATATATAATTTATATATTTATATATAACTTATAGACTATAATTTATATAATTTATATTTATGCAAAATTAAGGACAATTAAACAGATTCAGAGGCATCTCATTCAGCCTAGCTTCATAGGTAAGCAAAGCTTCATAGTGGAGAAGATTCCTGACTTTGAGTATTGAAGAGACAGAAAAGTTGATCCACGAGGACTAGGCAGAAAGTGTCTTACGCTCTTGGTTATACGGCAACAGTCCAGATGGCTGATTTCTTGCTGCCATAATACTAGGCTAGATTTCTTTGGTTAAAAAACCATTGGGATTTTCCTCCCCTGAAAAATACCTGAAGTCAGTGTGACACTCTGTCCGTTTTAACCACAGGGAGTTCAAAATCTATTAGGTTCACTACTGGGGACTAGATCCAGTTGACTTTACTATAAATGTTTATAGACTAAAATCATACTCTCCCATTTTATTTTTATAAATATGCATTCACAATGTCTAGAGTTTAATCAACATGTGTTTATTAAATATTAACAATGGAAAACAATAAGAAATTTGTGAGTATACATAATCTTTTCCTACATAAATTTATACTCAACAAACTTAGAAATGAAAAAGTACTATTTTTTAAATGTTTCAGTTGCTTTTCCTAAATTTCCAATTTTCCACTTTTCTCTAAAAGCATAGAAAGTAATCTTTAAATTAAAGACAATTCATTTGGTATTGTAGTTCTTATTAAGGATTAAATTTTCAGATTAGATTCTGTATTCTAATATACTGATAAATGATATCAATAAATACATGTTCATTGATTATGTTTAAATATCATTTTCAAGAAGGCAATTTATGCCTGTGAGACAAATATTATGTGAACAATTTTTTCAAAGACTCTATATAACCCATTATAATGACTGAGCCAGCAAGTTTAACTCAGTTCAAAGGTCATTTGATAACATAGATAGAGAGGCAATTTCAAAAAGAAGTATTAGGATAAGATTCTTGGATAGATATAAAGCTGTTTTTTTCAAAGCAATAAATTTAACTTTTGGGGTTATCTCTTCCACTGGACAAAAATTATTTGCATCCCTACCTTGCATAGATTTATAAATTAACTTCGTTTCCTACAGAGTTGTAAAATGGAGAAGTAAATATAAAATCAAGCAACAAAAGAATACCAGTTATCTATTAGTTGTTTTCAAACTTTAGCTCATTTTTCTGAGAGTCGTATGTAATCTTTGTGATCTTTTTTCTTCAAAAACATTACTCTAAAGTAAAGTTACTACAATAGCATGTCCTTGAGGCTTGGTTAGACGAGTGAGGCATTTCCATAGTGTACCACAGTAGAGAGTTTTGTTTGCATTCATATTAGGACAGCTACTTAAAATTATTGCTTTAGTCAGTTACACTAATCCTATTAAAAGGGAAGTTAAAACTTAAATCTTAGTGATGCTTATCTTAAAGAGATTTATGATTAAAGGAACAAGGAATTCCCTCATAATAAGGGAATGTATAACAAGTTTTTAATATCACATACTTGTTGCGTTTTTAATTCCGTACCCCCAAAATCCCTGTGTCAAAATATTAACCCCTGATATGACTATATTTTGAGATAAAGTCCTTAAGTAATAATTAGACAAGGTAAGTCATGTGTATGGAGCCCTAATCTGAAAGGAGCAGTGTCCTTTTAAGAAGAGGTGGAGACATCAGGGATGTATGTGGACAGAAGAATGATCATGTGGGGACACAGTGAGAAGGCAGCCAGCTGTAAGCCAAGGGGAGAAACTTCAGAGAAACCAACCCTCCCAGCATCATGATCTTGAAATTCCAGCCTCCAGAATTGTGAGAAGATACATTTTTCATCCATCCAGTCTGTAGTATTTTCTTATGGCATCCTCACCGGACTACTTTGCTTTTATTCACTAGAATGTTTATGTGGTATTAAATATAACCTATCTTCTATGAGAACAGAAAGTAGTATTTTATAAATTGATATAAATTCAAATCCAGTTGCTCATAATCACTTCAACGTGCAGATAGGTTGTAAGAAGCTGGAAAAAAATAAAGAAAACTATGTATACAATAGCACCAAAATATTTACCGTAAACTGTCTTAAACTCTTAGCGCATGCCTTTGCCCTTCCCAGAATGTCTCTTCTATTTTTTTAAATCAATTCATCCCCCCTTTCTCACTTCTCGGTATGCATTTTCTCCATTCCCTCGACTGAGGCAAGGATAAATTTCTTGTTCATTTCAATTACTTCTCAGAGAAAATACCACTAGTTTTAAAGTACCTGACTCCATTAGACAGCTGGTCTTGTTTCTTAATCCAGTTTGCATTGCTTCTGGCTAGGTCTATTCGCCAAAAGGTGTTGAAGCAAAAGGACAATTTGAGTCACAGTTTTGTCTTACTAAGGCTTTGTTCAGCAATAGCTGTTTGTATTTCGACATCAAGCTTAGAAATAGACTAAATATGACAAGCATGCAACAGCCACTCTCTAGTCTTGAATACTGTTGACAAAGCCAGATCTTGGCTTTTGGTCAGCGATATTTTGTTTTTCCCTTTATGCATGGTAGACTAATGTTGACGAAAAGAACACAAGTAAATATGACCAAACATTTACACATTTTATTCTATTAATACTTTCAGAAAAATATTAAAAATTCTTACTGAATTCCTGATATTTTTGATATACTACATGGGAACTGGAGACCCTGGTATTTCTCCTTATCTTTGCTTTCCTTCTCTGTATTCTTTCTTACTTCCCTTTCTAATTCCCATGCCACTTTCATTTTTAAAATTAAATAATTCCTCCCACTCATTGGCAGTTTATGATATCAGAGCTCTTCTGTCAGCTTTACCATATGATAAAAACATAAACCTGGTTGTAAAAATCTTGTATAGAAGCAGTGTAAACTGTTTTTTGTGGCCCAGAAAAGGAGACTCAGCCACCACAATAGCTGCCGCCTGTTACATGGAATAAAACATGGGCAATATGTTTGTTCCCTTAGCTTGTTTCTTGGAGCCTCACCTCTACTTCTAAATTATCAAGAGTAAGCCACCTGCAAATTAAGTTACCTATTCCAATAGATGGGAATAGCAAATTTTTTTGGTATGTTTATCTTTCCTTTGAATAGATAACATCAACTTTCAATCTTAATTACACTGATCTTATTGAGGTGGTGAGAATATCATTTTCATGGCCCCATATGTTGGATTCGTATAGTGAGCCTGGGGGAATTCAAATGAGTTCTTCAAGATCACCCTAGAGCCTTTGGAGGAGTCTTGATCCCAGAACAATGATTCTTTCATTTTGCCACATGGATGTAGAAAACCCATACCTGATCTCAAGTACATTTTTCTAAATAAAGGGTAATCAACAGTCAGACATGTGGTAAATATATTAGGCTGCTGCTGTTACTCTGGTGTGCTATTATTTGGGGCCTATGAATAGGAAATGTAAAGTAATCTCACAAGGAATTTGATTCTAATGTTTTTTCAAAGAATAAAAGCTTTTCTTTGAAAGAAGTTAGGATGACAAAAACCTAAGATTATTAGAAACCTGGTAGTAGATCTTTCCTTGGCAAGATTAGGTTGAGTTATTACCAGTAAGTGGTAAGCAGGGTTCATTCATTTTCCTTTTGTAAGATGAACTTCAAAGAAACAGTTGCCAAAGGCTTTGTGGCAGATCATTCAGTCACAATGCATTGGATTAAAGAAATGCAGTACCTTCTAGCCTTTCCACATAGTATCCTAAAACTAGTCCCTCTACCTGGACTAAACCTCAGATGTTTTGACTTTTAAAATTCTAATGTAGCCACATGTTGGTGGAGAAATTTAAAGCTTCTTTTTCATCATTGTGCTAGGCTGCTTTCCAAGAAACCACCAGGCATTAAAATGCCACTTCTATCCATAATATCAAAATTCTTAATATATTATTCAATTTATACATAGCCGTATCAAACATTTTCTTCCCTGGAGTGATTACCTTATGGACTATGTGTGAAACCTGTCTTTTTATTTCTAAATACCACTGTTAGTAACTTGATTTAAGAAACCAGAATAATAAAGGTTCAAGAAATAGGCTCAAAGATAAATGGTTTCTACTCTTTCTGGCTTCCTTATGAATAAAGTATTTTTCTACCATATAGATTCTATGTGCTTCTTACAGAAAGAAATTGTCTCCCTCATGACAGATGTTCTCCCTTAAAGTAACTTTGTTAACCAGATCCCAAAGGTATCATTTGACCTCCTTATGATTGCACTATTTTTTCTCATTTCCTAATGGGGTAGTGTATTCTTTACTTTTCTTTACTTTGGTTTTTCATAAACAAAATATGTTTCATCATATATCATTGAAAATGAAATGAAGAATTTAGGGATGATAAAATCACTTTCAAAAGACAGCTTTATTTTGATGTTAGTGTGAGAAATCTAGCAGGGAAAACAAAACTTGCACACCTGTTTTAAACTTAAGATACACAGAAGAATGAAGCAAGCAAAAATGGGATTCTTCAAATATGTTTTAACAGAGTGAATATTTAGATTAAATTCATGTAATAGAACTTGATGCACCTCATGCTCATAGCTTTTCCATATTTCATTCACGTGATTTTGGTCCTAGGCTGTTTACATATAGCGAAATGGGTTTTTTTGTTCATTTATGGAAAGGAATTTGATAAATTTTTTTCTCTTAAAATTTGTTGTAGAGACCATATATATTCCTTATTTTGAAGTCAAGATTTTAACGTCAGTTTTTTTTTTTTAAATGATGCTGACTCCAGTGGATGGAGTGTTATATATATATATATATAACTGTTATATATATATATAAATATATATTATATTTTTATAAATATATATATAACAGTTATATATATATAAATATATATATATATATATTTAACAGTTATTTATTCTTGAGAGACACAGAGAGACACAGAGCATGAGTAGGGGAGGGATAGAGAGAGAGGGAGACACAGAATCTGAAGCCGGCTCCAGGCTCCGAGCTGTCCTCACAGAGCCCTATAGGGGGCTTGAATTTACAATCCACGAGATCATGACCTGAGCTGACATCAGACGCTTAACCAACTGAGCCACCCAGGCGCCCCAGTTTCATAGAATTCTAAGTAACTGGATACACAGCTAAAAACCACAAAAAACCCACCACTGCAGCCAACTTGTAGAATGCAAGAATTAGGTGAAAAACCAAGTACCCAGATCCAGGAAACTCAGGTAGAAACTTTCACAGATATTCTGTAAAAATTTTGTAGTAAAATTAACACAGTTTTAAAGATTTTTAGAGGGGTGCCTGGGTGGCTCAGTTGGTTAAGTGTCTAACTTCAGCTCTGATCATGCACTCGCAGTTTGTGGGTTCAAGCCCCGTCTTGGGGTCTGTGCTGACAGCTCAGAGCCTGGAGCCTGCTTTGAATTCTGTGTCTGTCTCCCTCTCTCTCTGCCCCTCCCCTGCTCACACTCTGTCTCTGTCTCTCTCAAAAAGAAATAAACATTAAAATTTTTTTAAAGATTTTTAGAAACTTGGCTCCTTATTTACAAATGTCCCAATTTCTAATGACACAGAGATCAGCATGGCCCCTGCACAAGGATGACCTACCAGTTCATGAAATGTTCTATATTTTTCTGAGATGATAGACTTTCTACTGTCATCTGTACGCAGAGGGATGCTGAGCTCATTAGAAGAAGCAGAAAAATACAGATGAGAAGGAGAAACCCAGGTAGCTTTGTGGCTGTATGTCCAGACCTCTTGCCCTTAGCCTGTGTCACACCATGCTGGTGTGACCTCCCCTAGGACTCACACGTGCCACCACCCATGACATCCCCTTTCCCTGAATCTCAGTGCTTCCTTTTCCTCAGCCTCTCCTCCTGGGTCACTCCTAGAGTGTGGGGGTTCTTCCTAGTGTTTGGTAGTCCTGTGGGGCTCATTCCAAAGTATTCAAAGTAGCTTTGTCATAAACACACAAAAATATACAAATTTCCAATTTCTGAGGGGGAAAATCTTATATTTTGCTTGACTGTTGTGCCTATTTAAGCATGAGAGACAAGTTTCTGCCTTATAGTTACACCTATGTGCTAGTGAGGGTAGGGGAGTTTTAAAAACAGAAATACCCAGAGAAGGGGGTTAATCAGTGTGAGCTTGGAAGCCCTTCCAAATGCTGAATAAATCAAATGCAAACAAGCCGCATTAAAGATTATGGTGGATATTCAGAAGTATGAGATCATATGGGCATGAGACCCTGTCTTTGAAGAGATTATAATCTATTATGGTAGCATAATAAAAAGATTGATGGAAAATAAGAACAAATTATTTCAATAATCACTTAATAAAATAATAAATACCCCAAAGTCGAACATACTTCATTGCTCTATAAATTGTGCAGAGAGCAAGAGAGAACAGGTCAGAAAGATTACTAGAAAGTAGAAGGACTAATGGAAGTTGTGTCATTGTCAAAGGATATACATTGTTGTTTTAAAGCTGAGTCCTCCAACAGGCAGAAATTTGTTCAGAAAACATTTTATTTATCGATTTCCTTCATTATGTTTTTAACTGAAGTACAATTGACAACTTTAGTTTCAGTCGTACAGCATAGTGATTCTACAATTGTATACATTGCTAAATGCTCACCGTAGTAAGTGTAGTTACTGTCTGTTACCATACAAAGTGATTATGGTATTATTGACTGTATCGGCTATGTTGGTCTTTTTATCCCTGTCACTTTTTTATTTTATAATGGAAAATTTATACCTCTTAATCCCCTTCACCTACTTCACCAATTTCATCACCTCCCTCCCCTCTGGCAACCTCTAGTTTCTTCTCTATATTGATGAGTCTGTTTTTCTTTTTCGTTGCTGTTTATTTTGTTTGAGACCACATATAAGTGAAGTCATATGGTATCTGTCTTTCTCTGTCTGACTTACTTCACTTAGCAGAATACCCTCTGGGTTCATCCATGTCGCAAATGGCAAGATTTCATTTCTTTTAAGGCTGAATAATAGTCCATTGTGTATGTATAGTATATTTTGTTTATTCTTCTATCAATGGTTACATCTACATCATCGCTATTGTAAATATCACTGTGATAAGCATAAGGGTGCATATATCTTTCCACATGAGGTGTTATTTTTGTTTTTGTTTTTTTTTGTTTTTCTGGTAAATACCCAGAAATGGAATTACTAGATCAGATGGTACTTCCATTTTTAGTTTTTTGAGGAAACTCCCTAATATTTTCCAATTTATATTTCCACCAACAGTGCACTAAAGGTTCTCTTTTCTCCACATCCTTGGTAACACTTGTTATTTCTTGTCTTTTTGATACTAGTCATTCTGACTTGTGTGAGGTAGTATTTCATTGTGGTTTTGACTTGTGTTTTAGATAGAAGGCATGCACTGGTGGAATATGTATTATTCCTTTTGTTTCATAAAAACAATAAAAATTTGTGTGGCAGTTACCAGGCCAGGAGACTTTATACTATACCCATTTATGAATAGCTTCTTTGGGGAGTAATATTTTCCTCTACTTCTCTTGGTTCTCTGGCTAATCTAATAATCAAATTAACATAGGACAGATTAATAGGATAAAAACAAATTTAAATACATTCTTTCGGGACCCCACAGAGACAATGAGACCCAAAGTCATTTTGAGCAGTTGAAGTTTATATGCCATCCTGAGCTAAAATATGGGATAGAGGCCTGGGGCTTCAAAAAGGAGGAAGGTAATTCAAAGGACAATAGAAGGAACAGATGTTTGGTAATTAGATGTTTGCCATACCATACAAATAGTTCTTTCAGATCTCCTCTCTCTCTTTATCTCTCTCTGAGCAAGTCTTCCTACCTAAATTCCTTTAAATACCTAAGGGAAGTGTAAAATTTTTTCTTGCATCAGCTGGGTCTTGATTGCTTTCAACTCAGATAATTCACAACCCAGAGTGGGATAATTTGGGATCATACATTTTTGCTGCTCTTCAGCTTATGGATTTTATTGTAAATGATCTTCCAAGTTGGGTAAAGCTGCATCTGTGTGTTTGATTTAAAAGACTATGATATTTAAAAAAAAAGTAGGTTCAGGAAAATTGTCTTAGTGCCTTAAGATTCTGTAATAAAAATATCCTTAATTTCATGTATGAACTGTTTCTTCATTGGTCATTAAAAATAAAATGGGAATTGGATATTGATTATAGGAATTTGATCATTTAGAAAAACACTGGCTTTAATTTTTTAAATTATGTTTATTTTGTGATAGAGATGTTTTCTCTCAACGTTTGTCACTTTGCCATGTAGATAGTATATAAATAATGTACAAGTACATTAGTTCAAGTACATTGTACATGATTTCTTTGTGTATCTGTGTGTATTTTTCAGTATAATAAGGGTCTCTTCATATTGGTTGATGTTGCATCATATGTGCTATTTCCTGAAATATTTACTTACAAATAAAATGATGACAGAGTTAGCTAACATTTTTTCAGGGAGTATAATCATGTTTATACAAGGACTAAAAATTCTATTCTGATATAACAACTTTGTATTGACCCTGTGCTAAGCTGTACCCATAAATAATAAAGCCTCCATAGTTCTGGAATTACATATATATGTAGAAACTTATTAACAGTTGAAAAAAAATATTGTGTGCCCTCTGACAAAAAGTTTTAACTACTACTCTGAAAAGTACCTTTACTGGCTTAAATCAACTATGAATGTTAAAAATATTGATACATCTTAGCATCAAACAAAAAGATAACACACTAGTAAAGTATTTTAAAAACATGCATTTGTTCTAAAAATAAAAAAAAAACAGCACATGTTTTAACAGTTTAAGAAGTGTACTAATAAAGGGCTTATAAAAACTACTTTTGCTAAAACAAAGCCTATTGAATTTCCAAAGAAGTGTATTATAACATGTTTACATTTTTTGGAATTTTTGGTATGAGACAGGAATGATGGGCAACAAAGGGTGTAGAGTGGGCATATTTCTAAGTCTAAAGTAGCATCCTTAAGAAATAGTCAAGATGACCCATGATGGGTAGCATCCTATGGTAGCAGTCTAGAGGTGTTGCACGGATTTTTCCAGTCAGGTAGACAAATACCTTGACATGCTATCTTCTCCTTTCTAACAAAACCCTTCATTCTACCTATCATTTGGTCATTTAAATAATTTAGAAATAAATATTATCTAATGTAACTGAACATGTTCTTTTTATAGATATAACCTGTTCTCTGGGGGGAAAATATTTCAAAGTTTTTTATTGTGGTAGAGCAAGCAGATGACTAAGTTCTGCCTCATCCCCTGAAAAACATGCTCTAATGTTATACTTGAAGGCAATTACAAGGTTTCATCAGCCTTATCACTGAGACATTTTCTATAAAGTCAAATCTGTAGTCCCTTTACTGCAGTGAGTCATCAAATACTTAAACTATTACATTACTGCATGATTTTCCCCCCTGAATAAATTACCTAATGTTCATTGTCATTCTTCAAAAGCAACACAGGCCCTGAGCACAACTCTAAGCTAGGTAAGGTTTACCCTGGGGCTGTCAGCCTTCTGATTCCACATCCTGTCCTCTACTTCTGGACACATCTTTCTGTTTGAGGTCACATTAGTGTCCTCCTGACAGCTCCCTGTGGAGACTGTTCTCAAGGAAGGATAGAAATCTCTTCCTTAGGACAGTAAGTAACTGTTAGCAATTTTAAGTATTGTCTTCCTGGCAATGATTATATATATAGTATAATAGAGATCAAAACCTTGAGTATAAACTCGGATCTAACACTTTAAAGAATATAGTGTAATAATGTAATCAGGCATTTCTTCGGTGGGGGAAAAATACACACAATTTTCCACAAGATTTTAGGGAAAGACTGTATCTAGGAAAGCTATCCAAGGAATACATGTTAAAACCATACAATGGAATGTATTTCATGTTAGGATATAATTTTGGGTTATCAGTAAGAAGGATTTTTTTTAGATTTAGAATTTTCCCTTCACCTATACACATAAGGCCAACCTGATTTAAAGCACTCTCTTTTCTAAATATTCAATATATATACTTAAGTCTTAAAACTCTTTTTCATTTACTTGTAATCTTTCATTATGTGTAGTACTCCAAGATGCTTAGCACATTCTTAGAAGGTGCCAACTGACCCAAATTAGAATGCTATAATTTCAGGGGTACCTGACAGGCTGTTCATGAGTTCAAGCCCCAAATTGGTCTTTGTACTGATGGTGGGAGTCAGCTTGGGATTCTCTCTCTCTCCCTCTCTCTGCCCCTCCCCCTCTTGTGCATGTGCTCCTTCTCTCAAAATAAATAAAAAACTTTAAATAAAATAAACAAACATACAAAAAACTGTTACATTTCAGCTTTAAGTCACTGTGTCCTTTTTAAGTACAAAATAATTAAATGAAATGTCTTGCATTTTCTGAAAACCATGTAAATGTCATTTTTAATTTTTTTAAGCAGAAAAATTTTAATCTATCCATATATATGTCTAGTTGTATAGAATACATTACCAACGTTGTGAAGCTCTATGTTGAAAAGAATATGCTCTCTTTATTGCCAAGTATGAACTACATAAAAGCTTTAAATCAGTGAATAAAACTGAAGGTCCAGTGTTTCCTAGCATTGAATTTTCACTTCTTAGTCACTTTGTATCAGGAATGACTTCAGTATATTTACCAGCATGTCAACAGTAAGATTTTCTGAAGATGTTTCTATGTATAATTAATAATGCAATCAGTAAAAAATAATCTCCAGGGAACTCACAATTCTAAAGTTATACATGAATTAAAGATAAAATCTGATATTGTACTGCTCTTTTTTCCAGTCTCATCTATCTATAATTCCGATTGCCTAACTAAACTTAAATACAAATATGAGAGTGAGAGTATTTGCAAAGTACTAAGCTGACAAATATAGAGTGCTGGCTATTATTTCTGTTTGGAAGTCCGGGATCTGAGCTATTCATTTTGTAGTCTGACAGTCATCACTACAATTCCTTGAATTCCCAAAGCTTTTCATACAGCTTCCTCAAGGACGGCTATCATGTCTTAGCTACTGCAATGACAGATGGGATATAATGTGTCATGTGATGGATAACTCTGGAGCCATAGTACTTAATCCTTCTAATACTAATAGCTGCATTATCATAGAGATTTATGGGAATGTCAGTTTCAAGTTCCCAGTTCCATTCATGGGTTTTTAAAACTTCAGCTGCAAAAAACATGCATCCATCCCATTAATTCTAATTATCATGGTTCATCTTCTCAGCAGTTTTGCACTCCGGAACCTTTCAGTGCAAATTAACGTACCAAAAAAGTGTATTAATTAATATTTGTAGCTTTTAATTTCTGCAAGAGTGTTGTCTGGAAGCAGCTGGCAGTACAGGGCCGCTGCTATTGAATCTTTGCCAAACAAGTGCAGATGTAATTTTGTTATCTCTTGCTTAGTCATTTACGCAAATTAATTTGAACAATTAGCCTTTTACTGGTCCTTCATGAATCATGCAAAAGGGATCTGCCAAAAATTGCTAGTTGACAGAAAAGAATTGGTTAATGCTGTGCATTTTCTAGGAAGGTAATGCGGAGTGAAACTCAACACTGTTTTAGACTGTAGACAATTGCTTAAATATTCTATTGTAAGATTTACTTAGCACTGTAAAACTTGAGAATCCCCTAATGAAGAGTAAACTTGCATATAGTGAAGGTTTATTTGATAGCACTCAAATATTTCCTGAAATATCCAACTTGAATATGCCTTAATCAAGTATAGAGGCAAAATGAGAAATGAGTTTTCGTTATGAAATAGAAATTAATTAACCAATTTTTACTGCTTTCCAGGTCACAGATGCTCACTTCTGTTTACTCAATATTTGTTGATGTCTTTATGTAATTATTATTATATACGTAGATTTAAAACACATGTGTAGCCTCATTTAATAGCTTCTAATAATCCTCTAAGCTTCTAAGAAGTTAGAGATGGAGAGTGATTTAAATAGTTAAATATTTAGTTATTCAATTTTAAAGCCTGGGTGAGAAAGAAGACTTAATGTCGAGGAAACAAAATGAAGTCACCTCTGAATGAGTAGAGATCTGTTTTGTGATCTTCCCAAGAAGTTACCAGTGTCTTAAAGGAAAAATAAACAAAGTCAGAAAATGACAATTGGAAAATTTGTTATTTTTTTCCTTGGAAGATGGTCCAGACTATCTGTGATCTTATGTTTGTAGCTAAATTTGAATCTACTTTTTTCTTCATATTTTTAACCACTAGAATTAAGGATTTTTTATCTAATATTAAATGCACATGGTTGTACACTGTTAGAATGTCAAATAAAAGCTCACCTAAAATTAAATCTTTCTTTACTTTGTATAGTATTAGCTTAGAAAGGGTACAGAAAGGGGTGCCTGGGTGGCTCGGTTGGGTGTCCAACTTCGGCTCAGGTCATGATCTCACAGTTTGTGGGTTCGAGCCCCTCTTCCGGCTCTGTGCTGACAGCTCAGAGCCTGCAGCCTGCTTTAAATTTTGTGTCTCCCACTCTCTGTTCTGTTCTCCTGCTTCTGTTCTATCAAAATGTAAATAACCATGAAAATGAAAAGGAAAGGGTACAGAAATTATTTCATAGTATATACTCAGGTATATAGAAATTATGCATGTACGTGTTTTAAATACATGTATGTATGTTCACATGGATAGCATATTTATATTTGGTTACAATATGTCATTCCATCGCAGTATTTAAATTTAAAAGAAATTGTTAATCTCAGACCATAGCTTTTAGGAAAGAGGATTGAAAAAGAAATTCACTTAGATTCCTGTCCTAGTATAGATCTTAAAAGTAAGTCTACTTGAGATAGGTCTAATGATTAGTCTTCTACTGCAGAATATTTTTAAAATGCAAGTTACTGATCATTACATGGATAGTAAATCATTGTAATCATAAAGATTAAAATAACAAATGTGTAGAACTTGGAAGTGATTGTTTTTCAACATCTTTTCTTTCTTTTACCTCATAATGAAATTTACATTTTCCAAAGTATAAATTCCACAAATCTAACATTAATGGGAAAAGTATATAAAATATTTCAAATATTTTAAATTGTTAATTGTAGAAAATCTTATTTCATCTCTCTGTTGGTCTTAGTGTTTTTGAAAGTAAAATGCTTTGGAGGATTTCAGTTGAATAAATAGTAACAAATCAAGCTCAGTGTAAAATCAATCCAGTGAAAGTTTAGCGGACATTCAGAGTTTCAAATTACAGTTAGTTATATTTTTTCTCTTTAAAGAAGCAACATTTGGTCAGTGTTAAAAAATCTGAAATCTGTCACAAGGATATTTTTGAAATCACCTTGAAAATTTTGCGAAATAACAAGAGTTAAGATTTTGATTTATTTTATTACTGTTTTCTACATATTTTAAAAACATTACCATACTCTTTAATTAATAATATATAATATCAAAATATTTCTTGCTATTAAAAATAACTATTAATATTTCATTGCACTTATAGTTTTAAACTTTAATTGCCCATTTTGCTATTGCTATACATTAAGTTGTATCTCTTAATTATAAATAATAAAGCAATGGACATCTTTACTTGTAAACTTTTCCTTTATTTCAGTCAGATTCTTTAGGGTTGATTCTCAGAAATGATATTATTTGTTCAAATGATGTGAACACTTTGAAATTGGTACATATTTCTTTATTTCTTTCCAAAATTCTACTTTTCCCTGGAAATAAGAGAAAACTTAGATTATAACATCTCCAACAGCATCAAATGTTATCAAAATAACAAAATAAAATTTTAATACTACACATTAAAAAAAGTAACATGTTCTTATTTGCTCACCTCCATTATTAGTAAAGTTGAACATTTTCTCGCATAGTGTCTGATGTACAATTTTCTCATCTGCAAATACTTATCAATTTGAAGTTCAGTGATTGTTTTTTGAGATTTAGTCTCAATGATTTGTTTAAAAGAGCTTTGTAAAGTCCCATACAAATATATGCTATTATCAATAACATATTGATTATTAGTCTTTTCCTATAGAAACTTCATTGTGTAACTAAATAATTCTTTAATTTCAGTTTAGCAGAAAAACAGTAAAAAGATCATATGCCTCCAGAATTAGGGTGGCTCATTTCTTTGGCTGAAAAAATTTTCAGAAAATTTTTCCTCTGTATCTGTGTGGATTATTAGTCAGTATAAATAACCAAACTTTAATTTACATTATTAACAATATATGAGATGTTTATAAATATATTTTTTCTAGCTCAAGCTATTCAGGTCAATTTTTTAAATTTCACCTTCTTTTATTTTCACTAGCAAATACTGCCATATAGTTACTTATTGGTTACAGTCACACTATAATTTATGTAACATATAATATAATTCCTTGACTTTAAGTATATTAAAAATAACTTTCTCATATAGAAAAAAAGTGGGAAAGTAAATCAACAAAACAATAGTAATTATTATTATTTTTACTAATTGACCAAGATAACTTAGTGATCATCTTCATCACTCCCTAAGCTGCATGTACACAGTCTACATTATAGTTACACATATGCAATGTAATACAATGGCAGTCCAGATTTTTTTAAAGAATTATATGACTTGTAATAATCATTTATGTTACCATGTATATGGAAGGAAAAAAAGAGAGGTAACATACGTCCCTGTCCCTTTTTCCTTGGCTATGTAGATGTATTCTTATGCATGGAATGAGATGAATTAATATCATTTATCTGGTTACAAAGGAATGTGTATTTGATGTTTAAAATGCAGAATTAAGAAAATAAGTATGACTTCTAATCCTCAAAACACAAGTGCTGGTTATATGGAGATCATTATATGGACAGGGTTCATTTTGTGTTTTCATGTATTTTAACAAAATAAACTGGCTTTTTCCCCTACTTAATACATGCCACATATTTCACATATAAAAAAAAAGTTTTATAAACCCACTGTTATATTATTCAATTATTTGATGTGATCTGTAATTTATATAATCAGTTTTCTATTTTGAATATGTGTTATTACCCTAAATATTTGGTATTATGAACAACACTGAAACAAGCATAGAGGAATCTTTGCATATATTCATTATCATTTTTTGAAATAAATTTCTGAGTTGATATTTATATTTTAAAGTTCATTTCAGCATGTGTCTCAATGAAGGCATTAATGTTTTATAATATTAATAACTCTTTGTTAGCAATGAACACCAAGGAATTCAGATTTATAGTCATTCTTAAGAAACAATTAATAGTTTAACATAGTCAATAATGTTTTGGTTTGTTGTTACCAAATCTACAACTAATGTGTTAGTAATGTATGTCTAAACCAAGTTTGCAGTTTATCTCATTGCTGGGTAACTGACTAATCAGGAGAAAAAAAGGCCCCTCATATATGCACACTGAGAGATGAAGCTAGTCTCTCTGTAATTGAAAGTTATCACTGGTAAACTTGGCTGGAGCTTGATTAATAGTATATTAAAATCAGAGTCTTCTTGGTGAGTGCTAGATAAGGAGTTTTGGGCAAATTACTTGGTTACTGGGAAGCCTTTAAATTTTAATCATGGAAGTACTTCAGTGTCATTAGAAACTGAAAGGACAATGGGGTCTGCTGGCGAGTTCTCTGAATTGTTGTGCTTTTCAGGCTCTCCTTCTGCCATGCTATTGAGAGCCAAGCACGGGCTGCAATCGAAAATCCTTTAGCTCCCCATGACTTTGATTGCTATTATTGTAATTTAATATTACACAGTATCTTAGAATAAAATAGCCCATGGAAATGAGAAGAGATAATGCAGGAGGTGGGGGTAGGGTGGGGAAAATTGAAATCCAACTCAAAATTAGTTCTGAAAATAGTTTTAAGCCAGTGAATCTTCCTTCAACCACTGAAGCTGCAGGGAAAAAAGCGAAGATTTTAAAGTAAGCAACAGGTAAAAAAATAGAGACAGAAAACTTTCTTCATTCTTGGAAATCGGGAACTGTGCTTAACGAGTTGCAAAGTGAAAAATGCAATAGGAAGCAAAGGTAGTTATCTTAGCCTCTGCATGTTTTGACATTTCACGTATAGTATTAGATAAAGCATGAGATACAGAGTTTCATCCAAATAAGAATCCAACATACACTAGGGGTGCCTGGGTGGCTTAGTCGGTTAAGCGTTCGACTTTCGTTCAGGTCATGATCTCGCGGTTCGTGGGTTCGAGCCCCGCGTCGGGCTCTGTGCTGACTGCCAGCTAAGAACCTGGAGCCTGTTTCAGCCTGTGACTCCCTCTCTCTCTGACCCTCCCCTGCTCACGCTGTCTCTCTCTCTCTCTCTCTCTCTCTCCTAGAAATAAATAAAACATTAAAAAAAAAAAAGAATCCAACATACACTTGGCTATTATTAAAATTTTTATATTAATTTTAATAATATTTAATTTAAATTTAATTTCATTTAAATTTAATATTATTTAAATTTAATAATAATATTAAAGTTATGCCATGAGATTATTTCATGTCCAAGACGCATGGGAGCATTCCCCCCTGCGTATGTGAATTCTAGTAGTTTGAGCCCTGGCCGCCTCAGTTTTGAACAAGATAAACAAGGAATAGAATCAAAAATAATAAAGTAGTCATTTTAGAAATCACCTAATCCAGAAACATTTATTTTTACAAATTAGCTAAAAGAATAGAGTGAGAATATTATCTGATTTGTGTGACACAACTAAAGCAAGCTCCATTAGAGAACTTCAGTGCAGTTTGCAAGTTGGGGGAATACTTTGATTATGTCTGACTCCTTTTTAGGTAACACTTTTCAGTGATTTATGCAGCTGCTGTCAGGCAAAGGGCACAGAGGGCTTGCGAGATTTGGAAAGAACTTTCTGAATAATTCTAAGAAACCAACATGTTACTCTGTGCTTCGGTGGCTTGCATATGTGTTATGTACTTCACTGAGAGCTGTTTCAAGTTTTGTAACCTCTTTAATTATATTTCTGAACTTTTCTCTCTTACGAAGAAAGAAAGAAGGCCAGTCAAGGTAGGTTGTTTATAAACCAGTTATGAGCAAAACACAGTCTATTCAGGCATAGATATGAGCCCTTTTAAGCATTGGGGCTATACATATATATCATAGAGTGGATATGACTGCAGGAGAGTAGTCACACAGATATTTTCAATGTAGTTATAATGATCAGATTTGTAGAGGCACAAACATGACTGAGTAGTGCAGTGAACTTAATTTAGCATATAATCATTCTTGACTATCTTCTATTCATTTCTCTCCACATCTTTAAGTTAGTTCATTTTTTGGTTGTATAAACAATCACAAAGTTATGGAAATGTTACAAATATGGTACAAATAACTTCATTTTTGTTTCCTGTCCCAAGTGAGTGTACCTTGCTGCCCTCGTATCGCCTCATCCCTAAATGTTTCAGTGTTTGCTGCCCATGTGGCAATAATACAGCCATCAACAGCAAGAATTTAACACTGATGTATCATCTTCATTTAATTCTCAGAGGATCCAGGTCAGCATCAAGTACTGTTTTTACTTATTATATTTCCTTAGTCTCCTTCAGCCTAAAACAGTTCCTCCATCTTTGACTTTCATGACCTTTTGAAGATTACAGGCTAGTTATTTTGCACAATGTCTTTGAATTTGGATTGGCTTTCATGATTAGATCCGGATGATATATCATTGAAGGTAATATCAAAGTCTCAAAACTTTGTTTTTCTCATCATATTGTGTCAAATGGCTCACAATTTTCCATTTGTCCCCTTACTGAGGATTTCCTTTTACTGATCAAAGTGTGTTTGACAGGAATTCTGAAATAGGCCGTGGTTTTGCACAAGTATTTAAAGGATTCTTTACATATCTTTTGACTCATCATCTGTACATTTTTACCTTTGTAATTAAATAAGTGTTTTGTGGAATATACTTTCATGCTATGTAATAAATTTATAGAGCCAAGTATGAGCTGCTTTATTTACTTATCCATTTTTTGTATCTGTGTAGGATCATGACTTCCTATTTTATTCAGTGGATTCTCATTCATTATTATTTTGTCTTGACCAATCAGAGCTCATCAAAAAGCTCATTTTGTGTCCTGTATTCTTTGAGCACTTATTTTTTTTTTTTTTGGTAGAGCAAGATTTCTTGGTTTATGCACTTTGCCTGAAAACAGCAATTTCCCCAAGGACGTCTGGCTCTTTTAAGTAGTGAGTGGTATTTAAAATATTCAGTTTCTTCATAATTCTTTGTTGTATCAGTGTTCTCCGGTCCTATTAGTGGGCAAAATCAGGGAATGTGAATGTGTGTGCACGTGCATACATATAGTACACATGTGCTCTTTTGATATTTATTATTGATCTATATAAAACATATGTCTTTTACATTTATATTTTTATACTTAAAACTATATGTATGTAAGTATGCATGTGTGACTGTGTATATGCACATGCATATGTGTATTTCCATCAATGACTCCAATTCCAGTTCATTACCATAGGGCTTATTCCAGCATTTTTTTTTTAAACTTTTCCATATTTGTAAAAATGGCTTCTTCTACAGTGAGAATCTTCCTCTGATTATTCTCAATATACTAAGTTTGATTAAGTTTCTGTAAGTGTATAAACTACTGTCTGCATTGTACTTCTTCCTCTGCACGCCTTATAGGTTTGCATTCAGTATGCAGTGAGGGGCTTTTGTTATGTAAGCCAGTCCATCTTTTCCTGCTTGGTATCTATCTTACATCTCCCCCTGGGCAGCCCTTCCACATGGAAATCTTTTATGCTTTGCTTAGACACCAGCAACTTGTTCTAGACCACTGCCGCTTCATCCTACATACCCCCTCTCCATTTACTAACCGTAAATTTGTGTGCTACAATTTGTGCTACAATTTTGTGCTACAAAGGCTTTGGTACTAATTTAAGAAGGGAAACAACAGGGGCCCTGGGTGGCTCAGTCAGTTAAGTGTCTTGTTGATTTCGGCTCAGATCATGATCTGGCTGCTTGAGCCCCACATGGAACCTGCTTGGGATTTTTTCTCTCCCTCTCTCTCTGCCCTTACCTTGCTCATGCTTGCTCTCTCTCGAAATAAATAAATAAACTTAAAAGCAAAAAGAAGGGAAAGGATGAAGGAAAAGCAGGAAAGGAAGAGAACCAAATAGAAAGAAAGAGGAAGAGGAAAAGCTCTACATGTTCATCAACTCCCCTACTTATTGGTGCAAATTATGGTCATTCTAGCACACTGTTCATTATATTTTCTTCACACTAAAAGCAGTTAGAAGAAATTGACTGACTATGATGGAATGCTAAGTCTGTCTATGCCCTACAGAAATTTGGGTATAATGTTTTTAAAGGAAATAACATATTAGGGGAAGTGGCTGGAAGCAAGGGAGCAGGAAAAGTCAAAAGAACATTAGATATTGTCATTTTGGGGAATAACGTGAAAATGTCTAGAGTTAAGAAAGACTATTGTTTTAGACGAAGAAGAGAAATGGTGTTCTGTATTTTTTTAATAGTAACAAAGGAAGATAGTCATCTAAATAATAGCAGCCAATAATTCGAGTCCCATTTCCAGACTTTTGATTAGTTATGATAGTAGTGTGTAATGGTCCCCCAATTTGTCAAAATGCCCAATTTGACAGTCTCTTCAGTTCTCCGTGTTCTAAGTGTCCATTAGCTGATTTAGTATTTTTTGGACAATAATTTTTTTTTCAGCTTTTAAGTTTTTATTTTAATTCCAATTAGTTAACATACACTGTTATAATAGTGGACAGAATTTTTTGACCCCCAAAATATGATTGCAAATTCCTAACTAGCTAGCCAAGGGACTGTCGAAATTGTCCTGTGTGACTATATGGCTATGCAAAAGGCAGCTAGAATACAGAACTAAGAAATACTTAGAATACAAAAGTTACTTTTGACTTGAAGAGAACCCCTTCCTAGTTCTTGCTTGCACAAATAAATAATTCCAGTTGCATGAAGGGTCAGGTTGAGGTTGGCATTGTTGAATAAGCATTTTCGAGAGAGCAATAGCCATCTTCAACCTTGAATTTAAATATCGCACATGAGTATGGAAATAGTTTTATCATTAAACAATCAATATCATAGGCAGTGTGATTAAAGATGTAAATGCAAATTATAACAGTCTAGTCCACAAGCCAACACAGAATATTATTAGATTGTGGTAATAAATGGGCATATTGAACGAGTCTCTGATTTGGAAAGATATCCCTAGAGAAATGGCGCATGAAAGAGCAATGGTCTCAGTCCACATTTCCTATGAATGATGCTTTGCCTGAACTGGAAGTATTGCTGGCCTTCTATTATAGTAAATATAATCTTGGTTGATATAGAGATATCTTAATAGGACTCTAAACTTAAGAATATGAAATCTTGCAACAGCGTCTACTACTCTGATTCCTAAAACTACAGCCATCAGTTAACCACATCATAGACATTTCATTTCTTATTGCCTCTACTAGTATAACTGAAACAACTGAATATTTGTATTCATTTTTTTTGTATTCATTCATTTGTATTCATTTTTTTCCTTTTTTGGGGGGGATAGAAGTACTTTTATATAAGTACTTCTTATATAAGTATATAACTATATAAGTACTTTTATGGATAAACTTATGTATGATTTCCTTTGAGGACGTTAGAATATTTGTATGGCAAACACTGCCCCCTTTCCACAGCTACCCATACTTTATT
This sequence comes from Proteles cristata cristata, assembly GCA_017311185.1. NCBI lineage: Eukaryota > Metazoa > Chordata > Mammalia > Carnivora > Hyaenidae > Proteles > Proteles cristata. The sequence goes on along the minus strand of JAESUZ010003861.1, from coordinate 127,201 downwards.
GTTGTTAGTGCCACACTTTAAATGCTCACTCTTTTCTTGTTTCTTACTATGTGATGCTGTTCATGACTCAGCAGGACCTTACGAAGAAGTGTCAAAGGACATTGTAGTAGATAACTTGAATACTGGATGTATGTGTTCTCTTGTGCATGACATTTGGATATGATAGCCAAAGACAAAAAAAAAATGAATTTCAGTATAACACTCAAGATTTGAAATCTGAGAAGTGTAGGCGAAAACAGAGATAGGAAGGCAAGCAAAGTTAAGATAAAATTGGGGGAGTTGAGTGTATTTTCAGATGATTACAGGACATCCTTGTGGAACTGTGTAGCATGCTGATATCAAGCTAAAATTTGAGATAACCATCAGAAGGCACTCATTTTAACCTATTTCACACTTAATAATGTGTAGCATTTGGAGTTTTTGCATGTTGGGGAAAAAAAACAGCATCTCATTCTATACCTGGATGCTCCTAGATGAATTCAAAGTTAGACTTCTTTGAAATATTAATTTTGCTTGTGGGTTTCATTGGGCAATGTGAAAATGACTATTCGTTCTTTTGAAGTTGATAAAGTTATACTTGGAAATTTGAAAGTTTTCAGATTTAATTGGCCATAGATAGTTGCAAACTTATTCCAATTATTTCAGTTAAGGAATGAAGTATAGACCATATTAAAAACAAAATCAGGAAACGATTCTGATTAAGATGAAAGATCCATCACAAATTAAGAAATAAAAGTGTAATGCTGGTACTTCATGATAGAACAGGCCATTTAAAAAATCATGAAGTGAAACATAAGAAGCCTAGAAAAGTTTGGAGTAGGCTAGATAAATTATTTGGAAGACTGTGTGCTAATCTGCCATAAGGGTAAGAATCAATTTGGCTGATAGGCAACGAGTGACTTGTGTTTGATATCTGAATTTTTCAATCAGCATTTTCTGAACATGGTTTCTCATTATGATAATGACTAAAGGATTAATTATCACCATGAGAACAGTGATAATGGCACTTTGAACTGTACTTGTCACCATATGACACAGACTATTACTTGTTTTTTACATTTTAAGAAAGATATGCTTCCAAATGGAAACATTTGATTCACTTGGTGAAAGTAATACTATTAAGTTGTTGGAGTTAAATGATGGGGAGACAACATTTTAAAAACACTACTTTCATACTGGCCTTCCTCTTTACAGTTTTAATTGACCAATTAAAACAGAGAATAATTAACAATATCGGTGTGAATACGTGTGTCAAATGCATAGTTCAATTGGAATATTTGCTGGTTTTCTCAAAAACTCTCTACTGTAGCAGATAGAATGTTGTGAGAAATAACATTGCTAATTACCTTTCCAAAACAATATCCTTCACTAGCTCAAGTGCAACAGATTAGATGTAAGGCATTTAATGAGAATGGCATAGCATACTGGATTTTAATTTTAGATTATTGGATACATGCATGGTAGGCAATGATATAATTGAGAAATGACTATGTAACTAATTGATACTAATAGAGGCAAAGTATAGATTTTTTGGTATCATCGTTTTTATTCCTTTATATAGGGACTAGAAACAATGTTTATTAATCAAATTAGTTACATAAGTGATTGTATTTTCTTTGTTCTTCTAGGGTGCTTCATATTTGCCATATTAAGGAAGGCTGCTGAGTTAAAAGTATACAATGTTCTGAAATATTGGGCATATTTATTGTAGCTAGCTCCCATTCTTTGATGTTTCCAATGGCTTGGCAGCACAATTAAGTTAGCCACTAGATGGTTTAAGTGACTACTTTTTCTGAATCTGCATATCTTAGGTGAACAAAGATATTTCATTTCTTCATCTGTTTATATAGGTTGCTTTGGAGCATTGGTTTCTCAAAGTCTTCTTACCTAGTCCCATAGTAAGAAATACATTTTACCATGCTTACCAACATATTTTCATATATGTGACACAGAAAAAGTTTCACTAAAAGTATTTTCTTACTACACAATGTATACTGATATTTTCTTCATTTGTTCCTTATCTATCTATACTATTTAAAAAAATACTGCTTATGACTACCAAACTGATGGGTCATAGACTACAGTTAGAAAATCCTGGTTACAGGACCTTGCTATTAGCCCAGTGTGATAAAGGGTGGGTCTCAAGGAAGACATGAGTTAGGACTGCAGCTACAAACCTCTGCATACAGTACAGAACAAATGATGTGAGTAAGTGAGAATTAGTTAATAGGTTTCGAGAATTATATTTTAGTGAAATATAAATGTACTTTGTACTCAATAAAAAATCTTTTAGGGGCACCTTGTTGGGTCTGTCAGTTGAATGTTTCAGCTCAGGTCATGGTCTCATGGTTTGTGAGTTTGAGCCCCATGTCGGGCTCTGTGTGCACAGTTCAGAGCCTGAAGCCTCCTTCAGAGTCTGTGTCTCCCCCTCTTACTTTCCTCCCCCACTCACATTCTATCTCTGTCTCTCTCTCCCAAAAATAGATAAACCTAAAAAATTAAAAAAAATATACTTTAAAATAGTAAAGGACCAAGGAGGGGGAAAAAAAAACCCAAAACAGTTATTCCCATACAAAAAGATAATAGTTGTTAATATTTTGCATATGAGTTTTTGGTAATTTTTCATGTATATGTGTGTATAGTTTCTTAATAAAATATTATATATGCTATTTTATAGTCTACTTTTTCTCAAACATCATTTTACAATATGATTTTTAATAGCTACAAAGCTTTATTGGGGAAAATTTCTTTTTGAGTCATGGAATAAAAGTGTCATTGACAGAAAATGTGATTGTTTAGCTGCCCTACAGAGGCTGGCTGCTTCCTGGCTATCTCAGAAATGTATAGCTTCCTTTTCCAAATCATAAATGAATTAATTCCTAAAATCTAGGATTTGGTTCTCCCTTTTAAATGTAGCAGATGGAAAATTTTAGAAGTACATGAAATGCTTGGATATAAAATAAAGTAAAAAGGATACAACAATATAAATGCTTTGAGATAAAGTAAAAAGGATGCAACAAATATAAAAATAATAAAAGGCTGGAGAAAGAGAGGAGATTCACAAACATAAAGTTGAGCCTTTGACTTACTAGAGGAAAAGGAAGATTAAGTGATCTCAGATCATAACTCCTTTCCTGCATTGGAAACTTCCATAAACAGTTGTCACTGCAAGTGGCCTTGGCCTCAGGATGCATTAATAATACTTGCTATAAGCCAATAGGGAATCCATTAATGTGTGTCCTCAATATAATTATTTTAGGTGACATATAATTAACTCATATCTTGTATATACCTAAGACTACACTTCAATTAACATGGGATGACTATATTAGTAAATCAAAGTTAAATGCTTACCGAAGACACAAAGTTTAGTGTGTTACATTCTAAACCCTTCATGATTTATACATTTGTATCTCATTAGTGATAAGTGTATATGTCCTTGGATTGTGACAAACTTTGCCATCACAAAACAAGAACTCAGAGGTCTAAAAAAGGCAAGGAATGGTAGATTTAGTTGATTTGGTGGACTTGAGTATTTATTGTAAGCCCAGGAATTTTGTTCTACCAGCTGCAATCCTAGTTGGTTCTTTTGGTGGTGCAAGATTGCTTCCAAGCCATTGTTTTCCTCTGTTTAATATTTGAGGACAGTTTTGTCCTTCTGAATTAGAACTGTATATGTTCCTTTCCATATTCAAGTGTTTACTCCTGGAAATAGCTTTCAAGTTCTGAATGGATCCATGGGCTGTATATGTACTATATGCAATATTCTCTAATTCAGTTTTGTTCATGATGCTCTGAAATCATTCACTTCCTATCTCCAATAGGTATAAATCCATTTATATCTGCAGATAGAGGATTGCAACTTGGTTTTAAATTTGGTGGTAGGAACCACTCCTTTATTTGCATTTAAGTTCAATTAACACATAGGAGCTAAAGGTTTGGATTATGGGAAGGACTTCCTGAGTTTGGATCTCAGCTCTACTACTTATTGCCTAGGTGATGCAGGTGTAGGCATTTCACCACTTTGTGCTTTATTTCCTTGTTTGCAAAAAATTGGAATATAAAAGTGTACCTGTCTCATAGGGTAAAGAACTAGATGAATTAATTTATGTAATACATTTACATATATTTAATACATAATATCTATCTCTCTATTTGTCTTTAGTGTCTAATAGCATACAAAAGATAGTCATAGCTGAATACATATTAAAGCCAAAATAGTTCACAGACATCTTGTTTACCCAATTACTTTATATAAAATTCAAACATAAAAGCAACTTACTTTATATTCACTAAAACACCTAGTGTATTACGGTACAAATGATATTTAATGAGTGGGATGTGAAGAATGGAATTAGCAATAAATGTTAGGAAACATAGTGTACTCTATCTTAGAATAAAAGTATTTTATAATGATTTAATATGTATATGTTGCAGGAAAAGTATATCCTGTAACAAAAAAGGTTATCTCTCTTTCAGAAGTGATATTAATCATATATTAAATTGTATATTTGATACATATATCTGCATATATACATATATATATATATATATATATGAACTATATATATTGAATTTTACACTGGATTTTGAAAAGTAAATCATAAGTATATGACTCCTATGGACTTTAGGATTGTTCACATAAATTCAGTGCTATTCGATATCTCTAAGACTTGTTCTCAGAATAAATTTATTCTGGCAATGGATTAGAATCCAGAATGAAGACCTTTATATTCAAAGTAATTAGCAGTACTTAGTAGTATTAGCAGCTTGACCCTGAATTCTGTGGTCTCTTCCCTAGACTATGTATAGATGTTTGTGTCAAGCAGTGTCTAACCAGTGTACAAAAGATATTAAATTATAGGGAACACATAATAGAGGCTGTGGAGCGGCTTTGGCAGTAGAATGTGCATCTGGAAGTTGATGAGGGTGGGTGGAAGCTAAGAGGATACTGAACTTGACTCATGTACTTATCATAATATGGCAGTTGTAACGTGTTTCTGACTTCCTTAGGAATTCAGAAAATATATGTTAAAAAATAAAATATATCCCATGTTGACTTTTAAATTTACAGAGCGACATTCCTCAGAGTATAATAAGATAAATAAATAAATGTGAAAAGTTGAAGTCCACATCTGTAGCTTGAACTTGGGTTGTTTTTCTCTAATTACTGATCCGTTTCATCTTTTTTTTTAATGTTTTATTTATTTCTAGGAGAGAGAGAGAGAGAGAGCGTGAGCAGGGGAGGGTCAGAGAGAGAGGAGACACAGACTCTGAAATAGGCTCCAGGCTCTGAGCCGGCAGTCAGCACAGAGCCGGACGCGGGGCTCGAACCCATGAACCGGGAGATCATGACCTAAGCGAAAGTCGGACGCTTAACCGACTAAGCCACCCAGGCGCCCCTGATCCGTTTCATCTTAAGATGAAAAGAATTTCATTTATATCCAAGAGCTCAAGAACAATTACATCAGTGAAAAATTGAAATTCATCATTAAAATTTGGGATAAAATCTTCCTTAAATAAAAAGCTTTTAAAATATGTATAACTGGGAGCATCTGGGTGGTTCAGTCAGTTAAGCATCTGACTTTGGCTCAGGATATAACCCCACAGTTCATGGGTTCAAGCCCCGCGTCAGGCTCTGTGTTGACAGCTCAGAGCCTGGAGCCTGCTTTGGATTCTGTGTCTCTCTCGCTCTTTGCCCCTCCCACTTGTGGTCGCTCATGCTCTCTCTCTCTCAAAAATAAACATTTATAACTTGGGGAGCAGCTAGATCTCCAAATATAAATGTTATAAAATCATAGGCTCAGTAGAAGAGAATAGTCTGGGATGAAAGAATCTGAAGAGGCTAAGGTGTGGAAAGAAGGCATTATCTTATATGTTTCTGTTGGCATCCATCCGTTTTTCAAAAAAGAACTCTAGTGCATCTTAAATGATACATGTGAATTAGAATTGTATTTCTGAATATTATAAGCATAATGTTGTTTGCTTACATACTGCCTTTGGAAGGGATATTATCTTTAAAATGTATGTAAAACTTTATTAAACCTCCTTTTACCTCATTCTCTTAGTTAAATTACTGTGATTTTGACAAATCTGGAGCTAGAAGACAATGGAAGACTATTCATTGAAATACACTTAATTGAACTTCTGATTCAACAGCTATATTTCATTTCCCCACACTTTCCTCTCTTCATTTTCTTATCTTCCTCATGGCTATATTTTATCATTGTCTTTCTAGCCATAATTTATTCATTCCATTATTCCTTTCTGTTCCTTTCTTTTTTACTTTGGCTTTCCCCTTCCTCCTCTCTCCTCTGTCTTCAACAAGCCTGAATCTCCATTCCCCAACCTTCTGCATCTCACATGTTCTCCTAAGCACAGGAATGCAAATAAGGTCTTAGAAAAAGAGGTGAACAAAAATCACATACCTCTATTGTTGGTTGCTCTGTGCATAGCCTATTAATCAGGTGTTCAAATTAGCTGTAACCTGGATGTTGATCTGGATGACTAGACTCTGATTTGTCCAAATTTGCTTAGAAATGCACGAGGCTCAGGAAATCAGGGGTGGGCTGTTCCCAGGGCAGAACATCTTCATCCTTCCTTAGGCTTTTCCACACAGGAGAAAGATGCTCATTATCAATTTGGATTTACACCAATCTGCAATTTTTATGTGACCCAACAAATCCATATATGTTATATTGTTACAAATGTTTTAAAGACAGTGCTGCTGAAGTAACTTTACTCACAAGATTAGCAAATGCATTTAATAGAGAGCCAGGATCACTAATTTTAAATAGATTTCCTCTCTTTAAAAAGTATATTCTTCCTAGAAAAGATCCAAATGCTGAATTAAAGAGTGACTCTCAATGATATTCACTGAAGTCAAATATAGTAGAATTTATGTCTATAAAATTTTTGTTTGCTGTTTCAAAGATATTTATGTAGGGGTGCCTGGGTGGCTTAGTCGGTTAGGCGTCTGACTTTTGCTTAGGTCATGATCTCACGATTCGCGGGTTTGAGCCCCGCGTCGGGCTCTGTGCTGACTGCCAGCTCAGAGCCTGAGGCTGTTTCAGTCTGTGACTCCCTCTCTCTCTGACCCTCCCTGCTCACGCTGTCTCTCTCTCTCTCTCCTAGAAATAAATAAAAACATTAAAAAAATTAAAAACAAAAACAAAGATATTTATGTGGAAAATTATTAATCAAGGAATACTTCAATGGAAAAGCAACTGTATCTTTCAAAAAGCGTCCATTCTGTTTTTGAATGGACTATCTTTTATGAGCTTTTGGTCTCTCATATTGTTAACAAGGCATTCTGTACTGGTGAGACCCTTTGGTGATCAGCCCTTTTGAAATCCTTTCCTTTCAAACATTTTTGCAAGACTAATATTAATATATTTATAAAGTCATAAATAAAGTCATAAACAAACTAGGAACTACTCTGGAATTTGTGAGAAAATTCAGAGAATTAAATACCAATAGGAAACATATTAAGAAAAAAATGTATTTATTTTCATTAAATTTAGTTGCCTGAGTTATAATCATATTTCTGTGGTGACCAAGGCTTGCTCGGATTTTTAGTTTTACAATGATTCTTCTCATGTAAGGATCTGTTTTACAGTTCTCTGATTTTTCTGTTTCTTTTACTGCTTCTGTTTTTAATGAAAAAAAACAAAAAACAAAAAACAACCCTGAAATTTCACATAAAGGATTCAAAGTCCATTGTTAATATGAGTTCTTTATAAGGAATCTATTAACAGAGTTTTCTAAATCAAGATGGGAGGTGTATATTTGAAAACTATTCTCCTCCACTTCTGGCTATTTCCCATACACAGGATTAGTCAAGGATGTGGACACACAGAAATGTCCTCATGTATGTGTATTCGAGTTTCTCATCTGCCACGCTGCAAAAGTAGAAATCAGCTAGAATGCTACAACTGCTGTCTTACTACAACCATTCTTCATCATTAATAGCAGTAATAGAATAACTCTGTGAGAAGTACTACAGCTTCATCTCTCTTAAAAATATCCTCTTCCCTCTTTGTACTTAGCCATATTGACCTTCAGTTTCTTTTCCTTGTTAACCTCAGGGCCTTTGTACAGGCTCTTCTTTCTAGCTGAGATTATTCCTGCTTGGCTGATACTGCATTCAGTGCTGTTTATTCTATAAATCTCAGCTTAATAGTGAGCTTCTTTTGAAGGCCTCTCCTGACTACCCAGATTTGATAGGTTTTCCAAATAAACCTTCCCATAATAGAATGTATTTCTTTGTACCACTTGCCATAATTGTAGTGAATGAAAACATGAATATTTATTTTGGTAAATCTTTCTACTGCACCTGCATTAGCTACCAGACTAAGAGGTCCATCATGGTAAGGACTATCTTCGCCTTGTTGATAGCCCATTCTGGTGCCTAGCACAATTCCTGGAAAATAGAAGTTGCACAATCATTATTTTTTGAGAGGAACAAGGGGAAAAAGGTAGATTTATGAAGAAATTGATTATTTTTAGTTTTCTTGATCCACATTTATGAAAGTGGATACATGGTAGTTACTTTGGAAATGTCCATGAGCTAATAGCTTTTCATAGGATTAGAATTAGAATATTTTAAAGAGATGACAGACTTATAAAGGTATGGGGGAGATGATGTAACGTTATAGACATCCCATTGGTATGGAGCAGTGCTGAGGTAAGGAACTCCTGGATCTAAGATTTCAGACACATGAAGCATCACAGAAGCAGTTATCAACATGTAATATTTGAAATAGAACTTTGAGTTTGATCAACTACTGGCTTTTTTTACATTCAATAATGAGAGCACACCATATGCAAAATGCTCTAGAAAAATCATGCTGAGATAGGAAACTGAAGAAAAAGTATTTTGACTGCCTGCAATATAAAGGACAAAACAGAATAAGAAAGTGAAAAATGGCAAAATGAACTAAATGCAACATTAGGAATATAGTACAAGCAGAACTCTATGGGATTCCAGGTGCAGTATGAGCAGAGAGAAGGTATAGGACAAATGGCATGGATAGAAAGTGACAAAGAGGTCATCTCAGGAGAATTGAGGATTGTTGAGTGCCAGCCATATTGTGAGGGGTTATGAGGGCAAGAAATACATCATTCATGGTTGCTTAATTTTTGTTTTTGTTTATTTTCCTGCTGATAACTTTGTAGTCAAGGTGGGGAATGAATGAAATAAATGAGGGAATGATACAGACAGTATTAACAGCTAAGAGTCTATTGAAACAATTCACATAATTGATTATGAGATTATGCCTTATGTTATCAATGCATCAAATATACAAAATGGGAAATATTTGTTGGATAATTGAAGTGAACATTTTCTCTTTTCTTGAGTGTTTAAAAAAATATTTGTAAATAGTATCAAACTTACAGAATAGTAACAAGAATAAAAAAAAACTACACGTGTATATCTTTTACCTAGATTTGCCTGTTAACCCTTTTGCTCCATTTGCTTGATCATTTATTCTCTCTCTCTCTCCATACACACACAAACACACATTTTTTTCAGTCATTTTTGGAATAAGTTCCATATATCATGACTCTTTCCTTTCAAACATGAAATAAACACATTTCATTTTTAATATTTGTTGAGTAATATGAACTGTTGACCATAAGCAGTATTTAAAAGTTTTATAAAAATTAAAATTATTGAACAGAAAGTAAAATCATCTGTAGCCTTCAAGTCTTGTTATATTTCTAATATAAAATGAAAATACCACTCCATCATTTCATCAAAGAATTGGATTTGCAGAGAAAGTGTCTTAGCACAAACTTCTTTATTTTCCTTGTCCCTCACAGGTTAGTAAAGGCTTTGTGCAGTGTACAGATCCCTATGATGATTACTCATCATCCAACTAGTGTTTAATCAGGACTTTTAGGACCAATCTATTCACAAGGTGAAAAAGGCCAAGTTACAATTATAGTGAAAGTTATTGCTTCGAGTTCCCTGAATTTTCATTCTAAAATATCAGTTACCAATCACTTGGCATGAGTTCTTTCTCAAAAACATCAGTTAGTAATTCTTTGGCCTGAATTCAGAATATATATTCTGTTGTGTGTGGTGAAAAGGCACAGGTATGATTGATGACTTTTAGTAATATAGTCATATAAAAAATACACCGTCATTTATATTATAAAACCCCTTTATCATTGGTAGCTTAGGAGAATGTTGTTTTGACAGTCCAGAGACCATAGAAGGTATCTTAGTGAGCATTTATGTTATTCACTTGGCCAGTGTTTTCTCATTTGGGCTTTTAAAATGAGACCATTTTAGAAGTTAATAATTTTTTAAATGTTTTGAGAGAGAGAGAGCATGTGCAAAGCAGGGGAGGGGCAGACAGAGAGGGAGACAGAGGATCTGAAGTGGGCTCTGCATTGAAAACAGAGAGCCAGATGTGGGGCTCAAATTTATGAACCACTAGATCATGACCTGAACTGACGTCAGACCCTTAATCAACTGAGCCACCCAGGCGCCCCTGAAAGGTAATGATTTTTAATTACTGAAAAGACTGGGATCTACAAAAATTATAATGGATAAAATAATGTCACTTATAATCCATCTCTACAGAGATACCCTCTTCTAATTTATGTTTATGTTTTGGCATTTTTTCAGTCATATATACATGAATATTTAATATACTTGCAATCATAGTGTTGTACATCATACAATCACACAATATTGTCTCTATTTTGCTTTCATTCTCACTTTGTGAGAACATCTCCAAAGTACAAGAATCCATTTGAATATCTCATTTTTTTTTAATGTTTTATTTATTTCTAGGAGAGAGAGAGACAGCGTGAACAGGGGAGGGTCAGAGAGAGAGGGAGTCACAGACTGAAACAGGCTCCAGGCTCCGAGCTGGCAGTCAGCAGAGAGCCCGAAGCGGGGCCCGAACCCACGAACCACGATATCATGACCTAAGCGAAAGCCGGACGCTTAACAGACTAAGCCACCCAGGCGCCCCTTGAATATCTCATTTTAATTGTCAAATAATATTCAGAATTATGTGTGTGTGAGAATTTGACTTACCATCTGTGTAGGTAATTTTAGTCATTAAAATATTTCCAGATACTTTTGATAATGTAAAATAATCTTTGATGTACATCTTTTTGCATATTTTCTCAGTTCTCTGATTATTTCTTTAAAATAAATTTCTATAAATCGAGTTTCTCCATCAAATTAAACAACCTTAAAAAATTCTCACTACATATTGTCAAAGAGTATTCTCAGTAGTCTATACTAGGGTATAATCCAAAACCAAAAGCATACTTAATTGAAATGTTTATGTTTTCCCTTTTATGTTTATTTGACTCTCAATGTGTTGGCCATTTTTTCCCTTGCTTATTGTCTAGTTCAGTTTATTCTGTGAATTATTAGGGAATATCTTCTTGTCTATTATTCTCTTGGGATACTCATGTTTATATTGACAGATCAAAGCATATTTTATTCTAAAAGTATTATCTCCTTTTTATAAGTGAGCTTAATAATGTTTTAACTTAAAAAAGAATTTAAGGGGCGCCCTGGTGGCTTAGTTGGTTAAGCGTCCGACTTTCGCTCAGGTCATGATCTCGCGGCTCATGGGTTTGAGCCCTGCACTGGGCTCTGTGCTGACTGCCAGCTCAGAGCCTGGAGCCTGTTTCAGAGTCTGTGACTCCCTCTCTCTCTGACCCTCCCCTGCTCACGCTGTCTCTCTCTCTCTCTCCTAGAAATAAATAAAAAAAAAAATTAAAAAAATAAAAAAAAGAATTTAAAACAGATTTTTCCAAATTCCTGGTCAGAATGATAAAAGCATTTGTTTCATAGAGAATTTTATTATTTCTACTTCATACTTAAGTTTTAGTAAACCTTTTAAAAGTTTAAAAGGTGTATTTTGATAGATTTAACTATCAAAATCTCTTGTCCTGAATATAAATTGTGGATACAAGCAAGCCTAGGTTAAATTCAAACACTAGTTAAAAATCCAGTGTAGTTGAATTTTTAGAAATCATGCAAAGCTATTCACTATTTATAATGATTTCTATAATTGACAGATTGTCTTTTTATAAATAGGACTCACAGTGTTCCACTTCATTTTGCATTCTATATGATAATTTACAGCACACTTGCACCTATACCTTAAGCTGACTATTGGTAGCCCAAATAGAAAATCTAATGTCTCCACAGTTGGCTTTGACAGTGTGGACATGGGAAATATTGTTGGGCTTGACCTCAGTGAGTTCAAGCATTAAGCCTTTTCTGCAGCTGACCCTTGGGCAAAGATCCTCCAAGCAGTTAGGAATTCAATTTTGTCTTTTGTTCAAGTCCCACCCTCTACTGAATCCAGTCCTACCCCTATACCTGTCAGAATCTTGTGTTTTCAACTGGGTAACCAAAAAACAATCATTTGTTGCTGAATAGAAACTTTTCTTTTAGAAGAGACCTGCATGAGATCTTTCATTTGCCAGATTGTGTCAGATGTTTTCTATCTGCCCTTACCCTCTCCCCCTATTCACTTTCCATCCTTCTCTGCCTGGTGGGGGCTTATCTGTATGGATACCATTAACAGGGCTTCCATTCCCTGGTTTCCATTTATCTTTAGCTAATGGGGAAATGGGAAAGAAAGAAGAGAGAGAGATTAGTGTGTTTATTCTCCTGGCTAAACTCCATGTGAGGTCACCTGTTTTAATGGAACATTGTTGCTCCTTGAATGATGGCCTGTTGTACATGAGTCTTGCTTCCTGCTGGTTTCAGGATGGTTTTCCTCCCATCGTGTCTTCCATTTCAGTGGGGTAACAATGCCACTGCTGCTAGTCTTAGAATTCCTGAATAGTCCCTAGCAATCAGTTAGTACTAATAATTACGATGTTCTAATTAGTTATTCTTTTTGTAAAAATTATGTTTGTTATCTATTACTGTTTGACAAATTACCTCTAAACTTCTGAGCTTAAAATAGTAATAAACTATTATTATGTCACAGGGTTTGTGGGTCAGGAATTTAGGAGCAGCTCAGCTGGGTAGGTTTGAGAAACAATTCTCAGGTGCCTGAATGGCTCAGTCGGTTGAATGTCCCATGTCACCTTCAGGTCATGATCTCAGTTTGTGAGTTTGAGCCCTGCATCAGGCTCTGCAGTAACAGCTCAGAGAATGGAGCCTGCTTTGGATTTTGTGTCTCCCTCTCTTTCTCTGCCCCTCTTCTGCTCAAGTTCTGTCTCTTTTGGTCTCAAAAATAAACATTAATTTTTTAATAAAAAATGAACAATTTTCCATGAGTCCCTCACATATCTGTATTTATTGCGAGAAAAGATATTGATTTCCTTAAGTCTGAGCTGTGTTTTCAAGTATATTTATAGAATGACCTGCCTTGTAAGATAGATAATTCTGACTCTTACCTGAGCAAGGTATAGGCATCCTTAGTGATTGTTGTAAAAGACTTCGGTTTCCTAAACTCAGGATTTCTCTCACATAAAGCAATTTGCTGTGTATGCAGATGTTACCTGACCTCATTCACGTTGTTCTCTGGGAATTAAGACTCAAATCGAGTTCAAGAAAAAGCTAATAATCTGTTTATTGTAATTTTGTTTCTGACCCAGGAATCTTGTATCTTCTGCAAGTATCCATGAAAATGAGGCAGGGTAATGTGTTAGTTGGCAAGTAGGGGAAAATCTTAGATCTTCGGCTGTTCAGGGTTTCCAATGAGGTTGCAGTCATGATGTTGACAGGGACTGTAGTGATTGAAGGCCTGACTGGAAATGGAAGATAGGCTTTCGAGATGACAGACTCCCATGACTTCTAGGTTGATGCTGGCTGTTGTCAAGTGGTCTTGGTTCCTTGCCACATGAAATTCTTCCATAGACTGGTCTGAGTATTTTCCCAACATGGTAGCCAGTGTCTCCAAGTAGCTGATCCAAGAGAGTGTAAGGTAGAAGACACAATGTCATATGACCTGACACCAGAAATTACACTGCCATTTCCATAATATCCTTTTGGACCCTTTGCTTAACATATTTATTCCATATGAGAGGTAACTACACAGGGGTATGAATATCATGATGCAAAGATCATTGCAGGCCATTTTGGAGGCTGGCTACCATGTAAATTGCTCTCAAGATATCCTAGTCTGTGTTTAATGTCTCTCTCCTGACTGAAACTTACTTACATATGCTCTTAGCTCCTGTAAGCATGTGTGTATTTGAATTTGCTTTCTTTATACTCTTAATGCATGTACTCCTAGGGTTACTAATTCCATTTACAAGGAAATATCAAGTTAAAATTTTGGGGTAATCTGACCCAAAATTGCAATCAGTGTGACTAAAGATACCTCAAATCTAATACATCGTCCAATGTTCAAAACATTTTTTGGATAGAAATATAAAAATGAATTGAGAGCAATAATTTTGAAATCTTCTTATGTAAATTGGATTAACATGTAGGCAAATTCATACTTAAGTGGCATAATTGAAAGAATGTGTCTATCAAAATATTGTCCCCAGTCTTCTACCAGAATGTCTCTAAAGCATCTACTGTAAAAGTTATTGTTGGAGAGCCATCCAGAAAAATCTATATTTTGTCTTAATTAAGGCATTACGTTTTATCAGAAGGGCTATATATATTACCTTGGGCTTCAGTTAATAGTTTTAAAAACTGTTTTTAATATCTAATTTATTTAAAATTAAGTTTAATTTCTAGACATATACTGTCATGTAGTCGAAAACACACATATACGAGATTGATTTTATTTGGAATAAAGACTTGAGAAGGTCCAGGGACCTATGTGGTTTTGTTCAATGTGGTTCTTGATGGTTGCTACTGTATTTGAGGGTACCTGAAAGAATGACAGTGTCTATTAGAAATTCTGTACTCTTCACAAATTCAACCTGAGTTGACTCTAATAGCAGAAATGCACTAGTAATTCACTTTTTAATGAAAGAAAAATGAACAGTTGTACCATTACTGCATACACAAGCTTGAAGATCTGTGAATAACTTCTTTTCTGTGATAGAAGGTGAAGTATTAGGTGATTGCAACAGTGCGATATTATGGGTAGGAGTATTCTGAGGTTAGAAATCTTATTAAAAAAAAAAAGCTGCCCTCTCCCCCTCAATGTTCAGTGAAAATATATTATGTGTTTGTCAGTGTTTTGAGCTGAAATGTTAGCTTACATTTATCTGTACTTTAAACTTCTTTCATACTTTCCTTTTAACTCATTCCTATAACAATTCTCTTTTCTGCAGCTTCCTTGACAGAAAAAGCTATGGAGTTTTTCAAATCCAATAAGCAAGGTTAGAATGGAGACATCCCTCAACCAAACTCCACCAAAAGACCTCATATCATTAGTGTTTGGGAGATCTTGAGAGGTATTAAGCTGGTAGAGCATCTGACATCTTGAAGTGCTTTTTTACAGATGCCTGGGATGGCCACTCCATTTTTAGTGTAAAACCACTATACAGTCTGAAAATTCCTCAGCTCTTTACTGTGAGGGCCAGAGTATGAGTACACTCTTGCAAGGTATGGAAGGAGAGACAGAGAAATGAATTCAGTCATGCACTGCACACGTGAATCCTTTGGCTGTGACATTGAAACCCACTTTTGAATGATGCCTGGCATATTCCCACAAAGCCCCCTTGCTGAGACAGAAACAAAATAACCAATGGTAATCTAGTCCCTGCTGCCAGAGGTGCTGTTTGTTTTAGTGTTAGCCTCTCTGAATACTTATTGTGGCAACTGAGTGTGGCTTCTTCTCTTAGATCTCTAGTTGTGGGATCGTGGGACAGACTCAGTAAAGGATAGAGTCACAGGTGTGGTCACAAAGTGCCCCTTTCATTTTCTTCAACTAACTGATGGCTTAGTCTTCCTTTGCCAGTTGTTAATTGTTCTTTGATTGAGGCAATGAGACTAATACAAATTATTTCCCATGGTTATGGCTCTTTCCTTCCTCTCTCTTCTCCTCCCCTCCTCTTCTCCCCTCCAGCCCTCTTTCTCTCCTTCTTCATTTCCTTCCCCTATCCCCCATCCTTGCTGGAGATGAACAAGAGAAGCCCCAGTTGGAAGTTCTCTTAACCCACTAGGAGAAACAGCCATAGGATAATGGACCAGGGAGATGGGAGAATTAAGACCATGATGACATCCTTAGGTCACTCTAGTTGTCCTGAGACTTTCCCTAACTCTAGGGCAGGAATAGTCAATTTCCTCATTAATGAAGGGTTTATTTTAGCTGTATCTGAAACCATCGCCTCTGACACATAGAGCATATGGAAAGTAGAGAGGTAAGCAGAGCCGGACACGAGTAGCTCAGCTTGGTGGTGGTCATGGTTCAGAATTGGCGTAGCCATCGGAAAGGAGGGAGGTATTGAAAGATTTTATGCAAATATATGTTTTAGAAAGATCAGTTTGTTGTCAGTGACTGAAATAGAAAAATATGTTTGGAAGATAATATTGGGAAAAATCGTGCCTCCTTGGGGTTTTGGTGAATCTTCAATGGCAGATTTAATATTGTCTTCTAGGAGGTTACATCAAAGCCACCCATTAGGCGCCTGCTCACTTTGGGAGTTCTTCTCTTATTAGTTTAATATATTATGTTTCTGGATGAGATTTTGTTTGAAACAAAGGTTTGCTGGTTAGCAATACATACTCATTCTGTCACTGTTCTATGGTAAATACAGTGAGTGCCCTGGAAACTGCTTATCATGCGTCATCCATTTCCACCTGTACTTGACTTCTCCCATCTACACCTGACTTCTGGCAAGGCTGTCATTGTTTAGTGTTCTTATTCAGCCTGTCATCACCACCCTTTATGAGGATGAGGTACAGGTCCTATTGTTCCATCTCCTTGTCTTTCATTCTCCTCGCCAGTGCCACTGAAAGAATATACAACTTTGTCAACATTCAGTTCAGATCTTCAACCTACGTGCATACTGAGGCTGTTTTTTTGTTTTGTTTTGTTTTTGTTTTTTTTTTTTCTTCCAGGGATGAATTTGGCTCTAAGATCTCAGTTTGCATTATACTGTTAGAAAAAAAAAAGGAACATTTTGTATTTTTATGATTACCAGCTATGTGTCTTATTCCCCCTCATTTTGAGTTCAAGACATTTGTTTATTTGTTTATCTATTTTTGTGAGGGTAGATGAATGGCAATTTTTCACTGGACCCAATAGAAATGTACTGATTTCCCTGTTAAAGTCAGTAAACTTTCTGCCTAAATAAGAAACAGTAGTCATAGCAGAAGCATCAACAACCACCTTCAGAAAGAGAAAACAAAATGTCCTAATGCAGGGGTTTTTATGTAAAACTCAGTTGCTTTGGTAAAATATCTACTGGCAAAGCTGAACCTAAACAGCGTTTCACATGCATCCTAAACAGCTTGCCTGAAGTCTGAACAACACTCTGCTTATATACTTTCTTAAATCTATCTATATTTTATTTTGTCTTGGAAAAAGATTAAAGAATAGAATTATATTAGAACTGGTGGAGGCATGATCCATGCCCCCTTGATTATATTGAAACATTAAAATGTCATCAGCATGTTAATTTTGTCATCTCAACTGCACGAGATTTATTCAGCATTTCTATCTATTACATTACAGTGGAAACACAATTTATTCTGATTGTGGAAATGTCATAGGCAGCAACTAAAAACATCTGGAATTCTTGGTTTAGAAAGAATGCCTGGTTTCAATAATGCTATTTCTAAATTAACTTTATCTATGAAGAAGGCAGGAGTCATGCATTTTTAAATTATTCAAATTGAAATATTCATTTGGCTCACCACTTTTAACTGAGGAGATCAAAATTAAAAAAAAAAATGTGGATAAAGAACTATTGTTTTTTTAATGGTTGGGAAGAATAGAATGGTCTCTGATGAAAGTAATTTCAGGGAAATATAGTGACCTGGCATTTTTGCTTGTTTGTTTTTCCTCTTGATTATAGCAAGAAAAGCTTGACTAAGTCAGTAACACATCTAGGAAGTGGAAGCAAGGGAGAAAGATGGGTAATTAATTCCAAGAAGACAAAAGACAGGGTTGCCAGAATGGCACAAGGAAATAACGAATTTTGCTTTTCTGTTTTACTTTTTCTTCTATAAAAATTGTAAATAGAGTACATTTATTTGTTACTACTGAGGTCAGAGCTATTCCCTGCTAAGGACTTGTATACAGGGTATTGAGGGAGGAAAGCGGCAAATGTGGGTTGATGATAATTTAGGGATTTTCTCAGTGTGCATATCTGCAGTGTGTTGTCTAAGATACCTAAGTCCTGAAGCTCTGAAAACTGAAATAAAGGCAAAAATTGGAGCTGACCTAATGTCAGGTTATGTTCTTTATCTCATTTACCTGACTATTCATACTTTTACTGGAGAATTACTAATTCTAGTTAGTAATACAATTATAAGATGCTGCCCTAGACCTAGAAAATTTTGGGATTCTTTCCTAGAACTTGAAAAATTCCTAGAACTGGAAAAATTCTGTTTCACAACACATCGTGTTGACGGTGTTTCAGATGAGTGGATAATGGATCTGTAGCAAATTCTAGAGATACACCTCCCTGACTCTCATCATGCCAAAGCAGGTTATTTCCAAATTGTGTGGGCTTCACTAAAACAACTTTCTGCTGTGAGGCATTATTTGACACACGTACGCTCATGTCTTAGCTAAATTCACCTTCAGTTTTCACATCTAGTATAAAATTATTTTGGCAAACTCCATGGAGGATAAATATACTATTATGCTTATTAGATAAATGCAGCTGTTGTATTCCTGCTTTTTATTTTTAACACTCTTCTAATTTCGGAATATTTTTAGATTTACAGAAAAGTTACAAAGATAGTACAGAGGAATCCCATATACCATCACCATGTTTCCCTATCGCTTTTCTGCTGTTTTATTTATTGGCGGGGGGGCGGAGAGGGGCAGAGATAGAGGGAGACAGAATCTGAAGCAGGCTCCAGGTTCTGAGCAGTCAACACAGAGACCGACACAGGGCTGGAACTGACAAAACCAAGAGATCATGACCTGAGCTGAAGTTGGACGCCCAACTGAATGAACCACGAGGCACCCCCTTTCCGGCTGTTTTAAAGAAGCTGATATGACAAGGCAGGGTGCTCAGATGTGTGCTGATTGGGTAATCAAGTTCCTCTTTTTTAATGTGCCCCTTATTAGGTTCTGCACATTGGTTATATTTGTGATCTTTAATTCTTAGAAGTATGTGAAGTTGATATAATTTTTGCACAGTTTAGAAAGGAAAAATGGAAATTCAAGGAAGGGAACTGACTTACCTAGATCAACAGTTCTCTCTCTGTCTCTTTAAATGTATTTATTTATTTTGAGAGTGAGAGAAAGAGAGAAAACAAGTAGAGGTGGCAGAGAGAGAGAGAGAGAGAGAGAATCCCAAGCAGGTTCTGCACCGTCAGCACAGAGCCCCATGTGGGGTTTGAACTTACCAACCATGAGATCATGACCTGAGCCAAAATCAAGAGCTGGACACTTAAAGGACTGAGCCACCCATGTGCCCGTGTGGGAAGTTGTCTTATGATAGAACTAGGCATCTGACTCTGGACCTCACTTGCTCCAAAATACAAATTCTCTTCAAAGCCCAGCACTGTCGTCAGCCTCTGCCTTGCTTAGTGCCCTGTGGAAGGCAGAGCTTGTCTTCCTCCCTGAAGTTCACAGTTGGTCTTCTGGCTGAGGCTGCTACAACCTCTCTCACCTTCCTCCGGCTGCTCCTCAGGAAAATGTAGGAGATTGGGAAAATGGGAAGAAATCCTGTTGAGATTAGCAAGATAAGGAGCAACAGAGAGAAAAACTTAATTTTGCCATTTTTGAGGTTCAGGAATAAGGCCTTTCTCAGCATCTTCCTTTGTTTATGCAAAGGCACTCCATTAGCATTGGCATGCATTCCTTGCCTTCTAAGTGACAAAGAGAAGGGATGGAGCTTTAGAGGCTGCTTTTTTTATGTTGTCTCCTTTTATCTGGAGGAACAAGCTGTAAAATACCCTTAGAAAACTACTTAAGAAGCTAAAAGGAAGAATGATTGTGAGACCCTTGGTTTTTTAAAACACAGCTTTGTTCCTGTCACTCAAAGGCGTGGTGAAAACTGAATGGCAGACACTGCTCAGAAGCCTCCAGGGTAGAACTGAGGTAAATTAAGTCTCTCAGAGCTTCTCCCTTTCTGAACCTTATGCAGTTACAATTTCTTCCTGGCCTGGTGTGGAGGGATGTCTGGAGGACAACGGGGACTATGTTAGGAAGATGGCTTGATCATTCTGAGTCAATTTTTTTCAATAAATATGTCCTTATACTTGGCTAAACAGTTCCTTGCCATCATTAGAATAACCTTGGGGCACCTGGGTGGCTCAGTAGTTTGAGCATCGGACTCTTATTTTGGCTCAACAGCTCATGATCTCATTATCTCACAGTTCATGAGGTGGAGCCCCCTTTTGGGCTCTGCACTGGGCATGGTGCCTGCTTGAAAGTCTCCGTCTTCCTCTACTCTCCCCTACTTCTTCTCTGCCCCCCCCATAAATAAACATTAAGGAAAAAAAAAAAAAACAGGCACCTGGGTGGCTCAGTCGGATAAGTGTTCAACTTTGGCTCGGGTCATGATCTCATGGATTGTGAATTCTGGCCTCACATCCAGCTCTGTGCTGACAGCTCAGAGCCTGCTTCATATTCTCTGTCTCCTTCTGCCCCTCCCCTGTGCTCCCTCTCTCTCACTCTCTCAAAAGTAAATAAATGTTTAAACAAAAGGATAACCTTCTTTTGAACCCCGAAAAGATCTTACATGAAAGTATCATATAGCAATTCCCAGATGGATTGTGTATAGCTGTGGCATCACTACAGTATATGTGAAATTAGCTTATTTAGTATTTGTATGATAGAAATTAAAAAATACTCTTAGGATATTTACAGAAAATAATCCACTTGAAACAACTCGAATATGCCCATATTTCTTCCTATATTAGTAATTGAAGGAACATTGATGAAAATAGGTGTTTCTGTGGCTCAGAGGCCCTTACCAGCTAGTGGCTCTGTGTCTTCATGACATGGCTTCCAGGGTCTTCATAAAGGGCAAAGATGTGGGAATCCCATTAGGGAGGTTTTTATAGGCCATTCTTGGGTGTCACTTGTATTAATTCTTACTATGCTATATAGCCAGAAGGCAATTATACTTCATGTGGGTATCCAGAAAGACAAAGAAACTGGTGTGGTGAAGAGGTCACTAGTCTCTGCCGTACTTACCAAGTTAAACTAAATTCTTATTTTACTCAAAATTTCTTCCTGCTTCTTAATTCTGATAAATAAAATCTCTTTTTTCCCCTCCATATTTCATCCTAATGTCTCCTTTTATCCTTTTTACATTTTCAATTTCTCTCCTACCTTTCTCCTCCTTGACTTCTGTTTTCTTCTGTACTATCCCCAGGTCACTGACGTGCGCAAGCCATCCTCTTTCCATTACCCACAGTAACTTCACTTCCTGGTTCTGTGACAGCTGGTCCGCCAGTTTCCATAGTTGTGTAACTAAACTAGTGACCTTCATGAATTCTCATTCCTTGGTGAATCACAAGTAGAAACTATACCAGGTAGAGTTGTCTCACAAATTAAGCTTGATTTACAGCAAATAAGCAGATCACAGGGAATACTTCCAAAGCCGAGACTCCCCGAGCAATGGTGATTGGGTTCCTTTTATTTAGGGTTCGGATGAATATTTAGATAGAGTTGCCTTGTCATCATATGTTGACGGGCATAAGAATGTTCATATGCCTTTAGGAAAAATCTCTATGCATGTGTTGTATGTTACGTAAATGAGGCTTGTGGTTCTCCTTGTGTTTTAGCTGGTGACCCCTGGGCAATCTAATCTTCTGCTTTCTCCACTTTTGTTCCACAGGGAAAACACCACCACCACCACCACCACCAGCAGCAGTAGCAGCAATAACAATAGAAACTCATTAGTCCTTATAAACCGGTTTCCAACCTCTGCAGAACCTAATAATGTTGTTTGGCTGTTAGTGATTTGTGATCAATTTACTTTTTCATTTTCCATGGCAAATATTTCAAACTTTTACAATATATTTCATATACCTATTTACTACCTGTCTTAACATCAGAAGGTTTCTTTTTTTTTTTTTTTTTCAGTAAATGCCACGTCCCCCACATTTTACCTGTCAAGTACACTTGAATAGCCCTGCTTTGTTTCCCGTGCCTCTTCTGCCGGGACTGCTCCTGGCTCTTCCTTTCTTACTTCTTTCTGTATCTCTTCTCCATTCTCCATCTACTTCTTCCCATTCATGTTCCCTTTATGGGGGAAAACTTTAATCCATCCTTCAAAATGTACCTGAAATTTCACTGTTTTAGTCTACTCTGGCCTCTAACAAAATACCCCAAACTAGGTGGCTTAGACAACAGAAAATCATTTTCTCATTGTTTCAGAGGCTGGGATGTCCCACATTAAGGTGACAGCAAGGTAAGTTTTATTCTGAGTTCTCTTCTCTTAACTTGTAGGTGGCCACCATCTCACCGTGTGCTCACATGGCCTCTTCTTTGTGAGCCACTGGACAGAGATAACAGACTCTTCTGGTGTCTCTTCTTCAAAGGACCAGAGCCCCATGTTGTCATCTCATTTGACCCTAATTACTTCCTTAGAGGCTCCATTTGTAAATACAGCCACTTTAGGGGGTTGCCTCACAATTGCTTACAATTTCAGCATAATAATCATTTGACTATAGCCACACAAATGTGACTCTGGAAAATAATCTGTGTCATATTTCTGTGTTTGTATTTTCAACTTCACCAGATGATTTTTAGAGGGCCACCTTCAGTCCGTAGCAATCACCTTTACCATCACTTCCCTGTGACACATCCTTTGAAATGACACAGTAAAGAGTCTGTGCTCCTATCATTTTGAATAGTGTGCTGGATTGTCATCATACTTTTAAGTTGTTTTCTTAGTTATCCTCTCTGGACTATGAGCTAGACAGACATAGAAATCATGTCTTAGTCTCCTTTGTATATTCAATAACTAGCACTGAGTCTGCAGCAGAGTAGGCTCTCAATAGCTCTTTTTTTAAATATTTTCATTTATTTCTAGGAGAGAGAGAGAGACAGCGTGAGCAGGGGAGGGTCAGAGAGAGAGAGACACACAGACTCTGAAAATAGGCTCCAGGCTCTGAGCTGGCAGTCAGCACAGAGCCCGACGTGGGGCTCGAACCCACGAACCGCGAGATCATGACCTAAGCGAAAGTCGGACGCTTAACCGACTAAGCCACCCAGGCGCCCCTCTCAATAGCCATTTTTGATCAGTGGATTGATCCACAAGATCCTGAAAGTCAGCCAAATGATAAAAGAAAGATGATGTTACTGGGCATATAGCTTAACAGCAAGAATGATGCACTTAATTGGAATTATTTTGATACTGATTCCCTATATATGACATAGATTAATTCTGCAGTGGAATGTTTAATTCAGCTCAGTTCTATGATCATTTGGAAAAAATATCATTTACAATATTTGCAAGTACCAGCTTAAGTACATGTATAAATTCCTCATAACTAGAATGGAGAAATTTGAGTATGTTCATTCCATTGAGCTTGTATATCTCAAAAGGTTGCTAGCATAAAACTGCTAGAATTGGAAGTTTACTGTGAATTGAGCATAGTATCTAGAGTTATAGCTGTTTCTTTTGAGAGGTCTGGGTAGTTCAAGCATATGTTTTAAAATCTTAAAGCTCAGTTCCTTTTTTGTCATCATTTTAATTCTGGCCTGATTCAAGTATTTTTTTTTAACCAATTACATCTTGGAATTATAGAGTAGATTTTTTTTTTTTAGCTTGATGTTTGTGATTATTCTTACTAGTTCATCAACTCCATAGTTGTCAGAAAGGCATTTTTGCATGAAATTTAATTTCTGCAATGAAGGTTGAAAAATTATCTTGTCTCATCAGTAAGGAAAACTCTACCATGCCTCCCTCCCACCGTTTTCTGTCAGAGCAAAATAATCTCTTGAATTATCTGTATAAAATATTTTGCATTGTTCTGGCAATGATCTGGCTCCATCCCTGGATAGGAAATTGGGCATGTGTGGCTAGGCATCCAGAGGAATATGTTTACCAATGAATTATCTTCCAAGGTTTTGACACCACCATCAGTTATGCCAGATGCAAATCATTTAGTCTCTGTCAGTTCAAATACACAGTCTTGTTTGGATGGCTTAAATCTATGCTGGCACCAAAATATAGCAAGCAATATTGCTCAACTTTTGAGTTGAAAGCATAGACACATGTATACAGCGCCAAAACATGGAAATAATACAATGTAGGCTGAGTTTTGTTAAGTGTTACTTAATGTTAGCATAGCATGAGATTGTCAAAGGAATAGTGACATTTCCTTTTGAGAAATGGAAATGTTCTTCTACAATGGTAGACATAAATGTTTGACATGGTATTTTAAGATGACTGTCATGTTCTATATGGCCCACAATCCTGCCAGATCTCATAAAGTCAAACATGAAGCGCCTGGTGAATACCTCAGGAAAATGCCATATTCAACTCTGGAATTTGGGGATTTCATAATAATGACCTCAGTGTTTCAGTATTTCAGAGAGTTTAGCATCATGTCTATAGACCATGAACTGGTGGATTAATGGCCTCAAGAATAAAAAGTTTTGACTGATTTTTCTTAATTCTTATTTTTCAATCAAGGCAGGTCATGCTACAAAAGTTTAGATTGTTAAATCACATATTTTTTGGCTTTTGACATAAACACAGCTGAAGTAAACAAAGTCAACCAATATTTGGCTTACTGAATGTATACAGTTTCTGTTTGTATGAAATAATGGGAGAATTTAATAAAAATATTCTAGCTGAGGACTGTGGGTTTAGGTCAAATACAGACCCTTGACTTAGAAAACACAGATCTGGGTGGCTCAATGGGTTGAGCATCCAACTTTAGGTCAGGTCATGATCTTATGGTTCATGTGTTCGAGCCCCTCATTGGGCTTGCTGCTATCAGTGCAGATCTCACTCAGTATCCTCTGTACCTTCCTATTGATTCCCTAATTATGACATGCAGTAATTCTTTAATGGAATGCTTACTTTAGCTCAGTTCTATGATCATTTGGAGAAAATACCATTTGCAAATACCAGCTTATGTACATGTATAAATTCCTCAAGAACTAGAATAGAAAACTTTGAATATGTTCATTCCATTGAGCTTGTATATCTGCCCCTTCCCCCTCTCATGCTCCTCTCTCAAAAATGAATATTTACTTAAGAAAAAAAAAAAAATTTTGGATTTGAATGTTGGTTCCACTTTCTTATCTGTGAAACAGGAAGGCTACTTCCTGACTTATAAAGACAATATATTCATTTCAAACTTGAAGGATAAGGGCCCCTGGGTGGCTCAGTTGGTTAAGCATCTGACTTTGTCTCAGGTCATGAGCTCATGATTTGTGAGTTTAAGCCCCACATCAGGCTTTATGCTAGCAACTCAGAGCCTGGAGCCTGCTTCAGATTCTGTGTTTCCCTCTCTCTCTCTCTGCCCTCCCCCATTCACACTCTGTCTCTCAAAAATTAATAAACATTAAAATTTTTTAAATGTGGAGGACAAGTATGCATATGTTTATATATACTCTTATGACAACTGGCAATTATTATACCCATACATCAGGTCACACAGATTTTAATTGAGCTGAGTAATCAAGATAATTAACTGTTAAAAAAAGAGAATCCTTCTGTTTCTTAGATGAATCTTACCTAATTTAATGTTTTCCTGGCTTCTTTGACTTTGGCGTTTTCTTCCCAGTTAGATTTAAATTGGCCTAAGTAATTACATTCTAGTTAAAGTTTTTCTTAGAGTCAGAACTTAAAGAACATCCCCAGATCCAGCAATAGAAAAAACCACACATTTGTGCCAGAAAATATTTGTTTTACATAAATCTTGTTACATGTTTTTGTATAAAGTGGTTACGCAAAATAAAGAAGTGACCATGGAATTATTTTAAAATGCATGTATTTATGATTTAAGAGCCTTTCACTTTTCCTTGGTCAAGATACTATTTTTACTAGTTGCTCCTCAACCAGGATAGTAGTTCTCAACCAGAGGAGAGTTCTTTCCTCTAGGAGATGTTGGTAATGTCTGGAGAAACATTTTTAATTTTTATGACTATGGTGCATGCAGGGGAATCGCCAGCATGGAGTGGATACAGACCAACGATTCTATTGAACATATTACAGTACCTAAGACAGTCCCCACAATGAAGACTTGTCTGGTTCCAAATGTCAATGGTGCTGCTCTTTAGAAACCACTTCTATCCGGTTTCTAGCATACAGAGGTCAAGTTTCTCATTTCAGAACTAGTAGAAGACAGATTTAGAGATGCTAGAATATATTTGAACACATTTTCAGTCAATGAAATGAGCAGACAATACTGCAGACAATGAGCATGCAGTATGAGAGGTTCAAGCCTCCTAATTTGAACACATGGGAGTGTAATATTGTGTTACTTTATTATTCCTGATAGAGAAGGATCTTCATGCACCTGTTGATAGATGATTTTCTGCAGTCAGTTAAAACACTTCTTTTTGATTATCCATAAGTAGGCTTTACTTTATAATACATATTTTTATTTGAACGATTAAAGAAAATAATACATATTTTTATTTGAACGATTAAAGAAAATATTTTCTAAACTGAGCCCTGACTCTCATCATTTTAATAAGTTAAAATTAGAGAAGATCAAGAAATCCATCTACCTCTTCATTTTACAGCTGAGAAAGTTGGGAGACAACGAGGCTGAAAATCTTTCCCAAGGTTATAAAGTTTGTTGTGCATAGTGTCAGGGCCATATTTCCAGGCCAGTCAATTAATTACCAATATTTTCATTTTAATGTTATCATTCATCATACATGCATTTAAGTTCATTGCCTATTTTTCAAAGAACTGTCTTGAGTCCCTCCTGCCTCTCCGTCACAACTCACCCTTACTTTTATTTTTGCATGATTTTTTTCTCCTGATTTCTTTTAGGTCAGTGAAGCCAATGGTACAAAACCTTTAATTTGATACCTTACTCTAAAGCCTTTCCATGGGCTTTTATAGCAAACCGGACTCCCTTGGGCTTAAGAGGTGTGGAAAAGCTAGATTAAGGTGTCTCAGGCAGGTTCCTCTTCTGTTCGGTCAGAGTGTAAAGTAGCCTGTGCTGCAGAGTTCCCCCATCACCAGAGGAAAAAGCTCTTCTCATTTGTACCGGTTTAACTTACAGGGATTTTAGTGCTCCACAAAACAAGTGAAATTTAAGATACACATCTTAAGCCCAGTTTGTAAAGGCCTGCGCTTTCAATAACAAAACTCACAGTGACAGTGATGTATGGTTTTCTTTATGAGACCTGAAAACTGATGGATATGTGATCTTATAAATGCTTAGACAAACTAATGCACATAATTATATTTTCCATTTGAAGTCTATTGCTCGGCATTCTAATACAATATCATTAGTTGAAATGGCCACGATGATACAGCTTGGGCAGTTTGTCATGGTAATTACAGGGTGATTATTTTTGACTGGAATAAAGATTTCAGTTTTAGTATGGTGGAAGGCATCATCACAAATTACAGTCTTGGAAAATAATAATAAAAACTTTAAGATTTTAATGCATTCTGCAGCATTATTCCAAAATAATTTCTCATTAAGGAAAATGTCCATAAATTGGATAAATAAATTATTTTTAAAGTGATTAAAATATGGCTTTGCCAAAAGGATCCCACTTATCTCATTAATGGTTCCTATGTATAAAAATGTCGACATTAGATAAAATTTGAATGTGGTAAATAAGGCTTATGTCATAATTAACAACCTTTGAAGAAAGGATTTTTTTTTCAAGCAGACACAAAAGTACGGCATTTATCTTCACTATTTTCAGAATGGTTGATTAAAGTAGACAGTGTCCTAACATCTGTATTGAAAACTATATTAATCAATTGATTAATCATGCAACATTAATCAAAAGCCTCCCTAAGTGTTTTAGTATCTGAGCGGCTCTTAGTATTTTCTATCAGATCCCTTTTAAGGTGTCCATTAAAAAGATTAAATTTGGGTGGTAAATACTGAGGGGTTGTGGAACTTGAGGCTTCTCACTGGAAGGTCACAGACACCGCTCATTAGTGCTACTTTTAATGGGATAAGAAGCAAAAGTTTTGAATATGTGACTAAATCAATTAATCAGTCCCGCAGTTGACTCATTGCAGTAAGCAGTTTAATATTTGCCGAATTGGCACCAGGGCCATCTGGGTGATTTGTCCTCAGTGGGTCGGCTTAAACCGAAGAACACTTTTTACTTAAGGGTTTAAATTGAACGGCAAAAAACTGATGTGGCAACTGCTATTCCATACGTTGGTTTGTAGAAACTAGTTAAAAGTCAGCCTTTATTATTAAGAATGCATTTAAATGATCTAGGGTGCCCTGTACAATGAGTGTAAAACTTCCTATTACCGGAGTGGATGGTTCAAAATCAAATGAATTATTTCAGTGTTTAGTGAGATTCAATTGAACTTCATAGTACATTCTTAAGCTTACTAATCAGCTGTAAATTACAACATTGGTGATTTATAATTGGTTAGCTTTTAGATTTCTAAACTCTTTCACCATGTAAGTTTAGTGAAGCAAATTTGTGCAATAAATATGGAAAATGTCAGCATCAAAAACAAGCAGAAAATTAATATTGTTTAGATAAGGACAAATAATAATCAACTGTTGGGCAATAAATAAAATTATTTATCATACTTTCAGAAGGCACAGCTCTATTATCTTTCATGTCTCTTATCTTTCTAATTTTTAAAAGCAACACTTTTCAATATATCTGTTTATTTTGGTTATTTTACCATATAAGAAATGGTAGGTTCTGCAAACTCTTTTGATCTTACAATCCTTTTTGTTTACTTGATAGAGATTTTATTTCTACTATTCAATAAGGAAACATGATGACACTTGATGAAATTAAATGTTGTCAATTTTTTCTGGCTACTTGCGCCAGCTTTTCAAACAGAATCCAAACCTATAGACATTTAAAAGCATGGTATGGCCCATCTGTTCATCCCTGCTGTTGCTCGAGGAAAGATTCCGTAGTCGAGATAGTTCCCAGAGTTTGTGCAAAGGACTTTATGATTTGGGCAATCTCTAGCTATTGCTGTTTTTCAACAAAATGATTAGGTGGTAGTTTTAAAATTTGCAAATATGTCCTGAAGCTTCAGCAATAGAAACACATATCTAGATAACTAAATTTAATATATGCTGAATATCTTCAGTTTCAAAAGATGCTTGTTTTCTTCTCTGCCAGTTGCTCAGAGTAAAAACAGATATTTTATTATATATGCTGCACTGATGCTGGCACTCATCTGCAGAAAATG
Source organism: Proteles cristata cristata (assembly GCA_017311185.1). Taxonomy (NCBI): domain Eukaryota; kingdom Metazoa; phylum Chordata; class Mammalia; order Carnivora; family Hyaenidae; genus Proteles; species Proteles cristata. The sequence goes on along the minus strand of JAESUZ010003861.1, from coordinate 97,816 downwards.
GCGATTGGGAGATAGAGAGGCATGCTTCATCTCTGAGCTTCTGTTTTGGATGAAGTTACCTAAAGAAGAAAGGCAGCTACTTTAAAAAACAAAATAAAACAAACAAACAAACAAAAAACCAGTTACCTTTATAACATATTATGTAATCACATAGATTCTAAAGAAATAACTTTAGATTTGTATTTAGCATTTAGCACTACAGAAAAAGAATTTAGACAATTCGTTTTACCTCCCAAAGTTGATTTCTTACTCTTCTTAGTTCTTTGTTATCAGCGGAACAGTGCAGAATAAATCTAATTATGATAAGGCATTATAAAAAATTGGTTTCTGTTAGCATGCACAATCTGCATTATAATTCCAAATGTGCATTTTGGTATGAAGTATCTGAATAATATTCTTAGTTGATTACTACTTAGAGCTATTCAGGTACACACCAAATGCTCTAAATCTTTATTTCAGCTCTTTGTTACCAAATAATTACATGAAAAAGAAACATGTCTAAAAATAATCAGAAATAGATTTGGTTATGTCTCCGGGTATATATTGTTTCATATTTGAGTTATATTTTCATTTTGCTATTGACGTGAAGCTTGGTTGCCTTCAGCGGGGAAGAAAATACAATCTGCATAATTCCCATTAGTTCTTCATTGGGTAAATGCATTTTGATATTCTATAGTAGGTTGGTTTGTGGCTAATCATTTTTGTAGTTAGCAGCAGGTGTTACTTCAATATTGAAAAAATACTACACATTTTAGATATTATGGGTATAATCTAGCCATAAAACACCTAAGTTTCAGGGTCCATCAATTCATTAAATAAGTTCATTGGAAACAAGAAAGACAATTAGTTGCTAATATGATCATTGTTTCATTACCTGAGTTAACTTTTATACTATTCAGAAAGCATTTTAGAGAGAGATTCATTTTTGGTGTTGTGCTTATTGTGATTGCACTACCTGACTTCAAGTAAGCTGAAGGAGCCTTATTTTCCATGTTTCCTTAGGGCAGCTTTTTTAGGGAGGGCGGTTATGAACACATGAATGCATTATATGTTGGTAACATTTGGGTTTATGGATTTTAGCTAAGATTTAAATTTTAAACATTCTTACATGAATATCCATTTAAAAGTAGATTTCTCTAGTTTCCAACGTGATAACCCTTAATAGAACTCAAAATTGTGTAATTCTGTGACTGCAGGCATCAACTATTGGTGATTATGAGTGAAAACCCTTTTGTTCTTTATACCACTCCTCAGACCTTTAGGAGGAGGACCAAGGAAAATCACAGAGCCACTTCCGTGACCTCATTTTTAAGAGAAATGATATGACAGATGTGTCTGCCTCACCGTTTTGTGAGGATCGCATGAGATACAGGAATTAATAGCACTTTGGAAACCGTTATCAAAGAAATGTAGATTTGTGTTATTAGTTTTAATAATTATTACTAATTACATTAGTATGCTATTGATGACAGCTTGTATGTATTATTTAGAGCACTACTCCCTCAGCTGAGGTCTCAGTTTCTGGAGTCCTGTTGCCTTATTTCTTCACAGCTTACCTCTTCAACTTACTGATTGTGTGGATTTGCTCAAGTGACCCACTTTCTCTGTACCTCATTTTACTCATCTGTAAATAGACAAAAATAACTAAATTATAAAGTTATTGGAAGGACTAACTGAATTAATACAAAGAGAGTTCTGAGAACATGAGACCAGAAAAAGCTGAGTCACTGCCTTTCTTGTTACCGTTGGTACCAGTATCTTGTGATCTGGCCATAATGGAGTTACCATGTTCCTTTGCATTCAAATTTCTTGTGCTACAGGCCTAAGCCACGACAGAAAGACAGCTGTCAAAATGAGCTCCTCAAATGTATTTTTAAAACACAGGTCTTATTTTCTCCATAGTAATTAACTGCTCAAAAGACAAAAAGCCCTCAAAAGACAAAAGGAAATATGAAATGAAATTTATCCTGACTGCTCCAGATAATATGCAGTTTTCCCTCTATTCAGCCAATGGATTTGTTTCCTGGGCAATAACTTACCATATAATAAGAACAATTCTAAACATGTGGCTTCTACCTAAAAATGAAAGTGAAATGAACTTGTTCTATTAAAGGTTCGTTCTGACTGTAGTCAAAGCCATAGTTACACAAACAAGGTGGTAGAACAAGAAAACTGGAATTTGGTTAAGTGGTAATTCTTTTTTTTTAAGTTTATTTATTTATTTATTTATTTATTTATTTTGAGGGAGAGAGTATGGGGGAGGATCGGAGAGAGAGGGTGGAGAGAGAGAGAATCCCAGGCCCCATGCTGCCAGAGCAGAGCCTGAAGCAGGGCTTGAACTCACGAACCAAGAGATCATGACCTGAGCCAAAATCAAGATTTGGATACTTAACTGACTGAGCCACCCAGCCATCCCTAAGGGATAATTCTGATTGAAAGTAGTCATCTCAGTAGCTATTGACCTCTAGTCTATCCATAGATAGATGAGAATTACCTGATTTTATGCTGAGGTAGAGAATTTACCAATCTAGTTTACTGTAGGCACCCATGGAATTTATCATCCCACTACTTCGTTTTGCTAACATTCTCTGACCAAATACATGACCTTTTCCTTTCACTGTGTTTTTTAATGTTCTCTTCAGCCGAATGTCAGACTGATCTGAAATTTCTTAAGGCGGAAAATCAGGAATAATGGAATAATTTCTTATGTTAAAGATGTGTTTTCTCCTAAACCAATTTTCTTTTCCTAAGAATGCATACATTCCATTTACCTGGGCCTGGAGAGGGCTGATAGTGTTCTGGGAGTCATTTAAATTTATAAAAAAACAAAAAAATCACATTTCAGGGGTACCTGGCTGGCTCAATCAGTAGAGCATATAACTCTTGGTCTTGGGTAGCGAATTCAAGTCCCATGTTGGTTATAGAGCTTAACTGAAAAATAAAGACATACATACATTTCCTTTGATTCACTGTAGCATTGTGCTTTTAAAAAAATCATATTTTAGCCTTCTACTGGAAAATAAGCCTAATTTGTATTTTCAGTTCTATACAAGGAAACCTCTTTTCTTAAACTTGTATTATTTTTATCGGGTACCTGGCTGCCTCAGTCATTAGAGTGTATGACTCTTGATCTTGGGGTTGTGAGTTTGAGCCCCATGGTTGGATATAGAGGTTACTTAAAAATAAAGTCTTAAAAACTGTATTTAGTTTTATTCTTGATACTTCCCAAAATCAGTTAATGAGAAAGGGAAACTGAGAACGATGAACAGTGGTAATTGATCAAGAGGTTTATGGCTACAGGTAAATAAGACAAGAAAGTAGCTAAGTAACTGTAGGCTAATTCTATATTTTTCAATATTTAAGAAGAAAACCTCCTCTTTCCAGTGACTTCTAAGCTGCTTTCATTGAATCAAGGGTGAAGAGGAAAGAAGAATTTTTTTTTATTAATCATATAATTAGATTGCAATATTTAGTTATTAGGGTTTTATCTATTAAAAGTGAGAAACAAAAACATTTAGAAGACTCTAGTCATAATAGCATAGGTTTACTTATTTATTCTATATTCTGAAATATTTAAAAATATTTTTAAAATGTTCTTCATTGAGTGTTTAAACTCACAGCAAATTTCAGATACTTGTAAATATTTTTAAAAATTCTTGTGAAATCTCTCTCCATAGCTTGGAGAAAAGACCACTTATTTTAATTTTACTTTTTTTTAGCATAAAAATACCACCAATTGTAAAATTTAGGAATAAAGTTCATGTTCTCAATAACCACAAATAAAATTCAATTATAAATTATTTTTATTCTGTAAACATTTTTTATTACCAACATATTAGAAAAAAGTTACTGGTTGTCTTTGTTCAGCTGTGCATTTCCCATAAAAGTATCTTCTTTAATTTTCATAACAACCCTATGGTTAGGAAGCAATATCTACATATTACAGTGACTTACAGTTGGCAATTAGTTTTATTAACCATATATATATATGCATATATATATGTGTGTGTATATATATATATATATATATGCATATATATATATCATCTTATTTCAAAATCCTTGCTCTTGTCTCACATAGCCCTTATGCTATATTACAAAATAAACAGATGAATCCATGGTGTTCTGAAAATTTCAGTTTCATTAGAATATTCCTCAGTTTTACTTGCAACTTTTACTGAGTGGAATTTTATTTGTGACTGTTTCTTCTTTGTCTACAAATTTTATCACTTTGTCTTTAAATGCACTCAATACATTCCGATTTACCTATTAAAAGTCACATACATTACATTTAAAGATAAAATTCATGGATATGGTTAACCCTCAGAGAAAATCTAAGGAAATATATATGTTAGTAAGTCATCTTATTACATTAGATGTTTTGGTTATTAGGTTTTTAAAAGTCTGTGTATTCTGCCTATTCCATTTTTATATACAATTACAAATTAAATTTTATTCCTGTGTACTTTGATAGATACATTAAAGTATCTCTCTTCTTGGATTATTAAATTTGTTTGTTTGAATAATGAATACAAACCACAGATTAAATGAAATTATTATAGCTAAATTAGGTGTACAAAGCATTCAATAGTAAACCTTAATTTCTCTTTTACTACCAACATTCTTTTTCTACTACCTTGGTGAACTTGTTTTTCATCGGAGCATGTCAATGACATTTGCAAAGAAGGACCCTTATTTAACTGCAGCCACGAGCCTACCTACGGCAGTGGCATCCTGTCCAGTTCTGATCCCTTGAAAGTTTACTTGTTAATTATTGCTAAGTAAAATTTTCATTTGCTCCAAAATTGCATGGTGAATAGTTATTACAATTAAGTTTATGTTAGAAATTGGCACTAGAGGGAGCTAAGTAATTGTATCATTTATGTGTTCAGGGGGAAATTGAACATTCATTTAAAAACTTGTATTTTTTTTCAGAACCTGCTGATTTTACAAATATGGCAGTTATGCCTCAGCAAATTATAAGCAATAATGAATTAGTTAATTTTCTTCAGTGAAAACTGCTATGGTAAGATTATTAAATTACTGTATTTCTACTTAGTGAAAGTAGCTACCAGTCAGTAAATTAGGATTTCTAGGACTCTTTAGGGAAAGGGATTATTACTATTATCCATGTTTATCATTATTTTGGCCCTAACAGAATTAAAATGCTCATAGTACCATGTTAAAATACAATATTTTGTTCCCAAATTTATTGTTTGATAAGAAAATGGCTTTATTGAATAGAATCTCAGTGCAGATTAGAAAACAATTTTACACTTATGTTATAGTCAAGGAATTTAGTTTGTTCGATTACTTTGAAGGGCTTGATTCCGTTTAAGAACAGTATTCTTCTGCAGCAAGCAGGGCCTACGATGAGTTGGTAAAATTGTGCCATCTTCTGGCTTTACACTTATCTCCAGAATTAATGAAAGTCTGCTTAGGTGTGCAAAGGTAAAAGCTGCAGGATGTTTTTATTTACATGAACTAAAGAGCTAAAAAGCAAATATTTAATTCCATATATTTTCGTGTTGACTCCCTGAAAACACATTTGAAAACAGCTTGTATTAAGTCAATATTGTGGGGAGAAAATGGGATGTTTTATTTTCTCCGTCACAGAACTTAGGTAGTCACGGCCAAAAAGGCACACATTTTACACGTCCTTATGTGAGTTTGTTCTCTTACAGACAATGCATATGGGAATTTGTTCTTTTTTTCACAGGTCTTATGAAGGAAAAATATGGTTTAGATATTAAAATAAAATAAGGTTTCATTCACATACCATTCTGCTTTGAAAATACAATGGTGTTGAAAATAGTGATGTAAAACTCCTGATTTTTTTTATGGTGAAATCCTTTTAGCTAATCTTTCATTATAGATTTGAATTGATATACCAGTGTGCAAAGAAAAGTTTCTGGCTTTTTTTCTAGCGGATCAAATGAGGAAGCCCTCTGCCTTTAACTACCTCTGCCTAAGTTTAGCTTTAATATAAATGTGAATTTCAGAGAAAATAAATGTAAAAATGTAAAAAGTAGAAAAAATTGCAATTGTGCTATACATTATGTGATAAACCACAGAACTGATTTCTTTCTGTTTGCTTCACTTATTTCTTTTATAAAAAGGAACTGTTGCTTAAATTTTATATTTTTATGATTTGAATAATTAGCATATTATCTATCTCAAAGGAATATCATAATTGAGGCTAGCTTTATAAGAGAGGTTAGGAAGTATAATTTTAAAGACAGGATTTTGGGGACAAAATCAGCACGTTGAGTGTCTGGGTGCCTCAGCCGGTTGAGTGTCTGATTCTTGATTTCAGCTTAGGTCATAATCTCAGGGTTATGAGGTTGACTCCCTAGTCAGGCTCCATGCTGAGTGTGGAGCCTGCTTAGGAGTCTTTTTCCCCGCCCCCCACCCCCCTCACTCCTGCCCTTACCCTGCTTCTGCTCTCTCTCTCTTAAAAAACAAAAACAAAGACAGAAAAACAGTATTTTGGGAAGAAAGAAGGCTTGTATATGGAATACCTAGGATACCTTTTAGATCTCTAAATTAGTGTTTAAAAAACTGTGATGTACATGCTGATACCTGATGCTTCCTTAAAATGAAGATTCTGTTTGAGAGCATCTGGGTTCTTTATTTTTAGTAAGTGCCCTGTTGCTGTCTGTGGGCCACACTTTGAATAGCAGTAGTCTTCACTGTCTTTAATCCTGATATGTGTTGCTCTGGCTTGAAATGAGAATTTAGAGCAAAAGGAAAGTTGGAGTCTTGAACAAAATGATGGCCTGGTACTGTAAACCTGAGATGCCAATTCTAGGTGCTCTTGCTCTTAATGAGCATGTTAGATGCCTAACACGGATAACATCTAAGAACAGTGAGTGAGTGTGCAGGCATAGGGCCATCTGCAAAGCATTTACACTGTGTAGCCATAAACTTCCTGTGATTCCCAATCTGTAGGAGATACCATAACGTTATGTTAAGAATTTCAATAGCTTTAAAATCCTTCTTATGAATAGAAAATCCGTTTCATAGGAAAGTGTGGGAGATCTAGGGAAATAGCGTGGTGTAGCAAACAGAACCATTTGCTTTGGAAATAGATTCATCTGGATTCATATTCCAGCTCTGCAATTCATTAGTTATGCAGTTTTAAGAGTTTTATTTAGCATTATTTCTTATTGGTAAAATGGAGCAAACATACCTCCTTCCTAAGTTTGTATTTGCTTAAATTTCATAAATCTGATTTCTTGGCTTTGATCATTGAGCATCTATAGTGTTTTATTTAACATCAGGAATAGCATCAGGAAGTGGTCTGCTGAGTAAAGGCCGTTATTACTACAACTATTATCAGCGAAAAAGGATATTGGGCAACCAGTAGAGGAGTGTAAGTGGTAGGCATAGTTTGTGTGATGGAATGATGAGGGAAGACACCAGAAAGGAAGATTGGATCATCTAATGCAAGGCCTCATAACTATACTAGGGATGTGGAATGTATTCTGTAAGGAATGATAAACCATTAGAAGACTGAACTAAAGAGTGGTGGAAACAAAATAATATTTTTTTTTTATTGGGGAATGCTTCAGATCGGGATCAAGGTAAGGTATTTCTTCTGTAATCCAGGTTAAGAGATAGTAGGGATAGGAGTCAAAATAGTGGAAATAGAGATAGATATATATTTATTTAATAACTATTTGGGAATCAAGTACATAAGGATCAGTAGTCTTGAGTTAGGATGTTTAAAGCCATTAAAAACCCTGACTCAATGGTCTTCAGGAAATTTGGTATTTCACAAAATGAGAAGTGCAACAGAGAGTGATGCTAGCTTTCCTGTAATTCTTTGGGTATGATTTACAGATTGTTGCGCATCCAGACAATTTCCAGAGACAGAATAAGCACTCTCTCTTCCTGTGTCTCTTTTCTAAAGTAAGAGAACTTTTCCTAGAAGCTCAGGGCCAATTTTCCTAGGTCTTGCTTAGTGTATCCAAAGCATAGGATAAACCAATCTGGCAAAGGGAGGAGGCCAGTAGGAATGACTGAGACAAAAAGACTCTCTTCCTGATACAGGGAATAGAGGTGGCTTTTCCTCTGGTACAAGACTATTTGCAAAAGCCTGGATTTATTGATTGTTTTCTTTGCCATGCAGAAACTTTTTATCTTGATGAGGGATCAAGAAGATGTGGTTTATTTATACAATGGAATACTACATGGCGATAAGAAAGAATGAAATCTGTCCATTTGTAGCAATGTGGAAGGAACTTGAGGGTGTTATACTGAGCGAAATAAGTAAGGCAGAGAAGGACAGATACCATATGTTTGTATGTATAGGTGGATCAGGAGGAACTTAATGAAGGACCATGGGGGAGGAGGAGGGGGGAAATAGTTGGAGAGAAGGAGGGAGGCAAATCATGAGAGACTCTTGAATTCTAAGAACAAACTGAGGGCTGATGGGAGTGGGAGATAGGGGAAGGGGGGTGATAGGCATAGAGGAGGGCACTTGTTGGGATGAACACTGGGTGTTATATGGAAACCAACTTGACAACAAACTATGAAAGAAGAAACAAAGAGTGGATTGCTCTTTTAGGAAGGCCTGAGGCTATGTTTGATGGTGTAGTGGGGGAGTGTGTGTGTGTACTTTTGAGAGAAGAAAGTTACACTTACACACTAATAATTGATTAATTGTAAATAAATACTTAATGTCTCTTGTTAGAGTATACTATAAATACCATGAGATCTGGGACCCTATTATATTATATATATATATATATATATATATATTTTAATTCATTATTGTATCCCTGTCCCCTTAAACAGTGTCAGACACACATATTTTCAAGAAGATATTTTCTGTTAAACTACTTTTGAAAGTCATATGGCATTCCTATATATACCTAATAGATTTCTGTACCCTCCTACTAACATTTCTCTAACCCACTAACTTCTAGTCACACCAAGCTTTATATACTCCTTTAGTTAAGCCCACATTTTTCCAGAACTGAGCAAGTGTTCTTCTCAAGACTAATTTCTCCTTTAGTTTTCCATTCATATGTCACCTCCTCAGAGAGTCCTTTTTTGGTTTTCCTACCATGAATTTTTTGTTCCTTTATTTCAGCATCTTAGATATTGTCCTCAAATACTAATTTTAATAATTGTTAAATAGAAATAGTATATATAGGTATAGATATCTATGGTTCTTCAATATCTATTTTCTGTTTTTTGTACCAATATACGTAAGACATTGCACAGATTTGTACTCTATAAATATTTACTGCATGAACAAGCAAATTTCTCCTTGCTGCATGAGGTCCATGTTTCTAAACAGGGTGACTTGGGGAATGCTCTTAACTAATCTAAAAATTTTAGAAAAAGTGTGTTTTTCTTTCCCAATGAAAAATAATTAATTTGAATAGTTGTACAGTGTGATACTGGAGGAGAATTAAGGCTGACTCCTAAACTTTTAAAATTTAGAGTCTGTGGGGCACCTGATTGACTCATTTGGCTGAGTGCCTGACTCTTGATTTCGGCTCAGATCATGATCTCTTGGTTCATAGGATGAAACCTTGCATAGGGCTCCACCGTAATGGTGTAGGGCTTACTTGGAATTCTCTCTTCCACTCTTTCTGTCTCTCCCCCACTCACACTCTCTCTCTCTTGCAAAGTAAATAAACATTAAAAAATTAAAAATAAAAAATTGAGTCTGTAGTATAGGAGAGACAAAATGGTAATAGAAGTAGTAATCTGGATAGTATAATCCAGATTGTTATATAAGCATCTGCTTTGAAAATGACTTTACGTTTATCTATGTATTATATGCTTTTATATATATTTTAGATTATTTGAGTACGATGAGGTGATGTGCTTTTCTACCCAGAGTATCTTCTCAGTCTTGTACTATATTTAGTATTTATTTGGCTACTTGAGTTTCTCCAGATTTTAATTCTATAAGCTTTATGAGTTACCATGACACAGTTTTTAGGTTATATTTAAAAGGTGTAGGGAATATTTGATCTTGAGTTGGTGGTATTGTAATGAAAATGCACAGGTGTTAAAGAGTGATTTCAAGAGGCTAAAAGGCATGACTTGTGCAAATATAGAAAGAACATGTAGCCAAGGCTTTATACAACCTGTTATATCAGGTAGTAATCAGCAAAATGTTGAAATCAGTTAAAAAAACCATTTGAAATAAAGTAATGTTATAAATAAAACTGACTAATCTCTTCAAGGGAATTATACTTGGGTTTTTATTTTCCACAGGTAGCAATTATTTACAACTCTTCTGAATTACAATCTATGGAATTATAAAATAGGCAATCAATAGAAAATCAAGCTCAGTATTGGACCAAAAGAGCACGTTTTGTGTGTGTGTGTGTGTGTGTGTGTGTGTGTGTGTGTGTGTGTTGTTTATTTTCAAGTTGTGGGATAATTTTTATGATAAGGTAAGGAGAAAAGTAGATTCCACTCAAGAAAATAACTCGTGTGTGTGTGTGTGTGTGTGTGTGTGTCAGTGATTATTGAAAGATGTCAATAAGATTGTTTTGCTGCTAACACTACCACCAGACTCCTATTGTATGTCCTGCAGTTTTGATCTTTGAAGGTTAATGTATTTCCATCACTTAAAAAAAAAAATAAGGAAACCATACATAATTGACCAAAGCAATTTTTTTAAACTTTGGTGCCAAATGAAATTTGTCTATAGATTCAAACTCTAGGTAACACACATAATGTGAATTTTTCCAAAAAAAAAAAATCTGATTGCTTATGATGAGATGTGGTCAAATCTGTCCAGAGGCTCCAGGAACATGTCCTGATTTAATTTTCCTTTAGGATGAAAAAAAATTCAAAACTAGAGTCACCTACATTAAAACACTACTGCTGACCCAATGCCCCTTCTGTTGTTATTTCTTTCACTGCCCTTTATGCAGCTGAACTAGATTGTGTCCTTAATTAGAGATTGGTGACACTCTTAAGGGGGTGGCTCAGCATCTATATCATGTAACATAATATGCCTAGAATAATAGTTGATATTTAGCAAGTCCTTATTGGCAGAGTAACACAATTCTGATTCAATACATATCATTTAATCGATACAATGCGAACTTTAAAGTAGATAAGATTTTGCAGATAAAATCCCAAGTTCATAGAGATTGAATAATTGGCAGAAGCTCTTATAACCATGAAATGAGGTGGCAGTATCTGTCCCAATCTAAGTGAAACTGCAGTCCTGTCTTTCACCGTATTTCTTTTATCCTTAAGATAATTGTTTTCTATGGAACTTTTTCTTCAGGGACCTCTAAGCATCAGTAGGTTATTTTCTCAGCAGCTATATGAGTTTTCAATAGTAATTCAGTAATAGTAATCATGATATTAATATAGCTACTACTTATTAAGCGTTGTTTGTCATCTAATAGTTTTATCTTATGTAATTTTTAACAATTGTTCCCTGTAGTAAGCATTATTATTCTAACTTTATGCTTTGGGAAATTGAAATTCAAATGAATATCCAGAATTGCCTACTAAATGGCCAGATCCATATGGCTCCACTGCCCACATTTACCTCCATCACGAAAACTGCCCCTGATGAACATTTAAGAACATTGATTTCTTTTCTTTTCTTATCTTTTTTTTTTTTTTTACAAATAGTTTATTGTCAAATTAGTTTCCACTAACACCCAGTGCTCATCCCCACAAGTGTCCTCCTCCATGCCCATCCCTCCTCCCCCCCACATCCATCAGTCCTCAGTTTTGTCAGCATTCAAGAGTCTCTCATGGTTTGCCTCTCTCCCTTTCCCCCACCATTTCCGCCCTTCTTCTCCCCCTTGCTCCTCCGTTAAGTTCCTCCTAATCCTCCTATACATGCACACATATGATATTTGTCCTTCTCTGCCTGACTTATTTCGCTCAGCATAACACCCTCAAGGTCCATCCATGTTGCTACACATGGCCGGATCTCATTGTTTCTCATTGCCATGTAGTATTCCATGGTATAGATAAACCACATCTTCTTGATCCATTCATCTGTTGATGGACACTTAGGCTCTTTCCATGTTTTAGCTATTGTGGAGAGTGCTGCTATGATCATTGAGGTACATGTGCTCCTATGCATCAGCATTTCTGTATCCCTTGGGTAAATTCCTAGCAGTGCTATTGCTGGGTCGTAGGGGAGTTCTAATGTTAGTTTCCTGAGGAACCTCCACACTGTTTTCCAGAGGGGCTGTACCAGTTTACATTCCCACCAACAGTGTAGGAGGGTGCCCGTTTCTCCACATCCTCGCCAGCATCTAGAGTTCTCTGATTGGCTCATTTTAGCCACTCTGACTGCCGTGAGGTGGTATCTCAGTGTGGTTTTGATTTGTATTTCCTTGATGAGGAGCGATGCTGAGCATCATTTCATGTGTCTGTTGGCCATCTGGATGTCCTCTTTGGAGAAGTGTCTGTTCATATCTTCTGCCCATTTCTTCACTGGGTTGTTTGTTTTTCGGGCGTGTAGTTTGGTGAGTTCCTCGTAGATTCTGGATATCAACCCTTTATCTGATATGTCATTTGCAACTATCTTTTCCCATTCTGTTGGTTACCTATTAATTTTCTGGATTGTTTCCTTGGCTGATCAGAAGCTTTTAATCTTGATGAGGTCCCAACAGTTTTTTTTTGCTCTTGATTCCCTTGCTTTTGGGGATGTGTCAAGTAAGAAGTTGCTGCGGTGGAGGTCAAGGAGGCTGTTTCCTGCTTTCTCCTCTAGGGTGTTGAGAGTTTCCTGTCTCACGTTCAGGTCCTTTATCCATTTTGAGTTTATTTTTGTGCATGGTGTGAGAAAATGATCTAGTTTCATTCTTCTGCATGTTGCTGTCCAGTTCTCCCAACACCATCTGTTAAAAAGGCTGTCTTTTTTCCATTGGATATTCTTTCCTGCTTTGTCCAAGATCAGTTGGCTGTATACTTTTGGGTCCACTTCTGAGTTCTCAATTCTGTTCCATTGGTCTATGTGTCTGTTTTTGTGCCGTTACCATACTGTCTTGAGGATGACAACTTTGTAGTACAGGCTAAAGTCTGGGATGGTGATCCCTCCCGTTTTGGTTTTATTTTTCAGGATTACTTTGGCTATTCGGGGTCTTTGTGGTTCCATACAAATTTTTGGATAGTTTGTTCTAGTTTTGAGAAGTATGCTGGTGCAATTTTGATTGGAATTGCATTGAATGTGTAGAGTGCCTTAGGTAGTAATGACATCTTAACTATATTTATTCTTCCTATCCATGAGCATGGAATGCTTTTCCATTTCTTTGTGTCTTCTTCAATTTCCTTCATAAGTTTTCTATAGTTTTCATCATACAGATCTCTTGTATCCTTGGTTAGGTTTATTCCGAGGTATTTTATGGTTTTTTGTGCAATTGTGAATGGGATCAGTTTCTTGATTTCTCTTTCTGTTGCTTCATTGTTGGTGTATAAAATGCAACCGATTTCTGTACGTTGATTTTGTACCCTGCAACTTGGCTGAATTCTTGGATCAGTTCTAGTAGGCTTCTGGTGGAGTCTGTCGGGTTTTCTATGTAGAGTATCATGTCATCTGCGAAGAGTGAAAGTTTGACTTCCTCTTTGCCAGTTCTGATGCCTTTGGTTTCCTTTTGGTGTCTAATGGCTGATGCTAGGACTTCCAGCACTATGTTAAACAGCAGTGGTGAGAGTGGGCATCCCTGTCATGTTCCTGATCTCAGGGGAAAGCTCTGAGTTTTTCCCCGTTGAGGATGATGTTAGCTGAGGGCTTCTCATAGATGGCTTTGATGATGTTTAAGTAGGTTCCTTCTATCCCAACTTTCTCGAGAGTCTTTATTAAGAAGGGATGCTGTATTTTGTCAAATGCTTTTCTGCATCTATTGACAGGATCATATGGTTTTTATCTTTTCTTTTATTGATATGATGGATCACATTGATTGAATTGCGAATATTGAACCAGCCCTGTAACCCAGAAATGAATCCGACTTGATCTTGGTGGATGATTCTTTTTATATGCTGCTGGATTCGATTTGCAAGGATCTTGTTGAGAATTTTTGCATCCGTATTCATCAAGGATATTGGCCTGTAGTTCTCCTTTTTTGCTGGATCTCTGTCTGGCTTGGGAATCAGAGTGATGCTGGCTTCATAAAATGAGTCTGGGAGTTTCCTTCGCTTTCTCTTTTTTGGAATAGCTTGAGAAGAATTGGGATTAATTCTGTTTTAAATGTCTGGTAGAATTCCCCAGGGAAGCCATCAGGTCCAGGGCTCTTATTTGTTGGGAGATTTTTGATCACTGATTCAATTTCTTCACTCATTATGGGTCTGTTCAGGTTTTCTATTTCTTCCCGTGTGAATTTTGGTAGTGAGTGTGTTTAGGAATTTGTCCATTTCTTCTAAGTTGTCCAATTTGTTGGCATATAATTTTTCATAGTATTCCCTGATAATTGCTTGTATTTCTGAGGGGTTGGTTGTAATAAGTCCATTTTCATTCATAATTTTGTCTATTTGGGTGCTCTCTCTTTTCTTTTGGATAAGTCTGGCTAGAGGTTTGTCAATTTTGTTAACTTTTTCAAAAAACCAACTCTTGGTTTCATTGATCTGTTCAATTGTTTCTTTGGTCTCTATGTTGTTTATTTCTGCTCTAATTTTTACTATTTCTCTTCTTCTACTGGGTTTAGGGCGTTCTTGTTGCTCTGCCTCTAGTTCCTTTAGGTGAGCTGTTAGATTTTGGACTTGCGCTTTTTCTAATCTCTTGAAATAGGCCTGGAGAGCAATGTACTTTCCTCTTAGGACTGCCTTTGCCACATCCCATAGATTTTGAATTGTTGTGTTTTCATCTTCATTTGTTTCCATGTATTTTTTAATTGCATCTCTAATTGCCTGATTGGCCCATTCATTCTTTAGAAGGGTGTTCTTTAACCTCCATGTTTTTGGAGGTTTTCCAGACTGCTTCCTGTAATTGATTTCAAGTTTCAAAGCATTGTGATCTGACAGTGTGCATGGTATGATCTCTATTCTTTTATATTTATTGAGGGCTGCTTTATGTCCCAGTATGTGATCTATCTTGGAGAATGTGCCATGCACACTTGAGAAGAAAGTAAATTCCCTGGCCTCAGGATGTAAAGTTCTAAATATATCCGTCATTTCCATCTGGTCCAATGTGTCTTTCAAGTCCATTATTTCTTTAGTGATTTTCTGTCTGGTTGACCTATCCATTGCTGTAAGTGGAGTATTAAAGTCCCCTGCTATTAGCACATTCTTATCTGTAAACTTGTTTCTGTTTGTGATTAATTGTTTTAGATATTTAGGTGCTTCCATGTTCGGTGCGTAGACATTTATGATTGTTAGTTCTTCCTGATGGATGGACCCTGTAAGTATTATGTAGTGCCCTTCTTCATCTCTTGTGATTGTCTTTAATTTAAAGTCCAGTTTGTCTGATAGAAGTATCGCTACTCCGGCTTTCTTTTGATTTCCTGTAGCATCATATATATTTCTCCATCCCCTTACTTTTAATCTGAAGGTATCTTCCCGTCTAAAATGAGTTTCTTGTAGACAGCATGTAGACGGATTTTGTTTTTTAATCCATTCTGCTACCCTATGTCTTTTGATTGGAGCATTCAGCCCATTTACATTCAGTGTTATTATTGAAATATGTGGATTTAGAGTCTTTGTATCTTTTGTAGGCTTCATGTTTGTGGTGGTGTCTCTGAAATCTTTGTTCCTTGCAACCTTTCCTTCAGAGCATCCCCCTCAGGATTTCTTGTAGGGCTGGCTTTGTGGTGACAAATTCTTTCAATTTCTGTTTATTTGGAAAGGTTTTTATCTCTTCTTCTATTTTGAATGACAGGGTTGCTGGATAGAGGATTCTTGGCTGCATATTTTTACTGTTCATCACATTGAAGATCTCCTGCCATTCCTTTCTGGCCTGCCACGTTTCAGTAGATAGGTCTGTCACCACTCTGATAGGTTTCCCTTTTATGTGAGGGCCCTTTTCTCCCTAGCTGCTTTCAAAATTCTCTCTTTGTCCTTGTATTTTGCCATTTTTACGATGATATGTTGTGCAGAAGATCAATTCAAGTTCCATCTGAGGGGAGTCCTCTGAGCCTCTTGTATTTCCACATTGACTTCCTTCCCCAGGTCGGGGAAGTTCTCTGCTATAATTTGTTCCAGGACTCCTTCAGCACCTTTCCCTCTCTCTTCCTCTTCTGGGATTCCTATGATATGGATATTGTTGCGTTTGACTGTATCGCTGAGCTCTCGAATTCTTCTTTCCTGTTTCTGGATCAGTTTGTCTCTTTTTTTGTCAGCTTCTTGTTTTTCTATAATGGTGTCTTCTAAATCACTTATTCTCCTTTCTGCCTCTTCAATCTGTGCATTGGAGGCCTCTAATTTATTATGGATCTCATTGATCACATTTTTTAATTCTTCATGCCTATTTTTATTTTCCATTCTGTCTGTAGCCATAGTTTCTTTGATGTCCCCTATGCTTTTTTCAAGCCCTGCTATTAATTTTACCATTATTATTCTAAAACCTTGTTCACTTATACTGCTGATATCTGTTTTGAGCAGTTCATTAGTTGTCATTCCTCTTGGAGTTTCTTTGGAGGAGAGCTCTTTCGTTTCGTCATTTTAGTTAGCTTTCTGGCTCTTGTTGGTTTTAAAGACCTGTTGTGCTCTCTGTTTCTATGAGCGCTGCTATATCCAAGAAGACTGTTTGACTTTCCAGGGCCTATCCTTTCAGAGATTGTTTTTTGAATGGTATCCCTCGGTCTCTCTTTGGGACCTTAGTTATTTAATTTTCCTATTCGTAGTGATATTTGGGACTCTTCACCTTGTGTACTCTAGCTTGTTTCTTGAGGTAGCCCTGGAAAAGAAAACAGACAGACAAACACACAGGGAGCAGGAGCACCCAAATGCACAGGCTAATTCAGCTAACATGCAAAGTGAGAGGGAAAACGAAAAAGTTAAGAGGAAAGACGGAGGAGGGAGGGCGAATAATAGGGAGCATTAAATACGTAAAAGGGTCAAAAAGGGGAAAAGAAAAGGAAAAAAGAAGAAAACCGATGGACAAAGAACGGTTTAAATCATATACCTGGATTTCCCAGCTACAGTTACATAGCCATGTGTATGCAGTGCTGGTTGAAGAGCATAGAGAAAAAGAGAGAAGGCAGGGCAAGACAAGGCAGATTTGAAAATAGAAAGAACAGGCAGAAGGGATAAGAAGCTTTTTTCAAAGAGCTAAAGGGTAGAATATGGTTGGATAGGTGAGAGAAGGATGCTGGAATTATCCAGAGAAACTATATAGTCTAATTACTCCTGAGAGAAATAGCTGAAAAGGTCGGTAGGTGTAGAATTTACATTTACAGAATGGACTTGTTGTGATTGTTTAAGCAAGCTGGCGACCAGAGTTAATCAGGTCAGTGTTTTGGGGAAAAAAGCGAGAAAAGAGAAAGAAGAAGAAAAAAAGAAAGAGAAAAGAAAGGGAAAAAAAAGAAAGAAGAAAAAAAGGGAGGAGGGCACCTCTCAGGCAGGGATGGGCGTGGCGTGATCCGATGCCTCAGGCACGGGTTCTGCCTTGGCGATTGTGGGGAGGAGAGTGAGGGTGCTCCAGTCCCTTCTTGAACCCCGCGCTGCCGCTCGCTTTTTTTTGGCGTGTCAACTCCCCGTTCCGGGGATGCAGCCGAAGTTGGTTGCACTCTTCAACCCAGGCCAGTTCCAATCTCCAAATCCCAGTCCGCGCCCCGCTGAAGTTGCCTTAGACATAGCTTCCCAGCCAAACCCCTCGGGCTATTCCAGGCTCCCTACTGAGCTCTGGGGGTGGAGTCAGAATAGCTGCTTCCTTCTCTGGGTCGGGCTGGCGCGCATGCGCGGGGGCTTGCCTGCCGGGTCCGCGCAGCCCGAGCCCGCTGGAGTGAGGAAAACCGGATCCCTCTATGGCTCGTCACCCGAATCACGAACTCACAGGCAAATTTCCCAGTTTTTAGCTCTTTGCCTTTCCTCTCGAGTTCCAGCCAGCCAGGAGCACGGCGCCCGGTGTCAGCGCAGCTCTTTCAGGGGTCCCAGCCGCCCTGGAGCTACAATGGCGGCAGGCGCGCTGCTGCTCTGAAATCCAACCACCAGGAGCGGCACAAAGAAGCAGTTTGTGTGCTCAGCCTCCCCCAGGACCAGTTGGCGCGAGGGGACCTGGTGTGCAGGTATTTGGCAAGTACGGTCTTTCTATGTACCGAGTGGAGGTTTTTTCCCCCCTGAGCAGAGGTTTTTCTGTTTCGGAGTCTCTCCTTTTCTCCTCTCACTCCCCGTAGAGGGTAGAGGGGGATCGCCTCCCACCCTGGAGTCTCCGATCCCGTCCCAATTTTACCTTCCCCGGTTCGCACTTACGTTAGAAGGCTCTCTCAGTGGATTCTGCGTCCTTTTTCTCCCAGTCTCTCAGGTTTTGTAAGGTTTCCAATGGCTTCAGATCTTTTCTGTGTGATGTATGGGTGCGAGTGCAACTACGGAGCTCCTTACTTCTCCGCCATCTTGCCCTTAAAGCCTTCTTTTCTTTTTTAAATGTTTATTTATTTTCGAGAGAGAGACAGAGAGAGACAGAGAGAGACAGAGTGTGAGTGGGGAAGGGACAGAGAGAGAGGGAGACATAGAATCAGAAGCAGACTCCAGGCTCTGAGCTGTCAGCAAGGAACCCAACACAGGGCTTGAGTTCATGACCTGAGCCAAAGGTGGCACTTAATTACATGAGTGGCCCAGGCACCCCAAGATCATCTATTTCCAAGGTAAACTTCTAGGAAGTCTTTCAAAAGACTTCTTTTCCCTAAATCCCAGAAGCATTCTTTAATTTTTGTCCCTGCCCTTGGGATGGGACTTAGGGGATTCTTGCTGATTTCTTGACAATACTCCTGCTCCTCCCATTGAAGTCATTATCATGGCTGCTCTATCTGGCCAGACCACATTTGTAGACATGCAGGGTACTCTTGATATAATACAGGAACTAATACCCTGTCTAGCTGTTCTCTATTAGTCTTCTTGTGCTATTGTTTACAGTTATTTCATAACTCCATTTTAAACTATCATTACTTCAATATCTCCTCCTACAAAGAAGAACATTTTCTAATATTGGGTCAAAAAACATTTTAATGTGGAGCACCTGGGTGGCTCATTTGGTTAAGCACCTGACCCTTGGTTTAGGCTCAGGTCATGATCTCATAGTTTGTGAGTTTGAGCCCCACGTTGGGGTCCATGATGATGGTGTGGAACCTGCTTGGAATTCCCTTTCTTTCTCCCTCTCTCGCTGCCCCTCCCTTGCTGTCTGTCTGTCTGTCTCTCTCTCTCTCAAAATATATAAGCTTAAAAAATTGAAAAAACATTTCAATGTGCACTGAAATGTGGTATTCAAAAGTTTATCTCAGAAGGGTGGATAGTTGGATACACGTGGTACAACAAATACCACAAAGCATTAAAGAATCTTTATGTTAAAGCATCTATATGAGTGCTCACCACAAAAATATTTAAACTTTTCTGTCTAAGTACTTTCATAATAAGAAGCCTGAGAAAAATTATCTACCTCCTATGAAGCTTTAGCTTATTTAGTTTGTGTTGTCATCCTCTCTCTGATAGAACAAATGTCCATGAGAGCAGGAATCTTTGTCTCTTCTGCTCAGAGATGTGTTGCAGTGCCTAAAACAGCCACTGGTATATAGTAGCCCCTTAATAAATATTTCCTTAGTGAAAGAGTTTTAAAACTACAGTGAAGACATTGGTTACTTGTGGTAAGATGATGTTTTTAAAAAGCTTTGTTTTGGAACACTGCATAATGTGATAAATGCCTCAGTGTGGGGCAGGATGGGAAAGAGTAAGGAGTATCCAAAATATCAAGATCCTTCAAACGGATCACCTCTCTCTGGTCAAATAGGAATCTGAGGCTCAGTCTTATTTTTCCCCTTCTGGGTTTCCCATAGAAGAGTTTACAAAACAGAACGAGTTGGGTCCTACCCAGTCATAGACAACCAGTGAGTTCAGAAACCTTTGCTCTCCCCTACCACGTGGGAGAAATCTTCCATACGAGGAGGAAGCACAGGGATATTTGTGTTTCCAGTGGGAATGCAAATCTAGGAAAGATACCTAAATGAAATTGTTATTAATTTTTTTCCTCCAAGAAATTATCCCATTCTCAGAGATAATAATGTTCCAACCTCAGGAAGATATTGCCTGTAAGTTGGGAATGACTTCTGGAGAATGTGTGACAGAGCACATTCTGGTTCCTCTAAGCCAAGCTTCTGACAACCACCAGGGAGAGAGATATAAGGTCACATAAGCCACTTCTGTTCCAGAAGCTGCAGATAAGTGGGAAGGGAATTCTAGCATGGACATGTGGGAGGGGTGGTGGAATAAGTCTGCCTGTCCTCGATGTTGCTTTCTTCAGACATGATGTCAGCAATATTCCCAGAAGTGTATGTAGGCGAGGCTCCCTCTGGTACCTCCAATATCACTATTGGTGTCTGAGTTGTCTCTTGACTAGAGCACAGCCTAGACTCATATTTATATATATTATGGTGGAAATTTCCAAACACAAAAGCAGAGAGATTGGCATTAAAAAAAAAAAAATCTCATGGTGGGGAGCCTGGGTGGCTCAGTCAGTTAAGGTCATGATCTCACGGTTCGTGGGTTTGATCCCCTTGTTAGGTTCTGTGCTGACGGCTAGCTCAGAGCCTGGAGCCTGCTTCGGATTCTGTATCTCCCTCTCTCTCTGACCCTCCCCAGCTCTCTCTCCCTCTCTCTCTCTCGCTCGCTCTCTCAGAAAAAAATAAAAAACATTAAAAAAAAATCTCATGGAGAAAAATTATTCACCATATGTATAAGCTACTGTGTTAAAACTATAACCTCCATTTTATCAAAAATTAAATGAAACCAGTTACCTATCCTTCTCACCTCTCTCTTCTGGAAAACTTGTACCATACTTCTCTTTTGCACTCATTGACTTATTTTCCTTTAATCTACATATTCATGTTCATAACCTTATGTTTTAAGCACTAGAATCTGTCCTTATAGCATAACCAATTTCTTTTCTTCAAATACATACTACTTGCTACCATATCATCTAAACCACTATCTGAACTTCTAGCTCTTAAACAAGCAAACAAGATTTTATTCTTCATCTTTATTGAGTTCCTTACTACCTCATGAACACAATCATGTCCATGAATACATTCATATCCATTTAGCTCAGACTTTCAGTTATGTCATTTCTCTAACATGAAAGTTTCTTCCATTCCCACCTCATGTATCCATATTCAAACAGTCCTACAAAACCCGACCTCACTTCCATCTTGTCCAAGCAGGCATTCCTGATCATAGCTGACCTACTCCAAATTCCTAAGCACCCATCAATGCTAAATGTGGTGGTTATGTCACACTGTAGCTTATATTTGCTCTGATGTTTTGCTATGTATTTTCTGTAGGAGCATCAATTTAATGAAGTCAGGATACATGTCTTCTAAAGCTCTTACATCTGTGAGTTCTAATTTTGGTTGCTTATAAGACTCACATGAGAACTTTATGTCAAAACACAAACAAGCAAACAAACAAAAATCTTCCAGATATACTATGTCAGATATATTCTGATATCTAGAACCTGAGAATATTTATATTTCATAGTCCTCCAAGTGATTCACTTATACCTATTCCAGTGTTGATTCATGAACCAACATTTGGGATCTTTTCTTATAGAGAATAATGGTCAGATTGAACATATTTAAAAAAATCTAATCCAGACATACTAATTTGCTAAATTAATAGGATTTGTGGTCAAACATTAGGCATCTTTATAAGGTTACTTGAAAGTTCATTAAATTTTTTTTTAAAAAGTGCAGCTAATTTTTCAAACTAGTGCAAAACATTCAAAATTAATTTATAATTACCTAATAATAAATAATAGTAATAATGATAATTCTTTGATGATATCTCAAAATAAGTCAATTATGAAACAGTCATTTTAAATACTTCTATTTAATGTGTTTTGAATGGAATCTGTAGAAGACCCTGTCGATAATTTATCACATAGAATTTGAACATCATCTCTAATTTAGCTCTAAAACTGAGTGTGTGTATTATAGTTTTGTTCTGTTTGCTGTAATCTTGCTGTCTAGCAGAATTCTAGTTTTAGCATTACTCTACAAAAATATGTATCTTTAAGGCAGAAGGAGAAGGAAAGACAGTCCTGTCCCTTTGCTCATGCCAAATCCCAGAAGAAGAGTGACATTGCAAGATTATTGGATTACAGTAACCAGTGAATAGGATCAGTATATTCCAAAGAGCCACAGAGTTCCATGTTGCCCTCTTCCTTTTTTTTTTTTTTTCCTTCCTTCGTGCAGCTGGTTAAGTAAATTGAGGCCCCAGGTTGTGGGACAGTAGATAAGTCATGATCATCAGACCTTGGCCAGGCTAATAATAAAATGAAAATATCTCTATCATTTGACTATTATTTTTTAAAGTATATAGCCCTGGGAGCAGCATCTCTTAAGGAGAATTGATTGGTAAAACAAAGTTTAAACTTCTTCCATCCCAATACTTTAAAATGCCATCTTAAACCTATTATGTTCTTTCCCAACTTCTTGGATTCAGTAAGAGGTGCTGTATGTCTGATCCACCCATTCATGGCACCAGAATCTTGACTATGATAATCAAGAAGTTGATGAACAACAGATGATCCTACAAAGTCATGAGTAGCTATAACGTGGGATTTTATCGGGTTGACAAAATGATATAGTTTTAAAAAATGAACCCTAAACTCTTCATCCCTTCTCTATCTCTTCCTCTCTCTCCATCCATCCATCCATCCATCCATCCATCCATTCATTCATTCATTCATTTTTATTCTGTTATGAATTTCTAACTTCTGTCACTAAAGATCTCTTGATAACTCATCTCAGAAGAAAGAGTATATCAAGGTATATCTTAAATGATTTTTTGTTTCATGCCATTCTATGTAATATGGGCTGCAGTGTCTGCTTCTTGTTTTAAGGACCTTATTAATAATTGCAGAAAGTGTTTTAGGCTTTGCTTATTCACTTGCTCAAAGAATGATCTTTCATTACTACTTCTTTAATAGATTGATTTCTATGCTACATTTGATTTCTTTTAATATTCTCTGGAAAGTTGTTATTTCCTCCATTACTAATGAAAAGAAAATTGAGGAGAGCTGTTTTGGCTCTCTGTCTCTTTTTCTCCCAGGACATATCACTGTTCTATTTGCTACTCGATTCTCTTTGCCATTTATCAGAATTTTCCTCTGAGCTGTGGAAAGGGAGGACCACTTAAAAATTATTCTTTGGGAAGGATGTACAGCTGTTTTGGCATTGTCAGGACACTCTCCATATAAAACATTACAAATCTCATGGGCAGGAACTTAAGAGAGTCATGGATTTTATCATATCCAGTCTTGTGAAGGCAAACAGTGCTCAGCAAATGCATATTAAATGACTCAGTGAATATATGAGTGTGGTTACTTGATAGGACACTGAGAATTTTGTTTGCATGTGTACAATAATATATGATTTGATAAGAAAACATTGATGTTCATATTGTATGTGTTTAAAGCAGTGCCTTACTTAAAAAAAAAAAAAGGGCCTGGGTGACTCAGTTGGTTAAGCACTGGACTCTTGATTTCAGCTTAGGTCATCATCTCACAGTCTTGAGATTGAGCTGTCTCCCAGCCCCCACCCTCACTTCTGTCAGTCTCAAGTCTCCGTATAGGGCATGGAGCCTGTTTGGGGTTCTCTTCCCCAACCCCTTCCCCACCTGCTCTCTCCTTCTCACGTGCTGTATCACTCTCTAAAATCAAAAACAAAAACAAAAAAGAGGTGTGCCTGGGTGGTTCAGTTGGTTAAACATCTGACTTCAGCTCCGGTCATGATCTCTCAGTTTGAGGATTCAAGCCCAAAGTGGGGCCTGGACCCTGCTTCAGATTCTGTGTTTCCCTCTCTCTGCCCCTGCCCTACTCATTCATGCTCTGTCTCTCTCTCTCAAAAAGTAATAAACATTAAAAAAACTAAAAACAAAACAAAACATAAAATTCCACCTACAGACTTGTTTAGCAGTCTTTGTAAGTCCTTTGTATAGCTAGAATTTTAGTGTCTGTTTCATCCTTTTTTTATAAATTTGACCCTAGGATACTACAGAAAAAAAGACTGTTCAGTTACTTTTTTATTACCATTATGCATTAATTCAAGAACATATAGAATAATAACATAATTTTAAGAAATATGGCTTAATTTATAATCATTTAGATTTTCTTTTATTTGTATTATAAACCATATTATTAATGACATTACTCTAAACATCCCTCGTACGAGACTAATTTTAGTAGTTAAGGCTAAGTCATTTTTAAATTAATATTTAAAGCTCAAAGGGAAAAGAAAAAACAACAACAAAATCAATTGTGTACCTTCACCCAGCGATAATCTCTGATAACATTTGGTGCATATTTTCTAAAAATTCCCTTTTTCCAATTTGAGCTACATTTTAATATTCGTGCCTCTCATTTCAAAAGAAGAAATATTCTAACATTAGCATTATGTTAAGATGCAGTTCAATAAGGGGTCAAGTTCCTTTTGCCTATCAATGCCTTAGCCTTCCTCAACGTTGTCTGGTTGGAATCTCTAATAATTTTTAGGCTTAGTACAAAGATTAATTTTGGGCATATGTTCCACTAAGAATCACAAAATGTGAGGACCAGAATAAACTATACTAGTCCCTTCTACTAATACCTCATTTTATCTAGAGGATATCTGAGGGTCAGAGAAATGCATTGATTTGTGCAGTGTGGCAACTAGTTGGTTACAAAGTTGAGAATAGACCATATCATAAATGATTTTGATCTTATGATTATCTTATGATACTTAGAATTGGATTATAAATAATTGTTAAAAATCATTCATGTTTAATTTTTATTTGATAGAAATTTGTCATTTACTGCAACATCAATGAAACTTCTATGAATATACAGAGGCAAAAGAGAAATAAATCTAATGAGTTTTTTCTTATGAAGTACAATTGAATATTATATTAAAGAAAGATTACTGTTGTTAGCTAATTTTGCAACTATATAGGCCAAAGAAATCTATAACAACAGAAATTTGAAGCATGAGTGATACAGAAGAGTTATGGATATTAATTCAGTCTTTCCATGTGGTGTTCAGTGAAATATTAAGCTTTAGAGTCTGTGTGGGAGTGTATCTAAATATAGTTGTTATTTTGCATTTTTATTCTACAGTTTCTCAGACATATTCATGGCAGGGAGGGAAAAAAAATGTCCGCCATAAAGGCATGATTCCCGATAGGATGCTGAGAGGTCATTTCTTCACAGCCAAAGCACAGTGTAGCTAAAATCAAGAACTCTGATTCTGTATTGCTAGCTCTCCCTTCTTGCTCAGGATTCTTCAGGGCGGCTTCAAAAAGTATATCTTTTTTTTTTTTCCCAGAGATGCTGACTTCCATGAAAAATTCGTGAACAGACTGTAACTAATTAGTTTAACTTCAAATTACAACTGATCCATTTTCCAGCAGCCCTATCAACAACCTAGGGTGCTGATGAGGTAGCGGAGATCAAAAGTTCTAGATTAGAAATCAGAAACCCTTGAGCCAAGTACTCAGACTTGACCCAACAGTATGTTTTTTTTTGGAGAGGCACACTGTTTTAAAGTTTTAATTTTTTTTTTTGTTTTAGGAAGACCCACCTATTCTTTAGTTTATCATTCCCCATTATCTTTCACAAACTAGCTTCACACATTTATTTTATTGCCTGTTGTTACCCCTGCTTAAATGACCACATCTACTCAATGTATTATATCATAGAATCATATAATTTCAGATATGGGAAAAGCTTCATCATCCACATTAAGCTCTTGCTTTTTTTTAGATAAAGAAATGAATCCAGGGAGGTGAGCTAATTTATAGAAGATTAAATATGAGTAAGAAAAAAAAAAGCTAACGTTTACAGTGAACCTGAAATGCCAGGTGGTGAGCTGGACACTAAACACATATCATCAGATTTAATTCTGATACTTATAGGTGAAAAAAATGATATTTATATTCACATAGTTAAGGGAAAAACAAATATTTGTCAACTTGACCCAAAGCACCTAGTCTTACAAACAGAACCACATTTCTATTCCTCTGTCAGTGAACTTTCAGCTATATAGTATTGCCAATCAATTAGGCAAATGATTTGAGATAAATAATTATGCTTTTCATTTTAGCAATGCTCCTATCTGAGGGGCACCTGGGTGGCTCAGTCAGTTGAGTGTCTGGCTCTTGATTTCCACTCAGGTCATGATCCTGGGATTGTGGAATAAAGCCCCATGTTGGGCTCTGTGCTGAACTTGAAGCCCTCTTAAGATTCTCCCTATTTCCCTCTGCCTCCTCCCTTACTCCTGATCTCTTCTCAATAAAATAAAATAAAATAAAATAGAATAGGATAGAATAGAATAAAAAATAAAAGAAAATAAATAAAATAAAATAAAATAAAAATAAACCAAAAATAAACCTGCCACATACTTGCCTTAGGTATTTTTGCTTAAAATGTAGAAGGAGCACCTGGGTGCCTCAGTCACTGAAGCATCCAACTCTTGTTTTTGGCTCAGATTTGTGAGTTTAAGCCCTCCATCAGGCTCTGCCCTGACAGTGTGGAGCCAGCTTGTGATTCTCTATCTCCCTCTCTCTCTGCCCCTTCCCAACTTGCTGTCTATCTCTCTCAAAATAAATAAATATTTAAGAAAAAAATTTGGGAACATTCCAGAAAGAATCTCAAACTGAACTGTATCTGATGCCGTGTGTTCTTATCCTGTCTCGAATATGTCATCTAAAAGTAATAGAGATAAAATGGTAGATATGTCATTTTTCTGTGTAATTTATTAGTTCGTGGATTCAGTATGAAATCATATGGCTCCGCTATCTGAAGGCTACATTAGACATTCCTCGTTTCCTTATCTTCCTGACCATCTTAGCACATCTGGCTTCTTGGTGTACATAAGTACTTGTCACCCTACGCTAAGTCATTACTAACTCACACAGGCAACAGTTTATACTTACACAAGTTTCTCAACATTCGTACCCAACCATGACAATTCTGACTTTTTTTTTTCACCTATACTTCACACCATTTAATGACATATGGCTTAACACAGAAAAAGGAAGACACATTTAAAGACCTGAATCTTTGTGGGTCTATGTATACCATGAAGTTGTCAGGCAGAATGCATAGTAAATGATTTATTAAATGTAAGACAAAAATGAAAGTTACAGACCATCCACACCAGTCACCTTCTTAAATATTGAAATTTTCCTAGAAGATATGTCTAGAACATTCATCAGAATCACTTATGAGTCATATTTATTATTTAACACAATGGAAGAAAAACGTATTAGCTCTTGGGTTTGGAATATACCCAGACAAAAGTGATGCTAGTGGGATTACACTTGTGAAAGATGTATTAATGGGAGATGAATTGATCATGGAGCCACATGCAGGAGGTGTATTATGAGGATCTCAACAGATGGATCAACCTGGATCACTATACTCTGTGCAAAGACAAAATAGATCATCCTGGATCATAGTTCATAAATATACAAAGGGATTTATTTTTTAAATAAAAGGCCCTGGCAATCTTGTTAGATTAAATATAAAATGAGAACCCTTGCCTGGTACTATTGAACATTCACAAATCCCTTTGGCAATGATAGCCTCACATCTTCTCAGCTACATAGACGCTCTGAGAAGAAGGATACTTGTTCATGAATATACATCAATATTTTGACATGTTGTTTACTTCATGTACATAAATCCACCTTTATCCATGGAAGACGTGTTCCAAGGTCCCAAGTACGTAACTGAAACTACCGTAGTACCTATTTACGCTCTTTTCCCTATCCGTACATACCTATGAGATAGTTCATTTTATAACTTAGGTAGCATAAAAGATTAACAACAATGACAGAATAAAATAGTTATAACAATATGCTATAATAACAATCATGTGAGTGTGGGCTATCAAAATATCTTATTGTACGATAGTATTATATTTATAATATATAAATAATAATATATACATTTAAGTAATTTATAAAAACAGTATACATTATAATATAGTATACTCAACCTTCTTCTTATGGTGATGTGAAATGGTAAAAGGCCCATGTGCTGAGATGAAGCAAGGTGTATGACATAAGTACTGGGGTGTAAGGTTAGTTTACTCTTAACCTTCTGGCAGTATGTCAGTCAGGAGGATCATCTACTTCCAGACTGTGGTTGATCACAGGTAAATGACACTGCAGAAAGTGAAACTGTGGACAAGGAGAACTACTGTGGTGTATATATATTTACAACTTATGTGTACATAAAGCTTTTGTATACACTGAATTGTGATTTTAGTGCAAAGAGTTCTAGAGGATATATTTTTGTAGTGTATATGACCGTGTGCACGTTTGCATGCCCATATGCACAGGCACATACCCCCCTAACTGATCTAACCTACTTTGTGAATTGAGACTTTTTAAAAATTTTTAACATTTTTTCATTTTTTGGGAGAGAGACAGAGACAGAGACAGAGGGGGTTGGGGAGACGCAGGGAGAGAGGGAGATACAGAATCTCAAGCAGGCTCCAGACTCTGAGCTGTTAGCATAGAGCCCAGTGTGGAGCTTGAACTCACGAACCCTGAGGTCACTACCTGAGCTGAAGTCAGACGCTTAACTGACTGAGCCCCCCCAGGCTTGTTTTGAGACTTTTAATGAGATGTATTGCTGTCAGCTTCATAAGTAGATGAGTATGGTTAACTGTGCAGTGCAGCTTTGGCCCATACCCCTTGTCTTGTCTTGGGGTTCATCTGCCCTGTGCACTAATAACTGGGCTGGTTCTTTCCCCTTGAGTCTGTTTCAGGCTTGATGCAAGGCTACTATGTGCATATGTTCTGTAGTGTAAGAATATAAAGGAGAAATCTGCAAGAGGTAGGCTGGAGGATAAGTCACATTTACATCTGAGTAGACTGTCCAGGTGATTTCTCCTTCTGATGGAACCAGCAAAAAACCGACAATCTGGCTAAAGCCCAGTTGGTTAGAAAACTGATACTGGTGAAATGGATGATTAAAAGTGAAAGGAATGGGACGCCTGGGTGGCTTAGTCGGTTAAGTGTCCGACTTTCGCTTAGGTCATGATCTCGCGGTTCGTGAGTTCGAGCCCCGCGTTGGGTTCTGTGCTGACTGCCAGCTCAGAGCCTGGAGCCTATTTCAGAGTCTGTGACTCCCCCTCTCTATGACCCTCCCCTGGTCACGCTGTCTCTCTCTCTCCTAGAAATAAATAAAAAATTAAAAAAAAAAAGTGAAAGGGAGAAGAGAGAATCTAGTAAAAAGTCTGAATTTGTAAAGGGGTAGCTTTATACTTTTATATAAGTTTCTCCATTCTCAGAGTAGCATGGGAGTAGCTGTTAAAGCCACTGGCCTAGAATAATTTATTCACAGGAGGGTAGGTCATTAGAAAGGTGAAGCATGCCACGAGATTGAGGATGGCAGATAGGTTTCATCCTGGCTGCCAAGTCTGTTTGATTTGTAGTGGCTGCCTGGAGAGATATGGATAAAAGGACTCTAAGACCTTATCTAAACCCAACAATTTAGTGTCCTGTGATTGATTAGTGATGTCTGCATGGGTGCAGAAATGTAAATTATTGACATCATGTAATGTTTCTTTCATCCTGTACCAGATATCTCCCAATAATGGGATAGTTAAAAGGGTCCACATCTGACTAGCTGAAATTTAGTTTATCATTTGAGGTCCTTGGTTAGTTTTTACAACATTCCAGAATCCTTGTCGCTCTGGCAGTTGATTGGTCTGAATAGGTTAAGATGACAGATCGAGTGGGATTTTCTCATATGTTCTTAAACATAATTTGGGAATACAGTTTTGCGTACTTGAGAGCAGGCTAATAATTTTCTTTAGCCTCTCCAAACAGCCCAAATCAAAAATGAGGCATTGGAATTCTGGGTCATAATTCAGATCAAAACAAGGAATACTAGCATGATGCAGAGTTTTGTTCTTTAAAGAGAATGTATCGGTTATGAGAACATGACTAGTTCTCTGAACTAGGCTTTGGCACTTGGGCACAGGTAGTTCCTTCTCAGAATTCCAAAAGGCAAATGAGTGTGACTTGTGGATTGTCAGTTGAGGACACTATGAGAGCAGCAGCTGTCTGCAAGGGGCATCACAGTAGGGGTGAGCCTAACAAGAAGGAAGACGGAACAATTAGCCTTGCCATATTGGGGGTTAAGTCTGAGGAATGGACTTTGAGTCTGCTTTAAAGAGTAGTACCAAAGCTGATAATTGGGATATAAGTGAACCATTAAATAAGGAAATTAGGAAGCCTCACTATGGGAATACTTGATAAAATTAGGACAGGAACATAAAAAGAGGGCTTGGCCCACTCTATTTTCTTGTGCATGAAATTATGTAAGTGGAATTCCAGTGTTTATCCAGAGGTCAGGTTTTCTCTCTTAATTTTTAAAGTTATCTGGGAAAGGTATTAGATTAAGTGTTGGCAGACATTTATGTCATACTATGACTGAGTCTGTGGGATGCTTTCCTAAATATACCTTTTGCAAATGGCAAGAAAGTTGCTACAGAGAAGCTGGGAAGGATACCAAAGGGGTAGGTTAGGCCAAATAAAAGCTGGGAGTAGGAAGATCCATGAAGACATGGACGTAGATACTAGATCAATGATTGCTTGAGCAAGGAAGTTATTACTGAAGGCAGAGAACAGATAAAAACCCTCAAGAATAATAGAAATGGCGGTTGATGAAAATTATTGGCATGGTTCTTATGGGCCTTATTAGATCTCCGAGAGGCTGCTTTTGGGCAGTGCATAAAAGTAGGGTTACCTGATAGTCCTAGTTTGCCTAAGGCTTTCCAGATTTTAATAATACAGTTCTCTGTTCCAGGAATGCCCTCATTCCCAGGCAAACAGGGGTGGTTGGTCAATCTGAGCGATGTAAAATGTAGCCCTTTTCTGGGGAGGAGGGAGGTAGTGCTTTCAGAAAATGTTTTAACACCTGAAGATGATCCCTGCTTGAAAAACATGGCAACAGTAATATGGTCATGCTTCCTGGCATCAGTGAAAAAACCTGGAAAATAACCTCTGTCCTACTCGTTCCCACCTATTAGAAGAGGGATGTGTGTGTGTGTGTGTGTGTGTGTGTGTTCATTCACATAAAGAGAAATTTGTTTCCATTTTCAAGCTCTAAATGAACCTTTTGTTTTCAGGTTAACAACAGCCAAAGTTAGTATTTACAAAATCCGTGTACTTCTCTCCCTCAAGGAACATCATGACTGAATTTGATAAGGAACTTGGTGATTTAAAATGCACATCTAATACATACTTATATACATGTGTTAGGGCTTCCGTTTTTTAGGGACAAGAATCATTACTCTTCGTCATACTCATTGTTTTATAAATCTGGAACTGGATTTTTGGATTTCATTATGAATACAATTTTCCATTTTGTATAATTAAAACTGTTTTTCATTATAAAAGAATCTGACTGGACACTTCCATTTGACTTTACCATTTTGTATTTGATAGATTTCTCTCCTATATCCTGGCTTTGAAATTTCATCAGAAACTTAAGTGATAATTCCCATACCCTTACCAGAGCAAATCTCTACCAAATGGTATGTGGTGTAAGAAAATAAATAATAGTGCTTAGGATGGGAATACATACGGAATGAAAGAACGATGCCAAAAGTCACTTTAAGTCTTTAGGAGAAGTCATAGTAGCCATTTTGTTTTTCAAAATAGTTTAAGTGAATCACTTAGGAAATGAAGTTCTCTAGTATTTTGTGCTTTGACTTTAATTGGTACCAATGAATACATGTATTATTTGCAAGATGCTGAAAAGTTGGGGATTACACACAAATAAAAATAGATCAAGAATGTAGAGGAATTAACCATAGACATCATCAATTTACTTGGAGATTTCCCAAGTAAATCAATTTTTAGTTTCTTTAAGATTATTTTAGTTATGGCTAGTTAGTATATTTAAATGATGGGAAATGTTATATTTTAATATAGATGTGTATTTATGACTTCCCTTATTTTACTTAATAGTGGTGCACAGATATATTTTCATATGAATATCATGTGTTGTGTTTATTGATATTGAAGCCCTAACACACATGAGTTCAAATCATTTGTTGAATACATGGATAAAAGGGTAACTTAAGACTTTTACTCTGAAAACTATAAAACACTAATGAAACAAATTGAAGATGACACAAATAAATGGACAGATATCCTATGCTCATGGATTGGAAAATTCAATATTGTTTAAAAAATGTCCATGCTACACAAAGCAGTCTATAGACACAATGCATTCCCTATCAAAATATCCACATTTTTCACAGAAAAAGAACAAATAATACTAAAATTTGTGTGGAACACAGAATACCTCAAATAGCGAAAGCAATCTTGCAGAAGAACAAAGCTGGAGGGACACCTGGTGGCTCATTCAGTTAAGTTACTGACTCTTGATTTCAACTCAGGTCATGATCTCACAGTTTGTGAGTTGGAGCTGCACATCAGCCTCTGAGCTGACAGTGTGGGGCCTGCTTGGGATTCTCTTTCTTTCTCTGTCTCTCTCCCTCTCCCCCACTCAGATTCTCAGTCTATGTCTCTCTGTCTGTCTTCTCTCTCTCTCAAAATAAACTTAAAAAAGAAGAAGAGGAGGAGAAGGAGAACAAAGCTGGAGGTATAACAATCCCAGATTTCAAACTATACTACAAATTTGTAGTAATCAAAAGACTATGGTACTAGCACAAAAGTAGACAGATCAATAGAACAGTGTAGAGAATCTGGAAGTAAACTAATGCTTATATGGTCAATTATTCTATACAACGGAGGCAAAAATCACAACAGGGAAAAGATAGTTTTCAATAAATAATGCTGGAAAACTGGAAAGCAACATGCAAAAAAGCAAAACTGGACCACTTTATAAAGCCAGACATAAAAATATACTTGAAATGGATTAAGCACCTAAATGTGAGACGTCAAACCATAAACATCCTAGAAGATATGGCATACTTTCTCTGGCATTTGGTGTAGCAATATTTTTCTAGATATGTCTCCTGAGACAGGGAAACAAACACAAAAAGAAAGTATTGGGACTACATAAAAATACACTTTGGCATAGTGAAGAAACCCATCAAGAAGACAAAAAGGCAACCTACTGATATGGGAGAGGATACTTACAAGTATCCCATAAGAGTTTAATATCCAAAATTGTAAAGAACTTATACAACTGAATAATAACAATAAAATCCAATTTAAAAATGGGCAGAGGACCTGAATAGACATTTTCCCAAAGAAGACCTACATAATGGCCAGCAAACACATGAAAAGATGCTCAGCATCACTGATCAACAGGGAAGTACAAATCAAAACTATAATGAGATATCACTTCACACCTGTTTGAATGACTGAAATCAACACAAGAAATCATTTGGAGGAAAATGAACCCTCTACACTATTGGTGTAGCTCAGAGAACAAAATATTATGTGGGAAATGGAGGGTAAGACGTTGAGAGAGAAGACTGTGTTTATGTGTCTATCTTATTTCCATAGTTCTATCAAACACTGTGTTTTATTATCTTAATTATTAGTAGTCTACTTAGGACAAAGCTGTGTACTTAAGAGAAAAATAAAATAAATTTAAAAGTTTTTGGTGTAGAGAAATGGGCTTTTGAGTACAGGATATGAGTTCTTAACTTGACTTTCTACCAACATGGGAGAATCTTCAAAGATATAAATAAAAATAACATATATATGATACATATATATCATGTTTCTCTAATCTTCAAATAAATAAATAAAAATAATATATATTATATGTATATATCGTATTTGCAACAAATAATCTCTAAAATTTATTGAAAACAGCTTAAATTTTTCTTACAGTTTACCTATACTACCTTACCTGTATTTCAAAACCTTTTACCCACTTCTTATTTCTTTCTCCACTTAAACTAGACACCCTGCCATTGCCAACATTTGCTAAAATTCAACAATTGCTCATGAAATTTCTCTCACATACATATCTTTTAGAGGGGACTGGCATTTTATCTTCCTTCCTGCATATCTGTCTTTCAATATCCTGCATATCTACAATGCAACTTAAATATAATGTCTTCTCTGAAGCTTCCTTGATTATCCCACATGTGATATTTTTCTCTAAATATTCTGTGGTACTTTGTAGTTCTCTTCTGGCATGTTTTCTCTTTGTTCTGTATTATATGCATATATGTGGTTTACTTATCTAACCCCCCAAATTATGTTACTTAATGACATTAAGGTAAGGATTTTAATCAAGGTTTAATTTTTCATAAAAATATTTTTGATCCATCTTCCCTGTAAAATTATCAAGATCTGTGAAAAGTTTCCAATCAACTATTTAGGCTGTGACAGTTTCACGGATACTAGCAAGCCATATGAGCCACCTGATTCAGAGACAAGGGACAGTTTAGCTAGATTATTGGAATTTTCTTGTACAGTTTATCAATTTCCAATTTCCACAGGACACTGCAAAGATGGTCAGGTATAAGATGCACTTTCATGGTTGGTTGCAATACAGGAGACAAATTACAGGCTTGGAGAAATTCATCTTATATACCGAACAGGAAGCATGCCCACCCATTGTCCCTAAGAGAGCCACTATCTCTATCTTCCAAGGCTGTTTATTATACAGATAGTTTCAAACCTAGTTGATGCCTCTGCTCATAAGACATGCTGAATAATGAGAAGTCCAAGGGGAATTGTGTCACTAAGACATATTCACCCAACGGAGCTCCTGGGTGACTCTGTTTGTTAACTTATGACTCTTGATTTCAGCTCAGGTCATGGTCTCATGGTTCTTGGGATCAAGCCCTGTGGTGGGCTCTGCACTGACAACATGGAGCCTGCTTGGGATTCAATCTCTCTCTCTCTCTCTCTTTCTCTCTCTCTGCCATTCCCCTGTTCTCTCTCTCATTCTCTCTCAAAAATAAATGTAAACATTAAAAAAAAAGAAATATGCATTCAGCAAGTATTTTGTGAGCACCTCATATATGCCCTAGTTCTAGGCACCAGGAAATTAGGTACAAGTGAATTAGTAAACTGTTGTTCCAATGATGTAACTGGAAAAAAATATGATATCAATGAGAGCTTTGGCATATCGCAATTAGTAGTACAGTGCACCCTTCCAAATATAAGAATGATTTTTGTTTAATTTTGTCCTCTGTATTCTATGTTCCTTCGTATTGGAATTGGCCCTCTTGTAATAAGATCAACAAATAAGATGTTCTGCTATTAAAAAGAACACATTATTAGAAAGTATCATGCTTAACTACAGTAATCATCTTTAGCAAGTAATTAGTATACATATTACTATACATTCCATTCTCAGTATGCAAATTTGTACCTGAGATATTTGATGTTTGATGAATACATTTCAGTTTATGTATGAAAAAATGATCCTTATTATTTTTTTAAATGTTTTATTTATTTCTAGGAGAGAGAGAGATAGCGTGAGCAGGGGAGGGTCAGAGAGAGAGAGAGGGAGTCACAGACTGAAACAGGCTCCAGGCTCTGAGCTGGCGGTCAGCACACAGCCCAACACGGGGCTCGAACCCACGTACCGCGAGATCATGACCTAAGCGAAAGTCCGACGCTTAACCGACTAAGCCACCCAGGTGCCCCGAAATGATCCTTTTTATTGAATGAACTAATTAGTGACAAAAATTCTAGGCAACTAACTCTTTCCACATTTTAGTAGAGAGCTGATACTACCATGACCACTATTGCTAATAATAATAATAATAATTTAAAAATTAAATGTCAGAAGTAAATTCCTTAAAAAACGTTATGCTAATTGTTATTGCATATTGTCAGTTAGTATAAAATATTTTATTTTTTACTCTGAATTGTGAGCATAGTAACTCTGTGTCAGACACAAAGCATCACAGAACATGTTATCATCAGAAACATTGATACCTCATTTCCTCATTAATATCTTCCTTCCCCTTGTAATGTTGAGACATGGAACTTGACTCTAATTTGCCCATTTCTGTGATCTCACTTTATTTCATAGATTCTTTTGGTTTGGCCAGTTGTTAAATGGCATGTGATTGAATTTCTCGAAAACCGTGGTGCTTCCCCAACAGAAGTAGGACATTGCCAGGGTATCAAAAGGTAAAAAGCAGTTATTTTGTTCAGCTTCTACAGAGGCTGTTCTCTTCTCTTTAAAAGTTTTGCAGGAAGTGAATTAATGTAATAGTTTTACAGTCTGTATAGTATAAAATAGACTCAGATTAAGCTAGCAGACTTGTTATTTGACAGTTTATAAAATATTTTAGTATCTTTTTGGCAGTAGCAGTTTGAATGTTGGCAAATGTACACATTGCTTGCAGTTTCAAAACCTTGTAATGAGTATTTTCCACTGTAATAGCAGAGAGCTGAAATTTGGATAAACCACTTAGACTTGTGAACTCTGACATGCATGGTAACAATGTCTTTGTAAAAGAATTTTGTCAAGTATTGGAGCTCCTACTAATAGCACATCCATCTTTCTGCACACCATAAATCTTAAGAAAATTTCTATTACTCTGCAATTTGTCTGGCTTATGCTATTTATTAGCCATTTTATTCTGCTGCTTTAAGAAGTAATGTGATGTTCATTTTATTGCTGGTTCAATAAATTGTTAATTATAATGCAGTGATTGCAGCTGACGTGATTTAAAAGCCACATTAGCACTATAGCATTAAGTTTTAACTATTTTACCCTTCAATTCCCTGTTTATACAACAGTAAAAGGAAAATAGCCTTAGACTAATTTAAAAAATGAAGGTACTTATATCTATTGATCACATGACACATTAGAAACTTTTTTTTAATAAAGGTTACGCTTTTGTCTTGAAAAGAGGAGGGAAATGAGTGAACGATAAGCAATAGAACACTGAAGAGAATAGCATATGACTCCAAGACAGGTAGACACAAGTGAAATAGCTATATTATATTATGAATGTTAATATTATAGACCTCTATAAACTATTAAATAGAAAAGCATATGGGTCATGCTAATTTTGTAAATATATTCTTTCTGAAAAAATATGTTAATAAAAATATATGTGTGACTTTTAAAGAATATTTAGTTTTATGTTCTAAATGATCAAACATGAACATCATTAACAGAACTATTCTTTTCAGGCTCAAACTAACCTAGATCATTCTTGCTTGCCAAAAATACATAAATCCCAACCCTGTATTGTATATCTATAGAAATACGTCAACTCAACTCAACATGGAAACTGTGGCATTTCCTATACCCTACATGTTAGCTGTTAATTACGTACTGCTCCATATAATTTCAGAGTGTGAAGTCTATCTTTCCATCCAAAGTACGGAGTTTGCTCACTGAATTAAGTTCACTGAAGCCAATAATTTTGTTCTTTTTTAGCCTCCCATCCCTAGCTCCCTCAGTATCTTGCAAAATCCCAAGCATTAATATAAACTCTTCAGATAAGTATATTAGTTCCAGAACATCTCTCTATGGCTGTATCTGTATATTTTAAATGATGGATAATCAAGAGGTACCATTTCTGTTACTCTGATGAATGAGGGGCTAGTGAACATGCCTATTAATGCCAATAGATTAGATTGAGTTTCTTTTAATTTTGTGATTCAGTTTGCAAAACAGGGAGAGGGACCAGGAATTGGATGACTTGAGTGTCTGTGCCTTTCTCCTAACTCCCTTTTTTTTTTTTGGGGGGTGGGGGGGTGGGGGCACAGTTTGAATTTGGAGAAATCAATGGAATTGTTCTAGGATTTGGTTTGAGTATTGTTTGGTTTTATTCATCAACTCCAGGTCGAGAAACTACCATGTGCCAAGTACTCATATACTGGGAGTACAATTGTAGTTCCTCTTCAAAAGTTTACCTTCTAATGAAGGTAAGCATGTAGATACCTAGATGACTAATTTTTCCCCTGCAATAAAGCAGTCGTTTCTTATAAAGTGCTTGACTTCCAATAAGACAAAATGTCTTAAATGCTGGAAATATACATAGTTTTGTATTTTATTTAATTAGTCCATTTCTAGAGTTTTGGGCCATAGTGGCATATCTCACTGATTTATTCAGATTCTGTATGGGTGGAACCCAAATTGTCATATTTTGAAAAAGCTACCCAGTTGATTCTAGCAAGCTGTAAAAATTGAAAACTGCTAATCTTATTTTAGGACATCATCCTACAGCTTTACCAGATTAGAAGAACCTTTGTTTTTCTCTTACATGTAGAAGTTATATAACAGAGAATCTTTGAAAACTTTGGACTTATGAAAGTGCAAAGTGTTTTAAAACATCAAAGGAACTATTTGCCAAGGAATTATAGAGAATATTTCACTCTATATATTTCATACTTCTGTATGACATGTAAACGTTGATCAAAATAGATCCTTTCCAAGATGAGCTTGAAGAACATCATGGACACTGTTCAGTTAATAGATGTTCCTAAATTACTATGAAGAGGCTTCGTGTTATTTTCTCTAACTTTCCTTAGCCTCACACAGTCCTGACTGCAGGGGAGGAGGACATGTGTGTCTCAGTGGTGTAATAAGTAATATTCTAAACTGCTGTTCATTTGATCTGGTTTCTATTTTTTTCTGAATTTTAACTTTATTTTTATGATTTCATCTCCTCTTCTAAGCTAGATATGTATTATTATTTCACTGATTCTGATCTCTAGGTTCTCTCCTGAAGTGTAATACTTCAGCCTTACTTCAAAATCACTTGTACTATTTACAGCTACTTAAGATAAACAATTCATTTGTTCTTATCTAGGCCTCAGAATCCTAAACTGTGGTAGAAACCTCTTGTTATTGTTAGCATCATCATGTTCTGATAGGAACTATGACTTTATCTGGGGCACGTAAGGAAATATTGCTACTTTGTTGGCCTTATATGTTCCCTAGCTGAAGCACTGGTTTTTAGAAGGACCATTTCCTCTTGCCTTATAGGTGACTGTAACAGTTGCACTTGCTAATTGCTACCTTAGAAATATTCACCATGCATTAATTTCCATTGGTTAATTGGAATGATTATTTTCTAAGAGAGAGCTTGAAATTTTGGTTATATTGGTAATTACTGTGTATTACCTTGAAAACTATTTCTCCTTCTGAACTCTGTCACTTCTACCTATGCTCAGAACCTAACCAGAACATTTCTTCTGTTTGTTCTTCTGTTTACCTAGTAATAGGATTGCAGCAGGATGCCATAGAAACGAGAGGGAGGCTTAGTCTTTCTTCTACTTTTATGACATTTCAACTGAATGTCTCACAGCAGGTCAACTTCAATGTGTTCAACTCTGAAATGTTGATATATAATGTCTTTTCTATGAAATATTTTCCTTAATCTCTACTTCCATAAATGGTACCAATGTTCTCCTAGTTGCTCAAGCCAGAACTGTAGTCATCTTTCTTTATTCTTCTCTCTTACCATATATTCAGTCAATCACATAATTCTGCTTAGCCTCCAAAATATGTCTAAATTCCAGGCACTTTTCTTTATTTCAACATCCATATGTTTTCTTTGGTATTGTCACCTCTTACCTACAAACCCCACTTAATTTCTTGCTACTCATTCATAATCAATTCCATTTTTAGTAACAAGAATGCTGTTTTAAATAATAAATAAGGTTATATTACTGGGGAAACAAAGGCAGAAGGAAACAGCAAATTAAATTCAATTTCCTTATAACCTGCAGCCATTGACAAATATGTGAGGTAGGCAGAGTATAACATTCCTCCAGGAACTCCCTGCTGTCTTAATGTTAATGCTTTGCTAGAGGGAAAAGCAACATTAGCTTGATAATAGGTAGGGGTCCAGTATCCTGTGAGTCTTTTTTAGCATATGAGAATCCTTTCAGAAACTTCCCCTGGACTTTACCTCCCCCAGCTCCCAAATCTATATCCTGTCTTTCCTCAAGGGGCAGCTCTTCCTGCCCACTGGTCCTGTCTCTGTGCTTTAATAAAAACAACTTTTTGCACTGAAGATGTCTCAAGAATTATTTCTTAGTCATCGGCTCTGGACCCCCATCTCCACTCCAAAATTACATCATTACTACAATGCTGTTTATAAACTAACCCCTCATTTCATTGCTCACTTTATCATGAATCATTCTCCCCACTTGTACAACAGCATTTTCTCCCACTTCCATTCTGCAAACACATTGGAGTCATTGCCAATTTAGGTCCCTAACAAATGTTATTTCTTCTGCTTGAAATGTTTTTCTTTTCACTTCTTCTGTAGGTAGCCAGTTTAAGTTCTTCATGATGAATTTGACTAATGTGAATAGAATGGATTGTTGGGTGGAGGCAAATTCTAGGGAGAGAAACGATGGTGTTCTGATATTAGGTGGTATTAGCAGAGATGAAAATAACTGAACACATATGGAATACTTTTTTTTAAAATTTAATGTTCATTTTTTGAGAGAGAGAGGGAGAGAGAGAGAGAATCTTAAGTAGGCTCCAGGCTCTGAGCTGTTCTAATTTATTTAGAATACATTCTAAAGCTAAAGTTAATAGGATCTGATAAGAAGTACATATATGAGAAAGAAAAGTATAAAAATGACTCCTTATTTCTTGGCAAAAGTAGGTGATAACATTCACTGAAAAAGGAAAGCCTGAGGAAAATGCTTTAGGTCTTGCTAGTGGGAAAGGAGAGGCAGCAAGTATTTGCAAACTCATTGTGAGGAAAATCAACTTTCATTTTGACTTACTGACCGTCAATAAATGAGAGATGTGGGTGATGGAGAATTCAAGGATGCCTTCAGCATCTGGCTTTAGTAAGCTGCTGTGTCATGGAGGAAAGTTCTCAGAGTAAATGATAAATCTACCAGCTGTAGAAACCTGTAACTGAAAGAGGTTAAGGTAAGGGCCATAGTTTTGAGTTATTAGCTCATAGATCATAACTGAAGACAAGGAAATAGGTAGTATTTTCCAGAATGCAAAGAAGCTGAGGATAAAACCTGAAGGGTTGAATAGAGAACAACTATCAAACAAGTCCTAGAATTTTGACCCAAGGAATACTAGAATAGTGTGCTAAGGATGTGCTGTAAGGGGACACACAAAAGAACAAGATTTTTGAGAAGGTAGACTTTTATTGGAGTGAAGTCTTCCCTAAAGCATTTCTGCCCTGGATAGATTTTGAGAATTTGCAGTACAAAAGATTTGATGAGTGGGATTTCTTTCCTATAATATTAACAGGTAACATTGTTATTTACAGGCCAGTAGTGTTGACAAGCTTTGTTTCCTTTAAATAGAAATGCCCTACAAACTCTGATTGGCATCTATATGGAAACAAGGTATTATGACACTTTTTTTTTTTGTTTTATAAATATTTGTTTATTTCTAGGAGACAGAGAGAGAGAGAGACAGCGTGAGCAGGGGAGGGTCAGAGAGAGAGGGAGTCACAGACTGAAACAGGCTCCAGGCTCTGAGCTGGCAGTCAGCACAGAGCCCGACGCTGGGCTCGAACCCACAAACCGCGAGATCATGACCTAAGCGAAAGTCGGACGCTTAACCGACTAAGCCACCCAGGCGCCCCATATTATGACTCTTAATAGCTGATAAAAATGTTTATTAATAAAATATTCGCTGCTTAAATGAAAGACCTTAAATAAAAACAAAGATTTGGAGGTCAGCTTTGTGCTAGATACTGGGCATTGATAATAAATAACTCAGGCTTACTGTTCTTCAAGAGTTCAGTCTAATGAGAGAGAGGTTAACAGCCACTAAACCAACTACCTAAAAATTGTAATAACATTCATAATAATAGTTATAGACAAATAGCTATCGAAAAAATAGGGATAAAAGATGCTGAATTCTGCCTATGGTAGGGAAAAGTAAGTTTGATAGTGGAGGTAATATTCTAGCTGACATTCTATGCATTGGCATATCCCCTACTTCTGTTTTATTTTTTTTATTTTTTTTTAAATATTTTTTATTTATTTCTAGGAGAGAGAGAGAGACAGCGTGAGCAGGGGAGGGTCAGAGAGAGAGGGAGTCACAAACTGAAACAGCCTCCAGTCTCTGGCAGTCAGCACAGAGCCCAACGTCGGGCTTGAACCCATGAACCGTGAGATCATGACCTAAGCGTAAGTTGGACGCTTAACCGACTAAACCACCCAGGCGCCCCTCCCTGCTTTTGTTTTAAAGTTTTGCATACCTTCCACAGATATTTCTTAATCTCTTAGTGTAACCATCTCCTTGAGAATCTGTTAAGTCATATGCCCTCTTTCCATAGAAAATGAACACTGCAGTCATTTGTAAAATTTCAAATATTTAAGGACTTCCTGTATCAATATGATATTACAGAAATAAATGGGGAACTTCAATGTGTGGTTCTAATATTTTTAGAGTTTATTTACTTTGGGAGAGAGCATATGTGCATGAGAAGGTGTGGGGCAGAGTGAGAAGGAGAGAGAGAGTATCCCAAGTAGGCTTGGGGCTGTCAGTGCAGAGCCCGGTTTGGGGCTCTATCTCACTAACCATAAAAACATGACCTGAGCCAAAATCAAGAGTCAGGAGTCAGACACTTCACTGACTGAGCCACCCAGGGGTCCCTATTTTTTTCATTAATTCTAGACTTCAAAGTCCAAAACATTATATAAGAATGATATATAGAGTGTTGTAATTTGCAGTATTTTTTTATCTTCTAATAGTCTCATCCCTATTGTTATAATTTATATATCACTTCAGGCTAATTCTAAAAGGACCACTTTGATTATATCATGACATTCTCTTATTTTTTCCCTATTAATACCTGAAGTCTAAAATGCTACATCTTGCTTTTATAGCTCACCATAATTTTTCCCTGTAACTCAAAGTTTATTAAGTTTTGCTTGTCTCTATTCATTATCACTTTCATTGTAATTCGCCAAACAGTTATTGAGCCTGACATTCTATACCAGGCATTATGCTGCTATTGGAAATTAAATAAGAAATAAACCAGAAACTGTACCTGGACTCAGAGAATATATTTTATTTTGAATGATACATTGTATGTTCTTGAGATAACCTTGACAATGTGTTATTCTTCAAATTCCTTGATTCCTCTGTGCTATTTGACGCCTGAGATGAGTTCTAACATGGGCTCTTTCCATGCCCTTCCTTCCATAATTTCAAATTCTGAGGCTATTCAAATTTCTTCTCAGTGTTTTGGGAAGTCTTTGATTATCCCAAATTGATCAAGGGCTTCTCTTCCTTACATCCCAGAGCTTTTTACTCTATTAGTTGTTATTTTTACCAGTAACTGTAGGGCAAGTCAGTATTCTGTCATTTTCCCAATGCATATTATAATGTATAATTATAAAATTTTGGGGAGTAAGAGTGGCATTTTATCCTCCTGTGCAGTAACTGTCTTTGGGCATTAAATCAAAATATAAATGAATGACTTTGTGAAAGTGGGCCAATTACAGCTATGCCATGTTCAAAATCGAGATATATAAAAGTTTCTATTAGAAAGTGAGTTCTCTGAGTGGAGACGGCATGGCACCCACTTGCATATTATCCACATAACCAACTACAGATGTGAAGTATATATTGAATGAATACAGTAATAAATAAGTAAATGAACACTTTACTTTTTATAAGATTATTCTCAACACTTACTTCTTAATTAGATTTTACCTGATGTTTCTATGAGAAATGGTACTTTGCTTTTTGGAACTTCTAGATACATTCACCACCACTTTTTGACAGTTTTAAAATACTCCTTCCAGGGGCACCTGGCTAGCTTAGTAGGGTAAGTGTCTGACTTTGACTCAGGTCATGATCTAGGTTAGATCAGGTTCTTGGGTTCAAGGCCCATGTCGGGCTCTGTGCTGACAACTTTCAGCCTGGAGCCTGCTTCAGATTCTGTGCCTCCCTCTCTCTCTCTGCCCCTCCCCTGCACCTCACACTCTGTTTCTCTCTCTCTCTCAAAAATAAATATTTAAAATATCATAAAATACTCCTTCCAAGTATTATTTCCTCTTTCTTCCCTCTTTGGGTTATGAAGAACAGAGGAGAGGAATGGGTGGAAGCTATTTGTTCCCAGCTTTAGTTGAAACCTGAAGCAAAGAATCTCTTGGTCCAGCTGCAATCCAATCTGCTATCTCTGATATTTGTAATAAAACATTTACCATGTTATTCATGTATCTACTCCCCTGGATCTCAATATGCCCCCTGTCTCTTGTTCTCTACATCACACAGGATGACACATGGAGTGGGAAGAAATAATCCAGCTATTTCATTAGAGTGCTAATATGCTTTCTGTAGAAAACATCTATCATGTTAATTTAGGAAGGGATTGCTTTATTGCCTTGATGTATCCTTCTTGCACAGAGAGATTGTGTGTTTTTCTTTCCCTTGGCCTGCCTGTCCACCCTCCCCCATCCCCATCAATAAATTGAGTGGATTGGCATTTTTTTAATGGGAAATTGGTTTGGAGAAATATCTGGGGGTTCTGATGGTTATCAAAATTGCTTCACTGTGTGTAGAAGTGAAGGTTTCAAGAATGGACTGTTGTAAGATTCGTGGCCCTTCACTTCTCTGTGCTAAAACGAGAAAGCACAAAACACAAATATCTTGAGCCCTGCCAGTCATGTCATTGTTCAGTTGGGATAAATGAACTTTTTTCAAAATTGGAAAATAAAATTGGTATTAACTCTGAAGAACCTATGAAGTTATATTTTAGTCTCTGGTTAAGAAACCCATTCCTGAAAGAATTAAGCAATATTGTTACTTTTCATGTGTTCTTTAAAAATTTTTTAAATGTTTGTTTATTTTTGAGAGAGAGAACAAACGTGCGTACACAAGTGGGTGATGGACAGAGAGAGAGGTAGACACAGAATCTGAAGCAGGATCCAGGCTCTGAGCTGTCAGCACAGAGCCCGGTATGAGGCTTGAACCCACAAACTATG
The DNA here is from genome assembly GCA_017311185.1 of Proteles cristata cristata. Lineage (NCBI taxonomy): Eukaryota > Metazoa > Chordata > Mammalia > Carnivora > Hyaenidae > Proteles > Proteles cristata. The sequence goes on along the minus strand of JAESUZ010003861.1, from coordinate 52,828 downwards.
AAGTTACGACTTAAGCCGAAGTTGGATTCTTAAATAACTGAGCCACCCTGGTGCCCCTCATGTCTTCTGTCCAAAGGAAAACACTAGGCAGATATGGAGTGTTGAGAAGCAAAGGAAAGAAAGATTGGTTAAATATAGGTAAAGATAATATATGCCTAAGGATGATAAAAAGTGAAACAGGCATCTGTTTATATATGAAAACATTCCTGGCAATGCTGGGTAGAAACTAAGAGTGAAAGTTCTAGAGTCAGAATGCCAGGGTTCACATTCCGGCTCTACTACTTAGGGATTATCATGGACAATTAGCCGGTTTTTGTGCCTCAGTTTCTTCTTCAGTGAAAGGCAACATTACTGACCAACTTACGAGTTTGTACTGAGGATTAAGTGAGAAACTCTACAAAAAGTTCATCAAGGTCAATGTGTTGGAAGACTCCAAAAGTCAAAATTAATATTATATTTTAGGTAGAATATGAAATATATAGAATAAAAATGTGAGTAGTATTTCCTGGAACTGTGAAATATGGTGGTCCTAAAAGTACTTAGCACAATGCCTGCGTACAGTTTTGAAAAACAGGAGCATAACTTAAAAGCTAGTGATAGCAATAAATAGTATTCTTACCTATATACTATGTACCAGACAATATACTAGATGTGAGGGACATAGATTTTAATATGATAGATACACTTCCTGCTTTCATAGAGCTTATAGTTGCAGGGAAGAGAGATAATTTAAAAAACAACAACATAAAATATGATATATTCTCCAATAGGAGCTCTGAGAGCAATTAAGATAAGTAGGGCATGATATACCTGCTGATAAAATAATGTTACTTCTAATTCTGTATTGCTCTATTCTTTAGATATAATTAAGGCTATAATGAGCAACATTCATAACAATTTAGAGCCATGGAAATATTTTAGTTTAACCTATTTATTTAACAAAATTAAGGAGATAAAGACCAGAAGTGACTTACCAATAGTGCACAGTCTGCAGAGATATAACATTGTTCTTTCCATAGGACCTTATAGCAGAAGTAAAACAATTACTTCTTTTTTATAGTCAGTATTTATAAGCATTTATAATTGGAACTTTCACATGCCTTACTTACCTCATATGCCTTTTGCTTTACTGCATTAAAGGCAAAATGGCAAAAACATTTCCCAACTTTTTAGAAACTAATGAATAAACAAAAAGCAGAACAGACCTATAAATACAGAGAACAAACTGACAATTGCCAGAGGGAATGAAGGTTGGATAATGGGGATGATGAGTAAAGGGCAATGAGAGATCCATGCTTCCAGTTATGGAATGAATAAGTCACAGGAATAAAAGGCACAGCATAAGGTATATAGGGTTATATGGTGACAGATGGTTGCTACACTCGGGGTGAGCATGGAATAACTTATAGAAAAGTTGAACTGCTATGCTGTACATCTTAAACTAATATAACTTTGTGTGTCAACTACACTCCAATAAGAAAAAATATAAAAAAAGATTGTCACATATTAGAAAATGTCAAGCATGGCAATATACTCATTTGGAAATAAGATAAGCTAAGAAGTACATTTTAAACATATTTTAGATAATTTTTCTTCTTTTAAGCCAGAAAAGTAAAATTATAATGAAATCTGATTTTGACATACTTAAAATATTGAAACTTAAAAAGAAAACTATGTATGAGTTAAATTAGTTATGGAATAGACACATGCATAATTGGATTTCTTTGAATTAAAAGTTATACCCTAAAATATTATAGCCTTATAAAATTGCCTTGAGGAGAAAGTAGATAGAATTGACATATTACTCATAATCAGCAAAACATTTACAGGAATAGCAATTAACATCCTATCTTACTTTACTGTGAGAAGGAGGGTGGAGAGAGAGAGACAGAAGGAGGAGGTGGAGGAGGAAGATGACTTTCTTTTAAGTTTATTCATTTTTAGAGAGAGGGAGGGAGGGAGAGAGAGAGAGAGAGAGAGAAGGAGAGAAGGAGAGACAATGAGCAAGCGCATACAGGAGGGGCAGAGAGAGAGGAAGAGGGAGAATCCCAAGCAGCATCTGAGCCATCAGTGCAGAGCCCAGCAAGGGTCAAACTCACAAACCGTGAGATCATGACCTGAGCTGAAACTAGGCTCAGATGCTTAACCAACTGAGTCACCCAGGCACCCCAGATGATGATGACTTTATGGAGAACAACCTTTATCTCCAGTAATTTAGCCAAATTGTTATGTTCTTTCTCTAGATTCACTCCATTTTCCACTGCTCACATTGCTATGATTTTATTGAATGCAGTCGTCTTCCACTCAGTGCCCTGGGAGGAGTCCTTTAGTGGACGTGTAACCACATCTAGCAGAACATGCAGGTCCCTCAGCCCCAGTGATTGCTTTATCGGGGATGGCGACTAGACAAATGCAGATTCGGTTTGATGCTCCTAGCAGTTCTTAGGTTGACATATAATGTATTTCTAGAGAAATGTACAGTTCAATGAGTTTTGACAGTTGCATATACCATTTAATTCACACCTTACCAAAATATAGATTTTTTTTAATCCGGAGAAACGCCTTTTGTGCTTTTCAGTCAATCCATTCTAAGCCCTCCAAGGAGGCAACCAGTTTTCTCTTTCCATCCACCATCGAATGTTTTGGCTTCTTCTAGATCAGCTGTGATGACTCTCTAGATTGTTCAGATTACCACACAATAGTTCACCTATTTCCAGATCGTCATATAAATGAAGTCATACTGTATATAATCTTATGTCTGGCTTCTTTTACTCAGCATAAGCTTTCTGAGTTTTATCTATGGTGTTATATGTTTTATTAGATTATTCCTTTTTATTTCTGAGTATGTATCACAAATTGTTTCTAATGTTGAGAGGCATTTTATGTTGTTTTGTATGTTAGGCTTTTATAAATAAAGCTACTGGCGTGAGCATTTTTCATAATCTCTTTATGGACATATGTTTTCCTTTATCTTGGGCAGACACAGAGTAATAGAATTGCTAGGGCAGTGTATGTTTTATTTTAAGAGAAAATGACAAATTTTTAAAGAGCTGTATTATTTTATATTCCCCATCCTCATCAATACTTGTTGTCACTTTTTAAAAAAAATTAGCTGTTCCATTGCAAGTGCAATAAAATCTCATTAGAGTTTTAATTGCATATCCCTGATGATTAATGATCTTCAGCACTATTTCATGTGCTTATTGCTCTTTGTATTATATATAATAAATATGTATTATATATGTAATAGTGTATAATGTAATATAAGTAATAATATAGGAAATATATATAATTTAATGTATAACATATATAATATGTGATAATATATTTAACGTATGTAATATATGTATATTCCTGTGTTAAGTGCTATTCAAGTTTTTGCCTTTATGACAGTTCTTCCATTTACCCCCTCCCATCTTTTATTCTATCATTATACATTTTCCTTCTAGATATGTTATCGACCTTATAGGGCAGTGTTATATGTGCTTTCAACAGTCAGTTAACTTTGAAAGAATTTAAGAAACTAATGAGAAAAATACTTGACTTTCAATTCAGGCATATATTTGAGTTTTTCATTTCTTTATGTTGTACTTGAATTAGTATTATTTCTCTTCTGACTGAATTCTACTTTCAGCATTTCTTACAGTGCTCATCTGAGGATGACACATGGTTTCATCCTTTGTCTGTCTAGGTAAATGTTCTTATTTGATGTGCTTTCATTTTTTGTTAAATTTAGATATTTAGAATAATATATATTTTTTTTCTTTTAGCACTTTGAAATTGGGTTCTGTTACCATCTAACTCATATTGTTTCTGATGGAAAGTCTTTGATTTGTTGTTTCTCTGTAAGTGGTGTGTCTGCTTTTTAAGATTTGGGGTTTGTTTGTTTGTTTTTATTGATTTTCAAAATTTCAGAAAGCTGTTCTTTGGTGAATTATTCCATTTGATTATCCCTGTTGCATTCATTAAGATTTTTGGGTCTGTCAGCTTATAGTTTTTATCAAATTAAAAACATTTCAACCATTATTTCTTTAAATAATTTTTCCTACTTCTCTCTTTCTCCTCTCATGTATTTCAATTACATAGATTTTTAATCTGGTATACATTACTTTTTATGCTTGTTTTTAATGAGACACTTTGTACATGCACACACTGGTGGGGGGTGGTCAGAAAGTGAGACAGACAGAGAGAGAAAATCTTAAGCAGACTCTGCATCCAGGGTGGAGCCTGATGCAGGGCTGAATCCCATGATCCTGAGATCATGACTGAGCCAAAATCAAGAGTCCAACACTTAACTGACTGAGCCACCCAGGTTCTCCTACATTGCTAAATTTTTTATCAGCTTTTTTCTTTTGTCGTAAATTTGGATTTCTTTTTTTTTATCTTGTATTTAAAAATACCCATTTTTATTCTACAATCAAATTTGATGTTAAGCTGATCCAGAAACATTTTCATTATAGACACTAGAGTGTAACGTTTTAGAATTTCCATTTTATTTGTTACAGTTTATGTTTCTCTACTGATAATTAGATTTTTTATTCTGTTAGTATTTAACTTTAAATCGTAGCACATGTTTATAATAAACATTTTAAATTCCTTATACCAAAATTCTATTATCTCTGACTTCCCCAGTTTGATTTTTATTCAGCAGTTTCCTTCCTGGTTACTTGTCATGTTTTCTTGTCCCTTTTTTATGTCTAGTGACTTTTGATTTGCAGCTGAAGACTGTGGATCCTGTATTATTGCATGTCTGAATTGTCTTCCTTAATGAAGTACTGAATGTTATTAAGTATATAGTAAATCTACTTTCAGAGCAGCTTGATCTGTTTGGAGGCTTTTTTTTTTTTTTTTTTTTTTAAATCATAGTTTATCCAGAGTAGCCTTTCTCCTTGGTTTAAATTACTCCTGCTTCTTAGATGTGTAACTTCTGGGATCCGTACTAGAGGTTCAGACTGTGCAGGAAGGTCTCCCTTTAGCTGTTGGCACTATCTGTTTCCAAGCATGTGTGTGTGTAGTGATTTAACTCACAGTGCCCTAGCAGGTGTTCATTCTCCACTGGTATTTCTAAAAAGTAGTAGTGCTTCTTTGACTGGTCTTACGGAATTTTGCCCTGACTATTCAAGGCTGGTACACAGCCAAAGTTGTTAGGGCAGCCTTTTGCCATTTTCTAGAGTTTCTTTCTTTTAGAGCTCCTTCTCTGAAGTACACTGTCCCATAAAACCTAGCCACCTCAGAAGCCCCAAACTCTGATCTTTGTCTTCTCATCTTACCAATAATGATATGCTCTGTTGCTTTTTCTGTCCTCTTTACTATGACCCAGAAAGTGTCATTATGCAAAAAGCCAGACCAATTGTGAGCTCTTTTTTCCCTTCAGTAAGAAATCATAGTCCTGCACTGCCCCTAATAAAACTCTTAGAAATAATTATTTTGTTTGTTTCATCCAGTTATGTAGTTTATGGCAGGAGGACTATCCTTTCATGGCTGAATGTAGAAAATAAAATAGATTCAATGCTAATGGTTCTATTTGGTTATTGGGAAAAAAGATACACTTTCTTTTCCTTCACTCTTTCTTTTCTTTGCTCCATTTGAACCTTGGATAACATGGCCTAGAGGTGCTATTATCTATTGTATCAAGTTTGAGAATGACACAGCATGGAAAGAAACAGAGCTAAACCATGAAAGGAGTCTATAACCTGCTGATTTCATTATACTCAACTCTATTTGACTTAGATTTGTGGTCTAATTAGATTTGTGGCTGCCTGTTTCAAGCATATTTTAGTTAGTACTTTTGGTTTTGGTTTGCTTGCAACCTAGAGAATCTTAATACATGTTACAAATGACAGTGTTTTCTACCAGTGCCCTATGTAAGATTTTATGTTCTAATTAATATCAATTGAGTATGTACCATAGGTCAGGTGTTGTGATAGTAATTAGTGTTACTTATAATGTAGGCAGCATGAATCATTTGATTTGATCCTGTGTGATAATTTGTATCATATTAGGCTTTATAATAACAAAAATGTTATTTAACTATCAATAAATGAACTTTATTTTCTAAAATTGATGGTTATAAAGTAACTAGGAAAGCAAAGAAGTTGCAATTTAATATCACATATCCATTTGGTACAACTTAATATACTTCCCTAATCAAATTAAAAAATCTCAATATATCATTTTACCTTAGATTACTAGTATAACCAAAGGAAATGAACTCTTACATGAAGATACCAAAATCAATAGTTATACCATCTATTATCACTTTGTTCATTATAAATAGCTTTAGCTTGATAAGTATATGTGTATATAAATATGTGTGTATGTAATCCATATAAACTATGAATAACATATAATACCTATATATGCATGTGTGTGTGTGTGTGTGTGTGTGTGTGTGTGTGTGTGTGTGTATGTATGTATAGTATGTTTAGATGGAATTTCTACATCAGTTTCCAGAAGTTTCTTCTTTAGTAGATACATAAGAGTTGTAAAACAGATATTTCAAGTAGAAAAGAAGGAGAATCTAAAAGATCTTTGGTACATCATGTCTTTGTTCTTGTATAAATGCAGTTTGAAAGGATACACCTAAAAGTATATTTAATATTTAGAATCAGTCTACCTATAACATGAATCTGGTGTAGAAGTAGGAGTGATTAATGCAATTTTCATGGTAAATTATGATACTAGGAGAAAATGTAGGAGTGTGCTGGTTTAAGAACATACTGGTTTAGTATGTTCAAAAGGAAAAAAAGAAGCAGCAGCCACAGATAAGAAAAGACCTGACTTCACTAGAAATGAAAAATAACTTATTCACTAGAAACATATTCAATACATCTTCTTTGTAAGTCAAAAGAGGCAGAAATAGGTTATTGAAATACATATGAATATAAATTGTATATTACTTAGAAAGCTACCAAAAATTGTTTATGCAGTGAATACTTTGTTACCCCTCGATTTTCTATTGCTTGTTTAGTTATTTACTTCTTATAGTTTCTATCTAAGGTGCATTCTTAGGCACCCACAAGATGACATATGCCAGTATCTGACACTAAATTTTAAAACTGACTTAGTCTTTTTTTCTCCTTTGTAAATAATTGAGAAAGCTTTATTACTATAGCATGTTCATTATAGAAAATTCAGGCTTATGTGAGCACAAGATACATTGAAAAGGACACCTTTTTGTAAGCACCTTATATTTTTTATGCCTACCAGAGAGAGGATAGGGATAGAAAGTTTGGGGGGTAATTAGGCTTCAAAGAGTTATGATTTATGCAGTGGTTTTCCTTAGCAATTGTGAACTCAACTTGTGTTTCTTCCTTTAAAACTAGAAGTCTTTGATTTATCCAGCCAATAAATATTCAAATACCCACTATGTGAGAGATTCTAGTTACCCCTTATGAACAAAGCAGCATAGTGTCTTTCCTCATGTAAATTTAGTCTATGCAAGCAATTGACACTAAAAATATGAACTGACAAAAATAATTACAACCTATAGAAAGAGCTGTGATAAAAACAGAGTTTACTAATATTCCATTGTATGTATATACCACATTTTCTTTATCCATTCCTGTCTCAGTGGACATTTAAGTGATTTCCACGTCTTGGTTTTTGTGAATAATGTCATAATGAATGTGGAGTGCTAATATCTCTTTGAGATTCTGTATTCAGTGATTTTGGTTACCCAGGAGAGGTGTTGCTCAGTTAAATGGTAGTTCTGTTTCTCATTTTTTGAGGGACTTCCACACCATTTAAAAAATAAGGAAATCCTTATGTGCAACAACATAGATGAAACTTGATGACATCATACTAAGTGAATTAAATCAGCCACAGGACAAATAATGCGTTATTCTATTTTATACAAGGTGCCTGAAATAGTCATACAAATAGAAACAGATAGTAGAATGATTGATACCAGGGACTGGAGGCAGGGAAATAGGGAGTTGCTGATCAGCAGGTATAAAGTTTCAGTTATCCAAGATAAACACATTCTAGAGATCTACTGTACAATACTGGACCCATAGGTAACAATATTATATCATACACTTAACTGTTAACTGATGTCATGGTAACTGGTCTTGTCATAATAAAATATTTTTAAGTTAAAAAAATAGGGTGTTTGAAAATAAGGCAGCCAGAGAAGGTCTGACTATGAAGTAATGTTAAATGAGCTTTAAAATATAAGGGATGCCCCGGTGGCTCAGTTGGTTAGGTGTCTGACTTCAGCTCAGGTCATGATCTCACAGTTTGTGGGTTTGAGCCCTGCATCAGACTCTGTGCTGATGGCTAGCTCAGATCCTGGAGGCTGCTTCGGATTCTGTGTCTACTTCTCTCTCTGACCCTTCCCTGCTCATGCTCTCTGTCTGTCTCTCTCAAAAATAAAAAAAACATTTAAAAATTAAATATATATGTATATATATATGTATATGTATATATATATGTGTACATATATATGTATATACATATGTATGTGTGTATATATGTATATACATATATGTCTGTATATATGTATATACATATGTATATGTATATATGTGTGTATATATACATATGTATATACATATATGTGTGTGTATACATATATGTGTGTATATATGTATATATATAAGGAATTACATATACATATATGTATATACATATGTGTGTGTGCATATGTATATATATATAAGGAATTACCTAGAGGGCAAAATTTGGGTTGGGGGAGAGTGTTCTGGCAGAAGAACTACAATTTGCAAAGACCTAAGGTAGAAGTAACTTAGCATGTTGATTTGTATCCCTAAGAAGCTGACCCTGAGAGAGGGTTCATGTACAAGTGATTTATTAAGGAAACCTTAAGAGAAACCAGTATGGGAATGACAAGGATAGGAAAGGGAAAGGGAAGAGCCAAACAAGGGGGAGATTTTAGCCTCAGCCCTAGTCTCACTCAAAGCCTACTGCAGAGCCCTGCAGTATAAATTATAGTTCAGAGTGAGTCCTACATGAGACCATGGGGCTGTTTTCCATCCTCCTATACCCACCAGTCATTGGTTAGAAACTTGTCCAAGAGATACAAACTCTCAGGCATTTCCAGGGCTTTGCAGGAAAAGAAGCTTCAATAAGTATTCAAAAACAGTCTTTTGAAAAGAGCCACTGGTATAAGAAGTTAGAATCAATAATCTAATAGCCTCTGATCACACAGAGGCCAGAGGAAGTGGGCACAGAAATGCCAAATGAGATTTAAGGGATCTGTATGGAGCCCCAACATTATCTTCCATAGCCAAAGGAAATCTGTAAGGAAGAGTGACTGTCATAGGCAGAGATGGATGGATGTAAGTCAATGGGGAAGATAAAGAGAGGTTGCCCATGTGGGATTTAGCAGGTGATGGTATAGTGTTGCCATTCTATCATGCAAACAAATGTGAACCAATACAGAAGGATGGCACAAACAGATTTATGTTTCAAAAAATATCGGTGATTATGATATAGAGACTGGTTTAGAGGACCAAATGAGGGACCCGGGTCAATTTAATAATCAGAAAAAAGATGATGGTAACTTGGATTAGAGTGGTTGCAGTGAAGAAAGAAATACGTGAGGATACTTGATAAACATGGAAATGGAAATTTAGGAATGGAAAATTATTGGACTTAATAACAGGTTGTATATAGAAGTCAGGTAGAGAGGGGGTTGCTATGGGAGGTGTCAGAGGTACAGTAATAATAGAATCTGACCATAGGGAAATACTGTTTGACAAGATGAAAGTAACTGGGTAAACTGACCTTATCCTTGAATCCCGAGAGTCAAACCTTCCTCATTACCTCTCTGACTCCAGGATACTGAAGGGCATTGATCAGTTCTGTCAGATTTTACAAATCCTAATCATCTGGTTATTTACATAAATGTGAATTCACAAATGTGTATTGATCATCGACTATGTGTCAGATTTATGAATACAAAAATGAATAAAGGACAGCCCTTTTCCTTGAATATGTATATATCAGATATGTACACACCTAAGTTAAAAGAAATTGAGGAAACTTAGGATCAACACATCATCTCTTAGAACACACAGCCCTTTTATTTCAAAAGTGATGATGTAGGCCAACACGCCCAGAGAAATTCAAGACCCAACATTAACTCTTGAATCTCTCCAGCCACACATCACATACCATAAATGCCTCATTTCTTCCTTCATAACTGAGGCCAAATTGTAATAGGGAATATATAATCCATGAGTACTCACAATTGATGATTTCACAATTTGTGATTGAAGAAATGTTATACTCAATTATTGGATATTCTCTATGATTAGATATATTCTAGGGGACCCAAAGATACTGGAGATAGAAAATCAAGTCAACTACTGTCCTTGTGCTTAAGGAACTTGCAGTCTACTTATGACTTCCCCCCCACAGTAGAAGGGATTACAGTATGGTGTGAGGAACTGAGAGGGTCATCACAAGGTGTGCTGCATTATGAGAGTACTTAACCTTTGAGAATATTGGTGATATGGGGTGTGTAGGTGAATTCGAACCAGAGGAAGATACTTGGTTGAGATTGTACCTTTTTAAGCCTAAAGGAGAAAGAAGAGTTTGATGGAAAATAATTCCCTAACTCCTATCCTCCTCTTTTCCAGACTGAGAGAAGAGGATTGCAGAACCTCATGTATCTGCAGTAGAATAGCACCTGCAATAGAATTAGAGATAGATTGCCCATGATGGGGATGGGCCTGATGGACAAGCGGGAGCCACACAGCAAGTGTATGTGAATTATGCTAGATATTCATAGGGAAAGAAGTTTGAATTTCATCAGGGAATGGAGACACTGCAGACTGTTCTTTAAACCTTTTTAAAATGTTTTGTTTATTTTCAGAGAGAGAGAATGCGAGTGGAGGGGGCAGAGAGGGGAGAGAGAGAATTCAAGGATGCCCTGTGCTGTCAGCACAGAGCTTGATGTGGGGCTCGATCCCACAAACTGTGAGACCATGACCTGGGCCAAAATCAACAGCCAGACACTCAACTGACTGAGCCCCCAGGCCCCCCCAACACAATGAAGAATTTTTAAGTAGAGATGTGGAATATCCCATTATACTTAAGAACAGTTACTCTTACTGAAAAGGTAAAAGTTTAAGAGGCTTGAAGATAGTTAAGTAGCTTCTGCAATAATCAGGGATAAGAAATTAATAAGGCTTGGCCAAAATGGCTGAGCAAGTATAGAATCAGAGACAAATCCATGAGACATTCAGGAGATGGTCTCTGAAGTATAATAGTTCTTAAAGATGAAAAGTAAAGGGGGGTATTGAAGAGATCGCCTCGTTTTCAGAGTAAAATAACTGGTCTCATTCATCAAAACCGAGAATTCATTGAATGATCTAGAATTTTTAGGCAAAGAAAATGTCCCATTTTCAATATGTTGATTTTTAAAGTCAGTGGTTGTGAAAAGGAAAGTAGAAATCCCTTAGACTTTATTAGTACACTGGGCTGATCTCAGAAAAGAAGAGGCTGGAGAGAGATTAGTGAATAAATGTAAAGGCCATAAATGAAATTATGAGCCCAAAGAAAGTAACACAGTGAAGGTATGTAAAGAGGACAAAAGAAGAGAGCCTGGAGAAAAGAGCACTGATGTGTAAAGAACTGAGAACAAGGAAGCTATGCGGGGATTGAATAGAAGGCAGTGAGACAAAGAAAAAAGCAAAAGACAATGTAGTCATAGGGACCATAAGAGGAAAAGTATCCAGAAGGAAAGTGTGGACAACCAGGATTAAATATTGCAGGCAAGTTAGCTAAGATAAAAAGTAAAGGGCGTGTGCTCCCCTCAATCCCCCACTCCCCTCCCACAGTATGCAGAAAAACATGTTCAGAAAGTTTTCAAGAAAATGATTAGAGAAAATTGAGTCGCAGTGTGTTTGAAAATGCTGTGAAGATAGATGACTCATTTGTTTGGCTCTGAAATACAGTAGACAGGGTGTGACTAGAGTGTATGCCGCATGTTATCAAGGGAGATTTCATTTTTTAATATTTCAAGCAAGTTAGAGATATATACTGTTTTTACAGATTAAAGGGAACAAGTTACAAAAGAACAGACTCAAGTAGGAAATAGGAGGGATTAGCTGATGAGTTACTGGAGGAAGCAGGAGTATATTATCTGGAATATAGGTGGCAAGCTTACTCTTGGGCTACAACATAAAATGCCTGTTCACTGGAATGGGGAATAAAGGAGAGCAAGATGGGATTTGACGTAGAGACATATATATTCAGAACTAGAGGGCAGCGATTTAAAAGGTTTGCACCTAATGGCCTCTCAACGCTCTATCCAGAGTTGGATAGCAGTGGTCCTTAGAAAAGGAGCTTGAGAAGAGCGAAAGTTCTGAATGTACAGAAAGGGAAAAGAAGCTGAGCAAAAACAAATGGAAGGATTTGCAGGCAACTCTGGGGGGCCCGCTGAGTCTGAGACTACCCATTTGTAGTAAACAGATCTCCATGGCTATGAGCCATCCCAGTGAGCTAACCCACAAATAATCTTTCTCTGGTGTGCATGGAATGCTTCCCAGTCACGTGTGTGCCACTATCTTCCCAACTTCTCTACTTGAAACTTCCTTGTTTAATTCTACCATGTTAGAAGCAGGTTTGGCTTTCTGTGCCTCCCCAAGTCAAAATAAACTAACTGAATAAACAATCTGTTAGCAGGTTAATGATACAGGGATAAAAGTGTTACCCGTTCTCCTATGTACTGCTACTGAAGATATATTACAAGTTGTCCTCTCTAAGCTATCTATATTTAAAACACCCCCAAACTAAAACATTAAGGGAAAAGATGCAGTTTAGATGGAGATAATCTGTTTTTCATTTTCAGGCAGTGTTAATACCTATTCTCTGGAGAGTTGAGGTTTCTGGTCTGTGCGTAGGAAATGGCAAAAGCAGAGAAGCGCAGCGCTCCACACTTCGGTGGCCGCTCTCCCTTAACAAGTTTAATTGCCTCTTATGACAGAAAATATTTTGGAAAAACAGCACTTGTTTTCCTTTACAGATCATCATGGCAATTCACAAGTGTACAGTGTGCAAGTTGGCCATGAGCAGCTCTGAAGGACGTACTGGCACCTACATGATGCCAGACATCTGGAGGCAAATTTTCATCTGAAGAGTGGGTGGGGCTGTATATTTTGGAAGCATAATGCTGAACATCTGGATATTTGGAAATCAACTCATTGCCTAGCGTTTTAATGTTCATAGAAATATTTTGTTTTCAGTAGATATAGTCGCAGACTTTACCCTCAAAAGCAATACCATGATTTATGTTTATGTTTTTTTCTTTTAAATTATGAAATCATACAGCACCGGCAATGTTAGTTAAATGTTTAGATCCCTAATTAATATTAGGTCACCCTTTCTCAAACTTTAATAGTACTTTTGAATCAACTGGAGAATTTGATCATAAGTGTTCTAATTCAGAGCGTCCTGATTCTGCATTTCTACAAGCACCTCGGTGATTGCAGTGCTGCTCATCCTCACATGACTGTTCAGCAGCTAGGTTCTAGATCTGCGCTGTCCAATATGGTACCCACTTCCCATCTGTGGCTACTTCAATTTAAACTGCCTGAGTTAAAGATTTAAAAATCAGTTCCTCAGGGCTACTAGCCACTTTTCAAACACTCAGTTGCCAAATACAGACAGTGCAAATCTAAACTATTTTCATCACTGCGGAAAGCCCTGTTAGATAGTGTTGTTCTAGATGCATGATTCCATAGCTTTGTGCATTCACACAGACTTGGGAAGATAATTTGGAGTTTGCTTATAATTACTTCCATTTAAAATCACATTAAAACTTCTATAAAAATGGAGTTCCAGGAAGAATATAATACAGGGGATCACCATTTTCGGGTCTAACATTTTACTTTAAAAACAGTTTTACTAGCAATGGACACTGAGGTGTACCTGAATTAGAATAGATATTTTAAAATGGGCTTACTGTTGTATTAAACCCCACCAGTATATTGAAATATAATTTATTAGTCTATAATAGTTCATTGTAGTGCAAATGCAGATGCTTCCATCCTGATTTATCTTTTGTACTTTTCCTTTGTTTTGCTTCATTACCACTTTTTATTATCATTGTTGTAGATGTCGTATTGCTTTCTGTTAGGTGCTGTACACATGCTTACTGGTATTGCTCTACTTAGATCCCCAAGCTTCAACAGGTCCTCAAATAAATAAACACATAAAAATGTTACAAATGCATTCAGTAAGATGCTTAATTAATGAGGTATATAGATATCAATCATAAAACCAGATTGCAAGTCCCTAGTGTAATTCATTTCAGCTGTATAGTTTAGTAAATTACAGAGTCTTTTGAAGGCTCAGTTTCTTTGTCTCTGATGGATAGATGATTCACAAAGATTCAGTGAAGTAATGAATGTAAAAGTCTCTTTAAGACTGAATCAGTGCTGTGCACATATATTATTATTATTAGAGAATGGTTTTTTAATGATCATTTACAGTAGTGATGTCCAAATACTTTAATATCAGTGTTAAGTTAAAACATAAAGTTCACCGGGAAGATGATTATCCCTAAAATGTTTCATACTGTATAGGCCTAGAAGGCCAACAACATAGAATTGAATATGCAACTTGAAAAATAAACCTGGGCATCAACCTTAACATTTTAATTCTCACTTATAAACTCTTTCTGGTTCTAGAACCACCTTAATATAATTAAGAAGAGTTGTCAAATATAGACAGAAACATTTTATGCACACATGCACATATATTCTATTTAACATCTGCAGATATAAACAGGGCTCTCTATTATAAATTCGCGAGTGTCAGAGCAATTGACCAATGATATTTTTTCTACTAGCTCTATGAAATCCAAATTACATTGCACATACATTAGTGCTTTCTACTCTCCTCTTTCACTCTGCTTCCACAAATACTTTATTGTAGTTTCAGTGCAGCTCACCTCCTATGAAGGTTAAGCTTTTTAGATAAGTACTTACTTGCTCTAAATATTGTCTATGAATATATCCTATTTAAAATTGCAGAAGAACTGCAGAAGTAGATTTCAAGTTTGTATAATGATGTAGATCATAGCACAAATTAAATGGTAGCCCGGATCTACTTTTTATATAAGTATGCGCGGATTATCTCTTAAACAGGTCCTCATAAACATTATTATTAAAATAAAGTAGTCCATGTAGGACAGACATTTGGTTGCACTGTTCAGGCTTCCCTGAAAGTTATTTTCAATGCCAACTGGAGACTTTTCATTAACCATGAGTAAGTTTGAGATAGTCTTCATTCTTAGATTCAAGTAAATTTTAGCTAAAATATTGGAAAACTTCTGCCTAAGAATGTTGTGAACTTTTCTCCCTTCTCTCCCAGCTTTGATTTTTGTTTGGATTTGTTTTTGTGGTATTTGCTTGAGGATTAGGTCTTTACATTGAACACTTAACGTGTCAAGGAAACTAATGATCTAAAATTATAGGAGATTTTGTATAGATCAACCTGCCTATTATGCCTGCTTGGGAAGTCTTTAATTTTCTTTCTGTGCTTGCTTGGAGATTTGGATCAGATGGATCTGAACAGAATCCTGTCTTATTCTCTGAAGGAACATTTGGTAAAAACTGGAATGTCAGGCCCCATATGTTTAAAAATTACCCACAGGGGGCACCTGGGTGGCTCAGTTGGTTAAGCGTCCAACTTCGACTCAGGTCATGATCTCACAGTTCATGGGTTTGAGCCCCGTGTCGGGCTCTGTGCTGACTGCCAGCTCAGAGCCTGGAGCCTGTTTCAGTCTGTGACTCCCTCTCTCTCTGACCCTCCCCTGCTCATGGTGCCTCTCTCTCTCTCAGAAATATATAAAACATTAAAAAATAGATAGATGATAGATAGATAGATAGATAGATGATAAAAATTACCCATAGAGAAGATTGTGTAGGTTTTTACAAAATCTGGAATTTACGCAATTATATTTAATCTATATAATGCAAACACTCAAGCTAAGCTTCAATGCAAGAAGATGGATTGGTCATTTTAATCCAAGCAGTCAGTGGGTTAAGCTAAAGTCCAGACTTGAAGGTGGTGACTGCATTGGTCTGTAGGGAATTAAGTGTGGCACTTGGGCGAAGAAGCTGGTGAGAGATCCAAGTCAAATAAGAGTCACCATCACCTAGGTAGGAGTTTGAACTCAGAGATTGGAGCTTAGTTTGAGCTAAGTAGAATTTGAGACTGAATCTTGGTAGGATAGGAACTCTGTATGCAGGAAGAAGAGGTGGATGGGGTGTCTGAAAGCAGGATGATAGAAGATGGGATTCTCTGACGTTGAAACTGACTGGCATTGAGCTGCTAGAGTTGGAGAGTGAAGTAGCTCTCTTTCCTTTCTCTAAACTTATTTTTATTTCCTGGGTAAAATCATCTCTTCAGCAGAGCTCACCTTGTTTTGCTATCCATTCCTTTGAAGCTGCTGTCATTCTGAAACCACAGCCACATACACAAGATTTGGGAAGTTGACTCTCGGTACCAACATGTACTCTAGGATGATGTTTACATATTGGATCTTGGCAAACGGTGCTTCTAGCATGTCTAGTTTCATCTGAGTCAGGGTGGTGCTCTGTTGTATTTCCTAGAAGTGGAAGAGTGATGGTTAGATTCAGACATTTGATTAAGATGAGACATCCTGCTAAGAGCTGGGGGAGTGAAGTCAGCTCACATAGGGCAAGCAAGGCCAAAGAGCTTGTTTTACAAAGGGTAGACATATTCTCTTAGCCCTAGTAAGTGAATCTGGGGTGGTGGATTGAAAAATTAATAGGGTCACAAAGATAGATAGATAGATAGATAGATAGATAGATAGATAGATAGATAGATACAGAGAGATAGATAGATGGAAGGAAAGAAAAGAAAGAAAAGGAAGGAAGGAAGGAAGGAAGGAAGGAAGGAAGGAAGGAAAGACTGGCACAGGACTTGTTAGATTTATTGAGTAAAATTAGTCTCAATAATAGTCTCGTAATAATCAGTTCTCTGAATTTCCACGAAGAAGGGGCACTGCATTTGTAGTGCACATCTGCTTCCCTGTTCATTTTGAGGTGTAGGAACTGAAGATCTTGCAAGTGATTTTCAATTTTCAGAAATTTGGATTTATAGCAGCTGCAGCATAGTTTCCTGCTTCCTCTTGCTGCTTATACACCCTTAATGAATTGAGTTTTAGTAGTTGAACAGGATGAGTAAAAATGTAAGGTTAAAAAAAACTAGTCAGTATTTTTTCATGTAATCTAATATTAAAATTCTATAAATTCTCAAGAAAAATTATAGCAACTGTAGAAATTTAGGCAGCCACCTATTAGTGAAAAATGAAGAACTGAATACAATGTAATATGGTTAATAATTTACACATTTTGAATTAAGGTCTGGCAGAAAAACCTAATGGAATTATATAAATGATGGTTTCATTTATTTTAAATTAAATTATTTCTGGATTTATGTTTTGACATTTTATTGACATTAGATTTTTATTGTAGTTGTTGACATTAGATAGTTTTTTTAATACATCCCCTCACACCCAAAAACAGTGGAGAATTTGTTATTAACGATGCAGTTTGGGGACCATAAACCTTTTAAAAGTTATATAGTCACTTTATCTTGGAAAAACACTTTTTGAATGACATCTGTGCCCATTACTTAAGAAACACTTTGAAAAGCAGAAAATAGAATTATTTAGATACATATTCATATCTTCACATCCCTCAGTTGTAGCTGTTAATATAGGATTGCAGTGGTCATGTAAATTCATTGTTCAAACTTGGATCCTTTAAGAATGACATAAAATGCATTGCTGAGACAAAGGATATCAACTTGGACTGTGTTGGCCAAGTGGAACATAGGAGTACCCTCTCCAAAAGAGTATTTCTGAATACTCGTCAACAGGCCATATTCTTAAGTGTTTTACCTTCTTTGCTGCTCACTTCAGGAATAAGGGAGAAATGAATGTTGCAGGGAGGAAAAGAAGCATTTAAAAAGCAACCAACCTGATTTCTAAAAAAAGAAAAACCCAGCAACTAAAATCCTATTTTTGACATTGATCTTTAAAAAGAAAGATTGTAACTTGCCTTCCTTCACATCGGGAATAACAAAGGGTTCTCGTTAAAAGTTTGAGTCTATTCTTGTTTTAGACCTAAACATTTAGGGTGACTGAGATTTGGGACCAAGGGATCTAGATCCCTGTACATTCCCCAGGTGATACTTATGCATAGTTAAGTGCTGGCTTAAATAGAAGATAGGGATTTGTCCAATCTAAAATGTGTCTGAAATAAGAATCTGACTCCTTACATCACATAGGCCATCAAGTTAACAGTTTTACTACTTTTACTCCAGTACACATAGATGTGAACACTAAAAATCCAATTAGATATGATCTGAGCATACTGAAGTTTTATTTCTGGATGATGACAGTAGTAAGCTTGCACCTTTTCTTACTCTCACCTAATGGTAGGGGTTAATTGAATGAAGCCTTGCTACTAGAACGGATAAACTTGATCCCCTTTCTCTTACTCTCTCCTTACCTGCATCTGTCCCTTATACTAGGCTAGCTAACGCAGAGTCTACCTGCCTACTCTCCCACTGGAAAATAGTAACATCTACTTGAATTCAAGGCAAATTGCCCAGGATTCCACTTGACTTTTCTCAATCTGATTTTAAAAAGGATATGCCTTTCTGAAATAATAGTGAATGCAAAAGATTGAAACCAAAGCATACAGAGAATGTTCAGGATAGCAAGTAAGAATTAACTTGGGGACAGATAAGAAGGCAAGGGCAATAAAAAAAAATACATTTAGCCCCCCATGCTTCCACACTTGCCAGCTAAATCAACAATTAAGCTATCGCTTCACAGCATTCTTGTAGGCTCCCTCCGATAACTCTCTGAAGAGCTGCGTTATTAGTACTCTTGAGCATACCTGGACAAATAGAGAACTATTACAACCCATCTTGTTCACTGTAGCCTTTCAGTTCGAGGTATGTGTCTCTTGAGCTACCCTTTATTATGTGTTCTGCTCAGCTTTTTCATTCAAGCCTTTATGGGACAGACACTGTGCTATATGCTGACAAAGTTATAAAGAATGATATGCTATGGCTATTCCCATGAAGCATCTTATAATCTGGTGTATGCTGTAAGATTAGATATACAGAAGCATGTTTAGTCCATCACTTACATGAAAACAGTCCCACCTAGCAATGTGATAAAGGAAATCAGTATCAAATAAGTGGTCCAGATAGGATTTTGCTTTAGGGCTTCTAAGGAGTGAGAATCACTTCCAACCGAGAAGCCTGAAGATGATCTCAAAGAAGAGAAAGGTGATAAATGGGATGGTTGAAAGATGGGTAGGATTTAGAGAGATGGAGTGGGATTTAATTAGAGTATATTTAATTTTAATAAGGATTCTATCCTCAAAGAAAAGAGTTTAAATTTAGTGGAATATCCAGAATTTACCATTAGGAGGTTATTTGAGAGACCACTCAGCCTTTCCTGTCTCCCAACAAATCTCCCTAGGTGTATGTTTCCTTTGCCTGGTTATTGAGTTACCCCTACCTAGATTTTGAGATCCAGAACCTCTTATGGTGAGCACCCTTGTATGTATTTCTGCTGTGGCTAGTATGGAACCTTCCATGTAGTTGGATGATATTTATAATCATAATAAATCTATAATGATCCACTTTGAAAACATTTCTCAAATGTTAATATGGATACAAACTGCACAGGGATCGTATAAAACGTGCTAACTCTGATAGTAGATGTGGGATGATGGCTACAGATGTGCATTTCTAGCAAGTTTCCAGGTGCAAAAGATGCCACTAGGCCACAGATCCCATTTTGAAGAGAATTCCACACTTACAATTTAAAACAACAGATCATCATGGTGTTATCCTGTGTTTTTATTCAGTTTTTCAGTTACATGGTTCTCTGTTCTCCAATTAGCATTTAAATTTATTTCTGAAAGAGCCTGTTCCTGTATTGATGCTCTCATCTCAAAACCAATCAACTAAACAAAAAAAGAAACCCACCACCTAATTGAATTTTAAGCACATGGAAAATGATCATAGTCATATAAAAAATAACACCTATCGAAAACCAAAACAATAATTTCAAAACAGCAAATAAAAACAAGTTTCACAGATCGACCAGTTACCTGACCTTAGTGTCACTTTAAGTTGTGATAGGTTTTTAATTACAACTTATGTGTTCTAATTCCTGTGTTTTCAAAAAATGACCTTTTTTTTTCATTTTAAGAGAAATCGAATTGGTTATATAGCACATGTCTGTATGCATGCACACACAAAATTACTGGTTCAAAGCAAATTCACTATCCATATACAAAGGTTAAAGAGCAGATGGTAAGATTCTCACTCAAGGTCTACATACTTTTAGTTTATACTTAAGTCTTAAGAAGATTGGTTTTACTATTCAAGATCGCATTCCTTTAGACTAATAACCACAAAGAGATCTTTTTTTAAAATGTTTTATTTATTTTTGAGAGGGAGATAGAGACAGCATAAGCAGGGGAGGGTCAGTGAGAGAGGGAGACACAGAATCTGAAGTCAGCCTCCAGGCTCTGAGCTAGCTGTCAGCACAGAGCCCAACATGGGGCTCGAACCCACAAACCGTGAGATCATGACCTGTGCTGAAGTCAGACACTTAACCAACTTAGCCACCCAGGCTCCCCAAGAGAGGAGATCATTTTTATCAGCTACAGAAATGGCAGTGAAAACTAAAAGCTTTCAATATGATGGGGAAAAGGGGTGGGAAAATAAGTTAAAAAAAATCACAGCTCAGTGTGATTTTAACTTAGAGGCAAATGGCTCTTCATAGTTATATAGGCCCTGGGTCTGCATTTATAATATACTTAGTTAAATAATTGGTATTAATATGAACCTAAAATACCAATAAGTATTGAAATATATTCAATATTTTTCAGAGAAAATAAGAGATTTATAGTGAAATTCTTTGCTTTAGTGTTCAGCTAGTTTAAATTACTATTAAAAAGATAAATCTGTTTTATTTGTTGGTATGATTGTAATTTCACATGTTTATTTTTGTTTTATGCTTAAAAGTTATACGTTCCATTATCCAGAATGTGTCATTATGAATGACAGTGTAAGTTTATACTAGTAAGTATTTGTGAAAAGAATGTAAGCAATTTGAATATTTTTTCTCACTTTGGACTGCTGGAGCCGTCTCTGATCTATTAGATGGGAGTTACTAATCATTACCAAAATATAATATGCTTTACAGACATTACTTTGTTATCATATATGCCGACTGGTACATTTACTACATACAATATAATCCTGACACATTTCAATTTAAAAATATGAACTTTAATAAAACAGACAATAAATGTGGAATGCCTTGAACATTCTATTATTTCAAATCTATCCCAATAATAAAATTAAGTACAATTATTTTAATTTTGCATTTGGCAAGCATCTTGTCTCTTAGACCTTTGACTCTTACTATTCTTTTAAAAAAAAATTTTTTTTTAATGTTTTATTTATTTCTAGGAGAGAGACAGAGAGAGAGACAGC
The DNA here is from genome assembly GCA_017311185.1 of Proteles cristata cristata. Lineage (NCBI taxonomy): Eukaryota > Metazoa > Chordata > Mammalia > Carnivora > Hyaenidae > Proteles > Proteles cristata. Next base: position 31,288 of record JAESUZ010003861.1, on the reverse strand, counting down.
GCGAGCAGGGGAGGGGCAGAGAGAGAGGGAGTCACAGACTGAAACAGGCTCCAGGCTCTGAGCTGGCAGTCAGCACAGAGCCCGACGCGGGGCTCGAACCCACGAACTGCGAGATCATGACCCAAGCGAAAGTCGGACGCTTAACCGACTAAGCCACCCAGGCGCCCCATGACTCTTACTATTCTTAATATAAAACTTGGCTTATCAAAAATACATAGTTTCTATATTCCATTTAAGGATTTATTTCGGAAAGCAAGTTAGAGCTATATTTCAAAGACAATTGGAGTACTTGATGGAGGTAATTAAACAGATATTTAAATATAATTTGGGGTTATAACAGAGCTTGGGACAATATCATGACTTTTAGGGAAGAGAGATTTTTAGAGAAAATCATCACGACAGCACAGAGTGAAAAGTTCAACTGCTTCTAACATCTTTCCCATTTTATCAACTCATTTCCCCTCGATGTGTACTTTGGTTCTTGTCAGTGTGCTGCCGATTCTCAGGCCCAGCCCTTCTCCCTGCGGGTGCTCAACATGCATCTGATGATGATACTTACAGTGATTGCCTTGTGGGGAGAAAGCGTTAATTTGTTCTGACGTTCCCAGATTTCAATGTAATGAAATGAAAATGTAGACTAGAGTGGGCTAAGCTCTCTGGTGCTTTTCCTTCCTAGAACTAGGGTAGTTTCCTTTTGCATGATTGAAATCATGCCTATATCATCCCCTTAATGTCTGTAGTACAGTGCTTAATGGCTTCATCAGGATATATCACTCTTTGGCACAGAGCTGCCAGTGAAACACAAATCATTTAGAGAGATTGTTAGAGAAAGATGGGGTGCAGTGGCTGAAGGAACACAGTTAACAGTCATGAACATACAGAAAAACCTACAGTGTTTAGAAAATTAAGAAAAATTCACAGAAGACATATTAAAAGTTTTAAGTTAAAGATGGAAAAGAGTGGGAGATCATTATAAGACTACATTGATACCAATTTATAAGTGGCATTACTGACAAAAAAAAAACTGTATTTTACTTATCTTAATATCTGTTATCACTACAAAATACAAACTGTACATGTTAGAGATTTGTGTTTTTTTGTCCACTCTGTATCCCTAGACATCAGAACAGTTCCTAGATCCCAGGAAATGCTATTTGTTCAAAAACATGAATAAAGAGAATCCTAAAATCTGTGTAAAGAAAAGAAAAAAAGAAAAATCATCAGGAAATATAGCAGGCTTAACCCATAAAATAAAAATCTATATCCTATAAGGATGTTTGAATGTTCTTTTTTTTCCCCCAGAGCTGTAAGGAAATTTAATAGGCTACTTTTTATTTTTTCCCTAAATAGTTTCAATATCCCTATATCCCACTTCATAGTGAACAAGTTACCCCACCTGTTTGTCACATTCTCATAGAATCTTCCAACATTTAAGATAAAATAAAGGTCATACATAAAAACAAGTGTCAACATTTTTCAAATAATGAAAATAAAATTTTCCAGGACATGTTCAAATGCATTTATGGATGTCTGCAGGCCACTTATCTTCTCATAAACAAACTAGATTAATATAGATTCTAATTGAAGCCTTTGGACAGCTGCTTGGCACAAGATAGAATAGAAGTTGAAAATATAATAGCACAGAGAAAGACTTTGCATAAAAAAAAATAGGAGTACACACACTTAACTGATGACCAAATCAGTTAATCCACTTAAAATGCTCACTCTCCTGATACCAACTCCTTGCTCCTGAAGTCATTGAGCATCTGTTATAGAAAATGGTGTTTTAGAACACATTATTGCTAACTTATTCATTCTGTTTTGAGAGTGGTCTTATTGAATATCCTTTGAGGAAGCCTGTGCATGGGGAGGAATATGGGCTGCAGGGAGGGTAGGTAAGTATTGGAGCTCTGTACCTGCTAGGAATTTTTTTTTTTTTTTTGCTTTACGTAATAATATGAGATTTTAACATTAGGCTTTGCCTGAATACAGTTTTTGAGATGAAAAACAATGGTGTGTAAAAATTCCCAAGAAAAATACTCCTGCCAAGTTTGAGAGGATGTCTTCAGATCAGTAAATGCTTAACATATATTGATTGCTTTATAAATACTTGGTAAAATGTAATCCTGAGAAATATGTCAGATTTCCTACTATAATAAATATTTATTAATAAAATATAAAATTGTAACTTATTACTAGTTTTAAAATACACATTGAAAAATAGGTGGGAGTGCCGGGGTGGGTAGCTCAGGTCATGATCTCCCAGTTTCCTGAATTAGAGCCCCGCCATCGGCTCTGTGCTGTCAGCCCAGAGCCTGGAGCCTGCTTTGAGTTCTGTGTCTTCCCCTCTCTCTTCCCTTCCACCACCCCCCACTCACACTCTGTCTCTGTCTCTGTCAAAAATGCATAAACATTGGGATGCCTGGGTGCTTCAGTTAGTTAAGCATCCAACTTCAGCTCAGGTCATGATCTCACGGTTTGTGGGTTCGAGCCCCACTGACAGCTAGCTCAGAGCCTGGAGCCTATTTCAGATTCTGTGTCTCCCTCTCTATCTGACTCTCCCCTGCTTATGCTCCTTCTTTCTCTCAGAAATAAATAAAACATTTAAAAATATGTAAACATTAAAACATATCACTAATAACTGGCATCTGGGACATAAAATTCTATATACAATAAAAATCTATTATCTCTCTCCATACTATCTCATTTTAATTAAAGTCAGCAAACCTTTATTTTGTACTATTATGTGTTAGCTAGGAATATACCATGTGATTCATTCATTCAGTTAATAAATCAAATTGATTATCTTTCCAGGTTATAGGTTGCCAAGGTAACTCAAAAGTGAATAAAAGGGGGTTCTCTATAACTAAGGTGCTGCCCATTTAGTGAGAAAATACAACATATATTATTGATATAAACTTATACACAAATGGATACAGTGTAATTAGAAAGGGTCAACGATCTAAATTTGCCACAATTGCTCTTAGAGAACAAAGGGAAATTAAAATAATTTCACTTGTCAGATGTTAAGTGACTTCAGTTAATCTTAAAAGGATGAATAGGGCTTATCACCTATACGAAAAAGGGAGCAATTATATCTCACAAAATGGAGAAACAACTGGTGGCCTCAGTATGTAGGGTATTCATTCTTAAGGCAAAGATGGGAAAATAAGCTACGCTGAGGTCTTTTGTATTCCAGTCGCATTCTGGAGGTCTGGGGAGACATTGTTAGGAGAATAAATATCTGGTGAACATATTTATGCTGAATCATTTCAAGGGAGTGTGTAATGAGTACAAAAGATCCTAAACTGTGATGATGGCAGTTATGATATGGATGAGGGACAGGAAAAAAATGAGTAAGAGATAAGCTGGAGAAAAACTGGTAATCAAGTAAAGAGAGGAAAAAGAGGAAACTTTTCTGAAACGTTCTGCTGAGAAAATGGTGATACCAACAATTGAGATACAGAGAGAGGAGAGCAGGTTTGGGGAGTGATAATGTGATAATTACTGTTCTTTGAGATAATGAGCGTTTCCAGGTGTCTTCTGGGACTCAGGGTTGGGAGCTGGGAGTGAGAAACTGAATGAAGATCAGAAGCAATCCAAAGGGAGGAGGTGTTGGGAGAGGTGAGATGTGTGTGGTTAGGGGACTTTAAGCTTTACTGGTAATGAAGACCATGGAAAAAATGAGATTTTCTGGGAAAAAAATTGTAAATGACAGGTTTAAGTATAAATTCTAAAGAATACTCTCATTAAAGAAATGGCGATGGGAAAACATGCATAGAAGAATATTAAAATGATAAAAGTTATGTAAAGAATAAAGAGAATTTTATTGAGCATCTAGTATATGAGAATATGCATATTCTCATTTAGTCTAAACATCAATCATTCTTCGAGAGCAAAGTTTAATATTCTTATTTTCCCACAAGAAAATGATGGTTCAAAGTAAATGATTATTTTATATTTTAGACAACATCATTTAACTATGAAATGTTGAAATTAATATTAAAACCTGTATGTTGGTGACCTCCAAACCCATGCTTGTGGTGTCTCAAATGAGAAATCAGTTTGACACTCAGTAAGCTAAAATTTGTCCAGTATGAGAGTTTTATATCATTCATTTCTGCTGCTGGAAACTCTTTCATCTATATATTCATAAATAAAACAAAAACAGTATTAGAAAACCTTTTGAACAATTAAACAACAGATGTCTCTAAGTACTAAAACAAACATTAAGAAAATATTTGAGTCATGTGTCATTTGAGAAATATTTTTATTTAAAAAAAATTATGGTTATCTTTGAGACAGAAACAGAGCATGAGTAGTGGAGGGGCAAAGAGAGAGGGAGACACAGAATCTGAAGCAGACCCCTGGCTCTGAGCTGTCAGCACAGAGCCTGACGCAGGGCTCAAACCCACAAACCATGAGATCATGACCTGAGCTGAAGTTGGATGCTTAACCAACTGAGCCACCCAGGCACCGCAGAAACATTTTTAGATTTATTATTCATTTTTCAGTTGTTGTTTTCCTCACTCATCTCTTTTTAGCTCTGGAAACTTCCGGACATTTCTCCAGATACATCATCAAAACAATATGAGATTTTATTAGAAACACATTGGGGAAAAAAAGTAATAGGGCTTGTAAATCTTCCTGAGACTTAATTGTATATTCAAAAGAAAAGATACTAGCAACATTACCTAATGGTGTTTAATACATATTTTATAAAGTTTTTGCTTTTATTATAAATGATTAATAGATGACAATGAAATCTGCCTTGTAATGTCTCCTTCAGGTATGGCTTACAGAGAGTCCTACTTTGTACCGCATCTCTTCTCCTAAAGTTATGACAGACCTGACTTGCCGACGCTCTTCTCATAGCTCGTACTAAATCAAAATTATCATTTACATGTCAGCGTCCACTCAGATTGCCTAAATGAAACTATGTGCAAAGAAAAATGCTGTCAATTTTTTTTCTTGGAAACTACATATATTTATATGCAAAGCGTTTTTGTAGTTTGATTATTTTATATTTTAAATAAGGGAAGATTTTTATTTTTGTCAAGAATAAAGAGTTGCTTTGGGACTTTTGTATCCTTTTGTGCTAGAAGAAGGAGAAGAAGGAGAAGAAGAGGAGAAGGAGAAGAAGCAGCAGCAGGAGAGGGAGGAAGAACAACTCGCTATAAGCCAGGTGCTTGTTAGGACTGGAGTCTTTGCGTCTCCACAAGGATTACTGAGGAAAATAAAGATGCTTATACAATATGTAACTGATCCTTGGGTTAAAGCAGTGGGTACTTTACAAATGTATGATAGAGTAGGAATAGAATCAATGGCTGGTAGTGAAACCCAATTGGCATCTTGCTCCAATTCTTCACTGTTTCTGATATTACAATCATTCCGATTTCAAATAGACCTGATTTGAGACACAGAAGATGATGTCATGAGACAAGGACATAGCAGGACAAATGAAGTCTTAACAGTAAAGGAGCCTGCTGCGATGCAAATCATTTTTCCAAGGGATGTTAAATATTTCTGAAGTTAACAATTGAAACAAAAATATACTATCAATAAAAGGCAGATAAAATAAACACAGAAAGCACATGCAGTCCTAGGAGAAATATTTTTGAGTAAAATGCTTTTCAAGGTCTTCACAAAGTTGTTAGCTGCTCTTTTAAAAATCAAGTCAATGCTTTTGAGGCAATTGTTCATAAGATGTGACTGGTTGGTAAATGATTCTGAAACTCCATCCAGCTGTTAATTGTACATAGCTATTCACAAAGTGTGCAAGTATTACAATAAATAATACTTCCAAAACACTGTAACATGATAGGTTTCTTATAAAGCATTATGACTCTCTGCATGTTGAAATAGTTGCCCTTTTAACATTTATGTTTCATTTACGCTACATTTTTTTCAGTACATTGATTGACATTATCACATAATGTTCAGTGTCTATTGCTAGTGAATGATAGTGTGTTTATTAATAAAAAAAGAACTGTTATTACAATTTTGGCAAGACCCTGAATTGATTGAGTTCCTCTTTAAAGAAAGGAAGGAGGGGCACTGCTTTTAAATAGAGCATTGAAATTGGATTAGGGAAAACTACCAGATAACTTACAAGAGATCAATTTTGGATTCTATAGGATATAGAATTTAGAGTCAAACAGGAAGTAAGACAAGTAAGTATGTACCTGTCTCTTTAGAGCTTAATTTCTGGTAGAGATGACACCCCAAAATTAAATAAGCAAGCATCAAAAATGAAGTAAATTAAAAATTATAGAGATGGAGAACAGACTGCTGATTGCTAAGAATTAGGGATGGTATGGGTGGTTGTGAGGGGGTAAGTATGACTAAAAAGAGGTATCCTGAAGGACATCTTTGTGGTGCTGGAATGGTTCTGTATCTTGATAGCAGTGGTGGTTACATGAATCTATCTACACATGTAAAACAGCATAGAATTATACACACATTGCACCAAAGTCATGGATTTTAATACTATACTATAATTATATAAGTGTGCCCATTAAGAGAAAGTGGGTGAAGGCAAAATGCGACCTTTCTCCACTTGTTTTGTAACTTCCTGTGAATCTATAATTATTTAAAAATTAAGAAAAGCTAAAAAATAAGGTGGATTAAGTGAGTGGTTGATAGATAGATACTCTTTTAAGAGAATGCGTCAACATTTTAACAACTTTAGATTGACTGTAAGTTGTAATAAATGCAATGAAGGAAACAGAAACTAAGAGAGTAGCAGACGATTAAATTAAGGTAGGATATTTAATGAAGACTCCTTTGAAGAAGTGACTCCAGAATAAAGATGGTATTATTCACGTAAGAGTCCAGTTCGTTCTAAATCTTAGGATAAGCATGTTCAAGGGAGGAAAGAATGAATGGCTTCCAACAATGATACAAATACTAGCACAGTTGGAACCCAGTGAATAAGGGATAGCATAGACAGGTAGATGTCTGATAATATATGACAGGGATCAGTAAACTTTTTGTAAAGGCCAAATAATGAAGGTTAGGCTTAATGAAGACGTAGGGTTTCTGTTGCAACTACTAAGCTCTGCCTATATAGTGTGAGAACTAGATAATACATAAATAAATGAGCACAGCTTTGTGTCATTATGACTTTATATATAAAATGAGTCAGCAAGCTGGATTTGTCCATGGGACTATAGCTTGTTGATTTCTGATGTAGGGTCTTACAAAGTAAGGTGTTTGAATTTTGAGTCCAAAACTGAGTGGTTCTAAACAGGAAAATAAAGTTTACCATTAATATTTGGTGAAAAGTAGGAAGAAGGTATAGATGCAAAGTACAAAGTGTATTAATTTAAGTAAAGAGAAAAGATGGCTTGAAAAAGTTTTAGAAAATCACTGTCTTTTTTGTGAATGTTCACAAACTTCCTATGGATGCTCTGGGTACCCTAATATAGTGTAACATAATAGTCCTGTGGATGCAGTAGTTGTGATAGGGATGGAGTTGGAAGCAAGATTATCTGTATTTAAACCCTGACTAGCTAAGGTATCATCTGCCACTATACACTTCGCTGACCTCCCTATACCAGTTTGCACTACTTAAAATAATCAGGAAAGTTCTTGTTCTTTAGTCATCTTAATAATATTTTCCAATAAGATAGCCTTAGAATCAGGATTCCTGTCTGATATTTCTGGGATTCATAAAATATTCTTGCTGTTTAACAATTTTTTTTAAGTTTGGCTTTTATTATTATGCTATTAGTTCATCATCAGTATATACTCTGACCTCTGATATTTTCCTCTTTCATATTTTCTGTAATTTTCTAGGTCAATGATTATTTTTATACTCTTTGAAAAAGCTCTGGGGGGAACACATTGAATCTGTGGATAGGTATTAAAATAATTTAAACTTGGAACCTAAAATTTTAAAAACGATTAGCTGACTGGGTATTTGTTTAGGATCACCTGGAAATATACACATATAATTATAATATAGGAGTTTAGTGTATGTATTATTAGAACCCACGTGCATAATGAATTCTTATTATGTTAGGTACAATAGAATGGCTTTAGAACTTGCCTTTTTTTTTTTTTATCTGATTGGCCTTGTTTAATCCAGATTCTTGAAGGATAAAATCTACTTCTTCTAGCCTCTCTTTTAGCTAAGATCTTAATATCATCAGGGATTTCCAACCAATGCACTCCCATGAGATTTTATTTGAAACTGAGTAAAGCTGTTCTATTTGTTCAGCTCATACAATGTAATTCTGGAGCCAGCAACATCATTAGTGACTTTGTGATCCCAAGATCACATTAGTTAGTGTGCTCCTAGAGACAAGAATTAAAGCTGAAATCTTTGATTCTCTAGCTTCTTCATTGTGACAGAAGTATCTGCTCTCCTTGGTGACCAGTTTAGCCATGGTACTGAGGGAGTCATTTCCATAGGCTCCAGTTATGGCCTGCTCTTCTCATTTGTCCAGTGATTTTGTAAGTACCTAATGGCCTGTATCTTATTCTTTTCTGAATAAAATAGCTGCAGTATCTATGGACTCTGACACTGAATTTTTGTTGTTACTGTGTTTGATACAGAAATAGTTGCAGATAAAACTCAAAGACAGGGGTTTATAATTACTATCTGGCCTCATTGGGTTTGAAGACATAGAGGTTGGGATACTAATAGTTTTCAGTGTCCAGAAACAAAAGATAGTTAGTTTAGTGTGTATGGTCACCTATTTAAATTATGCCTGTAGAGAACCAAGTGTCAGAGGCAATAACAATATGATGGGCAAAAGGATAATAAGGACAGTGTGGTAGGTAGCCTACTTCTAACTGTACTGCCAAACATAAAGAAAGGGACATATTCAAATAAAAAAAAATAATGTTTATTTTTGAGAGAGAGACAGAGTGTGAGCAGGGGAGGGGCAGAGAGAGAGGGAGACACAGAATCTGAAGCAGGACCCAGGCTCTGAGCTGTCATGACAGAGGTCAAGCTTGAACTCATGAACCTTGAGATCATGACCTGAGCCAAAGTCAGATGCTTAACAGACTGAGCCACCCAAGCCCTCCCATATTCAAATATTTAAATTGGTTTCAGGAAATATTGGAAAACTCAGATTTCTCTAAAATAACTTCTTGTACTTTGTATTTCCAGTATTGGTGTAGTCAAAAATAAGACACTAAGTCTGATTCTACTGGTGACTGAAAAAAAAAATGTAGGTTGAATTCACTCATCAAAATTCATATGGGAAAAGTAAGAACAGAGCTTGGAAAGAGAGGCACCCCAAGAATCAGAGTAGTAACAACTGAGAGACTCCAGAAAAGTAATTGAATCCTGAGTCTAAAACTTGTCTCAGGTTTCTCTGTCAGCAAACCTATCAAATCCTCCTCTGTCTAATGAAGCTGGCCCCATCATACACAGATATCTGCTTCTGATTTTGCTCGTGCGGTACCTTATAACAAGATTCGAATTCTCCACATGTCACACCCCTACTACCCCATTTGCCTCCAGATTGATAACTGTAGTCAGTACTCTGCATTTTGTAGGGTCAAATTACTAAGTAAGATGGTGGAAGAGAAAATTTATTCGCCAAAGAATTGCAAACTGTGCTCAATTATATCAGAATAAAACAAGTGAATATGTGTGGAATGAAATTGCTAGAGAAGGAAGAATGCACTTTTAGACTGGACTGACTTTATTGCTGTCGATTCAGTATGCTAGCTCGTATGTCCACTGATTCTCAAAAGTGGCCTGTGATAAGTTGACATGCCTGAAATTTCATGATGTTATGTAGACAGAATCATGACAATGACTTTGAGCAGATTTACCATGTGTTTTCATACTTCTGCCTCCTTTCCCTGTGACCTCAGAGGACCTGGAAGACATTCCTTTCACCAAAGCACTGAGTGAGTAGAGCACCAACATTTTTGAAAGGTGCTTGACCTTTTTAGGCTGAAGATGAAAGTAAGAAGTCTAAATATTGATAGAAGATCCCTGATTTCAGAGAAAAGGTTGAGATCTGAGGGCACTTAAATAACACCTAAGTTTCAGAAGCCATGTGGCCAAGATTATCCAACAACTAGCAGGGGCAAAGTGGAAACAGAATTCTTGAATCAACTGCATATTTTAATGGCTAACTGATTATGAAGCCTTTAATGAAGTAAAGAAGGCAGCCATCTAAGGCATAATTATTTTTGTATAACAAAAGAACTCTGAATCTAGTGACCAGACACCTGACTTAATCAAAATAGCAAACAGCACCTGAGTCCCAATATTCAGATTTAAGTTAATTTATAAAACATTTTTTGATTTTTATTTATTTTTGAGAGGGAGAGAGAGAAAGAGTGTGAGTGGAGGAGGGGCATGACGGGGGGGGAGGGGGGAGACAGAATCTGAAGCAGGCTCCAGGCTCTGAGCTGTCAGCACAGAGCCCAATGCTATGCTCAATCTCACTAACTGTGAGATCATGGGCTGAGCTGAAATCAGATGTTTAACCAATTGAGCCACCCAGGTGCCCCAGATCTAAATTATTTTATAAAGATGGAGCTCTTTATATTAAGGAGAATCAATTTCCTATGAGAAAAGATCCTAAAATAATAACTTTGGAGCCATTTACCAGTATGATTATATACTAAGGACAGTAAAGCACTACTATTGATTGTTGAACACTATCTTTAAAATGATGCTACTTCTTAGGGATCTATGCATTACTACAGTCCAGCAGTCAGAATGGGATCTGTAGGGAAAAAAATGAGCATAATAAATGGATCTCTGGCACCCATGTTTGTCTTCTAGTGAGTTAGCAGAGTTCTCAAACCCACTCATGGTTTTTTACTATAGTTCTTGTGTTACATGATTAAAATATCCTCACCAATTGTCAGAATCCCTACATTGGTTTCCACCCATGAAGTGAGGACTGTCATGACAGGAACTGAGAACTGAAGTCCTGGAGCTCAGCTTCTTTATCAAAGTATCACCTTCTTGGGGAATTACAAAATCAATGCCACCAACTGACTCTTGAAAGACACAGTGGTACAGTGTCTTTCTTATTTCCTTTTAATTGGACTGCTGGTCCCACACAGAAGACAAATGGATCTTTGAAAATTTAAGTAGATTATCATACCTTTAACAAGGTGTAACCACAAGTAAACCAATTGTTTCAAGTGTAATTTCAGTGTTAGAGCAAATAAGCATAGCTCCTGGTACTAAGTATGTAGCTATAGAGCAAACAAATATATTTTCTTTTTCTAATCCAGTAGACATAGAGTAACAGAAAGTGTTTGCTTCCTCCTGGTAGAGACAGCAGTACACATTCATTATCTTTCTTATTCTCCATCAGGACCATGATTTAAATCTGAGAGACCTTGATCATCTTACCATTCAGGGCTTCATGTAAATTTACTGTATGGTATAATGTTGATAGACCTAGTGAGCAGTAAGTCGCACATGTCCTTGATACCTTAGGGAGACGTTTTTGCCATAGAATGGGAGAGAAACACTATGAAAATTAAGGAGTATGCTACTTTTGTGAGATTTCTGGTATCTAATGGGCTTAGGTCATAGTGGAATACCTACCAGAAAAAAATGAGTTGCTGAATTTCATACACCTTACCTCTAAGAAAGAAGAATAGTGTGTGGTAGATTTTAGATAAAATTTAGCCAGCTTTAAAACTTCCATCTCTGAGTAGAGCACAGACTAAGGAAGGTTATCTGGCTGACTTAGGTTATAGTTAAGTTAGCTCTGCCATTTAGCCCTTATGATTATCAGAACCAGTGTTACATTAGTGTTTATAGTATATTGGGATACCATTCTGAGCCTGTAGCAAGCGTAGATAAGAGAACAGTTTCAAACCCCTAAAATTTACATGTCTTCTTTGTAAAATACAGTTCTTAGTTTCAGAGACAGTTCCTGCCTGATACTCATTTCTGGTTGGGATTTAACTGGTAGTGCCTTAAGACACTAAATAACCATGTTGTAAACCTAAGCTATCCATCATGAATGGGTACTATGTTTTATTAATCCATATAGTTAGGCATATGTACCCGAAATTCATCATCAAATGAAAATGGATCATAGAGTGACTATACATCTCAATTTGCCCAAGATAGCCTCAATTATTGTCCAAGCATTTTATCCAGTTTACTATTTTCACATTCAGAAGAGTCCTGGATTGAATGATATATTATATAGTTATCAAGTAAGTCACATGAGTAAGGGAATCATTTCTTAGTGTATCTACTCTTACTCTACTGCTTCTTGTGCCTCAATCTACATCCCTGAGTTTATAAGACTAGTTAACTGAGAAAGATAAAAATGAGACTGTTTTATAGATAGTTCTGAACATTGTATTAGCATATGTAAGAAGTAGATTATTGGAACATGTTAGACCAACTAACACATTTTTTTTCTCTTATGTACTAATATCTAAACCAACAGAGCTTAGTGGTGTAGCTTTGAAAAGCCAAAAAAGGTATAACAATGACTAGAGCCATTTTTACTTCATCACATCATTGATCACTGGAAGCTACTCATTATAGGCTATACCAGTGTGCCCCATTTCTCTGTGCTTTTGGGTTGTGCTTGGCCAATCAGGAGCACAAAGAGGAAATCAGAAGGAGAGGAAAAGGGGGTCAAGGATATTTTCTACTTCCTTTCTTGTGGGCTTGCCATGGGCTAGCTATATCCTTCTATGGAAAATCCCTCCATTATTCAAATTTCTAGTAAAAATTACCTCTCCTTGCCCTTTCTGGGCTAAGGGTGAGAGTCTGTTCCTGCCATCATTCTTTATAGTTTCTCTACTCTCTGACTATTCATTTGTCAACAGACTATTTATTAAACACTCTTCAAATGATCCAATTTGAGTGTCTTTCTCCTATTGGTACCCTGACTGATTCACTGTGTAAAAAAAGGACAGAAAGCTAGCTTCAGAGGTCCTAAGGAATTGGCCACTGAGGGGAGGCAGAGCTTGTTAGCAAAAGCAGGACATAGTCAGCCAAGTTTGGGTATGACCATCAAATGAGGAGAGGAGATTAGAATGTGAAAATAACATCCCTCAACAGCAAATGTGAAGCCTACCACTTATAAATATTTCTTGCCTTCTTTCATGCTTGAGTTCAGTTGAGTCTATAGGTCATTAAGGCATCATCAGGCATAAGGTTAGGTAGGGTAGGCAAACTCTCAGCTTATGTATAGAACTCTCTGTTTTATATATGCTTTAAAATGAAATAAGACACAAGAGTTATATGACTCCCAAATTCCCTTTATCCTTTTCTAGGCAGTAAATCAGCAGTTTTTCAGTTGTATTTGTGATTTGCTCTAAATACAGACATTTTTTGTTTTTATCAGAGCCAACATTCTTGAAAGGTTACCTTTTACCTCACCTCTTCTTCTTGCGCATATATTTTAGATCTCTTAGAAATATGAAAAGGGAAAAATTTTAGGACTATGCAGTAATCTTTTTATAATTCAGATTAGGAATTTCTGAGCAATAACTGTCACTTATTTTCATCTCGTATCACAGTTGCTAACCTTTTCTTGATAAAAAATTTATCTGATGTTAAAAACATACAAGTGTATACATAATACACACACACACATTTTTTTCAATAAGTTTTTTTGATTAGCTTTCTGACATATAAATTCTTAAGTCTTGAGCCAGGAATCCCCAAGGCTATGCTGATATTGTTAGTATTTGTATCCAGTAATCGTAATCAGATAAAATTTAATTTTGCCACTAATATTTAAATTAGAAGACTGTTAGAGTCATATTTCCCCTATGGATATAGTTGTCACATAGATGAATAATTGAGTCTCTCAATAATTGATCTAAGATTAAGAAAATAATAGAGAATATTCATTTAGCATAAATATATTTGCTTCTTATTCTTGAAAAAGGCAGCATGGTGTTATAAGTGAATTTGTAGTTTCAATTATTTCTTCCTTCTCTGCTTAACTTTAAGAAGAGAATTGAGAGAGAAGAAGGAGGAAGGTATAGGGAGGAAGGGAAGGAAACAAAGCAAGAGAGAAAGGAAGAACAGGAAAAAAATTTTCCTTAAAGATCTCCTTTTTATGGAATATTCAAAACATACCATGTTCAATTCCCACACACATAACATACACACAGTCCAAGAACATTCAATCTCCAGTCCTTGGCTAAATACAGAAATAAAATATTTAAAAATCCTTGGCTGTATAACAATTATTTAATTTCAAAAAAAGGAAAGGAAGGAAAAGAAAGAAAAGCTAACTTGAGAATTTTTAAAAATTCAAGGGGTTCTTTTTAAAGACTAAGTAAGATGCTGTCTTACTTATAACAAACAAAAAAAATCCATCTTTGTTAAGGTCCTTTTTGCTTTAGTCTCATATTTACCATTTTATTACTTTTGAAAAGTCTAGTCAATGCTGTTTCCAGGGGTTTATTTACCTTGATATTTACTTTGATGGACACCATCAACCATGTTATCTAATAAGTACCATTAAAATTTGAGTTATCAGTTATTTTTCCATGTTACACTTATTCCTCAAGTATTAGTTTTCTTTCACATTTTCTGTATTGAAATATTTGAGATTAGTTTGGGGAAAAAACCTGAAATGAATACATTTCTAAAATGAGTTGAGTTCTGAATGAGGAAAGCTAGCCAATTCTCTTAGGCAAGATAACTGAAAGTAGCAGGCAATTTTAAATAAGCTATTCAGTGTTCTGAAAAATATACAGAAAACAAGGGTGATAGAAAGGATAGAATGAGTTTTGGAGTTACATAAAATCCAGTACAAAAAAAATTTTAAGACATAAAAAAAGATTTCATAGGAAATTTCTCTTGCTCTCTCTCTCCCACACACACACAAAATCAGTGTGAGCTACAGATGTCCCATAGATGATGCTCTGTATCTCTGGACCTATGTCCACAAACCAGGATATTATGTATTTAGGTGACTTTCTTAATTTTTCATAAATGGTTGTCCCAATGCTTGAGTCAATCTCCATAAGTTGTTATGACAGACATCTTTTGGAATATAAATAAAATAGCTAAACATCTAAAAACAAAATCAAATTGATTTTATGAAAAAGATAATAAGAAGCAGTGTGCCATAAAAAATAAGGAACAGGGGAGCCTGCGTGTCTCAGTTGGTTAAGTATCCTACTCTTGGGTTTGGCTCGGCTCATAATCTCACCACTCAGGATCCCCTGGGCAGGCTCTGTGCTGATAGTGCAGAGCCAGCTTGGGATTTTCTCCCTCCCTCTCTATCTGCCCCTCTTCTTGTGCCCCATCTCTCTCTCTCTCTCTCTCTCTCTCTCTCTCTCTCTCTGTCTCTCTCTCCCTCTCTCTCTCTCTCTCTCTCTCAAAAATAAATAAATATTTAAAAATAAAATAAGGAATAAAATGAAATTTTTAAGAATAAAATTTCTCTAATTATTTTTGGAAATTAAATACAATTTACACTGATCTGAACAAGCCACGCAGTTTTCCATCTTGAAGTTAGTAGGTTGAGAGCATTGAATTTGATGGTCCCTTCCAAGTTTAGTGTCTGTATATCATACAGTATATATAACGAAAAATGTTTATATATATGAATGATAAAAGGATAGAATTAGGAGACAGTCTCCCATCCTTATGAAGTAATTGGGAGTGATCAAAGTTATTTACAAATACTCTGAGTTCATAAGGGATTTATTCTTCTCTGATTCCTTTGAATTTAAGGAGGCTTAAATTCAAGGCTGTATAACTTGCTTAGGTAAAAATGATATGTGTCATTACTGAGCAGAAAATTTTATACCTAACTTGTGTGATTCATCAGGTTCCCTTTTCCTCACAATGAGAAGCAAGTAAGAATACACTGAATGAGATAAGCCTTTATTCTGGCTGAATCCTTGAGTGAACATGATGAGCTGTTGTATGTTGCATATGTAACAGAGTGAGAGATAAAATTAAGCTACTGAAATTCATTACTAAAACCTCATTGGACCAGACACACTAGTAGAGATTCTTCCCCTCCCCACCCCCCGCCTCTTTTTTAAAGAAAGAGAGGCATGGCATGAATGGGGTGGGGGCAGAGAGGAAGACACAGAATCTGAAGTAAGCTCCAGGCTCTGAGCTGTCAGCACAGAGCCTGATGTGGGGCTTGAATTCACAAACCATGAAATCATGACCTGAGTGTAAGTTGGACACTCAACCAAATGAGCCACCCAGGTGCCCCTGGTAGAGATTCTAATAGAGTTAGACCAACATTATCAACTAATCATTTATTTCAACAATCTAAGGAGAAAAACATCCCCAAATCATTGGTTTTCAATACAACAAAGGTTCTGGTCTCATAATCCTCTCCTCTTACACTGATTTTCAGTTCTTCACTTTCTATCTGTGTCAGTAGCCAATCTCTTATTTAGTCATTTTAGGTCCACTTATGCCATAGCTCTCATATTAGCCTCAAGGAAATGTAAAATCTAAGAAGGAAGAGGACTTGTTTATTTTCACTGCTATATCTTCAGGCTCTAGAGTGGTGCTGACACATAACAGGCATACAATATTTATTATATAGATTCACAGGACAAAAATTATTTTTTTAAATAGATACAGCAATTCTGGTCTCTGTCTCCCAAGTGGACTGCTGCACCTCTTACTATGCCAGGTAGTAGTAAGTACTCAATAAATATTTGATGAATAAATGAATGAAGGAATCTGCTTCCCTGTCCATAACATCTATCTCCTTTATCCTCGATATTTACTTGCTTATTTATTATTCATTTACTCATTCAACACATATTAATTGAATGACTTCTATTCCCAAGATCTGTTCTCATTGTTAGGAATGAAGAATAGTTTCTCACTGTAGAAGGAAAATGTTCCCACTTATAACCTGCAAATTATAATTGGGAATGTAGAGAGCCACATTAAACCTCTAAATTACTACATGTAAAGATAACTTTAGACAATGATAAGGGATATCAAAAATTACAATAAGGTAAAAAAATTGATTGGTCATAGAAGACCTGGGAAAATTATATTTGAACTGGAAGTCACATAAATTATTGGTGTGATTTCTTCTTTCTCCTCAAAAGTTTTTGATCTTTCTCCATTGCCTCTTGAAGGAAGGAGAAAAAAAAAATCAAACATGATATTTAAAACCTTCTGCCATCTGTACTGTCTTTCTAGAATTAACCCTGGCTCTTCCTTTCAGCATCTCATTGTTAAGACTCACTGCCCATCAGAATTACCTGGGAAGCCTTTTGTCTTATAATAAATCATACCTTAGTGGTGTAAGTCTTATTTAAAAAAAAAAATTAAATGGGATACATAATGATTCTATTGCATTTGAACTTAAAGTTAAAACTGCCACCAAACCACTTTGGACTCCCAATGTGTCTGAATCAGCAGTTGTAGTGTTGGCTGGGGTGATTGATAATTTGGACTGCCAAGAGGAAATTGGATTACTACTCCTCAGTGAAGGTAAGGAAGACTATTTCTGGAAAAGAAGAGGTCCCTTAAGGCATCTGATTACCATGCCCTATGATTAAGGTCATTGGAAAACTATAGCAACCCAGTTGAGGCAGGAATAGTAATGGCCCAAACCCTTCAGAAGGAAGGTTTGGTTCACCCCACTGAGTAAAGAACCATGATTAGCTAAGGTACTACTCAAGGCAAAGAGAATACAGAATGGTAAGTAGAAGAAGGTAATTATAAACTCTAGATACAACCATGTGACTAGTTATGGAAATAAGGGCTCTAATTGTCCTAAGAGTTTATTTCTTATTTTGTTTTGAATGTGTTTCTGTTTGTATTTAGCAACTCTTTGTTTTCTTTCCTGTCTAGCTCTCTTATCATATAACATAATGTATATTGGCTTTATATTAGTATTCATATATTGTTAATTTTATATCATAGCTTAGATTAAGGGATATCAGGAGAAGAATAAACATCATTCAAGGATTATACCTCCTCTCCTGAGGATCAGATTAGTGCATTTTTGGTTGTATGCAGCATAGTTGTATTGTTTTGGGTGGAATTATGATCATGATTTATCTTTATTTGAAAATTAAGTATGGTTTAACAAGATGTGTATGAGTGCCAAGTGGATTTACAATGGTAATTTTATGTCAACACACCTGGGCTAAGGGATACCCAGAGAGCTGGAAAAACATTATTTGTGTGTGTCTGTGAGGGTGTTTCTGGAAGAGATTAGCATTTGAATGTGTAGACTGAGTAAAGGACATCACCTTCACCAGCAGGGGTGGGTATCCTCCAAACCACTGAGGGTCTGAATAGAATAAAAAGATAGAAGTAAGGTGACTTCTGCTTGAGCTGAGACATTTATCTTCTCTGGCTCTTGGATATCAGGCATCAGTGCTTTTAGTTCTTGGATCTTTGAACTCAGACCAGGACTTATCATCAGCCCCCTTCATCTCAACCTTAGGACTCAGGGTGAATTACACTCCCAGTTTTCCTAGTTCTGCTTGCATGTGGCAGGTAATGGGAGTTTTGTAATGGTATGGACCAATCCTGTAATAGATCTTCTCTTATCTATGTCTATACCTTTTGTTGCTTCTGTTTCTCAAGAAAAGTCTGCCTGATACACTTTCCTAGAATACTTCCCCAATCCCATTTTATAGTTATATAGGGTTGGCTTCATGTCTTATCCCAATATGAGTTTCACTTACCAAGATGCCAGGAATCATCCATAACTATTTAGTACTAAGAAGCCTCAGTCTAAGGTGACTAACCATTCCTGCTGCCCAGTAACACCCTGGTTTTAGTACTGGACTTTTGATATTCTAGTAAGTGATTGTTCATCCAACTGTACACTCATTAGATGCTTAGAAAAGGTTTGAGAAACGTGACTTAAATATATTGCTCCAAACATGTTTGAACATAAAACTGGCAGTGCAGCATCTGTTTTTAAATACACAGATTAATACATTTTATTCTTCTTCCCTCCTCAGTACAATAATGCAAATAATTGCCCAAAACATGCTGGAAGGCTACCTACAGAAAACTCCCTATATTTAAAGAGAAGACAAGATGATTTAGCCATATGCAACAAATACTCCTCTTTCCCCCAAAAACATTTCTTGTAAAATCTAATGTTACTGTAAGCACTCTTTGTTTTTATTAGCATGGATCTTATATAGATGCTGAAATACAAGCTGGATAAAAACTGCACTTGTTAGAATTTTGTTATTTTCAAATTAAAAATAAATAAGCTACCCTAAGATAGTTTTGTCAATTATTTATAAGAAATATGACACTAAAGACATTTTTAAAAATTTGTATGTCAGAATTTTTTTTTTTTTAACTTACAAGAATAAACTCATTAGTCTGTTCTGGTCTATTGAATGATCCAGATATATTACTGTCAAATATTGTACAATCTTATGTTCAGTTTTGAGCTAGTATTGCTTTAGATCTTGCAACAAATCTCACCAAAACATGCATTAATAAACAGTACTACGGATTCCATTCAGTGTCACAATCCATTTGTTGTTCAGCTGCATGGTTTTATCACTTTTTAAGGATTTGCCACATATCCTAAAAGACCATGCAATTAGTCTTATGTAGATTCACTAAATTAGCCTGTAAATAATGTAACAAATCATTAAAAATACAAACTCAAAGCATATTTTTTAATAATTTTTTTTAATGTTTTATTTCTAGGAGAGAGAGAGAGAGACAGCGTGAGCAGGGGAGAGTCAGAGAGAGAGGGAGTCACAGACTGAAACAGGCTCCAGGCTCTGAGCTGGCAGTCAGCACAGAGCCCGACGCGGGGCTCGAACCCACGAACCGCGAGATCATGACCCGAGCGAAAGTCGGACGCCTAACCGACTAAGCCACCCAGGCGCCCCACAAACTCAAAGCATTTGGAAACAAATCTATCATATTACATTAAAAACCTTGAAGTGTGAATGGCAGTAAGGTAAGTACTGAATGAATGGAAGGTATTTCCCATTTTGGAGAGGGGGGAAGAGTAAGGAAATGTGTGGATTCCCTAAGATGGAGGAGGGAAGATTTTGTTGGCTAAAATTTCAGCCTTCACTCTGGCTTACAGAATAAGGCACTTTGATAGTTGCATGGGGTAAGGGAGAGGTCACTGCTGTTTCCCAGTCTTAGACTTTACTCCATCTAACTCCATTCCTCACTCCTCCCTAATGCTGATAGGCAGTTCTCATTGATACTTTGTTCAGGTGGTCATATATGTGTGTACATATGTTCAATCAGTGCAACCTTCCTCAAGGCACCTTCATTTGTCTGAAGAAAAAGCTGTGTAAAAGCACATATTTATATCATGAGTAGTCTTTGTTTAGGGCAGGGTATCTCAGGCTTGGTAACTAGTGGCATTTGGTCTGATAGATCTTTGCTGTGGAGAGTTGTAATATGCACTATAGGATATTTGGCAGCATCTCTTGTCTACCTGCTAGATCTTGGTAGCACTCTACAATTGTGGTGACCAAAAAGCCCCTAGAAATTGCCATATGTCCATGAGTGGAGGGAAAGGGACAAAGCCATACATGGTTCAGAACCAGTGGGATAGATCAGTTGCTATGTTATATTATTGGAAATATAGGCTAGAATCAGTCTGATTTAGTTTTCTCTGTATTTGAAAATTATAACAGAATTATCTATGGAAGCTGTTATAAAGAAGGGCCTTAATACAACCACATTATCTTTTCCAATAATTTAGAATTATTAGAAATAATCTTTATACAGTTTTGATTATTGATCCAGTACATAGCTTTTATTGGCCCAGCTCGTAAAATAAGATACTCAAAGCTGATGGAATATAGGAGAGTTGTTATTTATTGTTTACTCCAACTAGGACTGTCTTTCTAGCAAGAATAGGTCTTGTATCATTAAAAGCAAAACTGTACAGAGTCCCCACAAATCCGTAGATTCCCTTAGATTCTGTTGTGGAGTGATCATCTGCTAGTTTGTCTAGATACTAAATTATATACTCTAAATTATTTTTAGCATATATTTTAAGAATTCTATTTTTTTTCCTGCTTGCAACATATTCTAAACTTTGAAGAGAAAGTTTATTTTTTCAGCCAGTTACTTTTCACAATCTGTTTTAAAATCATGAATTTTACCATTTTATTGCTCAAAAGTTTTAATGACCTGACTTATTATGGAACACTGAAATGATTTCAAAAATAATTTGAGCAGTATGGAAATGAAAAAAATATATTTTCATCCAAACCTCCCTCTAAACGTTTAATGTTACATTTCTTTATATTTAGAGTGCTACCTTTACGTATGGAGAGAAGGTAATAGAAATCAAGTGTGGTTTGCTTAGTGTAATATCTTCACAATCTCTTGGATGACAAGCTCTGAAGAGGAGATCTGGGAAGTCATTTATAACCTTTTCCAAGGTTTAGTTGTGTTCCTGTTCTCAAGAAACAAGACTTGTCTGATTATTGCATCATCTGTGAGCATAAATAAAACAATAAAAGTGTCTATAAGAAGTGATCTTAGGTATGAGAATAACTTATTTGATCTTTTTTTAAGATATTAATGAGGCTGGATCTGGTCTTTTGATAACTCTAGTTGTATAGCAGAGAGTGTGTGGGTTTTCTCTTAATATCCTTGATGCTCAATATTTTGACTCAGACTAATAATTTGTTATCTAACTAAAGTCACCTTCATGCCTTCACACTTTTTAAGTTTATTTATTTATTTTTGAGAGAGAGAGCACACATGAGTAAGTCAGGGGCAGAGAGAGAGGGAGAGAGAGAATCCCATGCAGGGTCCACTCTGTCAGCATGGAGCCAGATGCAGGGTGGAGCTCACCTGAACCATGAGATCATGACCTGAGTTGGAGCAGGATGCTTAATGGACTGAGCCACCCAGGCACCCCCATGTCTTCACATTTAAAACCATGTTTTTTTTTTATTGCCATTTTGTTGTTTTTCTGGTTGTTTTTGTGATTCTTGTCTGTTTCTTTCTTCTCTTTCTCTCTTTCTTTGTGATTAATGAGTTTCCCTAGTGTTGTGTTTCTCTCTCTCTCTCTCTCTGGTTTGGTCTATTATAGGTTTTAGATTTGTGGTTACCATAAGGTTCATGTATAACATCCTGAGTGTATAGCAGTCTGTATTAAGTTGATGGCCATTTAAGTTCAAACACATTCTAAAAAACCCAGCTTTTAAAAACCTCTTTCTTCCATGTTTTATGTATACGCCTTCATGTTTTACATCTTTTTATTCATAATTTTTTACATCTAATTTTGGACCCAGAGGGTATTATGCTAAGTGAAATGAGTTAGACTGAGAAAGACAAATACTGTGTGATTTCACTCATATCTGGAATCCAAAAACCAAAAGAAATTAATAAAGAAACAAACAGAAAGCAAAAACAGACCTATAAATAAAGAGAGCAAACTGATGGTTGCCAAAAGGGAATGGGTGGGCAAAATGGGTGAAAGGGAGAGAGATACAGGCTTCCAGTTAGGGAAAAAATAAGTCATGGAAATAAATGGTACAGCATAAGGAATACAATCAATGCTATTGTAATAGTGTTGTTGTGTGGTGGCAATACTTAGTGTGTTAGTAGCTACACTTGTGAATATAGCATAACATATAGAGATGTTCAATCACTATATTGTACACTTGAAAGTAATGCAACATTGTGTGTCAACTGTAGTCAGATTTTAAAAAAATAACAAAATAAAAAGGTCATGGTTTTAAATCACACATATAATCCTAGAAAAGAATTGGTTATTTACTGGAAAAATATGATTTACAGTACTTTGAAGTGTATTGCTAATTACAAAGCCAGTCCACAATGAATCTATGAATTTTCTCAATGAGTAAAAACTACACATATATACATATATACACATAGTCTAAACATATAAATACAAATACATATAATGTGTGTATCTGTTGTTTTGTATCTATTTTGCATCTTTATTTATTTATCATCTATACCAAAAGAGAGAAAGGAGAGGAGAGAAGAGAGAGAAAAGCGGTTTAAACAAGTAAAAGATTCTAGTTCAGAATTGATTCACCAGGAGTTTTCTTTAACTTTAGTCCTTAGAGATCTTCAGAGTAAAAGTTTCCTTCATCATTTTAACTTTAAGAAATGCTACATGGTATTTACCCATGTGTATATTCATGAATCCTTTTCATCCCCTACTTGACAACTTTTAGCATCCTAGAAAACTGGTGTTTTGCAAAATAAACTTGGGGAAAGTGATTCCTTCCATCTCTATTTGACTGGAGTATCGCCATACTTTCTGTTAGTCTGCATGGAGTAAGATGGCCTTGGATTTGGAATCAAAAGACCTGGGCTTTATTTTTCTGTTTTCAAAATGATTGACTTTTCAAGGCTCATATTTTTTGTGTGAGGATGTACAGGAAATTAGATACTATTTGTGAAAGCCTTTTATAATCTTTAAAGTGCTTTGCTAGTGTTAATTCTTCTTACCAGCTATTATCAAGCTCAATCTAAGAGCCTCTAAAGTGTTACCTATATCACTCAGATTACTTCAACTATATAATGACATATTCCTTAAATCCTTTCTGTTAATGCTTTCGCCTCCCTCTTGCAAAATAGCAAGAAACAGTTAAATGTTCCAATTCCTACGAGGTTGAGCACTTCTACAAACAACAGTCAGAATAGGGAAAAAAGAAAATTAACGGTTTTCTGCTAATGACTCATATTAGGCCTCTTTGGTGGTCTAAAGCAATGGATTACATCTTTTTATCATTTCTTCCATCTGCCTGTCACAGGACTACGAGGGTGATTGCTAGTTTTGTTGTTAAAAATGTCACCCCCATTTTTTCAGAATCTTTAAAAGTAAACACAGGAAAAGTGGTGTATACCTGTCATTTAGATCAAATAAAACAAAGGTCGATGGAAATACATTTCTCGTTTGAAGGGGCTCCCCTGCTGATTTTGTTTATCAGAAAATGGCAAGTTTTTGTTCCTAATGGACTCAAATTTAAATAAAATCTGACCCTGGAAATAAAAGCAGCCATTATGACGAAATAAAATTATATACTTTGGAGGAGAAATTGAATTAGAATGCTGACTTTCCTTGGTTAAATTCTTTTGCATAAGGTAATGAGCAAGAGGGAGAAAACTGTTGGATAAAGTGAGCATTTTAAAAATCAATAATTGCTTCTAATTTACTTTTAAAAACTTTGTTTCAGACTTTATAGATTATCATGAATTATAATGAAATTTGTATATTTGCTTTACACGGGAGTTTAGCTGAAGCCAAAAGGGCAAACTTATTTGCATTTTGGTGGTTCTTCTTAGCAAATAATATTCTCAAAAGAACCAAGATTTTGATGGCTTACATCTCACTATTTTTTGAAGACTGGAGTCATTTAAAGATCTAAGAACATTGGGAAAAACATACTTGAAAATGAAGAAAATAGTATAGACCGTATATGCTCACATTTGATTTTAACTAAAGTTCATGTTAGCTTTAAAAAAAAAAAAAGAAGAAGCCTCTCTGACATTCATGTGATTTCAATAAGAATTTATCTTAATAGTTTGATGGGGACCCTCTCAGAATCACTATCTCTCTTCTTGGCCTGCTTGTTTTGAGAACATTTATTTTTATTTTGATCGTGTTCTAAAGAGTAGTTCTGAATTGATGAAATTTAATACAGTAAGACACTTTTTATATTGAAACTCTGTAATTCTTTTTTGGGGTAAAAAACAAGTCAAAGCGTGTATTTGTGCTTTGAATAGTTACACTTGTTCCTTAGAAAAATTAAATATTTATTATAGTCATTTTGGATGAAATAGAAGTAACAGAGTCATGACTTCTGCAGCTAAAAGAGCTTAAGAGAATATCTAGATCAAAGCCTTTTTTGGTTAAGTAAGTCATATTTGGCCACATTTAATTATTTATTGAGGGCCACCTTTATAATTATGACACCGTTCAAACTAGAATCAACATCATGTAATGGAAAAAAACAATCTTAGTAATAGGACAGTTCTGGAAACTAAATTCCCCTATTTATTAGCTGTACCAATTTGGACATGATGTTCATTTCCTCAGAATCTCCATGTCCTGTTACCGTATTTTCCCATAAGGCTCTGCTAGGATTCGATAAGATAATGTTTTAAAAATTATCTGATATATATAATAAATACTCAATAGAATCATTGATCAAATAAATATTCAAGGAGTAAATTAAATGTATCAGGCTTTGTTCTAGATGGTTATTACAAAGAAAAAAAAGACTTTATTTCTACTCTCATGGAATTTATCTTCGTGAGCTTGGGGTAAACTCAGACAAAACAATAAAAATAGAAAGATAGTTGTAGAGTCAGAAAAATACCAGTAAGACCATAGAACTAAATGTAGTGATAATCACCAAGAGTCTACTTTACACGTGAGAGTCAGGAAGATGGCTCTCAGGGATTCATATGTGGGATATATGGAGATTTGCATATTCATATGCAAATGGTAAACAGTATTAATTGAATTTTGAGTTGAGCATGGATTGGAAGAAGGAGCCATGGGAATCATTCATATTTTCAGACTGTAGGTCTATAAGTTCCCAGAACAGTGTTGTCTTTCATTCCATTATGCCTTTATAAAAGAGTACTAAAGGAAATATTTATGAGTGTTATGCATTCAATACTTGTTTTGAAAACTTTTGAGATAAATCATCCAGTACTTGAAATCAGGAAAAATAAAAATTTAATAGCCTGTAAGTGTATTATATTTTATTACTATAATAGATGAGCAGTATTTAAAGTCTTTTGAGTCCTCACCTGAAAATACATACCTTTGGCCTCTAGGAGGGTATATTAATCGCTCCCAAAAAAAATCCATTTACATAAAACATGGAGTGTTTCAAAGGCAAGATGTATTAAAACACTACCTAGTTTCTTTTTATTTTCAAGAATTCAGTTGATACCATGTGTTTATGGCTTGGGTAGGGAAATCCAGAAACCACCTGGGCTTCAGAGTGATATCTAGAGTCCAGCATAAACCCGGAGAATGTTTAGAACCCAGTATTTTTATATACCAGCCCACATAATTTTTGGAGTTAATGCCCCCAGCCTATTTTATTCCTATATCATAAGGGATAGAGTGATTCACAGTCATTGGTATGTTTCCAAGGATTGCATCTGGCTCTTCAGGAATCTTCAAATCCCTATTTCTGCGTGGCAGAGAGAGAAACTGCTGAATAGGGTCATCCTGAACTGAGGAAATGGCTTGAGAAGCAAGGAAACCGATTATATCCCAATGTTTCCTGCCAAGAAGAAATTACACAATTCTGGGAAAATAGACAATCTTTGTTCTAGCACAATGAATGATTTAGTCATGATTTTTTAATCCTTGGATTTTTGCTTACAAAAACTAAGAAAAAAATACACTCCAAACTCCATGCTTTAGAGGAAGAACAGTCTGCATATACTTCTAGTCCACAAGACTAAATGTTTACTAGCACAAGAAAAGAGCCTCCTCACCTCCGTGACCAGAGCTGTTTGATGATTATAATCTATAGCTTGTGAATGCCTTAGGATCCACAGAAAACACCACAGCTAATCCAATTAGCTAATGCCTGAAATGCTTTCCCTGTGGATTCGCTGGTTTCTGAAGTACTTTCTCAAAATCCAGTTATTTCATGTACTTGCGCATCAGTCATTTCTCTTTGTGTGCATCCAAACTGGATATGCTCAGATCACTTCAAAATGGACCATCTTTCTCTTCCCACTCACTCTGACTCATATGACCCATTCTTAATGATTAGATTCCTAGGGCCAACATTTTAAAGGGCCACCCTTCTGTGTGTGCAGTTAACACATTTTCAAATGCCAATTGGCATATGTGTCTTCCTGTGTGGTAATTAGACATGCAAATATAGTAATTGCACATGCAAATTTCCCAGCCCAAAAAGAATGGGAGTTTTCAAAACCCAGTCTCAGAGTGGTCTCTCACCATCTCTCTGGAAACTCCCTTCATTTGAAGCCAAGACTCAGGATGGGGTCCCAATTAGTGCTTATCTTCAGCTACTTCCGTGATTTTAGTATTTTTATATTGGAGAATTTTAATCTTTTTTCCCCTTAATCTTAGCATGTGTACCTTTTTCCATCCTCTATGTTGAGAACCATCCTGCATAAACCATATGAAGCTGAAACATTGCTAAGGGCCAGTTATATTTGGTGATCAGGATTTGTGTCAGGTGCATGTTTTTTAAGCTCCCTAAGGGATTGCTTTGTGAATTTAAGGAAAGTGACTCTGCAGTTAGTGTCAAGAGACCAGAGTTCACATCCCTGCTCTGACACTAGTTCTGTGACCCTAAACAAGAGCCCCTAATCTCTCTGAGGTACAATTTTCTTGGTGTAGTAGGAGGAGTTTTGTGGTTGCCTTATCTTTTATTGACTTGCAGTTCCCTTACCATTTAAAAAAAAAAATCTATAATCTGTAAAAGCAAAAGTCATATTTTCTGGTCATTTTTCTTTAAACACAAAGAGCTGAGATCCCTTAGGGGCACATCAAGATATCCCCTGATGGGCTGAGGTACATAGGCTCTTGAGGCACTTCAAAATCCTCTTCCATTTAAGCATCACCTCGTAATCCACAGATTCTATCCATTTTCTGTTTTTTTGGGTTTTACTGGTTTGGTTCTTTAAAGGTTGTCTTAGACAAAAATACCTTCATATAAGGTTTTGGTGAGTCAATTGGTAACTTTACTTAGATGTCACATAGATACCTGACTGGACAGGACCTTAAGAATCATTTGGTCCCAATTCATTATTTCACAGAAATATATAAAAGGGCTCAGTTAACTAGTTAATTATTTATCTCTTTGTCTCTCTTTTAAATTTACTTGTTCTTATCTTAGAAAACAACTAAGGCTCATGTTTCTTTTGGGGAGTTAAGAGTTTTTCCTCGTGTTTGTGTTTATTTCTTCAGCCCAAATAATAGATTTTAAGCCAATTTGTCCTATTTTGCCTCCTTCATAATCATTAGTTTCATAAAGTTAGTCTTTTCTAGCGTAGAGCTACCCAAATATGTTCCCGTTGCCAAGATTACAACCTGTATCAAAAATATATTTGTAACAGAAACTGTGTTATTTTAATGTACATAAATTTTCATTGCATCAAACACTCAAATCTCTCATGTTAATAGTCCATTTGAGTTTAATTTTGAAAAGTACTTTTTAAATTTTATTTTTAAAAATGTGCTTAAGATGTTGGACATCTCTATATGTAACATTCAAGGATTTTGCCTTCACATCATTTTAGAATTTTGTCATGATATAAAATGCTGCATTGGTCTTTGCTGACTGTATAGAAGCTGTTTCTATCATATTTGTTTAAAACTCAAGGCACCAGATTGAAGGTCTTTTGTTGCAAACTGCTAGCTAACTAGAGGTGAATAAAGGGGTTTACTTGAAGAACAGTGGATAATCTGAAAATACAAGGTGTACAAAAAAAAAAAAAAAAGTGACCAAGTCCGAAGATGCCTGTCTTTGGGGTCACAGAAACTCCACTTTTCTCTGCAAATCACTTTCATTTTCCACTTTCTCCTGGGATTTTTCTTTATAGTCCCATAAATCAAGGCTTAGGTGAGGAGTGATTTTCAGGAGTTTGCCCACAATGCCTTATGTGCCCTAACCCTCCATTTTCTCTATCTCATCATTGTAATTGTCCTGTCTGCCTCCTCTGCTCCTGTTACCCTGGTCTCCTTGCTGATAACTCTTGCAACAGGCCGGGCTGACATTGTTAGCAGCTCCTTCTGCCTGGAGCTCCACTGTGTATTTGCTTGGACAAACCTTTCTTATATCCTTTATAGTCTTTGCCCAAATATCATCTTTCCAAATTAAAACTGACTTGCCTCATCTCTGCCTCTGCATTCATGACCCCTCTTAGCCAGCTTTTACTTTCTTCACTTCACAGGATTTACCACTCTCTCATATATAATATATTATGTCTTAAACTTTAAGTTTCTGGTTTATTGGGGTGCCTGGGTGGCTCAGTTAGGCATCTGACCCTTGATTTCAGCTAAGGTCATGATCACAAGGACATGGGATTGAGCCCTATGTTGGGCTAACATGCTGAGTGTATAGTCTGCTTGGGATTCTCTCCCTCTCTCTCTGCCCCGCCCTCACTCACAGGCCTATACTTTCTCTATTAGATAGATAGATGATAGATAGATAGATAGATAGATAGATAGATAGATAGATAGATAGATAGATAGTATATGGATTGTCATCTGCCTCTCTAATAGGATCCTAACCCCCAAGAATTGATTTTATATGTCTTTTGTTTGTGTATTGATGGGTCCTAATTGGTTAGATGAGTGCCTAGCATATAGCACACTTTCAATCAACATTTACTAAATTAATGAATAAATGATGCTGTCTCTCTCTTTAACTCTGTAACACCTTAGAAGTTCAGAGCACTACCAACTGTTTTCTCAGTTTAGATTATCAACTCAAAAAATAGAATATAGTCTGCCCAGACAAGAGCATTTTTCTCTTCTCTAAGGGTCCACTTGTGGTCAAATCTGTTGAGGCCAGCATAAGTGCATTCCTTGGCAATGTCCCACGCAGAAAAGAATGTTGTCAAGGACATATTCTCTGAGAAGCAAATTGTAAGGAAGAGAAGATTTCTCCCTGCCCCATTCCTCTTCTGTCATATCTCTGCTGTACCAGATTATTTCTACACACACACACACACACACACACACACACACACACACACACACACACACACACCATATTTGATTTAAGATATTAAAATAAGGATGAGGATTCATCCAATTTATGTTTTATTTTAATGACAAAACCAAAGTAGATAGTCCCTAAAAAATCCTAAGGTGATTCAGGTGCAGAAGCATGTATATTATACTGGATTCACTTCTAAAAATATTCTCAAAGTCTTCAAAGAGTACTCACTTAGAAATTGAGAACTATAAATTCTAACCTTCGTTATGCCACGTTGTGTGACCTCAGACAAATCTGTCACTTTGTTGGTTTTGATTTTTTCAAATGTAAAATGTGAGTGTTAAACTAGATGATCATATCATCTATGTATGATTCTATGATTTATATCATTTCTACAAAAGAAAAAACTAATTCAGGCAATTTTATGAGCAAAATAAATGAACCAAATAATTTGTTTATTGACCTATAACTTGTTAGATATCTATTTCCAAAATGAGAGTTGTCATCCATCATCATCATTTTGTTAGATGATAAAATAAATCATAGCAATGGTGCCATTTGGAGAACTGGTCAAATGCTAATGTGATTGGTGGTGGTTTTACTATATTTCCCTGATACTTAGGCAGTTTACTTTGTTGCAGTTGATGTTCAATACAATTAACTGAAAAAATACAGGTAGAGTAAAATGAAAGAGGAAATAAGCATTGAAAAAAGAAATATATATATGCTTAATTTTAAAAAGTTTAACATATATTTATTTTGAGAGATAACTAGAGAAATGTGAGCAGAAGGGATGGGCAATATGCAAAGAGAGAGAGAATCCCAAGCAGGCTCTGCTCTGTCTGAACAGATCCTGACATGTGGCTTGATCCCACGAAATGTGAGATCATGACCTGTGCTGAAATCAAGAGTTGGACACTTTAACTTACTGAGCCACCCAGTGCCCCTATTCTTAATTGTTTATGTTTATTCATTTATTTTTTGAGAGAGAGACAGAGAGAAGGGGAGGGGCAGAGAGAGACGGAGAGGGAATCCCAAGCAGGCTTTGTACTGTTAGTATAGAACCCAGCATGGGGCTCAGTCTCATGAACCGTGAGATCATGACCTGAGCCAAACAAGG
The DNA here is from genome assembly GCA_017311185.1 of Proteles cristata cristata. NCBI lineage: Eukaryota > Metazoa > Chordata > Mammalia > Carnivora > Hyaenidae > Proteles > Proteles cristata. Next base: position 564 of record JAESUZ010003861.1, on the reverse strand, counting down.
CTCAGATGATTTAAGTGACTGAGCCACCCAGGCATACACACCCCCATTCTTAATGCAGTTTCTAAGCATAAATATCAATGAATATACATCATTTTTCCAGCTGGACTCTAATATCTTAGACTTTTTCTGAGTTTCATCTGGAACATCTTCCTCAAGTGTGTCATTTACAAAAGCTATTAATAAGAATTTTGTAATTCAGTGATGAAATAGTATTTTATGACCAAATCATAACTCTCAAAATACTCTCTCCATTCTTAGATTCTTAATAATTACCAAATAGTTTATTTGTGTATATGCTTACATTTTTTTATTGAGTCTTCCATTGAATATTTATTAAGGCCTATGTAAGTACTAAGCATCAGAGAAAACCACATGAGTAAGACAAAATTCTTGCCTTTAGAGAATTTTTATTCTGGTCAATAGGTTTGAATTGTAAACAAATATTAACGCTAGATGTACATAAATAAATTTCTGAAAACATTGAATAGGATGTGAATAATTAAGTTTGTTCTTAACCATATACCAAATGGAGGAGATGATACTTTCTTAGATTAACAATGTACT